>JAYDZK010000268.1:20536376-20563038 GCA_034509185.1 Euphonia xanthogaster | reverse complement strand
GGATATTATCCACAGTCTTTAAAAATCAGAGTAGTCAGACATTAGCTTTCAGCTATAAAATAAAGAGGTAAGTCTTCTGTTCACTTTGCATGATGTTAACCGAAAATTTTAGGGCCTGCTTCTATTTTGTACTTGTATATTTAGTATTGACTTACTCTGACATAGAACCTTACCAGGTGTCATTAACATTCCTTTCTGTACAGGAAATGAAGTGGAGGTCAGTGTAAATCTCATTCCATTGCCAATTTACAGATTTTTTTTGTGTGCATGTCTTTAAAAAGAAACACCTACTTGTTGTATTTATGATTGACCCAGCAATTTCAACTACAAATAATATGAGCAGATGGCTATTAGAAAATTAGACACCAAGATTAAAATCTTATCTGAATATAAAAAAAAGTGTATTTTTTTAAAATATTTTACCAGGAGCCAGCTCCAGAGTCTGTGAGCTGAGTGTCAGTTCCAGCCAAGCAATCACAAACAGTGTGGTGTATGGAGATACAGATCTTGATGGTCAGAAGGAATGGCAGTAAGAATTTACTAAAATATCTACAATATTTTCCTGCTGAATTAAGTTCTGATCATAACAAAATTAACTGTATGAATTAATTTCTAATTTCTACTTATTTTTAAATGAGCAGAGGCATCACAAGCATGTTTGACCTAAGCCTTCTCCTGGTGTTAGGGATTCGTATGATCACACACTTTTCTCTCTGAGCAGGTGTGTGCTGAAGAACAAACCCACATTGAATTTGGACTGTCATAGGGTGTTTGAGGCAGGCCTACCTGAAATTAAAGCAGGGAGAGTACAAGTATGACATCAGCTGAAGTGAGAGGAGGGGACATCTTGGCATGGCATAACCAATCAAAGGTGAGCAGCAGACCCTCTCTCCAATAAATCATCACTCTGGTATTTCCCCTATGCAAAACTGCCTGTGTTCAGGCAGCTATGAAGGGACGAGTGACTAGATACCTGGTAACCAAATAAACACCATGATAAACCAGAAAACTTTTTAAGAAAATAAATACAATTTTTTTTTAGGATAGGGCTAGGAAGTTTACTGAAGGAAGAGGAGAAGATAGGTGGATTGTGGGTAAATCACAAGGGGTAAGGAATGGATGTTCTGATAAACATTTCCTATAATGAATGACTAGTGGGAAAGGGTTGCTGCATATATAGAGCCACACTTTATTCTATAATATCTCGTTGAGTAGGCTTGTGTTCTGAGTTATACTTAAACATACTTGAAAACCTTTGCTGCTGGCTATTAAAGATTAATAAATAACTTGAGACAAATTTTTAACCTTTTTCTCTTCTGCACCTAATTTTTTTTCTGGGGTTGTTATTTTTTTTAATTAGATGAATAATTACCATAAAATTTAAATACCACCAAAAATAAAAAAACCCTGTGATAGTCATGAGTTTTAATTCAATGAACAGTAGAAACATAGCAGCTAAATTCAATTACAGTAGTACTACAAGGGAAAGCCATGTCCATTCCCCATGGAACAATGAGTTTGACCTGCCAAGAATACATTAGAACTGAGGTCAGCTTTGGATGCAGATTTTGTGTAGTAAAAGCAAATGCTATGTGAATTGTCCATGGATGTGGTTTGAATTTTGTGAAATGCATAATTTCCTTAGAATGAAATGAATGCCAGTGAGGGATAAATGCACAAGGTACATTGGGTTAATAAATATGCCAACTTTAAATCAAAATGGAAAATTGAAGTCTGGATTGTTCTGTCACCTTAATGTTTTTCCCAAGATGAGATAAGAGCATATGCCTCATGTCTCAGGTTAAGACTCTTTTTGGGGAACCTGAATCCTGGTTTTGTAGGTAGGATATGCCTAATACCTATTCCATTTGCTGAAGTTCAAAATCCTCAGCTCACTTTTCATTATAAATATATGAACTTGCCCATTAAAAAAAAAAAAATCTGTAAAGAAAACAGCACCCTGGCAATGAAAAGTTCAATTTCTATCTTTCAAGCACGAAAAGTTCTCATTTTTATTCTGTCTGACAATTTGACATGAATAGGATGGAGATGCTACATAAGCTGATACAAAAACTGATGAATTGTCTCCTGCCTCTGGGTACAAATCAATCATCATTGTTAAAAATTATAGATCATTTCAGGCACACATACTGCATGTTATGAATGGATTTTCCTTTAAAAAGATTTCATGGTCTGTGTTTATATTGCAAAAGAGGATGTTTTACACTGTTTGAGTTCCATCAATGATGGCTTGGTGGATGAGAAATATTGCTCTCATTGGTAAATCAACATCAGGTCAGCATTAATTTAAAATAAGGACTACCTTATATAGGATTGACTTTTTCTGGAAGTGCACCTGAGGGACAGGGCCCTGAGCACATCCACCTTCTCCTGAGGGTCTGGCAGCGGGGCCCAGGCCACCACAGACCAAAGCTGCTCCCCTCCTGCTGGAGGTCTTCAGGTGAGGCTCCATAGCACCACTGTGATGAGGCCTGGGACAGAGCTGACCCCCACCCCATGGAAGCTCACCTGGGATGAGGGTCTAGTGCTAAAGCCCACTGAGAAGCCCATTCCCACTGCCCCACAGCTGGGCCACTGCCTGGTCCTAGGCTCCTGCTCTAGACCCCAAATATATCTGAGATTTTCATAATCTTTAAAGATTAAGGCTCAAAATGCTGCTCAAATATATGAGGATTCTTACTTGGCAGATGAAAGAAATTAAGAATGAGTCCTTGTTCTCTGTCTCAGATAGGTATTTTGATGATGGGTTTAAGTGTCTCTTGGCTTTTCAAATGCCTGTGTTTATTGAAGCATACCGGTACATTACATGAAGGGCTTTAAAGCATTCCCTTCAGACTCCTGATATATACTGTCTGTATATATGGTGTGCATCAGGTTTCTTCATTTTGTCATATCAGAAATTAAAATGGTGTAGGGCAATACTTTAGGATCTCAGAATTGTTATGAAAAGAATCTCAACAAAAACCACTTGGTTTTTTGTGCTGAAACTGGTCAGGTCTAGGCTGACCCGTCAACTGTATGCCTATGAATCCCATGGATGTGCCTGGAAATCCCAGATCAGCTGCTAAGAGAGGACTTGATCTTTGGCCATAGATGGGGCTGAGTATTCCCAAGATCAGAAATGTAAAGAGACTTGTAGTTCAGAAGCTGTGCCTTGATTTTGATCCCAAGCAATGGGAAGGGAGCAGCAGCTATCAGAAACCATTCTACAGTTACAGTAACATTGTAAGCCACTATAGAAGTACAAATATTAATTTTAGGTGTATCCCAGACAACTCAAAATTAGGTTTGCCATGAGTCGTAAAAGGGGAAGTGAGAACTGGGATCTGAACTAGCTGGAGTTTAAAAAGCAGATATATCCCAAGAGGTCTTTCCCATATAAATGTTGGGTTGATTTCTGTTTCCAAAAATGTCCTGTGTATTCTTACAGACAAAGTCTGTCTGTGCTAACTTAGATATTGCTGTTTTACACAGCAATATATGCACAGAAGCCAAGCACTGCAATATTACAAATTCAGAGATGGTTTACCCACACTGCCATCTACAGAATATTGCACAGATCAGCAAATTATGAGAGATGTTAACAGATTCTCCCTTTTTTTTTTTTTTTTTTTTGTTAAGTGTACATGGCTCGCTCATGTATTTGCTTTCTACATGGATTTACAATGGTAAACTACAGTGCTGTACTGTGAACATTTTTCCAAGTGTTTAGTGTTTCTGTCTAGCAGTCCTACAGATCATTTCATCTTATTTATATCTGTTTTGTGGCTGGTGTGCATTTTACTTCAACTTTCTTAGTCTTCTTGTCAGACATCCTGTGATAGTGTGCTACCTTAACAAATAGTCTGTTAGGTCTATTGCCCAGTACTGTAGTTCAGTGCACGGTCCCAGGGTTCACAGGAGCTCACTCACTGCCCATCCCATTAGTTATGCAGTGAAGATCCCACGGAACTTCACTTTAGCTTAATTGTGGTAATACTGTGCTGACATATGTGACCAGTGTGAGCAGATGAGAAACTCCAGTGTACAGCTAAGTGCCTTTTAGTGTTTGCCCAGTAGTCACAGCTCTGCTGCTGCTCCATTCATGACCCAGGCAACATTTAGAGTAGAAGAAAAAGTTTAAAGCTGTTTCATTCACACTGCACTAGGGAAGAATAGCAAAGCATGCAATCTCATCAGCAAGACTTGGCAGTTATATGGGAGATAAAGGAGGCTGAGAAGTATTGTGTATGTTCAAGAATTCTCTAAATATACTGTAAAAATACACCACTTGTCATTCTTAATGATTCTCTGCTGCCACTTACAGTGATTGGAGCTCCGCTTGCAGGGGTTTTTTTCATTTGAAAGCATTTCAGTCTTGGAACAAATTGAGTAGATCACAGGGAGTTCACATTCCAAAGTGCTGAACAGAAACTTCCCTGGTTTGGAGGGTTTTTGTAATTCACTTCTGCCAAGATTTTTTCCCAGGCACATAATACACTGTATTGCTGGTATACAAAACTTTGAGTTGTGTAAATAAATGAGCCACAGGAGGAACTGCTATATTCTCCTGTTTGAGTGATTCATGCACGTACAGCAGTAGGAAATAACATACTATATAGAATCTTACAGAAGTAGCCTGTGTTGCTGGCACAACAATGGGATGGGATGCCTAGCATTGAAAGATAATGAGATTTCCTGTGAGCTGAATATGTATAGTAAGCCCTTGGGATTCAGTCTAAGCATGAAAAATAGACAGCAGATTATGAGAAGAAAGAAAGATGAAGATAAACTTTTAAGACATTCTTCAAAAAAGTGCTTAATTTTTAAGCGTTTACAATAGGTCTTCCAGAGAAGAGTTCAGACATTGTTTTTCATATTCAGGAAGTATCACCTCAATCCTGATCCATCACTCTGCCCTGATCTTTTCAAAGGCTGAGGGATTTCTTTCTGTCCCTCATGAATAAATAAAAGGAATGAAAACAAATCTTCCCTAACTTTATTCCTGTATTTAGATGCCTTACCAGCAGTCATCTCTGGAAGCGTATATTATCAGTCTCTCATTTTAGAAATGAGGGAGGTTGTCCTCATGGTGACATCCATATTTTGTCTTGCAAAGAATGGCAACCTTCAAAGATTCAAACAAACCTGCTTCTTGCAGGTATAGATGAGAAAACCCACCGCAGTCAACAGGGAGCCTGACACTGACTTCAGAGGAGCCTTGTGTGGACCAAGGTCAGGAGTTGATCTGCTGTGAATGCGTGAGAGTGATTGGAAAACAGGAACTTGTCTGAACAGTCAATAAAAATTAAATCACATTATTTTTTAACTAAATGTGAAATAATTAAACTTTTTTTTCTGTTCCCCGTTTCTCCTCTCTCTCTAAAAGCAGTGCAGAACACTTTAGAGAATTCTCCTCACGCTTTGTGCAGCTGAAATGCCTGTACCTCCCTCCTGCTGTTTGCATCACAGGCATGTTTGTGCGTACATCCAACAGGACTGTGGAAAGACCTGTGGGCTAAACTGTTTACAGATGAGAGCAGCATCCTCTGCAAGTTTAATCTGACCTTACTCTAATTAGATACTCTTTTGCCAGCTGAAGATTAGGGAAAGGAAATGAATACTGTATCTGTCTAAATACTAATTATCTATAGAGAGATCTTTCAGTTAGAAAAGTGTTAGAAAAAATCTATATTATTTCTATATATGTTGAAAAAATATTTAAAAGCAACCTTTTTTTGAACTTATGTTTTGGCCAATCCATAGAATAACAGAATATTATGAGTTGGAATGGACCCACAAGGATCCCTGTTTCCAACACTCCAACTCTTAAGGTTGGTAGTTTTAAATCAGAATGAAAGTGAAACATGAAATATTTTATCAACTATACTGAATCAAAATTCTTCTTGGGCCTTTTCAGGAGGAATTTCTGCTACTATTTTTTATATATATATTTGGTTGGGTTTTTTTGGAAAAAAAATCAGAAATATCCATATTTTGCAAGCAGCAGAAGAATGATAATATTAGTGTGCTCCTAGAAAATTATATGACAAAGTTCAGATCCCCTGTAAAGGCAGTGAAGACCTGAAATCAGACGACCAATAAAAATGGGAAGAGATCTCTCTCTTCTGTCATCTTTTAATCTTTATACGTGTTTTTAATCCCTCAGGTTTTGAAGTTTCTTTAAAAATCTCTTGTACATGTTGTTTCTCTGTGTTGCTTGACTTGGAGAATGATAATGTCAATGTTGCTGGAAAGTTTTAACTTTTTTTTTTTAATGATTACTAGTAGTAATGTCTACAAATGGCAATCCTCTTGTAAACAAAAGTAATTAGTCATAGAGTGACAAAAGAAGGAGGAGGCAAGTGACTGAAGTGATTTGCCTTTGGATCCATGTATAGCTGAATTACAGACTCATTTATTCTTCACTTTATGTGTTATATTATGTTGGATCACTATGTTTGCAGGACAGTATTTTTTTCGTGCTGTGTGCTGGAGATTGTTTCTGGTTTAGGCAATGAGTGTTTTCTATGTTGTTCTCCTAATAAATGCACATTCAGTAACAAATTCAGCTGCTTATTCTGAAGAATATTAACTATTTACTTGAATAAGTAGTTATTCCTGGAAGGTATTTATAACTTCCAGAGCCCAACTACTCACTTCCCATCTAAGAAACTTAGAAAAAAAAGAACAAAAGTCTCTTATGCAAAATGATGAAATTGCCTTTAGTTCTGAATTCTGCTGCTCCACCTATCATTTGTGTCTTACCTGGTTTTGAAAGGTGCTTTCAGGGCATGAGGAAAATCTTGATTACTGGAAATATTTTTTTTTTAAAATACCAGAGTAATTAATGAGCTTTGTGGTAAATTAGCAATAAAAGTACATTTTAAAGTAAAGGTTGCTGATCAATAGAGTAATTTTAATTTTCTGGAAAACTCCTCTTTCTCAAAAAGAAAAGATTCTGAAGAATCTAGCACATGGATTTGCCAGGCTTATGATCACAGATTTCCAAATTAACAATTTACACCCCAGGCAGAATTGGAGAAAAGGCTAAAAGATGTGCAAAGGCAGAACTGGACCCCTGGTGCTCAATCATTTTGCTAGACTGTAGCTCACCTTTGCCTCTGATCCGCATTGCGCACTCCAATCCCTCAACAACTACAAAGACACTTTATCAACTCCATTCCCCTAGCATTGCTGCCAAGAGCCTCGTGTCAGGTACTCTCCATAAGTAACAAGGAGAAAACACCTACTGTCACAGGTGGAAGAGCTGAACCATTTCCAGGAATTGGGAAGGGAAAGCAGGACATTGCTGTTTGTGCCTTTTCCATTTCTTCATTCTGAACAAACAAAAGGAGCTATGCTATATCAGACTGCTGGAGCCAATTTTCATCGCTGCTATTGCTTTGCTTAGTTCTTTGAAAACAAGCAGGTTGCTGGGGGAAACTTTATTAAAAACAATGTGAAATTTTCTTCTGACTGTTCTGACTTAAAAATGCTTCTGAGATAGACAGAACTTTAAAAAGTTGGTTTATTTCCTGTTTTCCCATTCATGTGTATTCCCTGATGATTCAGATCTATTCTGTGTCTTCAGAACTTGCATTCTTGTGAAGGAAAAGGATGCATGTCTGGAGCATACCGTCAGCATTTTGATAAGAGCACACAGGACAGACGTATAGGCTCAGCCCTGAGACTTATTTGCAGTTTCTGTCTTTTCCTCCTCTGTACAGCAGAGGCATTTCACAGATTCTACTCTAAAAAGAGCTAAGTGATTTGGGGATTTGTTTTATCTTCTTTTTTTCTCTTTTTTTTGGGAAATAGTAAACTTTCTGGACTCAGCATCCCCAGACTATTTGCAATGTCAAAATGAGTCCCCCTGTGTCATTTGATCTGATTACTGAGTAATGCTAATGGAGGATATAGTAATGAATTTGGAAGTGTTTGGATTTTGATTGTTTTGCCAGCAGTAAAGATAAAATATTTTTATTCTAAATAGACTGGAATTCCTAACAGCAGAGAAGGCGGGAGCTGTCTAAGTGAAAATAAGAAAAAGAAAACATGCCACATTTGGTTCAGATCAAAAGTTGTGGAGTTTTTTAAGTTTAGCTACTGAATTAAAAAATCAATTATTTTCACAGCTCCTCCTGAGAAGCCATACCAAACAGTATTTTTCTGTCTGAACTTTTCCCACCCTAGAGAATCCTTAATAAATCCTTCAGTGCAGGATGCATGAAGATCGTAGCAATCAACAAAACAACTACAGCATTTATTGTGGAAAGCGTGATCTAGATTTACATTGCTGCTGGGCACAGCTATGTGCAGTGCAGATCTGTTAAGGATCTCAGCAGTGTCAGTCAGAACCACATCAGTGCCCCATCTGGGAAAAGAGCATCCCCATTAAGACTGTTTTAAATCACAGAAACTTCTTCCTAGAGAATTACTTTCAGGGCTTTAGAAGGAACAAATTCAAAGACAGTTGAATTTTTGTGGGAGTACTGCATCAAATACTGAAGACACATGAAAAATCCTAATCATCCTCCATCCATGCCAGAGGTTACATCTGAACTGGTTCATAGCTGCTAAACACTGAGTCATTGCCAATCTTCATATATATTGATGTTGTTCACTTTCCTGTCTTTTGCTTAAAGAAGTCGCTCAGTCCATGTCCCTTCAGTTTGGGAATCTGCCTATTTAACGCTAAGGTTATATTAAAACTACAAGGTATATTTGGAACTGGTCCTTGTTTTTGTCTTAGAAGCTAGCTTTAGGTGGATTATCCATGTAGCAATTATGGCTGTTCCACGGTGTGCCCTAAGCAGGATCAGCGTGCTGATGTCGCACAGCAGTCCAGGCACGTGGGTGTTTCCAGGCAACAGCCGTCCCTGAAGTGCTGTCTCCAGCAGCCCAGCAAGCTGCCTGCCTTGCCCAACAACTGGGTGCTGCCAGGCTGGCTGAAGCTGCCTTCTCCATGTGCACCTGGAGCGTGGGCAGTCACTGCTGCCCTGGATAACACCTGCCTATAGCCTGTGTATTGATACAGTAACTCAGAAGGCATCTATTAAACAGAGCTGTTATCTTGTTTTAACCATTAGCAAACTGGAACAGAGAAATTATTTGTTTTAGGTAATCTAGAAATTTTGTAGAGGAAACAAAAATAAATTCCAGTTTACTGGAGTATGGTCCTTTCCCTACAAGATCACACATGCATTTTTTGATCTCTTACAAAAAGAGAAAACCTTTTAAGAATATAGATTTGTTTTATATCCGGATCTCAAAGGACCCCAAAGTTTGGATGTCAGATTTGAACTCTGGGTTGCCTAGGGTTATTGAAAGCCTTTAAAATAGCTTGCTGCACATAGCTGCACACAGCACAGAGCACTGCTGTGGCTGTTAATCACAGCACTGTGTAAACATATTTTCCATTTAGAATTCAGCATACATTTAATCCTTCAATTCAGAGAAATGCTGGCAACAAAGAATTTTCATCTGTCAGATTAATTTCTCTTTTATTACCTCTTCAGAAAATCCTACACTGGTATCTCATCTTCCCTCTAAATCATCCTGAGAGTACAGGGAATTGGATGTACCTGCGGTCAACAGTTGCCACAATGTAGTTTATGGACAATAGACAGCCATCCCAAAAAATAAATGAAGATGTTTGTATAAGATGGTAAGGAAAAAGGACACTTGAAAGAATAGAGTTGCAGGAAAGTTTTTATAGTCTGTATTCCCTTTGTTGATACTAGATGAGGTGTCTAAAGACATCCCTAACTTCTCATAGGCATTAAGGAACTGTGCTTTGTCACAGTTCATCAGGGCAGCAGCAGCAAGAAGTTATTATGAAGTAGTTCTGAGTGGTTTGCATTTCCATCCCTGGGGAATGATCTACCTCTGAACTGAGGAAAAATGAAACTTTTACAAGTATGTTTTCCATGGATGCTATTTTGTTTCATGAACAGAAGTAATCTATTGTGTTAGTAGTACAGACATCATTGCAGTAGCACAGGCAATTAAAGACATCAATAGAGTATACAATAGCAACAACATAGCATACAAAATAGCATAGCCAGGCCTCTAGTTTCTCAGACAGAATGAGAAAGATCTGGAATTTGCCAGCGCACCAACTGCAGTATGTCCTTCAATTTCTCTTGCAGTGCACTGTGAGGCTGTGAACTGTTAACTGTTGTCTTAACCTTCAAGGAAAAACTACTTAGGTAGCAGATGAGGTAGTACTTTTGCATGACTTTGTTAGCAGTCTAGGAACCACTAGGAAAAAAATATGCAACTTATGAGACAAAGTACTTTTAAGAGCTTCTAAGTCTCTGGCTTCTTCTACCATTCAGTGACAAATTAAGTCAAATATCCATGACCATGGCCTTACTCTGCACCAAAGCTTTTCACATGCAGTGCTGGAGGCATCAGTTCACACTGAAAACTTCTAATGGACCTGTAGTGCACTAATTCAGTGTCAAGAAGTGCTGAAACAAAGCAAAAGCAATGCCTTGGCAGCACTACTGATCCCCTGTGGCGTAGCATGCACTCATACACCAGGATGGTGTTGTAGAGGGGAGAATCGGAGAGAGAGAGAGGATAACAACTTTATTTAAAATGACTGCTCCTGCTAGAACAGAAGAGAAGGGAGATATTAGTGGATCTGCTGACTGTGCACAGAGAGAACAGATGTTGGAGGTTAATGAAGCATTAGTAAAAGAAAGAAAATCAAAGTCTTCTAATACCTGGAATGGTTATTTTAGTCAGAGGATTCTTTACCTAAAATGCACAAGGTTTAATCATAGTTGAAATATAAAGTAAGACACTGCGTGGCCTTGTTTAGCATAAAGGGTTTCAGCAGAGCTATACTTGGCTCCAGGATTGGCCTCTCTGAATTTCTCACTTCAAAAGTATTACCTGCAGCCATTGCTATCAACTTAATTTAACTGAAATTGTTGTCTCTCCAAATACACATAAAGATTGGAACCTTCTTTCTGAGGAATTATTTTGTGTAATGAGGAACAACAGATTAAAAAAAAAAGAAATCGGATACTTACATCATGGAAAAAAATTATGTAGTATATAATCATGCCCTGTATTTATGTTATAGTTACAAAACATAAATTAACAGCTTGTTTGCTGCTTTACCAGCAGTAAACTGCAAAGATAAGTGATTTCCAACTGGTGATAATTACTTTTTCTAGTAATAATAAAGGTTCCATGTGACACTGTAAAAATATAATTTATAACTTCAGGATTCTGTTTTCCATTATTAGGGAGACAGGCCTGGGTGCTCCCAAACTCCTTATGAGAGTAGTTTAAAGACCACTGTGTGAATTTCATTGCCAACTAAAAGAACTGTGTGCTGACAGACTTAAAAACTGAAATCAATTGTTTATTGAAAGAAGCCTCAAGGTAGTGAAAAAAGATAGCAAAGTATTCTCAGGCTGCTCAGCTGAAGTGCCTCAGAGTTCAGTCTAGCTAAGTGGCCATATATCCTGGCTTTTCAGATGACATTCATTTCTCCCATGAACTGCTTTGGGCACTCTGGAGGTGTTCAGGTTCTGAGTTGATTAGAAAAAGGTTTTTTGTTTTGTAACCACAAACTGTTTCCTTTTTGCTGCGCTGAACATTAATGATTTTTCAGTCTCTCATGACAAATTCAATCAGACACCAGGTTAGTAGGAAAGTTCTGTATCCTGAGAAACACAAACACACAACTGTTGAGTTACAAGCTAGCAACAGTGATGCTAAATAATTTCTTTTAAAGATGCTTCTGCATGACTATTGCATTTACTCAGAAATATAATCCAAAGTGAAGTGAGTAGTTTGCTTCTTGTTTTAATAAAAAGTTTTTCTGAGTAGTAGAAAAATGGAAACCAGATCAGTATTATTTAACACATAGTCTGCTTGTGAACTATGAGGCTGCAGTTTATAAACAGAATGAATGAAGCTAGAAGCTGGGTATAGGCAACAGGCTGTTGGCCTTTAGTTTGCTTTAGAATTAATGTTTAGCTCAGATGGTACAGTGATGAGCCCAGTGCTAAGCAGAAAATGTGTTTGTGCTGTCAATACATTTCTTCTCCCTTAGTCCACAGGCCTGTTGCCCATATTTGTCTCTTCCACACACACACCAGTGTGCTTCCAGGTTCCTTCTGGAGGGAGTCAGCTCCAAGTATTTCAATAGTATAAAGAACAACAGAGAAATGAGTTATAAATGTCTGGATGTCTAAGTGAAGACATTAGATTGAGAAAAGAAAAATCTAAGCTGAATAATTGCAAAATTTTCATAAAAGGGAAACATTCTTTACTGTGAGGGGAAGAAGCAGAAGCCTCATCCCTTGGGGCTTTAATAGCACACCAGAGCAGAAAAAAATATTTACAAATATTTTTTTTTGTGAAAAGCAGATGCATTTCATAAGGTTATTTCAATGAGGAAGCACTTCAAAGAAAAACACTGTATTGGTAGCATAACAAATAGAATTATTTAGTAGTGTTTTCCATATGTAATTTTAGGATGTATTTTACTAACAAATAGTGTTGTAAACTCTATCTTAGTGAGTCCTCTATACAAAACCAGTTTCTTTTGTTTTGTTCTCGCATCCTCCATGGCAATAACAAAGGTATTGTAAAAAAACTAATGGCCCTTGCTATTTCATTCTCTGCACCTTCTAATGACAAATCTTTCAGAAGAGCAGAGATGGTCATACTGGGCTAGACCAGGATCCTGTCTCAGAGGAAGACCAGCAGAACATTTGTTTCTGAATATTTCGGAAGAAACACACAGGATAGTTGTATGAGCCATCCATTGAAACACAGTTTGCCACCCCCTTTCCTGAGCTGGAAGCTGCCTCTAGACCAGAAGAAGAAGTTAAAACAGTCTTTTAATGTCCCTGATCTGACATTGAGTCTCACAGTTGATAAGTATGAAAATTTTCATTCTCTTAATTCTAACTGAAACCATGAATTCTATTAATATTGAAAATTAATGATCTGTGATCAAAACTTTAGGGTAATTTAGTTGTAACTGTATTTTGTGCTTTCTTCCTATTTTTAGTGCTCATTAACATTCTGAATATTAATTACCAGCTATAGCACCAAAATATCTTAAATTTATGGGTTTCTTAGTGTCAGCAATATCTTTCAAGAGAAGGCATCATACATTCAACAATTTATACAGTGAATGAGTATGAACACATGAGCAATAAAAGAAGCAGACCTTGCAAAGAGACAGGTAAATAGGATGTGAAATCATGGTAAGGTTAAGACTCTAAGGAGCTTAAAAACTTTTACATATGTCTGACACTGGGTTTTTGGGTTTGGAGGGGGCATTCAGATAATAACATCATTAGCAAAGAAATAAGAAGCTAAGTGAGACATTATATAAATTATGGTGACAGTTTAAATTTTGCAACTGTCATTTCAATTCAGAGTTTAGACTCATGTATTTGTCTAGTTACTGGTGCTCTTAGCTCTGTATCAAAAACAGCCTTGAATCATCAAACAGACAATCCCAGTTGAACAAAATTCCCCAAGAAAAGACTCAAACCTTTCTTATGCCATTCCTCTTAAAGAAAAGTAGAACAGTTCACAAGAAACTGTGCCACCTAATATTATGCTAACCATTACAAATGCTAGTAGTTACCAGTAGATATATGTCTCATTAAATATTGGCCTTGTAAATTAAGCAATGCTGTAGTTATCTCTGTATGCATATATCACGGCAAACCATTGGGGAATTATATTCTTTTTACACAAACCTTCATTTGGCCATATACATGAGATTTAGTCACTTCCCATTGTAATCAGCCTCTCAGAGTAGTTGCATGAAATTAAACAGCAGCTGTTTTCTGCCTACCATATTAAATGGCTGAATTGCCTCAGTCAGTGCAGTCATGTTTCACCCGCTCACTCTCTTCAGATCTCTTTTTCATTGTCTGCTACAGGGAAATTTTCTCTGAGAGCAAGAGGAAGAGGTGTAAGTTTTACATTCTGAAGTGCCGGCTCGCACAAGTCCAAAAAGTCCCTATATTTTTTTCAGTGTACTTTGGATTCCTAACAAGATGGAAGATTGTGTATAAATGTGAGAAATTAATTTAGTATCACATTTCTTACAGCAAGAAAACAAATATTTCTTAGCTGGTCTGGGACACAGTCCTGGCAGCTGAAAAGAGTCAGAGTAAGATACAGAGGAGTTCCTAATTTCTCTTAGTTTAAAATTACTTTTTAGAAAGAAAACTTCAAATTCAATTAAAAAGTTTAAACAGAGTTTTCATTTTCCTGTATGAGCTCATCCATCAATTGTGATGAAATGGAGCTGGCTTGGTGGAGTGTATCATTGGAAGAGTATTTCACATATACCTCACTCCTCCAAAATGCTCAGCTGATTTGCCACTTGGCACTGGAAAACCACCACAAAGCGAGTGACTGCTGAGAAAGACTGGGAGAAAAAGGACACATACAGCTTTGCCACTCTTAAATTTTCCATGAACACCTGTTTTTTGACAGTGGTAGGAAATAACAATAGAAGGTAGTTAGGTAGAATGAAAAATTAAGAAATGTGAAGAATCTGTAAGGAACAGTTTAGATTAAAGAATAGCTGAAAGCTATTATGTGCATTGTCATTTCATCCATTTCACACAAAAGAGCTTCACAGAAGCTATGGCATATAGACACATTTGTTCTATATGTGATTGCCTCTAATGAAGATTATAGCTCTAAGCATATTCCATCACCATTCCTCCAAAGTCAAGAGACTGCAGTGAACTCCCTTACAGGCAACTACAGCCAAACCACTTCGACTGTCCACACA
Source organism: Euphonia xanthogaster (assembly GCA_034509185.1). Lineage (NCBI taxonomy): Eukaryota > Metazoa > Chordata > Aves > Passeriformes > Fringillidae > Euphonia > Euphonia xanthogaster. The sequence goes on along the minus strand of JAYDZK010000268.1, from coordinate 20,548,235 downwards.
CCCCCACTTGATAGTTAAAAGTAGAGAACAAACACAAATGTGGCTCATGCCAAAATGAGGGAATTTGTCCAGTCAGAGTGCCCTCACCACAGGCATCAGTTACATGTTGCCTGTTCTGTGGTTATGCCTAGGACGACTTTCCTCTGTATGAAAATGAATTTTCCTCCATGAAGATAATTTTGTTAAATTATACTACAAATGACAGAGGCTGATACAACTACTGTGGTTCTTCGGGGGAAAAGCAAAGCCATGTTCACAACAGCCGCAAAATCCTGCTGGAAGTATCTATTACAAGATGTGACTACACATCACTGCCTGTAAGATGGATGGCATAATAAAGAAGTGAAAGAGGGCACTTCTCAATTCAAATTGACACAGCGAATCCCAGAAAGCCTATTTTAAAAAGATTCAGTGACTCCAGGACAGAACTCTTACGACTACATTTCTAACTTTCTCTCTTTTTCTACCCAGTCATCAATACTTTCAGGACTTTTATGCCTTTGCTGCGGGTAGGAGCTGGTAACTTGGGAACTCAAATAAGACAGGACTATGGAAAAGCTGTGTCTATGACCTGAAAGCAGTATTCACATAAGGTAGTCTGATTGGGCACACATTGTCTGCAGCAAGCTCTGCTTTCCTTATCAGAAATTAAATGCTCTGCTGAAGCTTGCATGTGTTTTAGACTCAAGAGTCTCAACTGGCTGAGGAGGCACCACAAGTGAGAAGTTAGAGAAAAGCAAAAAGCTGAGAACAGTAGAAGGAACTTAGGGGCAGAGACATAGAGGAGACAAAGCAGCCATCAACACAGTTAAAATTGAATATTTTTAGGAAAACCCATAATATTGCAGGAGTGAGGAGTTTACTCTCCCTTTCAGATTTTCTGCCCCTCCTTTTATTATCTGCCCTCTATAAATCTATTCTCGCAGACTCCAGTGAACAGGAACAGAAATTCCAGGAGCAGACTCATTTTTGCTCAAGCCACTTAGCAATAAGGCTGGCAATATGAATTGCCAGTCAGATCAGGCTATTGTTGTAATCCTTTGTAGGAAGAAATTGGACCTGTTTTATAGGTCACATCACTTTTTAAAAAATGTAACCCAAGCAACACTGATTTAGGCTGGCATGGAAACAGACATCTAAAGCCATTAAACCAAAATGACAATTTGGGGGACGGAACAGAGTCAGAAAGGGGCTGGAAACAAAAAGATTATTTCTTCTGTGCTGTCTTTAATTATGAAGCATAAGTAAAAAATTCTTTGTAGCAAGTTCAATAAGAAAATCTAGTGGGATTAGCAATTAACACCATCAGGGTCCTTTTAAACTCTGCATCATCCACACAGTGCTTTGGGGGATCAGAGAGGAAAATCTGAGTTCTTGCTCATTGTTGGAATCCCATGTGGGGAAATTAGAAAGTAACATGTATTTGTAGGCAGTACCAGCATTTCTCAACCAGCCAGCCTAATAGCCCACTGACTGAGGTGACATAATATACCAGCAAGAGTCTGCTCACGAAATCACATTGCTGTGGCTGCTGCTGGCTGCTACCCAGTTAAAATAACGTGCAAGGACAAGCAAGATCAGGTAATCCAAAATGCCATGAAGTGGGACATGAGTTTATACCCTTAACAAAAGTTTTCTGAAACTTCTTCACTGGTAAAGGCTTTATCCAGCTGGACAAATAAATCCCCTGAGAAATATCCTAAAATTAGAAAACAGAAGCTTTGGCTTGGCCAATCCAAGCTGGTAGGAGCATGAGATTTTTGCTAATCAGATAACAGAGACACCATTTACAACAGGTGAAGATCTAATATATTTCTACCTATCGAAGTGAGACTTATCAAAAGCTGAATTCTACTTAGAATCTTTATTTTTGATTGAATGATTTTTAAAGCAGTAGAGGTAATTCACAACTCTCAATTTCTTGACTGCAAAACTAACAAGTAGCTTTAGGAGGCCAGGTTTGCAGCAGTTTCAAGACTGAATACAGGAAGAATCAAGGGTATATTCTACTGTAAAGACCAGGGAAAGAAACAGATAGTCTTGCTTCCCTCCAATTCTAGGGCTGCCAAGGACCAGTTTGATGATGTGGTGATGGCATCTAAATTGGCAGGAGATTTTTGTAGTGCTGAATTATAGAACTCCCTGCAAGAAAACTGTTCTCACTGTAAAGGCTCCTTCCTTGATTTACCCCTTTTAGTCCCTTTCTAACCCACCTACCAAAGCAATTTCTGGACCTTCTGTTTGGTTCTTGGTAGGAAGGGGAGACACCATGTGCTTCAAATCATCTCAGCCACAAAGCATAGAAAAGCATAGTGTTTGCTCTACAGCTGTCATCTGTAAATACACTCAACAATCTCAGACATCAGTTTCTAGATATAGATTATCCTAAACTGACTCAAACACATTGGACATGGTGGAAATTGTTCCAGTGCAGGTGTTACTTCTTTGAAATGTAATTTTCAGCCATGACTTTTGAGTTTGCTTTTGCTTTTAGATCATGACACATGCTATGAAAACTTTTTCTGAAGAAGGAGATATAGGAAGAGAGTGGAAACGTTGACAGTTCTTCTGAGTCTGTCTCCCAGGCATTCATATTAGAAGCATTTGTTCTTTTAGTTTTCATAAGCAATGTCATGGTTTTCTTAATTACCTGATTTTTTTCCCCAACTTAAACCACTGTGGCTGTAGCTACCAGGCAGTGGATACAAGGAATTAATTATTGAGGAAAGTGGATGGTAGAGAATAAATGCAGTGACTCTGAAATTAAATGAATGCAGGGAAGAGAAAATATGAGTTAAAAAGCAGTAAATCTTGCTCAGGAAGGGAGCAAGGCAATTGTGAATAGGTCCAAATACTCCCTTACAACTTCTGTGATGACTGCAGATGGTGACGAGGTGATATTTTATGGTTACTCTCCTGAGCTAGACATAAACCAAACATTAAGGGGATATTTGCAGAAATCGTCTTTCTCTTGAGGCTCTCAGCTGTCTCTGTGAATGCTTTGTCCCTTTTTCCTTCCTTCACTTTCTGTTTCTATAGGCAAAGATGATGAGTTTTATACCCTCCGTTGTTCCTCAGTTCAATGTCAGCCTCAAAAATTCATCTTGAAAATTTCTCTCCTCCCCCATCTATCTTCTCTCTTCTGTCTCTGGGTGACATCTGGTGTATTGGCTGAGGTCTCCAGGCAGCTTTATACAGCTCCAGACTCGCCTAGGGCAGCTGGCTGGAGTGATCAAAGGGGACGACTGAGTTGTTTTGTTTTTGCTGAATGTCGGTTTCTTTAAGTCACCTTTGGGTTCTGGGGATTTTCAGGGCAGCTTTTTATTTGCAACTGACTTACACACAGTCTTAATGTTGGAGGAATGGAAGCAGACTTCAAAGAAACCTACAGTTTTCTTTAGTTCTTGAAATGTGCCCTCCTTCCCCATCTCCAGTATACTAACTAAATGGAAGAAACTTTCACCTTGGAAGCAATGATGCTTCTTTTTAATGACATGTTCTGTTGTGTACTGGGGAGTCAATAAATTTTCTCCACATTTGTTAAGGGGAAGTGCAAAACTGCCTTTGTTGACAGCAAAGATAATTTTTGTCAGAAATTAAGCAATTTTAGGATGCTTCTTGTGTGGATAACCTTAAAAACAATGTATATAGATTTTTTTTATTATTATTATGAAGTTCCCCTGTCTTGCCAGATTGTCTTCATCTTTTATCCCAGCTTACTTTCAATGTCTCACCTGATTGTTTCCTTGACATAAATACATAAAGTCGGTTAGTAATTCATCGGTTGTCTATGGAGGGCAGTAGAAGGGCAGGGAATGTTATAGAAATAAGGACTAGTGGGATTCCTAGTAAGGATGGGCTTGAAAATTGGTCAAAAAAGCTTAGGTTCATGGTCAGACTCAGATAAAATCTTTCTAATGCACAGTTTCTAAGTTAATTTTTTTAGTCTCTTTGTATTCTTTCCTTAACTCCTTCCCCTCTGTATCAAACTCTTCTTTTTTCTTTTTTCCCTCCCACCTCGATTATGAGTGGACTTTGTTCTCCCTTCACTCACGAGACCTTTTCCTGTTGTTCTAGTCTGCCTCTTTGGGCTACCACAGCTATTTTGTCTATGATATTCAAAAAGCTGCTTCTCACATCTACGGCTTAATCCTACACTTCATGTCCCTCGCCTATCCCATCTGAGTTGACCTCTGAAGCTAATGCTCCTTGAGCCTTTGCTCTGACGGGACAGGAGATGGAATGGTGATTGTTGTGAGCTAATTCTAGTGCCAAACACCTTGAGTGCTAGACAGACAACATTTGTGTTCTCCTAAATTCCAGAGGAAAAAAGACCTTTTCATGCAGAAAATCAAAGTACAGAAGCATTCTGTTCACCATCTCATCTAATCTGAGAGGTAACTGGCATAAGAGACAGCTTTGTCACGTCTGCCAGTTTTCCTGAAGCAAAGCATTTCAGTGCCCAGAGAAATGCTTTGGAAGGATAAGCATCTCAGACCGTTTCAAGGTGCCTTTGTCTTCAAAAAGATAACTGTTTTGAGATATATTATAAAGTTTTTATACACTCAGAGAAGGAACTCAGGATTTTGCCATGGGCTTAAAGTAGATTTGCATAGTACAGTGTGCCTCTGCTGAGATGCCCTGAGAGTCTGTAAGAATTTGGTGTTTAAGCAGAGCTACAAGAACTGCAGTTATTTTATTGAACTTCAAAACTTATATGATAAACCTTTTCAGTATTTATGGAGTGCAGTCTTATAACCCACCTTATGGAGTGCAGTCTTTTAACCTACCTTAGGGTTTGTACCATTTTGTGGACTGCTTCATAGCAGAAAATCCTCCGGAGCCATGGTGCTCAGTTCTGACTAAGATATAATTGTTCTTTAAAAAGATCCTGATCTAATGGATTGATTGTAAAAGTTCAGGTTTCTAGCCATTACCTGTGGCTTGAGGAGATATTGTTCACAGTGGTAACAGCATTCTTTGTGTAATAACTGGAGTAATTTGCCTTCATCTCAAGAGTGCACCCTGAACATATCACCCAGCTACCTCGTCTTCCAATCTGACAGCCTCCAGGGTTCCTCAGGACACTTTGGACATCCAATATACACCAGAAAATAATCAGCTATGAATACATTAGCCTCAAGGTCTGCTGAATATCACAGCTTGAAATGCAGGATATGACTGCTAGATGAATTTTTGTTTAAGAGCACAGTGCAGCATTACCGTGTTCAGTGTGAGAAATCATTAGATGAGACATGACAAACTGCTCAGTCATTCAGCCAGAGGTATTAAGGGAGCTGATGGTAGTGTACTTCAAAAGGAGCTAAAATCCTCAGAGTGGCTAAGGCTATCTCTCTATTAACAAAGAAAACTCTCTAAAGGAGAGGCTGGAGCCTTTGCAGGGTCCAAAGGTAAAGGAAAAGAACATTGGTAAGGGCAGTAAAAATATTAACTGAGAATAGAAGGGGAGATTTGAATTGAATAAAAGGAAGATCCAGCAGTCAGGTTTACTGGTAACTTCCTGGTAGTTGAGTTCATCAGTGGAAACTGAAGTCTGCACTCCTATTGTCCTAATTCAGTCTGGTGAAAAGCCAGGCCTCTTGCTTCTGCAGAAAATAAATAATGTTGCTCTTTAAGGAATCTTGCTTTATTCACTCTTATATGCTCTATTTTTTTAGAGCAAACGATATCCTTTCAGTCAACCGAACAGCACCCTAAATACATGTTTGAAAGTGCAGCTGGAAGGATGTTTTTTGTCCTTAAAGGTGAATCCAGCTGAATTCCAAGGAACTGGTTGTGCTTCCAGGTTCAGGTTGAAGCCTGTTTTCACACATCATATGACAAAAATAATAGAAATCTATAAAGCAGCCCATTGGAGGAGGAAGAGCAAGGCTTTACAAGCATCAGATAATGTGATTTATCCAAGAAGACATATGAAAAACAGATTCGTCTTTAAAATTAAAAAAAAAAAAAAAACCCAATGGGATAAATGAATGTCTGACACATTGTCTTTAGAAGGAGTATTCCCCAGAAAAAAGCAGTGATTTGGTTTGTTTTGGGTTTTTTTTACCCCCACACATATGTCAGTTGTGTCTTGGGAGGCAAGATACAGATTCCCTTTCATTTCAAGTACTTCCCACATTTACATTACCATAGAAACTATGATTATTGGTTTTCCCCTGACAAAGGCTGATTTATAAATATTTCTAAAGGAACTAAACTTTTTCTTGCCTTGGCAAAAATGCTGGTTTTCCCATTTCCTATTGTCATCTTCAAATGATTCACAAATTGAAGTTTTTCTTCCTTTTCTGAATACAAGTAGTTGAATTCAAAAAAGTCCTTCTGCAACTATTTTAAGTTCTTTTTTTGGCTTTTAGCAAGTCTCTAAACATTTCATCTAAGTGCATTGCTTAAATGTGTTTTGTGGGCACTTCCACCATATTTCAGGTAGATAATTATGATTAGCAAATGGTCTTTAATGGATCTGGTTTTACCTGCTCAGGCAGCATGGAAATAGAAGTGGTTTGGAGAGCATTTTTGAATTGCCTGAGTGAATATTGCTTCATGTATTACTTTCACCAAAACTAAGGGACTCCTACAGCTGTTTGGCAAGGTAGGCAGTCTGAGTTTTGAGCTCTGAGAATGTTGTATATTCAGAGCAATTACCTGGACTAGAAAGTTCCTACCTCAAATGTTTGCATTCAAAGCCCTAATTTAATGTTTCCTGGTCAGACTCAAATGAGGCGTGGGTTTTTGTTGGGTTGAGATTTTCTTGTTTTGCTTTGGTTGTTTTTTTTTTCCAGTGTGGAAAACCCCACCCTTAGAGTTTTGCACGTGTTGCTTATATCGTGGTTCTGTTTGGATTCTGATTTCACAAGTACTTTTTTCTGAAAATCAGTTGCTCAGCTGTGCATAGTGTTGACAAAAGAAATTGTATTACTTAATGGAAATAATTTGTTCTGTGACACTTATGAGGTGTTTTTCATAAGCATGATTTCTCACAAGTGTGACATATTTTAACCAACAGTTCATTAAATACCTACAAGACAGGAAACACCATTGGTTTTTGTACTCCAGGATTTTCACCAAATTGGGAAAAGTAGAATTTCATCAGCTCTTAGTGAAATTCTGGTAAAATTTTGCATCATCTTTGCAAGACTCAGACTGTTCTAAGAAAGAGCCACAAATACCTAAGCAGAACTTTATCCATGCTTAAGGTGGCAGTGTTGGATACAGACACGACCCAGCTCACTACAAACTAGCTCTAGTTTTACTGGAGCAAAAGGTTTTTGATGGAAAGAGCAGTGACGCATGTTACAGAAAAATGTCCAGACCGGCTTTAAAATGCTGCTAAACTGAAGACCTGACATGGGCTGCATTCTGGCTGTGCTGAACTGTAACTGCTTCAGGAGAATTAATAAGGTCAAAGCAAACAGCATGAGAAACTAAATCATGAGCTTCTACAAAATGCCTTGTCCTGTGGAGGTGGAAACTATTTCACAAGATGTAAAAGGAATCTAATATGATTTTAATCCTAAATCATGCTTATGAATGATGTTAGTAAAAATAAGTAATGCCAGTTAAGACCAATGCCACTCCCTAATCAAAGTGTTTGGATCCACCACAATTTTGCTTAGATTTGTGAGATGAAAAATGAGTGATAAGAGTGACCACAAGGATCAGTGGGTACCATAACTTTCCTTGTGAAAAAAACATGATCTGTATCATGCATTCAGTTCAAATATGTGACATTAAATACAGTTTTTCTATTGACTATTCTTCTGAGAAGGCATCAGAAAAGAACTGTATGGTAAAGGTGAAAATCAAGGCACCTGTAAAAGAATTTGTCAGAGAAAAAAATTTCTCAGTTTCCCTTGTGGCACCTTCTATTGCAGTGCACCAGTGTACATCTCTAAGTCATGGATAAGTGTAAATAGGAAACTTGGCTATCTGACACCTAACTTTTCATCTGGATTCCTAAGATTCTTAATATCACACAGGAAGCATGGACATAAGTTCATCCCTCTTTTGTTATATGTCAAAGCACTGGAGTTTTATGATACATTTCATTAGGGCCAGGATAATGCCAGCCACTGATACCAAAAAAACCAGAAAGAATGCTTTCATCTTGGTACAAATGTCAATTTGGGAAAGTTATTTTCTTTGCAAGAGAGAAGCCATCGAGTAAACTGATTGACTCTAGTGTCACAAACCTCAAGGAAAATAAATCATCTTTGTGAATAGGAACAGTTGTTAGAATGAACTAATTTGTGGTATATTTGAAAACATGATAAATAAGTGGTAAGAAGTACATGTGACAGAATCAGAAAATAGGGATATTCACCAGACTTATAGAAAGTATGCCTCCAGAAATTCAAGTTTTAGTATGCTTCAGGAGGAACTTCTAAACATCTGTTCAAAAATCTACATCTAAAATTATAAAACTAATCTGCACCCATATTTGCCTACCACAAATATGGAGCCATAACATTGTGCAGAATTTCCAGGCAAAGGATACATTTTCATCGTCCTGGTTCTAACCAGGGCATAGTTCATTTTTGCAGTAGACAGGAGGGGGCATGGACAGGACCCAGAGGTTATTTTGCACCACCTGATATCACTGATAAGAGCAGGGGGAGGGAATCTCCTCCAAAGGGAAGGGGATCTCTTCAGCACAGCAAAGGAGGGAGCAGTTAGGTTTTGTCTATTGCTAGGGGAGTTCCCTGTGATTCGCCCACCTCTCTCTTGTACCCTCTCTCTTGTACCTGCTGTTCATTTTCTTGTCTCACTGCTGTTTCAGGTAAATTGTTCTTATCTCAACTCATGATCTTTACTTTTTTTGCCTCCAGTTCTCCTCCTAGGCCACTCGAGGAGAGTGGGGAATGGAGGGGGCGGGAGAGTGGTTTGGAGTGTCTCAGTGGGAGCGCTAAATTGAGGACTACCATTCCTACACCACGGCAGTCATACATAACAACATTAACCATTTTACTAGGACACAGTTTTCAATACGGTTACAAAAGATATATCTAAACCAGAGAAAATCAAGATGTGAGTTTGGAAAGAATTGGCAAACTTGATTACTGAAGATCTGAATTTGCCTCAGTCTTGAAGATACATATGTTGCTAAAGTCAAAGGAGAAATCTTCTTTCCTTCCATTTCCACAAAACTCTGTCTTTTCTTCACGAGCTCTACAAAGTCTTTCATGAGACCTTGCTGTAAAATTTAACTTCGCGTTAAATTGTGAATGTTTGTGAATGAATACATTTATGTTTAGGACATACAGGGGTATTTCCCCTTCACAAACTGTGTCTCAACATCAGGTACAGTAGTAGTGACTCTCCATCAACAGGAAATATATATAAAGCATGTTTATCAGTCAGTCTATTTTAGATTAAAGATGTAATAATCACACATTTCCAGCTTCAAAAATGTCTTGCATTAATCAACAGCAAGTAGAGCAGCAAGTAATGAGCCAGAAGCACTTATGGCAAATGAAGACATTTAGAATTCAGTACAGTGAAGATCTCATATAAAAAACCTCTCAAAAAATCAAGATCACCACTGTCTAACCAGATAACTTTGACAGATAAGAATTGCTATACTCAATACTGTCTTATCTGTTTCAGAAGCAACAGATGCTTTAAAAGTTATTACCTGCTAAGTGGAAAATTACAGACCAGATGGAGCTAATTAATTTGCAATTTAAAAATTGCCACAAACCAGATTATATAATTAATTTTATGCAAGATATGGTTATGCAAAAGATTGGTCTGCCACTTTTAAGACATCCAAAACATTCTTAGCTGTTATATAAGCTGATGGATTCTATGGAGTTGGATAAGCATATACAAATTCCTATGTGTAGCAAGCTTTGGTGGAAAATTGCAAACCTGGATAATAAACTTTTAGAGAGCTCTGAAACTTAGTGTTAATCTGTCAGCTCTTTGATCTCAGCTGACACCTCTGCTTGGAAGCAAAAAGAGAAAAAATGCAAGTTTGCCTTTCCCCAGCTACAAACCAAGTTACAGAATTATTTTTCCAAACTGGAATGTGCATTTCTACAACTTAGGTGAAGCTCTGAACTGTGGAGGTGTCTGTGCTTCCCTGTAAGACTCCTATAGTTCTTGCTTTAAGTCCTTAATATATGAAAAAAGCTTTCTTATTGTAGAGTTGCACAGCAAATGGTCAAGTGATTAGAGGGCTCAACCTCCCAAAATTAATCAACAAACCTAGACCTATTTTGAGATTTTTTCATGTGTGCATATATATATATATATATATATATGCATGCATGCATACATAAATAAATGTCTCAGGATCAAGGTTTGCTGTATAGTTTTTAAAAAGATTTTTTTCCCCTTGCTTTTTGCTCAGTTTGGATTCAACCACATTTGTGAAGCCATATAAAAACCTTCTAGGTAAGCCCTGTGGGACAGAGGGTTTACTGTTTATCAAAAGATTTGAGCTATTTGTCCTAAGAACAACATGCTCAGGGCTCTCATTTTACTCTTAATTGAACAGCATCATCACTTCCTTGACATGAAACAGACAAAGAAACATTTCCAGTCAGGTAATGAATTTGCAGAGACCTCTTCTCAAAGGGAAGCAGGAGGACAGAGTTTTCACCACTTCCCTCACCACTGTTGAGCACAGCTGTGGCACTCCTTTCACCACAGTGCACTTTGCAGCTCTCTGGGCACTCTCACACCAGGGGTTTCAGATCCTCTCCCGAGACTGATCCCAGTGCACCATACACAGTGAGTTACCAAACAGAGCAGGGGGAAAGGTATGAAAGACTAACTTGGGAACTCTTCATTTTTTCTATAAATGTAAATAACTTAATAGATAATTTAATTGCTTTCCACTTTTGTGTTCTGCGTACTAGAATGAAGAGAGCTTTGTAAGTACATAAATGCCTATACAAGAAACCATTTGAAACTGCAGCATGTTCTTATTATTTCAATTTATTTTGTACTTTCTTTTCATGGCACATGCATTGTAGCTAAGAATTCTGTATTTGGCTGCTTCAGGGACATTACAGACTGTTTCTAATGAAGGGAGGAATGTATAGGTGACTCCACTGCCCTGCATCCTTTCTAATTTTTTTTTGTTTTTTTTTTTTTTTTTAAATAGCATAGTTAACCTTTACCTTGATCTTCATTTTCTTTAGCATTTTTGAGAATAAGTGACTTTGAGATTCTGTCTCAATAAATCCTGACCACAGGCTGTGGTCTAAGGACAATCTAAATCTTCTTGGAAAATACCAAGGGGCATTTTGCAAGGGTGAAAAGAGACCTGACCCAGAGATTCATATGTAAAATCATTATTTGGTATAAGTCTTCCCCCAGAAAAGGCACTTGTGAGATTTTTCCATCACTTCAGTTCACATAACTTTGCTTACAGGAAAATGGCAAGAAATAGCTAAGAGGAGATTTAAAGTATTAGGGATCATGGGAAATTTAGAATCATGGTAAAACTGGGCACAAGATATCTGAGATAAAATAGCTAAAATTTGAAATGCGGAAACTCTTGCTATGTCTGAAATCCTTTCCCACTGCCTGATCCTTTAATGAAATAATAGAATGGATGTCTCCCTTGCAGTGGCACACTCGTACACTCAAACGTGAAGTTAGTTACAGTGCAACAAGGAAAACCTCTGCAAATTTGTTGAGTTCTCTTTATGGCTGTTCAAAACATTTTTTTCTTCTACCTGATGTTTTCAAGAGCCCTTAAAATGCATTAATAATTATTTTAGTCTTTTAAATCAGGTACTGTAACTGGTAGTTTTCTTCACTAAACAAAAAGACAATGCCATAAATCTTTTGTCCAGGTGTTATCTGGTGAACAAAAGAAGCAAT
>JAYDZK010000268.1:20457780-20529358 GCA_034509185.1 Euphonia xanthogaster | reverse complement strand
GGAAACAAAGTGGTTTGAAAGTCCTAATGTCAAGAAAGTTCGATTTTGTTCCAATGTGTTTACCTCGCGACTTTCTGTAAGCCATCCATATCACATAGATTAGGAATTAAATGCTGTGGTTGCAAAATCTGTGTTTTATGTGAAAACTGAAGGCAAAATTAAAAGCTGCTGTTATGTTGTTAAACTAGAATAGGTAGCATTTGATAGGCTGAAAAGAATGTGCACACTCAAGGAGAGAAAATGTTTTTGCTGTGAAATCTGAACAATTACTAGAAGTCTGTGTTACAAAGGTGTTTGTTTCTGACAGATGATCACTGACAGATTGCAGCTTTTTGCGTCCATATCTTCATAAAAGCAGAAACAGTCAGCTGCCTGAACAGTTTTCAATGCAAAAAGAACAAAAATGAATATATAAATTGGGTACAGGGAAAGAAAAACCCTGACTATCAATAGAGACCAAAATAGAAGTATTAGCTTAAACTACTGGCTTGAACATAAAAGCAAGAAAAAATAGGGTGTATTTCATAGAAAAATTACACACTTAGTTTTCTTAGACTCTGAAACAGTCCACGGGAGCACTGGAGGACCTGGGTAGGCATTCACAAGTAGCCAGGACAAATTAGTATCTATAAAGCAATACAAAACAATTTTCTATCTATCAGATAATGTGGTTGTTATTATTGTTGATTTCTCATTTCTAAAAGTGCTTTCAAGCTGTCTTGGTTCTCGAGTTTACAAAAAAATCTTGTCCTATCCACTCTGTACTGCACATGTAGCATACTGGTTGACTTCACTATTTCATATTAATCCCGACCCTAGCAGCTCATTTGCTTCCTATTGTTCCTAAATAGTTGTCTTGTTGTTTTCAACTGCTGCCCTTTTACTACTGCAATTGCCCTCCTACCTTGCTGACCTTGGCAGTCGGTGAACAATTTTGAGGAGCTAATCAGGCTTTTTCAGCTTTCCCCTGAAGAGGTAGTGGAGTAGCACCTTGTCAGACAGTGCTAAGTGGACAAGCCTTAGTACTTCATGATGCTTTTTCTATACTTGTTTTGACACACACAGATCTTTGTCCAGCTGATAGGAATACACATGAGCAAAAGTGATTTATGTTTAATTAAAATGCCTTCCACAGCTTGACTGAGCATAAAAGTCTTTCAAAAATACATCCTCCAAATAAGGACTCTAGGGAAACATTTACAAAACAAGATAAAAATGAAAAAAGCACAACACAATTACTTAGCAAGCCCAGTTCCAGTTTAATAATTCATGCCTTTCCTCCATGCCATTAGTTGAGATGAGGAAGTGGGCATGGTGACTAAGTGTTCAAAAAGGACTTGTAAACATACACTTTGAGCTTTCGAAATATTTCAGCTTTCTGTATGGGTCAACAGAACCAGTTCCTTGAGGAGAAGTGCATCTCATCCTAGAGATTATCATTCCATTTATTAATCATTCAAGCTAACTCCTAATTGTAATTGCTGTAGTTCATTAGAACTTAATTTTTCCCATTATATGCCCCAGTACCTACTTCAAAATTTTATTCTTTCCTCCTTAATTCATGCTGTTGAAGAAAATGACCTTTTTATTTCCCTTAAAGCTTTATTTATTTTTATGCTCATTTAAACAAAGAGAGAGTAATTGTCACCAATATGCAAAATATAGACACTAATTTATCTACATTTTCACAATATAATACCTCAAATATCTTCTCTCACTATTTCATAGGTGCAGAAGACATTTTTCAGGTAACAAAGCCTGCTAAACCCAGTCCCAATCTCCCTATTTTGACTACTGAACAACACTACTTGTCTTTTAGTATTAAATATCTAGTGTCAGGCTGTCTCCAATTAGCATTACAGATGTGTCATAATTTGTTTTAAACAAGGGAAGCATGGTAGCCAGTTAAAGGTCTGAGATTACTACTCTACCATGTATTATATTCTGGTAATGTAAATAGAGCTCATTGGTGTGTCCTGGCTAAGCCTTAGTTCCTCATTATATAGTGAGTTAATTATGCCCTGTTAAGCAAGAGGCAGGAGAAGGAGAAAATTCATTTTTGCTCCTTGTGGCATATTCTGACACTTCAAGGAGAAAACAATCCAAACACATATTTTTATGGCATTTAAAAAAATTCAGTACGGATTCAGAATTCAGCAGGGATTTACAGGACAGGGAAACAGTGAATACTTGTCATATTTAGTGTGGAATTAGGTTTTTTACAGAGGAGCAATGTGAGAGTTATATGACTGCTCATTGTAGTCCAATGACACTCCAACTCCCTTTTCCCATTAAGGAATACTGAAAAGAAATGTGAACCATTATACGCTGCATTCACTATAAAACTACACAGTGTTTGTGTGGAGTTTTGGGGTTTTTTTTAAGATTGGGATTAAATGTGCAAGACGTTATTTTTCATTTGGACTCAGATGTTTATTAGTTTTTATTTATATTACAGTCTCAAACTGTGAGTTTACAGTACTTTAACAAACTAAAAATAAAGATGTATCTTTCTCACTACAAGGCTTTTTAAGGATAAACTGTTTAATTAAGAAATGACACAAATTATTTTTACTTTTAACTCAATAACTAACTACTTGCGGTTTGTAATGTGGACTTTTTAATTTAATTACGCAATAGCACCCAAACCCATGAAGAAGAAGGTGAAGAAGAAGGACTAGTCTCTGCCTTAAAACTTTCATCTTGTTTTATGCATATTACTATATTCTAAAACCTTAAACTCCAAGTTTTCTGCCATGTGATTTTACACACTTTATTCAAACTACACACTCATAATCTAAGTTCTATCATTTAATTTTGGTCTTCTCCACGGCCTCAGGTCAAACGTAGTGTTTTCTTAGGGGTCAGTGCCTGTTAGCACAGAAAGTCTAAAATTCTCAGTTACCAGGGTTCCAACAGGTTTGTGTCAAAGGGATTACACACCGAAACTGTATTTATTTTATGAAGTTAGCTTTTATACACCATTCCATTGTAGTTAATTATACCCATGACTCTTACCTGTAAGTGATAAGAGTTCAATCAACACACATTTTGAGACTTCTGAGAGTTTGAGCTCTTGATTTTGCAAGAGCTGGCATCAAGCCTTGTAGCTCTACCGCAATACTCCTACTCCTCTGATTCACCTAAGTGAAGCAGTTGTTCCCCATGAAGATCAGGATGGATTGATGTCCATTAAGAACTTTCCTTCAGCCTCAGCATGTCTGTGTGTGTTACTGCCACTCTGCATCACTCCATTCTGTCATCCTCCTGGCAGTCGGATGTTCCCCAGCCTGTTTTCTGTGGACAACTGTAACAGAAGCATTGGGTAAGTATGAAGGGAGAACGGGAAAATCTGACTGTGGAAGGTGCTGAAGAAAACAGTCGCAAGGAGAAGCTAACAAGAATAGCAGGTCTTGATGGTCCCACCATCAGCAGTCATCAGGATGCCAGCACAGGGAGGGTAGGAGGTGGGTGGGGAAAGGCAGGTGGGGAACACTGATGACTCATAGCAGCAGAGAGATTAACGACCCCTTAATTAGGGAGCAATCAACCTAAAAAACGAGCAGAAGAGATTGTTTTAATAGTTGGCATCCACTGTCACCTGTTCAAGAAATGCTGTAAAGATCACTTGGATAAAATCCTGGCTTCATGATTGCTGGCAATACTGCTTGGATGCACACGGGTAGTGCTGGAAGTATGTAGGTATAAATACGTCTGTGGTAGTTGGTGAAATCAGTTTTGATACAAAAATGAAATTATCCTCTCCTGCTATAATATTGCTTATTGAACTTTGTTACCTTGTTGCTACAACCCTCCATCAGTTTCCCACAAATCAATAGCTGTCAAAATACAGTTAAACAGCCAGGCAGTGCTCATCATTAAAATGGAGAGATGGGGAAAGAAATCTATTCCATAGAATCAAATATACAGGTAGCAAAGGTTCAAGCAAGTTCATCACTTACGCTGCAACAACATCACTAAAGCTGTTTTCTTTCTCCCCATGCTGAACTTTCTTCTATCTCCCATTTTCTGGAAGATGTGTCTCACACAAGTTATGTGGTGTGGCTGAATGCCAAACATGCTTTTTCTCCTACAAATAGTGTGGAATACATTAAGAATCTTAATCATCATTGTATTAATATAAAAGCTTTTTTTTCACATTAAGACTTGCTCCTCGTTTTTCAAATGCCATTTACAACAATTGATTTGTATCCTGCTAATTTGAAGTAATTCATCTGAGATTGAAAATAAGAATTAAAAATAGTTGCATAAATTACACTGATTCTTTAACAGGATTGCTATTACAAGACATTTGTCTAATGGGCTTCAATGAATTATTGATTTTCTATCATTGCATTTTCTAAAAATAGAATGATTATTTAATTCATTTTTCTCTCCATCCTATCTTGTGTTATGGGTCTCTGAAATTGAAAGTGCATTATACTGTGGATCTCTGTATTTTCTTCTACTGCCGTGGTAGCACACAGCGTTCCTCTGCAGCTCAGACTTCTAACTTGGGATCTTTTATTAGGCTGTATAGAAATGTTACATGGGTTGGCAGAGCCAAATGACGGATCCAAGACAGCTAGATGGAGGCTGACAGAAACAAAGACAGAACAAGGAGAAATAGGCAGCAGGAAGATACAAATAAGGACTAAGGAAACAACATCATCATGTAGCTGTAGTACCTGGAAATTCAGTCCTGAAATTTCTTATTTTACCATTGATTTGCTGTGTTAATGTCCTAAACACCAACTGGGTGGTGGTGGTAAAGAATCCTAGACTTTAATTTTACACATCTCCCTTACAATTCAGAGTGGAGGAGAGGTGACCAAAATCCATGTCCCAGATGAAAGATATGTTAGCCAGCTATAGATAGTTTTGTCCAGTATGAAGAAGCATACAAACTAAATTTGAATGAAGTTGTAAACAGAAATTCTTAAAATGTTGAATATATTCATCCTATCCTATTAATAAAAAAGTGGGTCACTGGATGGTCTGTACTTAATATACCATTTTATCATTAAGACTGTAGAAAACATTTATATCTAATGACACTTAGTAAAGTTTTCATAAACCAAGCTGCACATAATTATTTCTTATTCCTTTCACTGCATGTGAGTTGTCTCTGACCTTTCATCATCTTCTTGGCTTTTTAGATTTATCTCAAAATGAGATCTTATTGTCATGCAAACTCAGTCAATAAGCTGGGGAAAAACTTCAACTGAGATTTGTAATTGTCACAATCACCCTTCTAAATAAACAACTGATAGGAAAAGGTTGGCTGAAAGAAGACTGGAAAGTGAGGCATGAAAAATGTCCTGTTCAGACAGTGGAAGAACACATTAATCAGTCCCTTTGTGTACTTCTCCTCAGGTCTAGTGCATACCACCATCTAGTGGCTCTGAATATAGTATGGAAAATGACACTTCATTGTATTTCTTTTTGATGTTTGAAATTAAAAATCCTCAAACTTTTACAGGAACCATTATTGGTAATGTAACATTTCCTGCAGCATTAAGTCCATCAGAATTACATGTGAGATTGCAACTGTCTTGACTAGGACTGAAGTGCCACGCCAGAACACAAGGCAATGGAGGCAGGAGATAAATATCCCCTAGTCCCATTCTTCTCTCTTCTTGGCACTGAGAGCCTCTGAAAAAGAGGGCATAATACTAATCTGTAGAAGGGGAGAACTCCTGCCTTTAATAAGGAGGGTTGCACACACATTAACTGTAACACCATGTTAGTGAGCAGTCAATTAAAAAAAATTACTTTGCATCTACCTCAGAATTCCTTTTCAAAACTGTTATGGTGATAATTTATGGTAGACCTTCCTGCTGTAGTAAACTAGATAAACACAGTGGCATAATGTGGGATTTCTAATTACAGACTTTGAGACCTGATGTGAATGGCAACTCTGTGGAATCATATTAACCAAAACTGAATACCTGAGCATAATTTAGTGCATGAGCTGTGCTGATCCTGAAACTCTTTCATGACCAGTAAGGCTTCATATAACAGTGTTTTCCTATATAGAGAAATCTTAATCTACCTACGTACAGTCATCTTGATCTGATCTTGAAATCAACAAGACAAAAGTAGTCCCTTTAGACAAGATGCTGAGCATAGGGAAGTCATGGGATAAAAGATGGAGACAAGGAAAGACTCACAGATGCTGCTTTTTAATTCTATCAGTCAAGTGATAAATTCTAATTTCTTCCTGTCAATTCAGGCTATATTGAAACTAGGAATGACTCATTCAAGAGAGCTGGCTAGAAGAGGGACTGGAGGCATTTTTCCATGTAGTTCAGAGTCAGGAGTGGTCTTGGCAGGTGAATTTGCCATACACAGTGACAAATAACCCCACATTGCTAAGGTGGGCGGAACGCTGAGCTATAACTAGGGAGCAGAAAATAAAGAAAGAGGAAGAGTAGAGGAAAACATACATACAAAAATAAATTGAAGGTCAGATGGCATATCTGTGAGTTACAGAGTACTGGGCTGTTCAGAATACTTCCAGCAAGCTCAGGCCCTCTTTCATAATACAGTGAAGTCCCACAAATTTATTCTGAGACATATCTCTTAATAACTTTGCTCAAACAAATGAGCAAAACAGTAACATAAAACCACAACCTACTCTTCTAGCAGTATGCATGTATTTTATTTTAGGGATGCTAACAATTCTTCCACACAGCTGTTTTCCCATGGGAATCACAGCCTGTGACTGGACACAAAGATTTTCCTTCCATTAGTAGCCAGGACTCACTGTAGTGAAAATGAAATCAAAGAAAACAAATCAGCTTTATCAGTTAGCTTTTCAGAAAGTGATTTTGGAGAGAGCATTCCTATCACGATCACAGGTAAATTTGTGGAACAAGAATAATTTCCAGCAAAAATACTGTTATGCAATACATTTATCTCAATTTTTTTTTTCTCAATTTCTGCAGTAGAAATCATCAAAGATGCTTTGAGCAGTGCCAGATATCCTGCTGGTTACTCATAAAAAGCGCAGTTTAGTGCTATCATGGCATTTTAGCCAATACTCTCTCTGTAATTATTTTTGGTTCTTTTCTGCACACTCAAAAGAGTTTAATATGTGATGGAGGCTGTGACAATATGTTTAGTATCTAAAACTGTTCATACTAACAGTGACAGAAATCAGCAATTTAGATATGTTTTGGCACTTAGAATGTGTCTTACTTTAAGGTTATTGCATAAAACGAAATACATAAATTTTGGATATGTAAGAAAGAGCAATTAATCAAGGAAAATTAATTATTTTACTATTTATACTTATAAGTAAAACTATAACTCATAAAACATCTTTTTAAAGGAAAGGCAGTTAGAAAGAGTGAAGGAAATACAGAAATTGAACAATGAAAGGAATGGAGAGAGTAAACGTGTTCATTTGTTTAACTGATTAGAGAAAAAATAAGAGTTGATAAATAATTATATAGCATCTTCACTAATGAAAAACCAAATAGATATTGAAGAAGGTCTACAGTATAGTGAAGACATATGTAGCAATAAATTATGTCTGTAATTTTAAGAATTAAAATTGGAGATATGGCCTGCATCTTTAGCTGTAAGGGTAATTAACCATTGCAAAATATTACTTTGGAAAAATCTCCATTCTTTATCTCTTCAATGAAGGCACAAATTCTGGTCCTGCAATCAAGAGTGACTGGATGGAATTCTCTGGTTCATTAGACAGAAGGTAGAATTCAGATGATAAAACTGTATTTTACTGGCCTTAAAAATCAATAAAAGGGATGTAATTTTAAGCCCTGAGCATCATAAAGAAAACTAATCATGTAAATCTGATTTGTCTGTGTTATAAGGATTCTTCATAGCAAGAAAGAATGTCAGAATAATGTAGTGCGAAAGGAACATTCTCTTCTGCTGCTTCTTCTGCCTGTCTCCATATGGTCACAACTTTGGTACTTGTCATCATATCTACTTCTTCATTACACATAACAGTTCTAGATTGATCCTGGAAATAGTTGTTTGCAGCCAAGCCTAATGTACTGGAATTAAGTGCAGTGTTTTCAGTCACTAGACCCACAGTTTGTGGGCAGTCCTCATTAGTTCACAGCTTTACTCTGGCAGCATTACGGGGGAAGGAGTTGTCAGAAGGGTAAAGTGCTGAGTACTTCACTTCATGTGTGAAACAGTAATATTTGCTTCTAATAACATTCCTCCAGGCTGCATCTTCCCACAAAACACATGGAATTGTGGTGCATTTTCATGCCAGCTGATCTGTTAGATAACACTATTTGCAATACAAAAGAACTCTGTTTTAATGGGTATACTCTGTCTCCTCACTCTTCTTTTTGCATGGCTACTTTAGAAACAATATAAGAAGTTACACATGGTAACACAAATTTGGGGTGGGAGGTGCTGCATATGGGTGCAAAAGACTGTTTCTGCTTAAGCCCCGCAGAAATCTATGTGTGATGGTCATAAATAGTTACAGAAGGAGAAAAAATGCATTCCTAATTTCATTCCTCAGGAGAAGGGGAGAGAGATGACTTATAAAGATAATCACATAGAGAAAGATCAGCCAATATTAACATCCTGAATAACAATACAGAGCTTGAGCAAAGAGATTTAAACACTGCAACACACTCAGGAAAAGAAAATCCATTTTTCTGATAGCAGTTATTAAAGATGAGCTATGGCAAAACATAGTTTACAGAATGAATGTGCAGCTACAGCACAGTAATAAAAAATACCATAGTATACAATCTGGAATGGTCAAATATCCTTTTGGGGTGGATCTTGTTACCCATCAGTTCAATGGGTATCTGTAATACCAGTCTTCATCATGAGAGTCAAGTTTGGTTTCCAGCCTATGTGCCCTGATAGCCAATTACTTATTCTTCGGTGATTTCGTTCGTAAACTGTTTTGCTCTCTTCTAGAGCAAAGCTTTTGTTAGGATCACATTCTTCACATTCTGTTGTGCAGGTTCTTCATGCCAATCTATATCTTGGGTCTATATCTTTTATTCAAATAAAGTAAATTCTTGTTTAGACTTAAATTTACCACACCAAAATCAATTGGATTAGGTAGTTTCAGTGCTCTTTTTCTATATTTCAATATTTTAATTGCACTAAATTAGTAGCATAGACAAATGTGTTAAGCATATACCATCCTTAAAAAAATATGAACCAGAGAAATGCTAGACATGAAATAACTTTAATCTCCTATTGACAGTTGCACCCATCTGAAACATTAAGCCACTTTAAAAGCAAGGCAAATGGCTACTTTTGAATTTGAACGGTACCTTCTTTGCTCTTGTCCCCAGCTACATGCCATGAAATGAGTCAACCAACAAATTTAAATAAAGAGGATTTTGCACTGTCTGCAAAAAAATTATTTAAGCAAGCTGTGGCAGTAAAAATGCTTTATCTTTACTCAGGGCAATGGGGCAACTGAGCAGCCACAAAAGACTAAATATACTTTGAATCTAACAGCTGATTTCTAGTTACCAACCCTGTAAGAATCTTGCCAATTTATATTTGATTTTTACTCATTATGAATATCACAAAATATCTCTAAAATCCCAACTTTTAATAAGCCAAAACTTACCTCATCTATAGATTATTTGATATAATGAACTAGAATGATATTAATCATCCAGTTACAAAACTGGGTTTTTAACACCCCCCCTAGCTAGTCACATATGATTGGTTTGTTGCATTTATCAGTGGGTTTAGTCAAGCCCCACAAACAAATGCCATTACAAAGATCCTCATTTAGGGTATGCTTTTGGATTGATGTTTTCTTTGGGGAAAGGAGTAATCTCATGTTTCTTTGGTTTGTATACCCAGGACAATGTTCATAAACACCTTAGGACTGAAGAGTGGTAGGGTAGGTCCATCACCACACTCTTCCTTTGTCCTGAGCCAAACACAGTGAGGCGGGGCAAGTTTTACAGTGTTTTTCTGCTGCCTACATCTCTCTTCTCCGACTCATTATCTTTGGTCTTGGCTCTAATTTTACAGTGTCATTTTCAGCTAGTGGCAGTTATGATTTTTTTCAGCCTTCTAGAGTTTTATTGCCAAATTAATATAGCCTTACGATATCTTAGTACACTTTGGAATTTTACCACAGGTATTTAAAGAGAGCTCGGGTTATTTTTTTGTAAAATGTAATGATTGATACAAACTATGAATCTCTGTATATAAAGCTATGTGTATAAAAATAGGTGAATCACTGATTAACAGAACTTTTGTGACAGTGTTATTTAATTAGTTTCCATGTGATCTTTTGAAAAGTTGTTCTGCTGGTTGTCTGTCTGGTCATGCACACAGGGATAGCCCTACTTTGTCAGGGCTTTAATTATTTTCTCATCTATACTTGGGTTTGAAGTTTTGAAGCTTACTGAGGCAAAGTATGTGGGCAGCACAGCTGTCACCCTTGTTGCTGTAGTTCTGAATACGGTAGTCCTGGTTCCCATTGTACTGCAATTAATCTTCTGCTTTGCACTAATGGATGAACAAGCATATTTACTGCAGCATAAAATTCTAATTATTTCCTGAACAGATGCATAAAGGGGATTTAAATTAATGGCAAGTGACAAATGTGATAAATGTAGATAACATCTTTAAATACTAATACTCTGCATTGCAGACATTTTTTCAGTACTCAGTTTCTATACCTCCAAAGGGTGTCTTCCCATTTGTAATGAAGCTCAGTCCCGGCCAGATGTTTCAGACACCATCTAACTCCCTTTGGAGACACCCCTACCCAGCAGGCACAGCTGAGTTGTATCGGATTCACCATGACTGCAGTCCCTAATTCTCCAGCAAGGTGTTCAGAGGCCTCCTTTCATCCCAACTGCTTTGCTTTATAATCATGCAGTATTTCTGGTTACAAGCTTATGAGTGAGGTCTTCATCCTCCTCTCATTGATCTGCCCTTGTTATATAGAGATAAAACAGATTTGAGTTTATTTAAAAAATTCTCTACAAAGTAAGTTTGCTAGATGACCACGTGTGGGTGCCATGCTAGCAATGGGAACATTAACAATGTACCACCTAATATTTGCCATGTCTCCAAGGAACATTAACATAAATTTTCATCTGCAAGGCTTCCAGGAACAATCACTACATGATATACGATCCTTCTTCTTTCACACAGAACAGACATATTCTAGGATCTGCTTCTCCAGATCAATCAGGGCCTGACTTGACTTGGCAAAGGACCTCTTATTTTTATGTCATGCAGATTCTCAATTTTTTTCTAGGCAAAAAAAATGTATTGATTTTCTACTTTACTCTAGCAATAGCAACAGGCCAAAGTATGTTAGTGAATGCATCTTGCTGGCTATATCCCTTGACAACACAAGGGCAGTACCTGGTCTGGGC
This sequence comes from Euphonia xanthogaster, assembly GCA_034509185.1. Classification (NCBI taxonomy): domain Eukaryota; kingdom Metazoa; phylum Chordata; class Aves; order Passeriformes; family Fringillidae; genus Euphonia; species Euphonia xanthogaster. The sequence continues at coordinate 20,517,983 of JAYDZK010000268.1, read as the reverse complement.
AGCTTAACTAATGCTTTCATACAAATATGGGTGGGGAGGGTGGGGATGGGATGACTAACAGCTTACAATTTTTGTCTACAGTTATTCACATCTTCTTTCATTTCATCTGACAGCTTTTGAGACATCCATGACTCCAGAAATTCACATTGTTTTCCTTTTTGAAGGTATCCATTCAATGTTGTCCCCACTCTTTTAGCTCCTCTTGTTTCAAAAATAGCTTTTCTGTGCCATTTTTGTCACTTTCTAGTTCTGCCTTTTGTCTGGCTGTGTCACTGTTCCACCTTGCCCATTGCTCTTCTCAGCTCCTTACACCTCCTTTCTCAAGTGTGCATTAGATTTAGATATTGCTATAATGTTGCAGCGGGTACTTCAAAAGTGCCACAAATTAGATTTGAAAGCGTATATTAAAATGAGCTCTCTCTCTCCCAGCATACTAAGAGGGATACTAGGAGAAACTAGGATAACAGAAGGTTTACCAGTCTCTGGAAATCAATGGCACAAGTAGCAAAATACAAGTGCAGACAAATACAAACGAAAGTTAGCGTAGTATACCAGTAGAATTAACAAGATAAACACTTAGGTTTTAATCAGAATGCATTTGTCATAGAACATTGTAAGAAGCATTCATGCTGCTACCTTTTAGCAGTTAACTCCTGCCCTGAGGTACGAAGGTTTACATTCTAGTAAATTTTTATTATGTCTAGGTTCTCGTTATCCATGTAAATGTATAATTCTTTATTAATTCCACTTAAGCTCTTAACCTCAATTATATCCTGTGGCAGCAAGTTCCACAGGTTAATGACGTATCATGTTTTAAAAATTTCTCCTTTCATCAGCTTTATATTTATTTTTTAGCATCCATCCTTTATGACCCTATTACAATTTATGTAATTTCGTAGAAATTGTCTTTCTTGTACTCCAGCTCTGGGTTCTTTTTTTTTTTTTTTTTTCCTTTTCTCAAGCACAGAAAAGTCTGACAGTTTGCCATTTTTTTTTATTATTTTAAATAAGACATATCTAAAATAATTAAATCATATGAGACTGATGTAAAAAAAATTTTTTTGACCTCAGAATCATCTGATGGAACACTTTCCAATATTTTATTTGATAAATAGAACTAATCCAGAAGGTTATAATGAATAAAATGTCATTTGTGAAGCAGATGCTTTGTGTAGAAAAAATAGCTCTTCACTCAAACTATCGTGCTTGTGAGCAAACTTGATGTAGTGTTAATTAAGTTTTTCAAGCTGAAACTGCAAAACATTAATAAAATAAAACCTGAAACACTTTGTTTCTCAAAAGCCTAACCAAACCAAAAGACCATGGATGTTACTAGGAAAGAACTGGACTGCTACAAACAGTTCCACCATGGAAATGTATTTCTCAGGTTATATTTTTCAAATACAGAAACACGGTATTAGCAAAGATAAAATCTGCAGAGATAAACTTTATAGAGGTAGTGTCTTTTGTAGTTTTTTAGATCTAACATAGAACTATATATATAAACTTCTGTCTTTTGCAGCCAATGACTGATATACTTAGTTTATTGGAAATGTATATATGAGAAAGCAATGGTGCCAAAGTATTATTAGATTTCTATAACTGTTTCCTAATTCTAATTTTCCAAAAGGCTTATCAAATGAAACATTATGACATATTTAATGAATAAATCTAATTTTGCCTGATGAAGGCATTCAAATTTTTTCCTCTCAGTTTTCCCATATTAATTCTGGTATGGTATTGTTACAGTAAGATTGTAATACATTATCAGGAGACTGGCTACCAAAACATTGTCTTCAACAGAATCATTCTTTGTGCTTTTTGAGGCCATGTGTAGTTCCAGTGGATACATCAGGAAATATTTTATTATGTATGAGACATGCAGCTCTAAAATGGCTGCGCAAAAAATGTTAAGCTCTACTTTAGTTGCCCAGAGCAGATAGGGGAAGTTCCATTTTGTTTGAGTTCCTTCCTAGCACAGAACTCTGTGAAAGGACTTGTAGAATTTTACTTTACCAAGGAACACAACCAGATTTTCTGAATGATTTGAAGCGCGTTGTCAGGATGATACCTTCCCCCTGTCAAGTCCACCCCAATGTCTTTGGGGTACTCTGTAAATGTGGAGAGGTAAAGAGAGACAAGCAAGGACAGGTAGCTCTTGTGGCCTTCATACAGGAATAGCTCTTGACTTTTGAACTGGTCCCATTGATCTAAAACTGTGGGAAGAATCAGCTTGGAAGCTCACTGGACCACATCTTCTGTGACTGACACTTCAAAGAAGAATTTAAGTTCAGTTCTTCACCCTTGTCGGTTCTACATTCACACAAGTATAGAAAAATAAATCCTTAAAAATGAGGATTTAAAATAAGACTCAAGTTTCATGAATGCATTTTTCTGGCACAAGTTCAATGGACTGAGTTTTATGAAAACTCCAAGAAGAATGAAAATGGAGGTGAAGGTTCATTTTCAATGCATCCTTCTGTGTAGCTTTCCCAGTCTCTGCAGTCTCTACTACATAAAAATCCCAAAAATTCTTAGGGCTCCTGAGATGTGATGATCTTCTTCCTTTTACCTCTGTTGTGTATAACTACAAGTGAATTCCAGAATTTCATGAGCCCCATAGCTCATAATTATTTCAGTGCAAATCCTCAAAGACTAAGTATCATGCCTCATGGTACAATGGTTAATTGTGGATGCTTAGCTAAACCACACTTGCTAAAAAAAGGTGAATTTTAATGCTTCCCATTTGATAAAATTCACATTATTAGAAGTCTGACATATGTATAAAGTAAAAATATTTCTTAAAAGTAGAGCAATATCAGTAATTTTGTGCTGGATTTGTGGAAATGTAGAAATTTACCTGTCTTCCCAATAGTCAGGCTCAGAGACAAAGATAGACCTGGGAACAGAAGCAAATCTTCCCACGTATGATCCCTGTGACAATACTGCCTTTCCTTGCATGCTCTGTAGTGTTCTCAGGCTCTTGGTGTTCAAGAAACAGTGAGTGAGACCTTTCGACTGTAATTATAAGTAGAATAGAGTGTTAAAAGTATGTGATACAGTTATTTTCCCTTTTGGTAATCTGTCTTCTATTAGTAATTGTAAGAAACAGAGAAAAAAATCAATTTGAAAGACCTTTTTCATTATAAAGTTCGCTTTCTTTTTCCTTCTCTTAACACTAAACTTTAAAATGAAAGGTCACTTCAATATTAAAAAAAAAAAAAAAAAGAAAACTCTTGTTCCAAAAAGATTACAATGAAACAGTTTCCCTTATGAAGAATGTTTTTTCTCCTTTCCTTAAGAAAATGCCAATCAAATTGGTATATTCATGGTAAAGGTTGGGGGGTTTAAACAAAGAAAATACTTTCTAGAAGAAAAAGAAATTCAGCAGGTCTAATGAAGTTTTTGTGTTTGAGACATGGATAGAAAACTCAATAATTAATGAAGTAAAATAAGACCCAGTTAATTGTAGCTTAGTGGCTGTGCCCTTCAAATCTAACAGAAGGAAATTTGTTTAGTCACAAAGTCAGATGATTCAAACATACTCTAGCAAGTATGTACATGGTTAAGGAATAGCTGCTTTGGACAGGCTTGTTTTTGACCATAAATCTACTTTCAGACTACTCTCCAGGACAGCTAGCAGTTACAGCACTCTTATCAGTTCAGCTGAGCAAAAAAGTTGCTGTAGGCTGGGGGTGTCAGAACAATCTCATTTCAGATGGTGATTTTTATACAATTCTCAGATGGTGCTACGTGTCACTCAGAAGCATTATATAAATGAAGAAATGTAAAGCATACATTACTTGCCCTAACTGAGTGAAAGTGGCCTAAGTTATGAACAGGCACTTGCAAACTCTTTACAGTAAGCAAAGGCTTGCCTTGGCTCACTAGGGACCCGTGTGCATCCAGGGACAGCCGTTTATTATGGCACAGTGCATAGAAGTGCCTTTGCTCACCCACAGCTGAAGGTGCTGGTCCTGGCTAGAGCATGCAGAGGCTTTTTTTCCTTGCCTCGATAAAAAAAACCCTTTTCTTTGGGAGAAGAGGAGGGGTAGTACTAGTGCCAGTGTGGATTTTGGACTTAGTGGTGCCACAGTATGGCTTTGGGAGAACAGAGGATGGGCTACTTCAAAAGGACCTTTGGTTTAGGTATAGACAAAGACCACAGTGCTCTACTCAAGTAGCTCATGGGTGACTTTATAGGCCTCAGGGTAGCCAGTGGAGGGAAAAAAACCTCTTATTTAGGGATATTTTTGGTTATAGCCTTGCTTCAGGCAATTTCAGAACTTCTCGTGAAATCTTACTGTGAAAAACTCCCTAGGAAACCATAAGAACTGCAGCCAGTGAAAAAGCTTCAGAAGAAGCACAGCAGATCAAGCCTTCTGTCAGGCTGGCCAGCTGACCATCAGTTTTCATGGTTCCCAGTGACTGTCTTTTTCTAACAGATATGAATATGTGCTAGAGCAGGATTTCAGAACCAAAGACTGCAATAAAAAAAAAAAAAAAAAAGAGTTTGTAAGACCCCCCGTATCTTGTGAAACAACTCTTCTTTCTCAGAGACAGATGGTGTCCAATATGAGCTCCTGTATTCATTTGCCCTAGGATGACTGCTGAGAGAAGTCATTCATGCAAAAAGATGATAGCACTTAACAAGCAAAATCTGTAGCTTATAAATAATTAAAAATTATTCCCATGTTTTCTTACTGATTGAATATTTAATCATTTGTTCAGTCAATACCAATATCTCATTTATTATTAATTAAAGATAAATACTTTGTAGTGCTTCTGGATTGAAATGTGTTACACCAAGATTATTAAGAGCACCCAGAGTTGATTTATTATTTAGAAATCGATTAAACTTTTGTACAGAATTTAATGACTTAAATAACCTTTCAGATTTTTAAAGTTAATAATAAGTTTTATTTAAAAATCAGTTATGTGAACGTAAGCAGTGATGGTGAAAAAAGAAATTCTCAGACCTGAGTTTAACAATGAAACTGAGATGGTTTGGGAAAGAAACACATTACTAATATCAGACCTTGCTCACACATCCAGAATGACTTCCTTCTATTTTAACGTAAAAGTACAACACTACACGCTGTGCCATAAACTTACCACCACTTAATCCAGTCTTCTGAGGAATCATCAGAATTCCACTCCATCCCCTCACTTTTACCCCCTTCACATTTTGTTACTTGACCTTTTTGAAGGGACTTATGTATGATTTATGGAAGTTTTGCTGTAGCTCTTCTTCGTCTGTATCCTGAATAAAATCCTGAATAAAGCCAAAGATCAGGAAAGGAGAGTTTCATCTCTTCACATCCTCTCAGTGGTAACTTACCACCTGAGGAGTATAAGGAGATGAGACCTTCTTTCTTCTCTGCAAGTGGACAGTCAGTCTAGCAGCAAAAGGTCTGCTGTCTCTCTCTCTCTCTTAAAAGGTTTCTGACTTGACTCATAGTGAGTAACTGCTTAGTGAAACCAGTCTCAAAATGAAAAGTCTCTGATTTTTATAACTCCTTAATTGCTGGGGCAAAGCTGGAGACTGCAGCCAATGTGAAGAAATTGAATTTACTTCAGGAGACAAAGAAGATAATAAGTCATACCTGAGTGGATCAAGTAACAGCTAGCTTTTGTTGATACATTCAGATTAGAGATCTCTGGCTATATATGTTGTGCAAAAATAGTGGAAAAAAGGAATAGATCAGTTAATTAGTTTGTCATAAATAAACAAAAAACCTCTTGAGGTAGTAACAGAAAAACAGGTTTTTCTCTGCTATTTACTTTTCAAGCTTTCTATTCAAGGTTTGGAGCTCTTTTTCCTTCTTTCAAATAAAGCAGGTCTTCCCAACCTAACTAAAAGAAAATTTTCTGGTCATTCTTTTCTCAAACATGGGAAACAGCTTGAAAAAATTCATCTACCCAGAAATATCTATTGTTTAGTCTTGCAGACTGTAAGAACATGGAAGTGGCTGCCATATGATTTCTTTTTTCCTCCAGCAAACCACATTTCCCCAAGTACCTTTGTTTTCCCATGCTTCTCAGGATGGCAAAGCAGGCACCAGAGGAGAGAACCCTGATAGATCGTAGCTGTCCCCTTCAACCCTCTCAGAGAAGGTTTAAAAGTTCAGTGGAGTCAGTATTTAGTAAAATTTAGAGATATTCTCTCCCATTCTGGTTTATCTGTACTCAAGAAGAATAGGGAGCACTTATACAACTCCTAGGTAGATTTCCTCCTCTCAAAAGCAGATCTTCCTTTTTTTCTGAGGGTACACATTGCTGAGATTACAGACATGCACATTTTCCGTGTACTTTTTGGAGAAGGACAATTTTTCTCTGCTCATTTTCTGTGCAGATTCACTCCTATTTCATAAAGAGTGAATGTAAATATCAGACAGAACAGGCAAAAAGGTTTTAAAATGATTGTTGAAAAGTGCCAAAGTTGTTTGTGCAGCAAAGCAAGGGTCCCCCCTGTCCAGTGCAGAGGCAGCTGTAGCAGAGCATCAGAGCTGGCAGGAGTGAGGGAGGCTGCTTCATTATGGAAAGACTTGGTGGAGGAGAGGCTTGAGGAAAAGGAAGCCTTGAATGTCGCCTTTGGCTGCATCCCACCAAGCTAGACAACTAACAGTGAGTGCCCTGCCATGGGAAGGAGTAGCATCTTCTCATCTGTCATACAAGAGACAAGGTAAAATAACTCCTACTCTGTATGTGTCCACAAAGGCTCCTGAGAGCATTTCCTCATTAAACGTGAAGAGTAGAGACAGTGTAAATATCACCACTTTTCTGTAGTTCCACCTGATGTTGTTTTTATTGAATCAAAGCCCTCGTTTTCCTTAGATTCAGATGGGTGGACAGGGAGTGTGGCCAGGATGAGAAAGGCTGCTCCGTGTTTCTGTGAGACACTGTGGGGCTGAAGAGAGTCGGGTGAAATTCTGGAAGAAATGTGATTCAGGGGTGAAGAGAGGATGAAATTGTTGGTCTGGGGAGGTCTTCAATAAAGACAAATTTACTAATAGTTATAAATGCAAAATATCTGTCAGCATATTTCTAAACACATTGTAATTAAGGTTAGATTACATGTGTCAAATTCTATAATTAATTGCTGCATGTTGTAATTATAGAAACCAGAAGAAAATTGGTAGATTACAAAATAGTTAACATAAACAATCATTAGAAAAGACATAAGAAAGGCAGTTTTGGGTACTTCAGGAAATGTTTTGGGGTTAGGTAAAGAATTTTGATTCTTTCTTAATTTTTTGTAAAAACCTGAACAGTGTTAACTCCTCACTGAAAAAATTATTTCTGTGTTCCAAAACGATTTGAATTGTTCCCAGTCTGCTGCTTAATACAGTATATCAGAAAGAAAAAGAGTCACTAAAAAGACAGGACTTTGACACTTTTAAGTATGAAAAGTGAAGAAAAAAAAAAGCTTTCTTCATCTTTTACTGAAGAAAATGTAACCAGCTAGGAAGAAAGGAAAAAGAATTTAAAATAAATAAATCTTTGCAGATGTGGAGTGGATTGTGTGCTGTAGAAGATTCTGGTAACTTGAAAGCTTTGCACTTACAGAGACCCATCTTAAAAATTAATCACATCAAGACAGACACTTTCATCTGAAAATGACTTTGCTGGGCCTATTTATAACAGACTTCATGGATCAAATTCATTGAAAATATAGTTAATGAGATTTTCAGTGGGACTCAGAGCCAGTATAGGACCTAAAACTCATTTGAAGTCTTTTACATATTATAGCTGGAATAATTTTTAATGTTGCCTTAAAAAGAGATGTGTTTCTATCAGTTTATAACCAATCAGATCATTAGTGTGAAGGTTTAGGGCTTTGTGTTCTTTGGTATTTATTTTGCCTTTAAGTATATTGAGAGGGGTGTAATTCCATTAAACCAAAAAAATAAAGGTACTAAAAATGCATTTTTTACATTCTTAGAAACAAGAAAGTAAAGCAACAAATACATCCTTCTCTTAATATGATGCACTATTCAAATGCTCTGGTTTCAGTTTGTGGGTCACATCAGAATCTAACATATTATGATCTGTATATCTCAAAGATTTTCAGAATACAGGATGTGACTAATTTAGTATTGATGTTAAACATCTATTGTGACTTCGTGCAGATCAGTAAACTGCTAGTTTTGGGCACCGTACTTACAATTCTCACTGGTCCTACTGCCTCAAGGGAATATTTTTGCTGGGTTATAATCTTTATTTTGTTTATAAGTCTGCAAGGTTAAAATTTTGTTAAAATTATTTTTTAATATTTAGCATTATGTCTTTGAACCTTCGACCTTGATGTAAAATGCTGAAAAATATTAGAGTGGTTTGTATACATTTAAATATTTCAATATAATACAAATAAATTAAAAGGCAGCATTAAAATACTGCAGTCTTTCCCTGCCCCCTCCCCACATTTCTATGCTGCATCTTACTCAAAGCCATGGTATGGGAATATGTGTGATATAAATGGATGTCCTTCCAGCCTTTGTTTTGGTTCTAAAAAGCATCTTCCATTTACAGTGTGGGATTTCAAATTTGGAGACTGAACATTTTTTGTCCCTATAACTATATTGATCTCTGTGTAGTCCAAAGCCTTAGGAATTATAGTCATAAATTCCATGACAAAAGCACTAGAGCTTTCCAGCACTTCCCTCCTATGGAATGAAGAGAAATGGTCAGGAGAATGCAAAGTTTGATGTCTTGATATTTGGTGAGTTTCTTTTACTTGACTCTTTCCTGGCAAGGAAACTCCTATAGACACGTCAGTACAAAGAAGGGAAGACTAAAGGAAATTGAGTTTATTGCTGGCTGAAGATACTAGAAGGTACTTTTCAGCTCTGAGGCAGGGATTTTACTCTCCTAAAGGAGACACTGTTTAGATGTCCAGTCTACTCAAATATACTGAATAATTGATAACTCCCATCATGACCTGTGAAAAATACTTTTCAGAGTCTTCTTTATGACTGATAATGGACAAAATGGACCACAGTCCCGGATCTACCTTCCGCTATAGTTGGGAATCTGTAAGAAGCCAAAAGACAATAGACTATGCAGTTTCACAATTCTGCCAAATCAAGCTGCTTATTAATTAAAGTGTCGTCATCCATTAGAAATACTTGACCACATTACAAAAGGGTCAGACTGTAATCTGTTGAAGCCTGGGGAATTAACACCTTTGACAAATTCATTTTTAAAAAATAGTAATTTGTTTTCTTTTTCTGAATTTGATCCCACTCTTAGACTATTACCAAATTACCAGGAGACTATTCTTCAGTGGGGAATTACTAGCTGACAGTTTTCTGTCCCTAAGATCACAGAAAGGCTTAACTAGGAAAGAGATGATCCTATCTATACATATGTGTATATATATGTATGTATGTATATACATGCATACACATAGACACATATATATGTGACTATGTGATTTCTGGCACTGAATTTGCATTTTAACCTCTAAAGGCTTTATGATTTGTGTTTGTGTCACTTGATTCTCTCGTGACACATAGCATTAAAGCAATTTGACTCAGGTATGGATCAGTCCCAGTAGAAAACATGCCTAATGGACAAGTTCAAATGAAAACTTCTCTAGCAGCTTGCTACTAGAGCATTCAGGCATAGGGGGCAATGACTTGGGCTCAAATGTCAAAACTCTCAGTTTTCTGATAATATTGAAGGCTTTCCAGGAAATACCATGCCTCATCCAGTTCTAGTCAATGCTGGCAAAGAAAAAATTGATTTTCATTATTAGAATTGTGCTCATTTTCATGCATGGAATCCAAGGGATGAAGTCTCCCTTAAAGAGAGAGTTCTCTAAAATTTGTGAATAAAAACTGTGGTAAGACTGATATTAGATTTCACGTTTCAGGATTGCAAGTGTTGGATGGACAAGCAGGAAATATTACAACAGAAGCCAGTCTTAACAGAAACTCTATTTCAGCGACAAGCCTTGATGCCCAGTTTCATACCAAGACCCACTCTGGGTATGACCACCTCAGTGCTTAGGTGATCTTGGGCCAAATGTTTCTCTGCCTGAATGCTTTGCACGGGAGATTTTGTGCTAAGGTGTTACCAGTGTCCTGCCTTCCCAAATCCCAGTAAGAGCTTCAGACTGTGCTAACCTCTGTGGGGCTGTGAAAAGCTCATCTGCTCATTGTCTTTTGACAGTTGCACATTAGCTGTGATGAGGTTTTGTTTATAGCCTTCCTAATATAATGGGTTGGATGTTACCCTTGTGTTTATGCTGCTATAGCATGGGCTTGCAGTTATAAATTTACATTGCTTTCCTTTGCAGACAGTTGCTGGCAGTATAATGTTGAGTGGAATCTAATTGCAAAATAAATTCACCTCAAGGGACTTTTTTTAAAAATAAATCAAAATATACATTTAGAAATAAATCTTCATAAAGCTGCATTAGTTCACAGAGAATCTGCTTATTAAATGTTGAACATCACTAAAAATACTTTTTTAAGAAGTAGTTTGAGAACTACATCTGATATGACTCTAGATCAGCAATGGACATTCTGATGTTGCTAGACACTTATTTTTGATTGTGTATTAAATTTTCTTTACAGATGTCCAATCTGTACTACTGCAAGTTTGACATCAGTAGAAGTCATGGAGACTCAAGAAGGTTACTTGTCATTTGCCACTGTATGAAGTAAGAATTATATCTTTACTTTTCAAAACATGTACAAGAGCTTTATCAAAATTATCTCTGAAGGGCTGCTATGAATACTAGAGCAGACAAATACACACAACTTAGGAGAAATCCCACGCCAATTTAATAAAGCTTCTGATACATTCAGGCATAATTTGAGATACTTGTCTAAAGCCTAAATCAAGTCATGTGTCACATGTTCATTGCTGATTCACCCTTAAATTTAAATTAAGCTTTTGTTAATAGTGATTTGAATCACTGTTATTTTACTGTTCCCATATTTTTCTAATAAATGAATAGTTGTTAATTATTACAGTTGAAATGTCTCTTTTGGTATCAGTTTTTTTTTTTTGGTTTTTTTTTTTGCTTCCTTCACTTTTTTTCTTATCACCACTGACACCATTTCAGTTGACAGCTCCTCTATAATTTTGCTAATGCTGCCAAAGTCCAGTGAATGCACTGGCTAAGTACCAACAGCCTTATTTCTTTCACAAGGGGCTACCTCTAACAGTGGAATCCCTAAACTGGCTCTCCACACAACCCCTCTGCTTCAAGCACGTTAGGTGTATGAAGTGAAGTAAAATAGTATGGTCCAAATCTGTGGGAGTTTGAGGGCTTGTACCTTTTTTCCTTTAATATATTTTGATCCTTAGGAAGTGAAGCTCTGGTCTATTGATGTGATGAAAACTAATTTCTCTCCTGCAAGCACTTTCATTCAAGTCATAAAAAACCTCCACATGACATTTTTGGGTCTCACCCAGATCCTGTTTAAAATATATCTAAAAGGTGCTTAGCACATCATGGCCTACATTATGCTGAGGTGATTTCACTACCAGCTTGGGAGCTACTTTCTTATTACTGCCCATCTGTACCCAGTCTTGTACTAAAGATCTTATTGAAAGCTTCCATTTTGTGGATTGCATATTGCTGAATGAATTTGGAATGCAACAGCCACCTTCTGCATTTGTTTTTAAAAGGCTACAGTCAATTCCTCTGATCTTATGGGTGATGTTCATTTTTCTTCCTATGCTGAAAAAAATGAGAAGTTCCAAAATTACAGAAGCACAGATTTGGAATAAAATGCTATGTTCATAGGGTTTTTTTGATACTTTGGGACATAAGTCAACATGAATGAGCAGAAATTTCATATCTGCATCTTCCAAGGTCTCTTGAACATTACTGTGAAACATGGAACTGTTTCACCTTGGGGTCAGAGTTTTTATTACATGGAAAACTTATTCAATCCTCTCATGATTTCTCTGTTTCATGCACATGAGTAGCTCATTGCTTCAATGAAAGAATTGCAGAATAACTGCAATGAAAGCACAGGAAACCCAGATACTAAGATATCACAACAGATCCATTCTCTGGAACAGTTCTGCTGTGCAACTTTTCACCACAAAAGTACATCTTGGGGGAGTACTGGGGGAAACAGTGAGTTACACTAATTCTGCTAGGATTCTCACTTGGATCACATATAGTTTGTTTCTCTACCACTTTAGACCTTTATTTGCAATGAGCAAGTGAAAAGTAAATATGAAATACAGCTGGTCTACCTCTGGCAAAATCATAGATAGTCTGTAGAGAGAGAGATTACAAATGGAAAACCAGCAGATAGTTTGGCCTACACACTTTACAAAATTATGTTTCAAGCTGAAGATGAGATAGATGGTGTTTTCAAAATCTAGATAAAATCTCCAAAACAAATGCATCAGATTTACAGACAGGTTTTAGAGAAATGAAGGTGAATTATAGAATAAAATATGTCTGTCTAACAGGGTTTGACTAGATAGTAATTAATATAATATTTTTTATTTATGTATCAGCAATGCAAAGAAACCACAAAGAAGGCCTCAAAAAAAAGCTTCCACAATAGAACCACTGAGTAACTGTACAGTTACTAGTATCAGCAGGAATGCAGCCTATTAGGCTTGTGCAGTTAAAATATAAATTGATCTGAGGCAGAACAGTTTACAGAACTTCTGGAATGACTGCTTACTCTGCTGAGAAATTGGTCTTTTTAGTCATTTGCTATAAGTGATTTCAAATCCTGATCATTGCTGTTAATTACACATTTTCCTGAGATAGTCTAATGGAAGACTTCAAAACTAGAAATACAAATCAGGTTTACCCATGCCATTAATTCTTCACCCTTTCCAGGCTGTCATTGCAACTGTCTCTGTCTTCCTCAAACTGTCAGTCTGAGTTCTTTTTATGAGGCCAAGGAACAGCATCATTAACAGGCTAGTGGTAAAGGAATATCCAAATGGAAAACATCTCTTCTGAATTTTTTATATCTGCCCTGTAGATTACTAGCAAGGCTGTGCAAATGACTGCAAATGTGGAGGATGTACAGGTGTATTAATGACTGAATGGAAAAGTTAGTTAAAAAGATACTTATATTGTGTCACTAATCAAAAGGTACTTCTACACTGTCGTTATCTCCTCAGCTTTGTGTGATAAGATAAACAGATTGAATTTTTATAGCATTGTAAATGTAAAACATTTCTGCCATCCTTGTGTAATTTCTGAGTGTCTTTTCACCACCCTTTTAATTTTCCTAAATGCTTGAGAATCTGAACACAGTTTTCTACTTTTTGTTTCATCAATCACATGAAAAGGCACTTTTCTTGTGCCTACTACAACCTGTTCATTTATTCAGGGATCTTAATTTCCAATTTGACAAAACTGCATACTAGATGCTTTTCTTGAGTTGCTAGACTTCTCTGACTCTTTTTGTGTTTATCTGATTCTTAAGATGAAGTCCTCCTTCTATATATTTTGGCTGGCTTTGTTGGCTTGATTGAGATAATACCTAACTTCAGTTTTAACTGCATTATAACAGTTCTCCACATCTGGTTTTGGCCCATATGAAATGGGGAAAAAATCATTTATCGTGGCTAGATGGTTAGCATGTAGAATGAATGTTCTGTGTTTAGACAAATATCAAGTTAGGTTTAGATTTTCTCTTCCTTCAAAAATATCAAACTATCAAATGAAAAATGCAAATCCCAAATGGATGCCAATAACCAAGATTGGGTAGCTACTGAGATAACTTGGAAAAAAGAAGAGTAAACTTCTCTAGATAAAGTCTCAGTGTACTCAGTTTTGTAAGCACTTTAAGCTCTTGCTAATTCAATAGATTGCAAATGATTTTTCAAAAAGCTACTCAGAACTTTCTATTATAACTTCTGCATAGATTATTTACTCACAGTGAGTAAAACCAAAAAAATGCAAGTGAAATATATGAATTTGAAATTAAGTACAACATTTAAATGTTCCCTTTTAATTGGAATAATTTTTTAAAAGCTGGCCTGGCAGCACCATCCTTCTGTGTCTCAGACAGTGGAGCATTTCTGCTTTCTCTTTGCACAGTTTTGCCAGTCTGACTCTATTAAAAATTCATGATTAGACAGGCAATATTGCTGAAACAGGAGAGGACACATAGCCCATAGGCTGGAGAAAAAGAGTATGTTATTTTTTTGATTTAGAATGAGCTTGGACTATCATGGTACCTAGAAGTTAGGAGAAAGGGAAGAAATTTAGGAAGGAGAAGTAAGAAAGTGAAAAAAACCATAAGCTGCGTGTGTCATTAATTTTGTCTGTAACTGTGTTATTTTTATGAGCAAGGAATAAATGTTACTGTTGAGCATTGCAAACCAAGTTATTCATTTCTGTTCTAAGAAATGCCCTCTAAGTATCACAAAATGCCTGAACTCCACCAAATGATGCATCTTCTTACTAAGTATGAGCTTTGAACATGCATGGAGCCAGGGATCATTGGCGCCTTGTCTCTTTACTGTAACCAGGAGGTGAAAGCATCATGAAAAGTACAGGGTTCACAAAAAAACCTATAGATTCTGAGAAACTGCCTTCAGCTGTCAGACACTAACTTTTTCTGGTTTGTGCAATGCTGCCAGAACTTGAGAAACAAGTTAGTCATGGTCCCTTTTTTTTAATATCTGCTGCATAACATGGGATGAAAAATTGAGTAGAAGCAAATAGGGACCAATCATTAGATTAAGATTATAGAATGACAACATCCATAAGGTAAGTAAGCAATAGCAATAACCAATAAAATAAGGACATTATTTCAGAAATCCAGTCCTTTTAAGGAATATTTTCTAATAGAAAAAGCAGGAAATTAATTATTTCACTGAATTTCTTACTTTCTTTTATTTTTAGATAATGTTCCTCACATTGCAAATAAGGCACAGTGCAAATACTTTCAAGGAAAAAAGACTTGACAGCTGATATGTAGTAACCTGGTGGCAGAAATAGGAATGGAATACATTAGAAAAGTGATTAGAGATCTGAGAAGTTCCAGGGGAAAAAAAAAAACAAACAACAAAAAAACAAAGAGGAAAAATATTTTTACAAGATTTTGGTGAGGTTAAACTAAAGATGCTGGGGGTAAAAAAAATCCTAGTGATACAAAAATTTTTTCAAGGAAGGTCTAACCATTTTGACCAGTAAAGAAGGTGATATCTAGAAACCTGCCTGGGCTTTGACAGTTTCTCCCCATTTGGAGACACTTACTGTTAGCTGAAATTATTACTGACCAGTTCCTGGTCATGACAGCATGGGAGAACGAGCAGAAAAAACCCCAATATTAGCATCTTAAACTGTTGTGAACGCTGGACTTCATAGGTAGTTTTGGCAGGAAACTAGAAATTCTACTTGTCTGGAAGTCCTCACATTTTGTAAATAATTTTTGTCTTCAACCAACTGAAAAACTGACATTTCACAATGTTTAATAGGCAGGTTTTACGTTTTTTCAAAGGAAAAAAATCCCCAAAACTGAAGTACTTTGTTTCAATTGTGTAGACAAAACACACCAAACAATATAAATAGATGAGGATTCAACAAAGGATTAAACAATACTGAATTCAGTCCTGCATTATGATTTTGAATTTTTTAAGAAAATGTTTTGGAATGTTTCCAGTATCTGCACATAATTGTGAAATAGTTTTTCCCATGAAACAGCATTGTCCAGGCAGGATACTATTTTTTGTAGCCTCTCTCTATCTAATTTCCCTAAAAATACCTGTACAATAAAAATAATGTAATAGCTAAATAAAGAATGGTCACCATCTTTCAATGGGTTGTTTTAAGAGATAGCAAAATGCTTGACTAGTTATCTAAAAAAGTTTTTATACATTTTTCATACTAGAAAATAATTTCCTTATTGATGTTCTCATAATTGCAAATAATATTCACTAGATCATTTTGAAATATAGATAAACAATAATTGAAAATATCGATAAAAATTTTAAACTGAATTAAAAATTAATGATGGCCAATCTCTTGTTCAGTGTATCCCATTCAAAAAATCATACAAGACATTATTTCTCTTTCTTGAGTGAGTCAGACTGATTAAATGTATATGAACTGTTGCTTTTAAAATGAGTTTAAGAAAATCTCATTTGTATTTTCTTTTAAATATAATATAATTATTCAGACTTCAAACGTCTTTTCATAACATTTATGATAGCAGAGCATGAGGACCTGAGACACAGAATATGTGAAGGAATTTCAAATGTAATCAAAATGAAACTTATATTAAGATAACCACAAACATTATTGCAGAAAAATTCCTAGTTTCAGCTTGAAAAATTTGAAGGCCAGTTTCTAATTTGATAGTAACTTGCTGATACATGTTCTAGAGAATATCTGAAGATATTCTATTTTAGAATAGGTGATCATCAAAAATCAGATAGTTATTTACTAGTTTCAGACTGAATTTCTGTTTTCAGTTTTCCAGAAAAAACCCAAACTTATGCCCATGGTGGACTCTGATAGGAAAAATTACAAAAAGATCAATACTCTTTTTTTCCAGCATCATCTTTATGAAGAAATTGCACTCTGAGCTGCCATATACAATGTGAAGACTAGAAATGCTGTAAAGATGAGTCTTATAATGTTATGCAACATCTTTGTCTGAAAATTATTTCTATAGCCTTCATAATATGGCTATTTTACAGATCCATAAATTGAATCTCGGTGTAGGACAACTATTTCCACATAAGGGATCTAAAGGTCTGGTGACTAAACAGAGTTCTTTGCTTTCCCCATAGCTCCAAAGTCAGTGCTATGGTTGAGAACATATTTCCTTTTCAGCTTGGTAGCTTAGTTCTGTCAATGTTTTGATGTACAGTGATGTTTAGTATTTGGATAGGAGCAGCTTGCACTTCTGTGGTGATTGCTTATCAAAGTCACAAATAAACTGAAGTCTTAACTTTGACATTACTCATAGGAATTCATGCCATTGATTTCAAGAGAGCTGGTCTTGACACTGATTTTTTCATCCATTGAAAAGAAAACTTTCAATCCTGAGTTCAAATCAGCTACTGTTATGTATATTTCTAGTACTATTTAAGAGAGAAAGTTAAGAGAATCCCTTCCCCCCCCCCCTATATTCAATCAATATTATGAACACCAAACAGGTTCTCAGAATCAGGCACTCCTTTAGGTAGGAAGGGATCTTCTGAGGTCTCAAGTCAAGCCTTCTGTTCAGAGCAATTTAACACTGGGCATAAACCGTGCTCCTTAAGGTTTTGTTCATTTATGTGTGGTAGATCTCCAAGAAGACCTCCAGAAATTGCATTATATCCTAACAGAAAAAAAGTGATTTTTTTTCTGAAACAGTTTTATGGGAGAGCATCTATTCTACTTGGCTGGCTGATGTGCTGAAGCTTTCCCTTTTTTCATACCCACTGTATGATGCTATGGTAAGCCAAAATATTTCAGCATAAAGTTGGTATTGTGAGGAGGAGGATTTAGAGCAGAAATACCACACACTGGAGCTGGCCTATAGTAACTGGTCAAACTTTGATGGTTTCATTGAGACTTGAAATTTATTCTTCCACAAATTGACAGGGAAAATGAGATAAGAAAATTGAAAAGTCCTTAGGCTTTGAGACTTTATAAAATTTCCTCCAAGACTTAGGGTTTCTAAAATTCTTCCTACTGGAGTTTAGATAGGATTTATTACACAAAGAGAATGACTTTTTATTTTCAGCCACTTAGGGAAAATATTTGTAATTTTCTTGTTTTGTCTGATCAAGAAATTTATATGATTTATGAGTCAAAATGAACCTGAATATTTGGATCACTCGCTTCTGGACCACTTGCTTTCCATGTGTTGTCAATGAATGAAGCTGAAGTTTTCTGTCTAGCTGAGTAGCTCAGCTGTCTTCAGGTAAGACTCCATGGAGGGTTGATTGGTTGTAGCAAGAGAACCCTTCTCTGTTGGAGTATAGAGTAAATATCACCTTAGAATTTCTCTTGCTTTGTGTCAGATGTAGTATGGGTTGTAAGTTATATTTCTGAAATAACATATAGGAATGCCAGTGTAGGAGGTTCTTTGACATCTTTATCTGGTACCGAAATAGTATTGTCTAAATGTGTTGCAATTTATGATAGAGAAAATGTCATAAATCAACATGTAAGATGCTGGTTAAAATGGAACATTTTTGTTACAAGATGTCAGGTTGTACCATATTGATTTTTTGTGTATGTGCCATGTAAGACAATTTTCGGTCTGTTTTCTGTTGTATGGATTTGAATTAGAACACATATGAATGCATATTCAGTGAAGATTATTTCTCTGTGTTTCACCTTCAGAAATACAGATGCTTCATCATTTAAACTGGTCAGAAGAACATTGAAATAATCTTTTTAGGATGGCTAAGTTGCATTAATTTTCTTTTAACTTTTCTATTCAGCCAATATTCTAAGAGGCTGATCAGGTCCTGTTTGGATATTTCAACTGTCATGTTAAAGATGCTAAAATTAATATTTCAATCGCTAGAGTTAGTATTGGAGGGGGTTTGAATAGTCAAAACCTAGAACTAGAAAGAAGCCCTTTCCAGATATAATTTTGGTTGTCACTGCCCTCCTATCTTTCATGTGATATATTTATGCATCACTCAGTCTGAAATTCTTCAGACTCTCATCTTAACTATGAGCTTGGGATGTTAATAGATGCACCTGTCATTGTCTCAGTGTGAGTGGCCTTTATAGAAATGGTCGTGATACCATGGTGTCTCACAGCTGTGTCTGGGGAAAAATCCAGGCATCCTTACAGTGTGTTTGAATTGGAGTTTGAATCACCTCTGATTTTTATCTGAGGTCAGGTTCCAATCTCATTTCCTGTAACTCAGGTGAAAAAACGTCTGGGGCTAAATGCAGAAATCAGCATCTTTAATGCTATCCATGCAAAACAAGGGTCACATTTGTTTACAGAATGAAGGTTTAGTTAAATAAAAGAGGATTTCAATTTCATCCTTATTTGATATGGGCTTTCTTTCTTTTTCTTAAAAGACAATCAATCTTCAAGTAAAAAATAAAAGGAAAATCTCTGTCTGTGCTTGCTTGTATATTCATAAGCAGACTTAAATAATTTAATAAGAGCTTAATCCTTTTCATTTTTAAATACATTACATTAATCCATTTATATGAGAACATTATTTCTGCCTCTTCTCTGAGGCAGATATTCATTACATAAAACAGTCTTTTCAGTGGAGGAAAAAGAACAAGAAGAGAAAAAGATGACAAACTTCCACAAATAACAATGAATACAAGGTTTGTTTGCATTACAGTTTGCATGCTGGTAGCTTTTTCCCCACCTCACAGATGGTTCATACTAGTCCACAATCTAAAGCCAAGGTCAGTTTCAGTTTTCTCATATAACACTGTCAGCTCAGGTTCTGCTTTCCATGCTTTGCCCTCTGTTCAGCCCCAAGCATCCCTTGGTCTTGATGGCTCTTCCCTTCACCTAGACTGTCCATTAAGGAAGCACCTAAATCCAATGCAGGAGCATATTTATGCTCCACAGCTCTTGCTTCAGAAAGTTTGCAGATATGTAGCCCAGATAACATACAAAAAGGCATTTCTAATCATTAAGAGCCCGTTACAGTAAATTCATCCTAAATCCTTTCCAAAGGCCAGGCTAACTCTGAAGTCTCTCAGGAGTTATGTGTGCCCTTTGCAGATCAGGCTTTTTGTGTTCCCACAATGCGCAATTAAGCTGAAGCATTGCTTGCAACAGGGCACTGTGGATGCTTAAACATTTACATAGTGTCAAAAAGCAATTAGACAAATTAGAATGGAAGATAGATCCATGAGGGTGTTATTAACTACAGAGATAACACTTTTGGTTCAGGAAATCACAAAGCCACAAACCCTGGGAAAGCGTATCAGAGAGTCGCCACTCTGTGACGTCTAGGCAGGCACTCACATATGGCCATCTCCCTTAGCAGGACGCCAGGCTAGATGAACTTTTGTTCTGCTCTGCTGCAGCCGCTTATCCAGGCAAAAGCCAGTAAAACTTTCCCTAATGGAAACTTAGATCTGTTTCTTTGTAGTCAATGACAATGTTGCTGGAGCCACTGGGGCCATTCCATCTAAGCTGATTCCAGATCTGACAGTGTTGAAGATACTTGTTGTACGAGTGTGGTTAATCTATGAAGAAATGGGTGTGTACAGTGGTGATCATTTCTGTAGTATGGATGTATAAATTGAAAACACATGTTGAAATTTAACTAAATTTTATTAATTTCAAAAGGGCCATAGTTGGCTGATGCTCATACACACGGATAAAAAACAGCTGGAAGACTGCAGACTTCATAAGAGCTTTACAGAGAACAGGTGATTCTCTCTTTGTCACTCACATGGAGAAAAGAAAGTTTGCTAACCGATAAAGTTTCTGGGATTTATCTTGTCTCTTATAACAATAGCAGTATATGAAAGGACGCTGAGTAGGATATAAGAAAATACTCACCTGTTCAAATATCTGTATCATGATAAATGAATTAATTTGTACTTAGATTCACTGCATTATCTCAATTTCTATAGCTCCTTTCATCCAAATGTGTAACTCCCTAAGTGCCATTCAGATTTATTCAATGGATATATAAACGAGGGACAGAAAATACTGACATTTCTTTAGCAGTACAAAGCAACTCGACCTAAATCTGCAGGGCAGGAGGAGACTTGTTAATATTCATTGTTCACACATAGTTAACATCTCCATTGAATCAAGAGCTGTCTGCACACATGTTTTTGCAGTGAAATTTGGAGTTACATCAGCAGCTAGTTCTGCCCACAGTCCCAAAAGCAGCACAGAAGTGCAAGCTGATGGAAGAGTACAGGTGTTACTGATGCAAAATTTAAGGAATGATTAGAAGATTCCCAAATGACTGGGAAAACAATTACTGAGACCATCAGCCTCCATGCTTAAGGGCATTTAAATTGCCACTGAATAGCTCAGGAAAGATTTACATATGTTATGTTACAAGGCTACTCTAGTTGCATTTTCTTCTGCTTTCCACTGAAGCATTAGATAAAGGACAATCTGTCTGCCAAAACAGTTGAATAATTTATTTCACAGAGGCATTTGCTTACAGAATTCATTCATTATATTTACATAGGGTATTCTCATGGACTCATAGTGTCTAAGTTAATTGGCCTTTCTATATGTATACAAACCTGATAAACAATTCTAAAAATGCACAAAAATATTCGTGAGAGGATATTGGGGAGAATTTAAAATTCTCCCAAGTAGCTAGTTATGCTGCATATTTTATTAAATCTCTTTGCAGATTCTTTTTCCAGCACTGGTGTACCTGCAAGTGTCATAAAAGGACACTGTAGGGCTGGTTATCCAGGAAACAAATGTCATGGCACTATCTGCAAAAGGTTTTACCCACTTACGAGTGCATCAAGGAAATTGAAGAACAAGAAGTAGGCTCATGAATTAAAATTATGAGTCTTATTTCATCATTTCCATTGCTATTAGCATGATCACAGTTGGTGGTCCTAAAATTAAGATGGCTTTTTGTGCACTTAATTTTAAAGGATGAAAACATTCTACTTAATTTCACCAACAAAAACAAATTTCAAAACGTAATGTTCTGTTATTAAATACTTTCATTTAAAAAACGATTTCTTTAAAGATTATTGTGAAGGATAATGCGTTTTATTACAATTCTAAGCTAATACTATTTGGAAGTATTGTATAAACACTGGAATAATAACATTTGTTTCGCTTGCAGGGTTTGGCTAGAGAAAAATGGTGCATTTTCTAGATGCTTTATACCAAAAGCATTAATACCCTTAGAAGAAGGTATATCAAGAAATAGGTATTACCAATATTTGCATACTGTATTTTATTAAATTCTCTTGGTTCTTAGCTGGTCCTATTTACAGTAGAGATTATGTGCTGAAAGACAGGGACCACTGATCCATTGCAAAGATTGCTTACATTCCAGACTGTTCCAGTCTGTTTCATTATGTTTCTGTTAAACTGTTTTTCATAGTTTTCTGAGGACTGAGATGAAATTCTCTAAAGATGTTAGAGATTACGTGCTTTTGTTGAACATGAGTTCTCCTCCATACTGGGGGACTTTGGACCCCTAGAGTGCCATGTTGGGTTATTAAGATCACCTTTGACTGCGATGCAGCAAGGTGTTGCACTGTCTCAAAAGGTGAAAGCCATCCTTGACCTTGAAAGCCAGGGGCAATGATCCAATAGGAAAAGCACCTTCATTTCTGGAATTCAGTGGAGTATTGGGTGGTTGTTTTTTAGTTTGGGATTTTTTTTTGTTTTGTTTTGTTTTTGTTTTTAAGGGTTTAAATAATGTAACTTAACTGTAATGAACAGAAACCCATTTCAAAATCCTAACTTTATTAAAATTAAAAACTGAAATAGCCTGTTTCTCTAAAGATTATATGAAAAGTGGTAACTTTTAGTGCAATTCTATATGCATGGTTTATGTTAGAAGTACTGAGAGGGAAGAAACTAGGTTTTATCCATATTAGTTCATCACCTTTTCCCAACAGGAAACATGTCAATGAAAGCTGTTTCAATTTTTAAGCTGTCATTGACCAAGTCTGGTTGTTATCTCCCTGAGATCTGTTCAGGGCATCACTGGGTCAGATTCTGCCTTTCTCCAGTTCTAGTTGCATCAAGGAATTACAAAACTATGATAACATTTAGTATGCTCAGGCATGGGAGTTTGAAGTTAAGCAGCTAAATTTGAGCAATTCAGCTGCCTGTCTGAAAATTCTTTCCAAATTCAATTTACAGACTGTTGTATGTTAGGTGTATCCACACCATAAGCTTTAATTTTGCCTTTAGCATGTCTGCACTCCACCTGATGACAAACAAATTTTGACAAATGGAATGACTTGCCTTTGGGCCCCATTGCAAGGAGATTTTTAGCACACAGTACCCTTCCTCACCAGTCTCACAAGACCTTCATCATTACGTAAAGAAATTACGAGAGCATCCACATGGGTGTTTATACAGTGTTATTTGGTGATGTTCCTGCTATCAGGCTGCACAATGACAGCAAAACAATCAGGGAGGCACTTCATGGCTTTCTGGGATGAAACCACAGATAGCAGGAGGTGGAAAGACACAGCCTTAAGGAGGGAGGTGTTATACATCCTAACTATAATATTTATTTTAAGACTCTCTGGAAGCTGAACAGAGCTGCTAGTGTGTTGTGTTTCTAGGACAGAGACAAAAGCTGCTAATGGGATCATATTAACTCTGTGTATGTAGTATTCCTCATAAAGGAATATAGGTTTTAGGAAGAATGTATAACTTTTACTACAGCACTGGGGCTTGCCTGTCTCCATTTATCTGTGATAGATTATGAATTCAGTCCAAGTAAGGACTTGGATTACTCTTTTCTCCAGTAACCCAGCCTGAAGACAGATAAGTTATCCAGGAAAAAGTTGGGATGATTTCATATGCCAAACATTCAGTGAGCAGGCTGGCATAAGATATCTTAGCACTTAAGGATATGAGAAAGTGTTGAGGGATGCAAACCTAGAGAGATTTCCAGTGTGATTCTGTAGGATGATAGACTTACCCCACTACATCCATACCATGAAAGTGAATGTTAAAATGAGTTACTTAGAGAGGACAGTGATAAGATAAGAACAGTTACTTAGAAAGGACAGGATAATTACCACTTACAAGATTAGAAAACTCAAAAGCTTTTCTGTTTGCTTGCTTTTTTAGATATTAGTAAAAAAAATATAAATATTTTTCCTTATGATCTCTGCTCTACAGAGTGATTCAAACTACCTGAAGTTAAAGGCACTACCTGGTGCACACCAAAGGTTCTGCCTAAAGGCAATGGAATATACACATATATTTTTCAAAGATACATGTAATAACATTAGATGATGGAAAGGCAGCAATTTTTTGAGCCTTTTTGTCTTTGTGTCGTTGCATCAAAGAAGGAAGTTACTCTATAGTGTATATTCTGTGACTCTTTATTGACCTGTCATTTTGAGAGGCTTTGAGAAGTCAGAATGGCCACAACTGTACCTTCCAGCCTTCAGTGAAAATGCCATGGCTGGTTTGCTTTGCAAGCCTGAGAAGAGCTCTCTGATGAATGCTAAAGAGCCACAAGCCTTAAGAAATAAAGGGAGATATTTGATGCTGTCTGAAAAACATGCTGACCAAGATAAATTTTGCAGAGAAATATCTAAAGAATTTCAGACTTCTGTATCCAAAGGATGGCACTCTTCACAGTCTAGACAGTCTATAGTAGAGAGTTTTATCTTTTATCCCCAGAAATTCTTCAGTTCTAAGCAAAAACTATTTTACCTAGAGTGGGGACAATTTAGCCAGATTACTATTGTGTGGTCCTGAATGGAACAGGATTGCAGAGGACAAATAAAATCAGACCTGCTGAGCTTGATACAAACTGGTTTCACAGGACCATATCCCAAAGACTCATCTAAGAAAGGAAGAATCTTGTGCTTAAATCCCCAGACACAAGTACTAATTAGGAACTGAAGGAAAAGATTCCATCAAAAAATTAGAAAAGGTTTTTCTAGAGAGACTAGGAGGAAGACAAAGCTGTTGCCTGCTTAAAAGATCAGTATTTTGAAGAATAAACTGCTTCTGCCCCATATATTTTCATCTTTCTTTAACTTAGAAGAGGGTATATGTTTTTCTCTCATTCTGTTTTAGATGCTTATTTCACCTTCTTAAAGGTGAGTGTACTCATATGGATGTTGGAAAGATAATAGGTGTTACCATATGTGACAATTGCCTTTTGTCAGTATGAGGTGCTGAACTTGCTTGAAGAATAGCAGGAGTTCTGGAAGGGAATGGGCAACCAATTTACCTTTCAGGGTCTCTGGAGGGAACCCTGCTGAAAACATTAAAAGTGGCTGACTTTTCAGGCTCTGTGGTTTCATGTGCGTGCATGCATTTAAGGTTTGCCAAGAGACCAGACACAGAAACTTGAATTTCTTTATGTGCCCAGATGTGTATTACCTGGTTAACAAAAATGAAACATTTTCCTTAGTTTAGAGGATACTGAATGTCTCTATACCTAAGAAACGTTAAAAACCATGTCACACTTTCTGTTTAGTCATCTGACTTTAAGTCTTCAAACTGCATGTGAATACCATATTTTTAATCTTGTTCCAGGTCCGGAATTTAATGCATTGACTTTGCCACAGGTCAGGATTTCAACGCATTAACCCAGGTGTGTTTAGGAGAACTTATGTGACCACACATGGTTCATGGGTCTCTGAAGACAGTCTTACCAGACTCTGGTTGCCAAAACACAAATATTGCATCATGCATTATGTCTGGAATAACATTTTGTGCCTGTTCAGGGAGTGAGAGTGGAACAGTAGAAATTTTGCCACAGTATTTCCTATTTAGAATTAAATCATGGCCCAGAGGAAACACAGAATATAATTGTGATTGAGCAAAAAGAAGCTATGAAAATTTAAGAGCAATTGATTTGTCTTGAACATTAAAGTAATGCAGTTATTACAGACCTGGAATCAGGGACACACTTTTCCTCATCTACTTAAAAATTATGTATAGCTCAGGGAACCTCCCCTGAATATTCTGGAAGCTTTTGCGCAGGTTTGCCTATATGATGAAAATAGCCTTGGGGAATTAAAAACCTAAATAACAATACTTGGTAAAAGGATTAGAAGAATTAGAGTCAGTCAGCAAAGTGAGTGTTGACAAAGGCAGCAGCAACAACTCTACCAGCGACTACAGTAAGTTCTGAGCACTAGAATGAGCTGGGCAGGAGTTCCTAGAGGCAGAGAAGCTGAGCAACAGCTGAGAGACCCAAGTCACGAGACCCTGAGCCACACAGGATCACTTGGAAGAAGCAATGAGCAATGGCAGTCGGTGACTTCTCACTGCAGGGGACAAGGGCACCCACCTGCCCACCTAACCTCTGTCCTGAGAAGTTTGTTGCCTGCCAGGAGCTTGAATCAGAGATGTCACAGAAAGACTGCCAAGGCTTCTTAACACGTCTGGCTATTACGCCCTGTAAGTCTTTCATGTAGGCATTGATGAAAACAAGGGCAAATTTGAAACCATCATACATGTTTTCAGAGCTCTGGGGACACTGGACAATGGTCTGTGGGCTGAGGTAGTTTTCTCCTTGATACTGCCAGTTATGGTAAATGTTGAGGGAAAAACTGATTTCCCAAATAAATGACTGGCTACATTGCTGGTGTTGGCAACAGGGGCTTGGTTTCCATAACCATGGGACCCTGTCTGCTGGCAGTTGGTAGGGAGAGATGAGATCCATCTCACTCCTGTCATTATTCAAGCATAAGCAGGAAATACACAGGAGATGAAAGCAGGGTCAGCCCACTTGGAATGAATATTGCTAATAACACAAAGTCAGGAGGAGGGGCCCATACCCCAGAGGGCTGTGCAGCCCTTCAGAGGGACCCTAATGGGCTGGAGAGGTGGGCAGGGAGGAACCTTCTGAAATTCAACAAAGACAAATGCAGGGACCTCCACCTGGGGAGGAATAACCCCAGGCTGGGGTGAACCTCCTGGAAAGCAGCTCTGTGGAAAAGGACCTAGGGGTCCTGGTGACAGCAAGCTGTCCATGACCAGGAGTGCCCTTGTGACCAAGAAGGACAACGGGATCCTGAGCTGCATTAGGAAGAGCTTTGCTGGCAGGTCATGGGAGGTGATCCTGCCCCTCTACTCAGTTCTCTACAGCTCAGCTCATCTGCTTCCAGTTCTGGACTCCTCAGTACAAGAGAGACATGGAGCTCCTGAAGTGGGTCTAGTGGAGGGCTATGAAGATGATGGGGGGGGTTGGAGCTCAGGAGGACAGACTGAGGGAGCTGTGCCTGCCAGCTTCCAGAAGAGATGATTGAGAGATCTCAATCAATGTCTATATGAAAGGAGGACACCAAGAGGATGGATCAGGCTGAGCAATAGGACAAGAGGCAAAAAGCAAGAACTGATGCACAGGACATTCCATCTGAATATGAGTAAAATCTATTTACCATGTGAGTGACCATGCACTGGAACAAATTCATCAGAGAGGGTATGGAGTGTTCCTCATTTGAAATATTTAGGAGCCATATCGACACAGTCCGGTGCAATAAGGCATAGGATGACCCTTTTTGAGCAGGGAAGTTAGACCAGATGACCCCTGTGGTCACCTCTAACCTGGCACATTTTGTGATTAATATCTCAACATATCCTGGGCCTGGAAGGAAGTAAAGGAGGGCTATTGGAGGACTAATGGATTTGAAAGGAAGAAAGTATGAAAGCAATGGATGTCATGATTCAATTTGATTACAGAAAGACTTTAGTCTAAGAGTAAAGACATCATATGTGCTGTGTAAGAGAATTTTAATTTGAAAAGGAGAAAAGAAAAAATTTGGAACCATATTGTCAGGCAAAAATATATACATGGATAAAGTACTGAATATACATGGATAAAGTACTGATGTATAGCTCAGTAGAACTCAATGACTGTTCAGTATTCATAAGCAATTAATTTCTTCTAGTAGGTTTAAAATGCTTATTTCATGTTCCTAGTTCTGTGCCCACTCGACCAAAGTTATAATATTTTCCTTTCAGCTAAAGCAAATTTTATATGGAAAAATGCAAATACAAGAATTTCACACCCCAGGTCTGAATTTTTGTTCCAACCAACTCTCTCTTGCCCCTTTGCAGCACATCACACTAGATTTTACATGCAAATGTACTGAAACAGTGCAGCTTCGGTCCCCCCTCTGGTGGAAATGAGCAGAAATGCAAATGCTACAAAAGGGTTTTGTAGCTAATGGTCAGATCAACAGCCCTGGAAACAAGCCCTTTTGAACCTTTTCTGAGCCCTTGCCTCATGTCATGCATTTTGTTGTGTGCTAGCTGTGCTTTTTCTTTATTCCCAGTGTTATAAATCTGCTCTGAAAAAAGAGACATCAAAAAAAAAAAAAAAAAAAAAAAAAAAGCTTATGGTATGGAACAAAGATAGAACGGCTGCATTTCTATGTTGTTATTCCAATGACCTGTGGAAAGTAATAAAGTATTACTTTCTTCTCTAATTTGCAACAGGTATGAACTAGACATCTTTTGGTTTCAGGAGTCATAGAAACAGGCAAGAATTAACACTCTTAGATTGTTTTAATAGGAGTTTCCAATATCACGTATAAGATAATATCCTTTGCCTTTACCTTAAAAAGACTGGTAGAAATTTGTGTATTTGGCTGTAGAAAGTGCACATATGAATCCATTTCAAAAATACTGCAAACTCTTTTTCCTTTTACAAGTTTTCACAAAGAGGTAAAATAAGAGAAGTGTGATAAGACCCTATTAAAATTTGCAAATGATTAAAGATGTTCCAGAAAAGAGCAGAGAAATTTCTGTTCTTACTTCTTGACAATCAAGATTTTAAAGAATAAGGATGTAGACTGAACATCAGAAACATTTGTTCAGCTTGAGATTATACAAAGCTATACTGCAATAATACCTCTTAGTTTTGTACATCTTCCTTTATAGGACCCATAGTCCTTATAAGAAAATTATATGTAATACTAGAGAAACATCTACATGCAAAATGAATTTAAAATTTCTTTATTATGTGGAGGTTCTGCTAAAAATAATATCTACCTCATTGTTGAATTTTCAAAGTACTTTATTTTCCCTGTGTCTAGAAGTAAAGATTTTAGTCTTGTGTGAAACGAAAATTGAAATGTTATCTTCTTTTTTTCTGCAAATTGGAGCAGAGTTCTAATCCAGAGTCTTGGCAGTGAATAATGCTGCATGAATTCCCCAATCATATTGTAGACTTGTGAAACTCAGTGACAGAGACAAACTTAAAAAACAAACCTACCTCCCAGATTCAAACTTAATGCCTTTTCTACTTCTAAAATGATTTTTTAATATTCTAAACTTACTACATCACTTTGAGAAAAATTTCAGACTACTGGTAAATCAAAAAAATGTTTCTGTCTGCTTTTGCCTATCTCAGTAGCACTGTAGGTATAGTTATTTAAAATGGATCATAAAAATTGACATTATAGTTAAAAAAACCCAAAACAACTTCAAATGGAATTTGTTCTGTGGCTAGAGAAACATGGAAAAAATTATATTAACACCACATTTTCAGGAAACAGGTAGCAGAACACAATTTTGTAGAATGGCAAATAAAAGAAATTTCAGAGAAAACAAAACAATAGGTGCTAGGCATAAAAAAAGTTAAGTGATGTTAAGAGAAGGTTAAAAAAAACCCAATCAGTATATGGTTAAGGCTTGAATAATATATCAGAAAACATTTTGTTTAAAAATACTCTAATGTCAGAGGACACTGAATAACTGGAAAAGCTACATCAGGCAAATAAATCATAGTGAGTAGAAATTCTAGTTGATAGAATTAAGTAACAGTAGAAACTGAATTTTTCCTTTAGCATCTGGTTTATTGAAATAGGCTCAGGTTTTTAACCCCATCAAGAGCCTACATAAGAGGTGGAATATTTTAAGAGCTAAAAAAGTGCCTGCCTTCTAGGTAGATTTAATGAACAAGAAATTGACTTGAACACAAGTTTAGTGCTCTTGAAAACTGGAAGCCCAAGGGTTTTTTGGCATCTACACATAGACATAAGAAAAAGTTTATATCAAAAATATCGGTTCTTCTTTTCTGAATAATAAACTGCACATAAAAGGAGACTTTTGATGACCTTTGGTGGTGCTCTAACAGCCATAGCGTAAAGCAAACAGAAAATGCAGCAAAGAACCATGGACAGAGTAACAGAAGGATGGCAATCTGGCCCAGAAAAGGTCAAATGGTAAACTAAAAGAACTTCTGAAAGCTCTTGCTTTGAAAGAAGGAGCAAAAATATTGTCTGCTTGTTTCTTTCTATGATCAGGCTCATGGCCTCTGCAAATAAACAGGACTACATCAATGAAATATACAATACTAAATCAGTGTTTTCTCCAAAGATAAAAGAAAACAAAATCTGATTTTTTACAGTTTTGTCTATCAAGCGGTAATGATATTTTTCTCAGTGTGCAATAGAATTCATGTAGTTACTTTTTTTTAGTGCAGCTGTCATGTCAAAAGCTTCTGCTTTAAGAAGAAATATTCACCACAGAGAATATATGGGACTTTGGTGTTTATAAAACCTAAAGTAGCAGTTTCTCCAGAAGTAAAAAGAAAGATTGTTTCTCAGCTGCAGAAATTTCACAGCCAGAAAGAAAAGTCTGATGGCAGTTGGAAAGCTGTATGACAGGAAGGAATCCCAGAATCACAGAGTCATAGAATGGTTTGGGTTTTAAAGGACCTTAAAAACCACCTGTTCCAACATAGTTGCCATGGGCAGGGAACCTTCTACTAGACTAGGTTGCTCGAATTTCCATCCAGCCTGACCTTCAACAGTTCAAGGAATGGAACTGATCCACCACATCTCTGGGCAACCTGTTCCAGTGCCTCACCATCCTCACAGTGAAGAATTTCTTCTTACTATCTAACCTTTGTCTACCCTCCTTCAGCTTAAAGCCATTCCCTTCTGTCCTATTACTATGTGCCCTTTTGAAAAGTCCCTCTCCAGCTCTCTTTTGGGTCTCCTTTAGGTACTGGAAGACACCATACGGTCTCCCTGGAGCTTGCTTGTATCCAGGCTGAACAACCCCAACTCTGTCAGCCTGTCCTGTCTGCACAGCAGAGGTGCTACAGCCCTTTGATCACCTTTTGGCCTCCTTTGGGCTCACTTCAGCAGGCCCCTATTCTTCTTATGCTGGGGACCCCAGAGCTGGATGCATCACTCCAGATGGGGTATCAGGAGAGCAGTGGGGAGGGGGACCACCCCTCCCCTTGCCCTCTGGCCATGCTGCTTTTTATGCAGGCAAGGACACAGAGGTTTCTGGGCGGACATTACTGGGTCATGTTGAGCTTCACATCAATCACTACCTCCCAATGTCAGTCTTTGGTCTCAGGGCTTCTTTCATATATCCATGTTTGGAATTGCCCTGACCCAGGTGCAGGACCTTGCCCTTGGCCTTGTTGTACTTCTTGAAATTTGCACTGGCCCAGTTCTCAAGTCTGCCGAGGCCCATCTGGATGGTATCCCGAAGGGAATGCTGTTCTAATCCAAATGCAGATGGGCAAGGCTATGAAGCTGTGCAGCTATCTCTATTTCAAGAAATATTCAAATGTATGGGTGGGTTGTGACCTGGCCTCTTGCCCCTAACCCTAGCTCTGACACTAGGCTGTGTTTGATGATATTATTTTAAAAACCCAAACAAATAAGTTATTCCTAGTTACTTTGATCCATGTGTCAGCTTCCCCATTGCAAATGCTGCATTATGAGAGTCCCAAGAAGGATGACTGTTTTGGGAGTTATTGATCTCAGACTACTTCTTAGCATGCAGTACAGAATTGTTTTGCCTAAATATTTTCTCAGTGTTTTCTGATTCTGATATAATAAATTTTTTTCTGAGCTACCTACATATTTACTTAATATTTAAGTAAATATTAGAATGGTCCATGGATAGTGCAAAGCTAACTGTCAAATCATCAAAACATCTGTTGTGTAAGAAGCCTGTCCTTTGCTAGTATAATTACAGTATTCCCTCTGTGATTTAATGCTGTCATGTATAGAAAAAGAAATAGATTCTAGTCTTGTGCCTGCTTTTTATAAAAAAAATATTTTCCTTTGTTATGTGAGTTCATTCTTTGATATATAGCATGAAATATCAACAAAGTAAGGGAAAACAACTAAATTAAAACATTTTTGTTTCAATATAATTTGTCAACTACAGGCTCACAAAGCAGTTTTAAGAAAGCATTGCATGCACTGAGTACACAGAAGTTTAATGGAGTCTTTCCACAGAATTCCCTGGGCTTTGGATCAAGGCTTAAAGAATTAACTCTATTAGCACCCCAGTGAAGTAAAATATGACTGGGAAAAGTCAAAAATAGAAGAGATGCTTAAGTTATAGACTCTCATATAAGATTACTGTGAATAGAACTGAAAAATATTTTCAGTCTTATATCATATACCTCAGACATGCTGCCAGTCATAAATCACATTCATTTTAAGGCCTTGAGGCACAACACAGAAATCAGTAAACACTTACAGTATTAAAAGAGTACTGCAAGTACTAAATGTAGCAGGAGAGAACAAAGTTCACCTGATGGACTTCTGTTTGCAGAAGAATCCAAGAGAAATAGCAAAGACTCAAACTCCTCCACTAAATGTAACTCATGATTTTTTGTTGACCATCTTGAAGCATAAAAATCACTGTTTGTCTTGGGGAAACTATATTTGCTTATTTAAAACAATTTACTTGGAAATAGCTGTGAAACATTAAGGAGAGCCTTAAAAAGAGAGCTTTCTACTCAACATCCTGGCAGCATTATCTGATTCAGTGGTCAAATGAGTTTAAAATAATGGCCTTCAGAAACAGTTTATTTGATTTGCAGCGATTTTCTTCTCTTTTCAACTCTTAAAAAAACAACAACATATTGACATAGTTTAATATCCTGTGGTTCAAAACAGTTCCAGGCATCCTATGGAACAGTCCTAATCTGTAATATATGATCTTTCTACAAATCATTGCATCCATGAGTAATTTTATGTACAAGAGTTATTTCAGGGATTTGCAGGCACTCTTTACACCTTGTCCCTTAATCATTCACAGAGTGTGTACACTAAAGGCACACAGGTAAATGCTTGTCTGAATAATTCATCAAATTAAAAAGGCTAGGGTGTTCCAAATTCACCTTTAACTTTCATAAAGGTACTGTGATTTTTAAAAATCATACTGTTTACAGGATGCAACAGAATTCATGCAGCAAATAGAAAGCAACACTGAAGAAAAGAATGGAGAAACATGTCCTGAAGTTGCCAAGATTTGTTAAACTGTATGAATGATATTTCATACCAACAGTATGAGAAGTGTAGAAATCAATTCTGTAGTAGAGGGACTATGACGACAGAGGAGGACAGCTGGAAGTGACAAGCAGGAGCTGCTTAGAAAGAGAAGAAAGAGGTTTATTTAGTGATGCACTTGACTGTGAGAGGCAGCTCACCATGTCAGTGCATAAAACTGTTTGGAGCACAGATAGCTGATGCAGAGATGCTGAGCTGTGGCAGTGACTATGGAGTGATACTGTGGAATGATAGATGTGGGAGCTCTTGGCACCACTGACAGATAATTAGGGAAATTGGAAGGGCTGGGGGGAAGAAAGCTGAAATCTATTGTGCACATAAAGAAGATGAAAACCTGTTGTTGGGAGGAATATAAGGGCTTTTATCTCCCGTAAGTAAGGAGGGAATTGAAAGCTCTCTGATGAAGGTAAGAACTTAGTGTCAGAGAGTGGAGGATAACCTGAAGAATGACAATTTGCCAAGCTTGAGCCTGCTGCTGTGTAGAGAGCTTGCCATTTGTAAATGAGAAGCTTTCAACAGGGTAGAAATATAGAGGCAAAAATACAATTTGGTGTCTGCAAAGGCGGGTGTTACAGAGATTCATGAAAAACATTGGCAAAAAATGCAGTGTAAGGCTGAATGCTGTGATATTTTTAAGATGACTTGGAACTTAATCAAAGTGAACCACAACAGTTCAGTTTTAGCTGTAATAATAATAATAAACATGGCAATTTACCTTAGAGTCATTCAGTCAACTTCCTCTGGAAATCTCATGCCTGTCAGTAAATGCCTGTCACTGCTGAAATCTGCATTAAGTGAACTCTCTGTTGGACCTTAGACTCTAAAGGGGATAGGAATGTCCACGTAGATTGGAGTGTCAAACACTGAAAGAAAACACCAAACCCAAGAATAGCTGTGCTTGTTCAGGCCAAAGGATCCTCCTAATACTGTACCCCTAGTGAGTGGAGATAAGGGCAAGGTGGCTGGCAAACAGAAGAGCCTAGACTCTGTTGGCTATTACTGTGTTAAATCAACATATATGCATTTTCTTCACTCACATAAAGTGTACTTAAAAGGATTCATTTACCCTGTGTTTCTTACCTGGGCATTCATCATTTGACTGGTAATTATAATGACTGTTCTTTGTACTTGGATTCTTTAGGGTGTGTGGGCTGTAGGTAAAGTACCTTATATTCTTTAGGTGTTTATATCTTATTAATTTTATTGAGAGTTAGATAACTAATTAGAAGGTACATGCCTGAAAACCTTTGATAAGTTAGGCCTTTGTTTCTGCAAACAGATGCTATGATGCTGATAGTACTGCAACAGAGTGAAGTTACACTGGATGGCTTTGTACATATGCAAGGAATTGTACAAGGTCTTAGAGAAACCAAGACCTTTTCTTTTTAAGTGCCCTACAAAGTACTCTGCAACTTAGTGAACTTACCCAAGCTCAGCAGATCTCAGTTCTCCACTAGCCACTTTCAGTTACCGACATCTGTCTCTTTTCAAGACACAATTCAAGGCAACATTTTCAAGGTGTTTGTGGAAATATAGGACCAGATAACTATCAATTAACAGAAAGGTGAAAAATAGATGCAAGTAGCAATGTATTTTATATATTTCAACTTAATTTCTATGCAGTGCGTGTATACACTTGATTAGGAAGGGAAGCAAAACATTTTCTTGGGTTAAAGTAAAGATCTGTTCTCATGGATATCTAAATGTCTTTGTCTTGGTAGCACAAATACCCTCTATACTGCATTGCACAAATACCCTCTATACTGCATTCCACAAATCCAGACTGAAAATTAATCTCTTTGGACCTTTCTGTTTGCCTCCTATTTCTGGCTCCAAATGGAGAGGAGAAGTGTGTTTGAGTGGAGATTTTGGTTCTTTTGGGTGTATTTAGATGTACAAGTCTGCCAAAACACGCTTGGTCTAAACAGTGATTCCCCAAGAAGGCTGTGAGACTTTCAATTTTATTGCTGAAGTGAGTCTACAGCTTAAATGGTTTCCTTACCTCTTATGTGCAATTTTCTCGTGGTTACACTGGGGAGCAGAACCTGATTGTGTAATAAAATTTACTTAGTATGCAAAATTCTAGATGTGGAATCAAGGAAGGTGCTCAAATAGAATTTTATGGTGATGATGAGTGACAGATAAAAAACCAACTCCATCTTCTAAAACTGGATTAGCTCAATGAAGCCATTGAATTGTAGGTGTTCACTAATTTAAGAAATACCACTGATTGCTTAATTTTAGTAAATTCAGGAAAAATCCACTAAATGCAGGTTTAAAAATTGCAAATCTTGCAGAGCTTTCTCAAAAAGAACTGCTTCTGTGTTTCTTTTTCAAAGAATATATCGTCTGTAGGATTCATGTAGTTGATGCACTGTGTAAGCTGTGATCCCAGTGGCTGATGACCAGCAAGGTGCAGATGGGTTAGTTTAACTGATAGTAAAGTGCATACCCTGCTATGGATTCTCTCATGAGCAAAACAGAATCAAGTTGAAGAATTTGTACTATATCATGTTGCCAACTAAACCAATTTTCTAGTTGTTGATTTGAGTATTCAGAGAGAAGGAAAATGTGCAGAACAAACCAGACCCTGAGGAAAGACTTGTCCTTTGCTTTCCCCAGGTTCAGCTTAAGTCAAACACTGCTCCACCCCACTTCCTGCGCCCAACTTTCCTCAGTTTTGTTCACATGTAGCTCCCCAATTCCTTTGGAGAGGAGATGAGAAGCACAGGGTCCAGGATTAGCACAGAACCATTCCTATCTGCTTCTCCTCTGGTGACCCCCAGCTGGGGTCCCATGAGGCTGTTTCTGCCCCAGGGCAGGTCACCCACTGCCGAGGTTTTTGGGTCAGTAAGTTGCTTACACCAGCACTGCAGCCATCTGGAATTGGTTGTGAGGGGCTTGGGGCAGTTCATGTCCTCCTCTGGGCAGTGCTGCAGCTCCTAGTACTTAAACCAGTTCAGGTGCAATATGGTCTTCTAGATTTTAACAGGAACTGACATATTTTTTAATTTTTAAACGGATATCTGGTAGAATTTCAGAAAATTTAATTAAGAAATTAAATCTCTGCTACATAGGGTAGCTAAACAACAGTAAAATACTAAGAGGGGCTGAAACACAAGTTTCAGTAATTTGCTAATAGTGAGATTCTTTCTGCATCAGTGCATGGAAAGATGTTTAGGTGTGCAATGGGAGGTGCGCCTTCCTGGATGGATATAGGTTGTGACAGGAAGATAATATCTTAAAGATCTTAAAGATTTTGGGTTTTTTGAGAGTAAGAATGTTGTAGCTGCAGCTCTGCTGGCAATGTTTACTCTGAAAATGTGGTTCCTTTTAGTTCTTCCTCATTTCTTTTTCAGAACTGCTACTTGGGCTGCATTGTCCATCACAAAAGCAAAATTGGATGTAAACTCTGAAATCCTAATGAAGACAACCGAGATGCTAATGGAGACACTAGGATCAGGATCAAGGCCACTATGTACAAGACAACGACTTGCTGAAATGGCTATTTTAAAAGCCTGAGGTGAAACATATATAACCAGTATTTTTCTTCTCTGAAATAATAAGCATATTTCTCTTGTTAATGAGAAACAAAATCTTTCTAAACTTGAATTTTTCAGCTGGGTATAGGGTTACCCTTCCTCCCCTTCCCCCCAGTTGCTATCCTACTTTTAGACAACTACAAAAAGATTTTCTTTCATTTTGCAACATGTGGCAATGAACAAATACCCTTACTTGGATTAGAGACCAACAAAAGTTGATCTATTTGAAGAATACTACTGAATGCTAATACTTTTTCATTTGGTACTATTCTTGAAATAAATCCCTTGATGTGTAAAAGAACATTTCTTTCCTCACTATCTGTAGAAAATCCAACAGTCCTAAGATTTTATATTTTACAGTGATTTCTACAGTAATATTTTGAATATGAAACTTTTTCTGAAGAGAATTATTGAACTAAGACTACTTTTTTTAAAGACAATTTGCCCTCATTGCTGTACTGGACTCAGGTATACACAACTGTATTGTGCCTTACCAGAAGGCAGTGGATGCAAAAATTCTTTTAGCATAACTATCTGTAGAAGTTATTTGGTCTGAGGTATTCTACCTTTCATTTTTAAGGGGCTAAAATATTTCTGCTCAGCTGCACTGAGTAACTCATTAAAATGTGGCAAGACCTCCACAAGTCTAAGCCCTCTATGAGCACCTGGACTCAGCTGCTCTGAGCAGCTCAGTCCAGGTGCTCATATTTACAGGATAACAATCAAGCCAGTGTAGCCACAGGATTAATCTTATGTGGCTCCAGGTGTTTGGAAATGAATGTGTTTATATGTAGGTTCACAGAAATAGCTGATAAATACAGTTTTATATCAGTAAGTATTAGAGGCAAAAAAAAAAGCTTACACCAGCTTATCAGTAGACTGTACCTTACAGCAGCACTTGTCTTATACAGGGAACCAGTGCAGGTTTGCGTGTGCACAAATGGCAGAAACAAAAGTTTCACTGGGAAATTCCCTAAGCTCATTAGTGAGATCATTCAAACACTGATCTCCTAAAAGAACAGAAATACAAGTTCTAAGAATGCCTCTTAGTAGCAAGTAACATATGCATAACTGAAGCACATACAAGTTATGATGACTTAATGCCACATAACGGAGGAAGCAAAGGGCACAAAAATCTTGCCCACAAAGCCATAAGTGATGAATAGCTCTAGTGTCCCACACATTAAAGATTTCCTTGTGGTTTAGCTGGAGCTGTAGGAATAACTTTTGAAGTTTTTTATGCTGATGACTACATCACTCACTTTCATTCTAAATGCTGCTAAACTTCCGGTTTTGCTGTGCCTGACCTTGCACCTTATTCACTGCAACTGTTTCAAGTGACTTCCTAGAAACAGAATCATGAAGCAAAAGGTTTTCCCATGGGGTTTATTGTTAGACCATCTGAGAGCTTAATGACTACTAATATCCCACTGTTATTTTCCCCTGTTCTTGTCTTATAAGGAGGTAATATGATGAATATTTTACATATGGAACAGAAGTTCATAACATTTCACATTAAAAAAACCAGAGCCATGACACAAAGAGCCCAGGATTTTGGATTTCATGCTTTTTGGCACATCCTAACTACCAGCAGCTGCGAGGGATCAGTGCCAGGCTGGTGGAGCATATTTGACGCTACTTGCGGCAATCAGTGCTCAGCTGGGTGGGGGTAGGTGCAGCTTTTCAGGTGTCATCTGGGAGGAGTCTTAGGAGCTTGCAGTGATAAAAGGAGTTTGAGACAATACAGAATGTTTTGGGGTTTTCTCTCCCTCCAAGCATCTGAGAGCCTTTGTCTAGATCAGACCTACTAGTAGGGTTGTGTATTTTGGGGAAGGGCTCTTGGCTCTGGGGAAGGTACTTACCATGAAAATTGCTGAGAAGCACCTGAGGAGTCTGAATGTAGGACCGGTGAGTAATGCATATTTGCTGTTGTGTTTAAATTGCCTTTATCTACCTAATGGAAAATACTGACTATGGAATGATGCATGGAAATGAAAAAGATGGGTGTATAAAATTCTTCCTCTTCTTCAGGCATCTCAAGTGACAACAGTCAGGGAACGTTTTTATGTTTCGTTGTTCTTTTCTGAGGTTAAATAACCTATGTTCAAAGGCTATGCAAAAGTTTATTATATTTGCTATAATGGGGTACCCAAAATAACTGTGTGGGAATACCACATGAGAAAACATGCATTTTCTGTAAGAGGATATTGTCTGGGTTAATCACTTGGGCAGTGGGGAACCTGATTTCTTCCTAGCTGGGAGTTGTCTATGTCCTCTAATTTTTAGAGAAGTACTCTAGTCCTTTGGACTTATCTGACGTTTATTCTTTCTTTCCTTTTTATCACTTAGTGCAAATTCAGCTTTAGGTTCCTGAAATTTTTTGTCATTCTCGACTCCCTGTGTTTTAGCCACTTGAGCCTCCACCCTTTGGTGGCCTGGCTGCCTTCTCAAATAACATTCTGTTGAATGGGTGTGAAGAGGACGAATTTAGGTTTTGCAAGTTTTTCTTACAAGTTTGTAATGCTTTCAAAATATGGACAGAAATTTTCTGGTGCTGGGGAGTGCTCCTTGCTAAATTAAAAAAAAACTATTCTAGAGTCCCAGTATGCTAGAAAAACTCAGTGGGTTAGCTGTTTTGCTGTGCTTAGCAAATCAAAGTAATTTTACTGTAATTTTTGCTTTCTGAAGTTTTGGAATTAATTTTTTCCAAACTGTTTAGCCTTATGGAGGCTCTTGACAGGAGACGGATAATCCAAAAGTGCCACAGTTCTGTAAAATTCTAAATCGTCAATGAGAAAGTATTTCTAAAGTTTTTTTACTTTTGTTTAGAGTGAAAATTCAGATAACCTTCATTAAGCATGGTAAAATCAACACCTTTTTAACGGTTTTACGCACTATTCTTTTGAAAAGGAAAATAAAAATTACTGCTTTCTTGTTGGAGTCTTTCTAATACTCCAAGTGGCAACAAAATCCTTGTTGTTCTTCTCTACTCATGCGTTTTTGCAAAACCCCGCCAGCTGTTTGGATTTTCTCCTTGGCCCATGGAAGCTAGCGATGGAAAGGAGTTAATTCATTAGATCACCTAGTGCCCCTCACTTGCATAAGATTATTCACCATTGAACTCTTATTTTGTCCAGTTTCATTTCAAGTGAGACTTATTCTAGGATTTAGGTTATTTCTTCTGAATGACATTTCCAAAGCTGAAAATTATCTGATTATCATGCATAGTTTTCTGTTTTTCAATCTAAACTTTTATTTACTTTAATTTCATCTAACCTTTCTCAGTGAAAGCTTTTTTATTATGTAAAATAGCTTTCCTGATTAGAAGTCAGGGTATGTTTGTTTTGTTTCTATATGTTTACATATGCCTCTAAGAGTTATGTTTCCTGCCAGTCTTTTGTTTCCAAATGACATAAACAAAGTTAATATTTAAGAAGTTTTTCTCTTCCTACTCTTGAATTAATTCAGGCAACTTAGCATATGTTTTGCCTCTCACAAATTATTTGCAGTTTAGGTTAAATTGTGAATAGCTTGTATTTAATTGTTTTTGAGCCAAAGTCCTATAACAAACTGCCAGTGGTAGCAGCTGGCAACCACTGGACCCTACTGAGTCTTCAAATGCATGTGAGTTGGTTTTGATGGATGTTATTAATGCAGTAATGTACTATTGAAGGAAGTGAATTTTGGTTGGATTCCTTTGAGGTATTCTAAACAAGGATATTTCTACAGGTTTTCTAAGATGATTACTTCCTCTCTTGTTTTGTAGCTTGTGAAGCCTTTAATTGTGCTTTGTCTCTTGCTTAGTCCTTCTGCCTTCTATTAATGTGAAAGCAGTGTTTGTTTTAGTTTTATAGGGGTTTCACTTTCAGTCACAAATATTCAGGCTTGTCCCATCTCTCCCTTTACTATCCCCTCCCCTGCCTCAACATTTTCCCCTTTTGTTTTTCTGTCCTACACTACCACTCCAGTCAATGTCTTCTGGTGTTTTTATGTTTATTCCAAGATATCATTACTCTAATTTCACAGAACATGGGGAAAAGTTTTTCTGTAACAACTTCTTTCTTCCCACCCCTTGGTCTCTTTTTGTTTTCTCTCTCACCCATGGCAGAGAGAATAGGCTTAGCAAAATGGTAGGTAGGAGGCAGTTCATACCTGTTTCCATCTGTTTTCACTATATGTCCAAAATATATTTGATAGACCCTTTCAGGCTCTCTTAATTATGCTTTCAGTAATTGCAGCTGACTCCAGGGCAAGCAGGTGTCAGGAAAATCCACAAATGCCTGAGGTTTATGTCCAAAAAGGACACAGAGGAGTCCTGCAACTTAATTTGAATAAAGGGAGAGAGTCTGCTGAGGCACACAGCCATGTGGTTTTGGAGGGCGCAGCCTCCTTTTATCCTTAACTCCTGTGTGTGTTGCTCTCTTCCTTCCCTCACTGGCTGGAGTATTAGGAAGGTACAGCCTTCCCGAATCCCCTACCCCATATCTGCCCTTGAACCTACCATTTTATCCCAAAATTCAGAAACTCAGGCCTGTACAGAGCCTTGTCTCTTTCAGGAACCAAGATGCCTGGGCTCTGCAACAAACCTGCTGCCCAAAGTTAGGAGAGACATTAGGACCCATTTCACACCTTCATCCATCAAATTGCTTGGGAAGACATTAGCATGCATCTTTCCTATCACAGGAGATTAAGGTAGAAATGGGATATGAGTCTTCGTATTGACTGCAATACAGGGAAACCTTAATCTCTGTATCATCCAGACCAAGTAGGTACAGAACAAAAGATGTCACGCAGAACAAATCATACTCCTGCTCTAGACTGACAAAGGATTTGGAGGTAGCATTAATAAGAACAGGTGATTAACTTTTTAAAGCACTTTTCTCTAGGGTTAAGCTTCAAAGATTTTTTTCCCTGGTTGTCCTTAGGCAATGACCTGTCACCAACAGGTCATTGAACCCTTCAGATTTTATATGGAGCTTATCTATTTGCATGACAACATATATGGCAGTGTACTTTCTTTAATGTGATTGCAGATTAATCATAGTTAACAATCTGCTAATGCTAATAAAAAACACAAACACCTGTATGAAATGAATTTGTCTGAACTACTCACTCAAGCAATTCTGGGCCTGGGAGAATTTGGTCTTCTACTCCCAAGTAGAGGCTCCTAAAAGAAAAGATATTATAGTGCTCTGAGGTATTAACTCTTGCAAACTGTGACTATAAGGAGAGTCTGAGATAAGAAACTTGTTTGTAAGACCACAAGTGAAAGGACTGCTGTCTTTAAGGGTACTTAAAAGCTCTTTTTTTTTCCGGAGACCAATTAGAAAGAAAAAAGCAAGCTGGCCTTAAGTCCAAAATGATCTCTTATTTGTAAGCTTAACATTTAGCACAAGCAAAGATATCTTTTGCTGTCTGTTGCCCATGGTGATATGTAGGTGTTAGTATAAAGAGGAAAGGAAAATCTTGTGCAAAAAGTGTTTCACTGCACGTGAGGAATATGGCTATAATGGCTGATGAAAATTGATTAATGGGAAAGTGAGTCATCTAAGTCTCACAGCCTCTATCAGCATATGTCTTTCAAGGAATAGAACTCGGTGCTCATGCAGTGGCTCTTTACAGCATTAACTCTGAGGTCTTTTAGGCTCTGGAACAGTTTTGCTTGGAAAGTAATGGAGACCCCATTGTTCATACTTTAAAATTAGACTGCAAGCTGGTGAATGTACATTAGAGTGCAGCAACTCAGAGTTTTATTTGGTTGAGAGAAATGGACATCATAGATCTCATTCCTTGATCAGCCTAAACAGGTAATTGTTTTCTTTTTCAGGCTTTCCACCTTAATGTGCCAGCTTCATTTGTTATGGAGCACAGGACTAACCCTTAAGGTCTTAAAACTACAGCTGTGTTTTATTAATGATTAGTTTAATTGTTTAAGCATCTCTGTTTTGAAGTGAAAGTAGCTTTTACTTTGCAAATTTTGCAGTAGCTGTTGATCACTTGATTGCTCACAAGCCTTTGTCTCCACTGTGAGGTAAAATGTCTTATTTCAGGCCCGGCTTGGATTAAGTTAGAACGAAAATACTGTTTTTGAAATTACTTTGAGTGAAAGGGCAGGCTGTTGTCACAAAACTCTTCTGAATGGAAGTAAAGCTCACAAAGGCTGAGATCTTTGTCCTTTCTTTGAATCTTGAATTTTTTTTTTTTTGTTGTTTTGATTCACTGTAATTTGTTTCTACATGCCAACAAAGTTAAATGACTCAAGTGTCAGCTTGCAACTTTGTTAATATTCTAAAGCAATTTTGCAAAATACTGCGCAGTCAGAAACCTACTAGAAGACATTTTGAACTCTCCCAGTCATCTTGGTAATCTGCTACAGTGTTCTGATAAACAGAGAAAGAACACCTTTGTGATCAAAGAGAACTAATTTTACACTCATCCTGATATTTGCCTGATTGTTTAGCAATGTTAATCCCACTACTGCTCAAGCTGGTTTGCTGAATTCCTCTGCAGACAATTGAGACTTGAAAGGAAACCTGGAGTTGGGGCTAGAGGGAAAATGAGTCTCTGGAGAGCAGGAATAGTGATGAAACCATACCTCAGGCATTCCTAACTGAAGTCAGAAAACTTGAATCAGTGTAAATAAAAAACTGCTGATGGGCACAAGTGGTACAGGGAGCTTAGTCGAAGCTCCTGGACGATTAAAGCATTTGAGAATTGAAATACTGGTTCAAGATATGTCCAATCACAGTTTCCAATTTTTCTTTTAATTTTTTTTTTTACTTGAATGTATGCTAAGTTAAAGGTCATGAAAAGAGTTATGACCAAATCAAAAAATACAATTAAAATATTCTTGCTGCTTAGAAAATAAAAATCCTCTAGGGAACTTAAGTATGCTAGTGCAATACCCTGATCTTTTTGATATCAGTATTTCTTTAGCACAGGACAAATAAATCCAGGTGTTTAACTTAAGTTTAATAACTCATCTTGTTTTGTAGACAGTGATCTGTATTTAAGGCTACCTGTATATGCCAGCAATCCAGATGTTTTCAGCAAGTGCTCAGTTATGTGAGAAGATAATAAGGTCTAGGCTATTACTTTAAGTCTCTTTTCACTAAAAGACATACTGGACCCTTCTTGCAACCTGTCTCTCTAGAGGGAGGAAGAGATACAATGGTCACAGACAAATGTAAGCAAATGTAGAAGGAATGCTCATGTTAGCTCAGGCTGAGGGTCTGTGTATTGGAGTATTCTCCTTGCAGCAATAGCTGCTGAAGGACAGAAAGCAGGAAGAAAAAAAAAAAGTATCTGCTCTGTTGACCAGAGAGGAAAAAAATGTAATTTCCTTTGGAAAGGGAGTGGAAATGTTGTGGGGGAAGAGGTATATATCAGAATATAAACAGCTGTGTAGGGTTTTAGGCTTTGGAGTTTGTGGGCATAGGTTTTTGAGAGAGATATATATATATATTCTCATGAGCTGAACTTCTGAAACAGACTTTGTTTTTCATGCTTTCAAACAAGGCTTTAAACTTCTTTGAAGGAGGAAAGA
The DNA here is from genome assembly GCA_034509185.1 of Euphonia xanthogaster. Lineage (NCBI taxonomy): Eukaryota > Metazoa > Chordata > Aves > Passeriformes > Fringillidae > Euphonia > Euphonia xanthogaster. The sequence continues at coordinate 20,474,014 of JAYDZK010000268.1, read as the reverse complement.
TAAACTTTTACTTTTTTTTTACTTCTGATTTTTCATCTTTTTTTTTTTTTGCCTAAGATATTAGGGTTGGAAAATTTGTCTTTAAATAATAGCATCCAAATAGCACAAAACCAAGGTGATTGAGATTTGTATTTCAGCATTGCAGAATTAATCTGAAATTACAGGCTTGAGGCACTGAATTAAAGTTTTTAGGCAGGAGGTTGGAATCTGGTGATAAGTCTATTGGAAACTAAAAGTACCCACAATGTAAGCGACTCAATTTTTTGAATAGTTGGTTAGAAAAATGTGAACTGTCACTATATGAAAAGCCTGTCTTTATTTTAGGGCAGTGAATAATGAAATATACTACTTAGTGTTTCTCAAGCTCTGAGGAGCTCACTTGAGTTGCTCACTGGGAGTTTTAAGATATAAAGAACATGAAGAACCTGTTTGCTGCAGTTTTGCTGTTGTACCTTTTCCCTGGAGGAAAGGTTGAAGATGATACCATTATTACTATTACTCGTATAGCTATTGCAAAAGTAATGCATAGACCCTGACAGACTATTGTCTGCAAAATTCTTGTAGCAGCAGAAATCTGTTTACCACTGGGCTTGAATATAAACTTTGTGAACATTTCACAAGTTAGCTGGCAATTAATTTTTCTCTTCTCTGGATAATACATTCTCTTGTTTGCTTTTCCACTTTCTTTCACTGTTTGCTCCTGAAAAATATTTGTGGTTAATAATAGGCTTCACAACTCCCAGGAGAGAGATCATTGTGATCACTTTTCCAAAAACCTCAGTATTGTGTAGTTCAGCTCTGAAGTTGTCTGAAGTCCAGCAGTGGCAGTGGATGTTAGGCTTCTTAGGAGCAGCTGCCACTGCCCTCTAGCAGAGGCAGGAGAAGCTGCATGTGCTGCTTCCCAGTCCATGTAGTTTTGAGGCCGGTGCATAAATTTACATCACCCATTGATCCTGACTTTGTTAGGACTACACCAAGCCAAATGGTGGGTGAGAAACTGGTGTATTTTCTGATGATCGTCACTATGGTGCTCATCGGGGGTAGTGTGCACTCTGACAGCTGTAACTCTTCAAACTTCACTAGCCAGAGGTGCCTGGTTATACTGGGTGCCAGCCTCAGCCTGTCTCCAGGGGCTTTTTGGGTCATCTTTCACCCCGCTATGGTCTTGCTAATGCTTTCTCAGTGTGGAAATTAGACTCATAAATATGACTATTATTTCATAAGGGAACGGAGAATTAAGAGGAAACAAGGGAACTGGTTGCAAATAGCATATGGAATATGGGGTTCACTAAATCAAATGATGCCAATATAATAATAAAATGAAATATTGCAAAAATATTTGAGGGGCTTTTGGAGGATTTTTGTGTGGGAGCATGTGTGCTGGGTCAGTACTTTCCCTATTGAGGGCTTTGCTGAGCAATAAGCTTGTTCTTCACTTGTGCTGAATTTTAGAAATTTTCAGAGGAGTGACATTGATATTAACTGACAGGTCATCAAATTCAGCTGAATGAGGTGAGGGCCAGAGGGAGGAGGAGCTGAAGTCAAGTTTCTTTTTTTTTTCCCCCCTTGGAAGATGGGATGGGGGAAAGGGGTGGTAAATCTACCTGGTTTATATTGCATTGTAAACTGCCTTTGTTTTAACAAAAATGGGGGAACAAAACCAAAGATGTTTGCAAGACTGTAGTAATCAGGAGACTGATGAGATGACCCAAGTGCAGCCTGTTTTTGGGGAAAAAAACCCCCAAAACCAAACAGCAAGAAAAACCTCTTTAAGTTCAAAGAATGTTTTTTTCCTTTTGATTAATGTGGAAGTAATTAGCAAGTAGTATGGTTTTAAAAATGACATAAGGACAGGTGAGGTAGAACAAAAGTCCTTGCCTGCACCTTTGGGAATATGATGATGAATATTTGGAAAATACCAATTTATTCTTGGACAAAATTTAATCTTTCTTTTTCCCCTCTTCTTTAACATGTATTCTGTGTCATGGAAATTAGAATGCAAGTCAGTTTAATTACTTTTGCTGTTGTTCCAGTCCCATGGATTGTAAATATTAGATTTATGAATAGATTTAATTAGCTCTGGAGCTTTTTTTAATATACTCAAGCAATTCTGACTGCACCTAGAAAAAGGTCGTGGAAAAAGCTGTCCACAATAGACTTTGGTCTAGACATGAGGTCTTCCTTATGAAACCTTAGCTGACTAGTCAGAATTATAAATGTTATATCCCTGATGAACTTGTTAATCTGAGAGTAGCAAAATTACTCATACCACAGTCTTGGAAAACAGAGCATGCCATTAGCTTCATTAGTATGTGCTCTGGGATGATATGCTCTCAAAGTAGGAAGTGTCAGCGTAGTGCTATACTCCTGTGGCAATTTGGTCACTGAAGAAGGTGGAAAAGGTTAGTGACAAGTGTTTGACTGACTAGAACAAAGTCAATATGAAGGGCAGGTAAATGCATCAGGGCCTCTCAGGGTGAGAAAATGAGTCCAGGCTGCTTATGATAGAAGACTATGAATCTGTGAGTGGCATACTAAAGTGTGCAGAGCACTCCTGTCTCTGACTTTGCAACTCCTTGTGGCACAGATATTTGAAGGTTGGCACACTGTACTTCGGAAATGCCACCATTTGCTTCCCTTGATCTTATGATGATCAGTGATGGTGACCAATGCAGGCGAAACTTTGGCTAGATGCATCTTTAGTCCAAGCTGCTGTGGCTGCTTGTGTTCCTATGTGGATAGGCATGTTTATGTTTGTGGATGAGCAAGAATCCTCTCTAAGATCCACAAGTCAAGAAAACAGCAACATAAGATGTCATGCAGGGTTTGGGAATAGGATAGAGGGTGAAGAAAGGCTAGGGTGGAGAAGCAAAATAATTGCAGCAAAGAAAAAACAGTTACAATTTACTAATTCTCCTGTTGGTACTGTGGACTTCTATATAAATCATTTTAGATTTAAATTATACAACAATTTAAGCCGAAGAAGTGAACAAAAGCCCAAGTGGTTATGTGTCATTTGTGAAACAGTGCAGGTCTTCCATCTTCTGGAACTGTGTCCTACATTTCTCTTTCCAGGTACCACAGCCTCCTTATCACGCTGTGTGGCTTTGCAAGTTCACTGGCTGTTAAAGCTGCAGGGTTTACTTAACAGTAGAAGAGTTTTACTCCACATTAGTACTAAATATTGTGACCACAGTGCTTATGGATCTTGCCCTGTTACAGAGCAGTTCTTTGTGCTACAGGAGCAGTAACAGCTGCCATGGTCAGTGCATGCAGGCTGCTTTGCCAGCTACTCCATGGTTGGTGTACCTAAAACTCCCCAAAGCACTTCCACCGTGCTCAATTACAGTTTGGTTGCTAACACTTCTGGTGGTAGCTCTTTCTGTGATATGAAGCACCAAGCTCATTTCATGTAGCTCATTCTTTAGGGAGCTCTGTCAAGTGTATTTGGCTGCTCAGACTCATGAACTGGCTCCTGAACAGCCCCTCATAGTTATAATTTACTGTAGTAATCCCAGAGCTGCTTCTGAGGAATGGTTTATTTTTGCTTTCATGTTTCTGAAGGGGTCTCAATCTTCAGTCTCCTGAAGAAGTCTGAAGTGTCATCTGCTGCAAAAAGCTGAAATTATGGATGACGAGTGAGACATCCTGAACCTGATGCAGAGGGTCTGAATTACCTGTGGGAAAGCAAAGGCAATATGACTGTTTTCCTATTTCACGAGTGAATTACAGCTAGGACTTGTACTTAGCACAGCACAATATTCGGATTCATGAACTAATGCAGGTCAGTTATTTAGGCAGTACAAGGAAAATCTGTTTTGGTTTTTGGCCTGAGAACTCTAAATTCATTTCATAAGTGAAAGGTTTGGGCAAAGCAATTCTCACTAAAGGAGGGAATTTCAAGCACCTTCATAAATGCAGTGCTGGATGTCTGCCTCCACTGACATTCTATTTTTTTCTTTTCCTGCCAGAAGTCTTTTCTTTTCTAAAAATATTTACTTGACTCTGCCTATTGCTGCCTAATCTAAAGATGGATAATAAAGTGCTGATTTTAAAATCTCAACTGGTTCAGGATATAAGAATGACTTTTTAAAAATTTGTTCCTGTTTGGAACAAATTTTCTAACTGATTATGCTCTTCTGGCTGTAGTGTGGCTTCTGCACTACCAACCCCCCAATCCCTCCCCCTATAACCACTGCTGCCATCCTATTCTTCTAGACCATTTAGTGCCCTCCTCTTATCCTAAGTAAAATACAATTGCTGGCTCTGATATTCATTAGGTGGTAATCCAGATTAATTCACACTTTGATGTAGAAACAAGTCCTATTTCAGCTGCCAAGAAATCCAGATTGCCCCATGGAAAATGCACGCACACGTGCACATACAAACACGCGCATGCAGTATGTAGAATGCCTTAAAGAAACTGTAGCTAACCACCTTATTAGTATTCCTCCCTCCTCTGTGTTTCACTTGCAGCAACAGAGGGCTGAGCAAAATGCAGTAGAACAGGGACAGAGACAGAGCTGGCAATCATCTCGGTGCAGGCTGCTGAATGTAGGGGGTGGGGGGGATGCAGCAAAGCAAGATTAATAACCTTGCCATAATCCTGTGCACCCTGGAAGGAGATACCTCCGGTGACTGAGCTGTTCTTGTCTTGATTAATTGGACTGAGTGAATGAGTGGCTGGCAATCCACCTAGTTTGGAGGCGACCCCCTGGTTTTGCTGCTCTCTGAATCCTCTACCCATCTGGGAAGGTAACAGTGAGACATACCATCTGCAGCACACACAGCAGCTATTGGAGGCTACTACTGACAGTTTGCACTACAGTTTTTTGGTGAGCAAGAAGCCAGGTATATTGTACAGTAGGATATTTCTGTGCTCGAGCTACTGAATTTCACAATCTGGTCCTTCAGCAACCCCCTACGCTCTCTTTCCAATTGCCTTTGAGTTCTGGGCTTACTTTTGGCATAGTCTCCTGGACGCATTTTGCTGGGGATGGAAGAGCAGTAAATGGAACCTCTGAAAACTAATTGTTTTGCTTCTGTGTGACTCGAGAAAGAAAAAAAGCTTTAAGAATTGCATCCACTTGGAGGAATTTAAATTTCTCTCTGAGAAGTTTATAGAGGAACTGTACTAAAGGTAAGTCCAGGGGATTGTATACCCCTTCTGTTTCCTTGTTTGTTTCCTGCTTGCTTAAAGTAGGGGAAAAAGGCTAAAATGTTAGTACTGGGTGCATATGGAGCGTGGTGCTTGTAAAGTCTGTGCTTGTAATTTGCATCCCCTTTTTACTTCCTTTTCTGCCTTTTTTTCCTCCTTCCCCTGCCATTTGCACAGTTAAAATGCCTGCAAAATAATAATCTATAGGGCTCTTGGAAAATGTTAGTTAAATAGCACTATAAAGCTCCTTTTATTTCAAAGGTATTAGAATTTCTAGGAAGAGAAATCTTTTTATTAAACAAGCTAAAATATTTGGGAAGTATCTCAAATAGGCAGGAAATATAGCTTGTACAGTATCTTCAATAGAAGCCTCCATATTTTCATAAATCTTGTCTAGTTTTTTTCTCTGCATTTCAGTCAGCTCTGGAATGATGAATATGTAAGTACAAAGCTGTTTCTGCTGCTGTTAGCCGAAGGAGAAGGTAGCAGAATAGAAATCTGTGGATTTGTGCATCCACTTACATGAAGTTCATCTGTTTGCTTCTTATTAACCTTTTGAATGCTGCTTTCGGTTTTGGGTTTTTTTTTTTGGGGGGGGGCTACAGAATTTATTCAATATGCAGGACCAAGCAGTAATAACTCTTATGGTATAAAGTGCCAATCACAAATGGGTTTTTGTGGGCCATTAATTTTTGGGTTGGGGGTGCTACTAACCACTCAGGTGACGAAAGTAAATGCTTTATCCAGAATGGTTCATTGCACTCCAGAATTTCTGAAGATCTATCAGTTGTATTGCTCTGGTGTTACTCAGTATTTAAGCCTGGCACTTTGCCTCCCCCTGCACCCCTTTCCACCAGTGCAGTTTCTACTGTAACAGTACGACTGTTTTAACCTTTCCCATTGTTCCATTAAATAATAGAAATTAAGTACCATAGCACTGCAATAGAATCAGAGCTCTTGTAGTTGAGCTTTTTTTTTTTATTACTGCGCTGATAGTACTTAGCGTTCCCAAGGAGGTAAGCAAACCATCTGTAAATACATTTCAAAGATGCTTCATTCTCCAAGTGCAATTGCTAGGTACTCATGCCTTTTCAATTAGATGAATATGAATGACTAATATTGAAGAATATGGTATCTCTCTGAAATGCTGCATAGCTGGAGGTGTACTGTAAAAAGACAGGGATCAACAGAGTTCTACTGAGTAACCAGATACTTGGGCTTCTATATGTGTGTATGCAAAGAAAAAGGGAATTACATCAGATTTGTAAATACAAAGACATCAGATAGGATGATCTGTTGGGTACAAAGTATAATGACCCTTGTAATAGATCCTGTGTTGTAAAACTAAAACTTAATGAAAAGACTCTGCTTCAGAGTAATCAAATCACTTTATATTACTGCATCCTGTCAGTCAGTCCCTCTATTTCCCACTGGTTTTACATAATAGCTTTAAACATGGATTAAGGAAGAAAGGGGAACTGGTTATAGGTGTGTTTCCCCTCATTTTCTGGAAGTGATGCTTCTGTGCTGCATGTGCATTTACTGTATATGATTATGACAACCAGATCTCTTTCTGAGCAGGATGCAGTTTTCCATAGTTTTCCCATGTTGTACTTTGCTCAAGCCCCAACTGCATGTTGCATCGGAATATTACTTCACCAGGCAATAAGCTGTGTTTTAACTATAGGGAACAGACTCTGTGTAATAAGGGCCAAAAAAAAAGTGGGTGTGAGAAGAGATGACAATTCATGATTTTTAGAGCTTTACCCTGGTTTTAGAATTGAAGTATCAAATGAGACTATCAAAGCAGAGATGTTGACTGGATGAAACCAGTGGACAAATGTTCTGCCTGGAGATGAAACTTTCGTGTTCTGGTGGATAAGAAGACACATTTTTCTTCACTTCCATTTCTGTATATTCTGATACACAGAATAAAGTTTAGTAGTGTTGCCTCAAACTGCGTGGAAAAGCAGTAGCCTGTATGCTGGAAAAGAAGTATGTCATCACTCTTGATGGTGTCCAGCTGCTATTAATCATCTGTTTTTATGTAGTCAAGCTTTTTCATTATCTCCTTATATTGCAGACTAAAGCAAATGCTGGTTATTTGGCATTTTAAAGGCTCACTGAAGAGGAAACCTTGTGCTTCTCTTCCCATGTTCTCCCACTTGCGCTGGCTTAGTAGGTTTTCATTAGAACTTTTCTGGAATTTTGCTTCTGATTTCTTAATTATACTGTCACACTTGCCATTTTTGGGATTATTTTGGTATCTCTTTTACATGATATTGTATATAACATAATATTTTATTGCAAGAAATATCAATTTTGTTTTCTAATACTTTTGTTATTCTTGTGGTAAGAGTGGAAATTTATAATACTCAGTTTTAGCAGGTTTTATGTGGGAACAGGCTTTAGCACCAGTTGGACCATGTGGGGTTTTTTTGTTATTAAAAAACCCAAATCAGTAGTTGAATTTATAAAAGGAATGTTGTTTCATTTTAGTGATCCTTGAATTTAAATTGCATTTCATAGTGTAATGCCCCATATGCTTTCAGTCTCACCTAATGTGTAAAATGCTTTTTTTGTACTCTTTGGCTGCCTATGTGAGCTCAAGCCACTGAGCTTTGTGCATCCTGCTGGAATATGACAGGAAGGCCTGCACAGATCTTGCAGTAAGTGTGCCACAGGTAAAGTGTCTCAGTAGGAGAATGGGCACAATGCGGTTCTCATGAATTGAATTGTCTAAACATTGTTTTAAGAATAAGTAGAAGATAATAGAAATTTTTTTCACTTAGTTCCAGTTAATTGAGCAGCCTCCTTTTCTTGTTGCTGAAGTCAGCCAACCAGGCACTAACCTTCTCTAGCACATGTTTCTGTGTTTCTAAGACCCAGGGTACTTTACACATGAATTCTTTCTATCTTCTGGAACAAACTGGACTGACAACTGGTAAGGCAATCTTGAAGCAGTGCAGTGGCATATTAGTAAGGGAGGATGGGAGAGAGATGTACCAGAAATTCCCGGACTCAAATCAAAAGAACAAATTCTGTGGGAAGGCAGAACACTTCATTTTGATTGCTGACTCACTGTGTTGGTCTGTAATGTTATCTTACACTAATGTGATGACACTGGCCTGGTTTTGAAATAAGGAGGCAGAAAAGAGTAGTTTTTCGGAAAACACATTACTTATGTACATGCACTACTTTGACAAATATTCTGATCACTGGAAATTCATGCAGGTGGACTTTGGGTTCTTAACTCTTTAAAACAATTAATAGTAAGTAAAATTTACCTTTTTTCACTTGAAGAAAAATGAAGTTACAAATACATCCTTTGAATTGACAAGTAAGTTAATTACATTCCATAACACCCCCCTCCCCCCCAACCCCTCCTCTCTTTCTCTTTTACTGTCCTTCCCATTTCTTTTTATTCTGCATCAAAGGATAAGGTTTAGGAGTGAAGGAGACACCAAAATTCCTTTTCCTTGGCTAGCAAGCAAACATGGTACGTAATGTGCTGCTTAAGAGTCCTGAATCTAAACCCAATTAATTGTAATTTCTAAAATCAATTTCAGTATTCCTAGTTGGAAGTGTGAAAGTGAAGTTTATTAGGGAGATTTGTTTAATTTTTAGCTTATTAAAAAGACAGGTAATAGGTTTTTTTAGGGAAGACACTCATTGTGGGGGTATTTATTATTTGTATTCTCACAGATTGAGGTAGCTAAGAAGCCATCCTTTAATAGTAAGTGTTCCTTATATTTTTTCAAATGTGTGGGAGTTCATGTACTTCTGAGTTGTATAACAAAAATTTTTAAAATGAGAGAATGTTTATTTAGACCTTGCAGCTTTCAGGAGTGGCCCAAGAGAGTAGTGTTGAGAGCATGGTATATAAACAGGTGGGAATCTGCTTCCAGAGGTTGTTCTCAGACTGCTCAAGTAGGGATGGTGAAATTCTCAAAGTGAAGATCAAATGACCCAGTGGTATGCTGAGTTTCCTACAGCTATTTCGTATTGCCAAGGAGGAAACCTTAGGGGTTTTGGTTTCTCACAATCTGCAAGATGCTGCTGTCTAAGAGCTCTTGCTGCCAAACTTAGAGTGGTTACATAAGGTAGAATCCCATTGATCCTGGGGGAGGATGGTGGGCAGAGATTACTTCAGAAACTGGAGACTTTCTCAGAACAGATACTGCAGAGGCAGAACTGTACCAAGAAATCTAGGTCCCTTCCCAGTGCATATTGAAGAAACTTTTTGCACAGACAATTGTTTTGTAATTTGCCAAAATTTCTTTACTCAACTGGCCATCAGTGGTAAGTATTCTTTGTATTCTATGCCTTGCAGAGGTGAACAGAAAGGTGTAAAACAAAAACGTGCCTAAATGAAGCTCATAACTGTAGATGTGAAGGGCTTCTCTTCATGCGTTTTTACATATCATTGAGCTTGTGACCTGGGGCCAGCAGATTTTTCTATGAGGCCCATTCCAATCTCTTTGGTAATTTTAGATGTTTCAGTAGGTTAAATTTATTTCAAGGACCCATGAAGTCCAGCATGTACTAGTAACTACAGAATAAGTTCTAGTCCCATTGTCTGTCCTGCTTGCAAAAGTAAAAACAGATTTATGTCAGTCTTTGTTTAACTTCTCTGAAACAGCTGATTTGGTATGAAGGAAAGATGACAAGTGCAGTGGGAGGGCAATAACTCTCTTTTGGAAATGTTTGCTAAATTTCTTTTAACTTCCTGTGGGAGCATTAGAGGCCCTCTCCTTTCTCTTGTGTAGTTGTAGGAGAAAGCCCCATGTTACACTATCAAGGAGTGAGCACGTTTTTTGTAGATCTTTGCTCGCTTTTTGAAATTTGTCTACCAGTGTGTAAACTTTACTGTGTTTTCTGGTGTCCCAGCAATAAATGGGCAAATGAGAAAGAACAGCAATGCTTCTATACTGGCTGTGGTTCATCACTAGCTTATTAAATACATTAAGGACCTCATTTTGGTAAGATTATGTAAATCTAGGGGTGTCACCTCTTTGTCTTTGTCATTTCCCTCTCACCACTTACTGCTCATCAGTTCAACATTCTCGAAAACCTCATTAGTTGTTACTAGTTGAAGGGACAAAGCGAAGGTGAATGTTCTGAGGGTTAGGCCTTTGTACAGAGGCTCTCATGTTGGTGCTGCTTTTGTTTCAACCTATTTTTCACTTTCTCTGGAGTCACTCATTGGGGTGCATTTTGTGTAAACTATAACTCTTCACTATACCCTTAGGTATTTCAGGAAGAAAATTATGCATCTTGAAATTAAATGATCTCCCTACTTAAAACCTACCTTATGGAAAGCAGAAAGTTCAATAGGAAAAACTGGAGAGAAAAGGGTGAAATAAGATGAACTCAGAGATTACCTTAAAGGCAAAAGTAGTTTCCTATTTTTGCAAGAATAGAAATAGGGATTGCATTGTTCAGCCTCCATGTGGAAGAAAGTTTTAATTTTGCATGCAAAATGTATTTTGGCAGTTTGGCTGGGAGAAAATGGGTTGTAGAGTGTTCTTTTAAACTTTTCAAGCATATGCTTCAGAAATAAGTCAGGTCTCAAGTCTCCATTTCTATTTTGAATGAGGCTAATAGCAGGAGTGGCGTTATGAAAACTCCACAAGGTATTTGGAGCTCTCTTGAAAACAGCTTTGAAAACTTAAGGCTTGGATTTGTCTAGGAAATTTGAGCTACAGTTCCTTAAATAAAGGAATAATATATTAAGTAAAAATAAAACAAGTCAGAACAGAACTTCATGGAAGTGCTGCCTCTCCAAAGACTCTTCAGTTATTGTATTGCAATCGGTTTGTAGCTATTAAAGTCATGCTCTTTATCTGTTCAGATGTGCAATCATTCCTCTCACTAACTAAAAATAGTTAAGATCCATTGAATTAAAAAATCTGAAGCAAGCTGAGGCACACAGAGGAGGTAATTTACTAAGTAGGTATGCAAGAACCTAAGTAACCAGAAATGGGTTCAAATCAAGTAACCAATACATTGAAAATTTGTATCATGTGACAGAACTGAATGGGTAGGTATTTTCATTACTGGAAAAGAAAATGTTGTGGTTTCTGAAGATCATGAACTAGACCTCAGAATATTTGACAATGGCAGTTTTTATGTAATCAGCCAGACTTCCATAAAAAATATATGCCAGAAGTGTGAAAACTTTGACCCTCTTCAGAAACTAAAACATTATGAATAGCTTTATATTATCAGCTGTAGAATATGCGGAGGAATGTGGCTGAGTTAATGTATGGCTGGAAACATGCAGCCTCTGTCATCAGGAGGTGAACATGTTTCTTTCTGCTCTTCATGTTTCATATGGCACCTGTTCCACATGGTTTTTTGCCTCTGAAATTTGCATGGGGTGCTCGCAGTGGAGTGGGCTGTGTACCGTAGTGCTGCTCAGAGGCACCTCTTGTTTTCCTGTGACCTGCAGGACAGTGTCCTTGCTCTTTACTGGAGAGCAAAGTGGCCTTGGGTAGCAAGGATTGCCCTGGTTGTCTTTGGCTCCTTCCTGCCCTGCAAATAGCATGTGATTTAGAGGAGTGCTAAGGGAGAGAGAGTGTAGCCTGACTTGTGAGCTTTCCTTTTCCTCCTTTGTCATTGGTATTCAAGCTTTGCTGTAGTAACCCGATGGCCTCCTTTTACAGAAGTCACAACCCTTTCAGACCACAAAAGATCCCTTCAGACCAGGATTCTCTTGACAATCAGCTTTATAGTTTAAGCAGCTTTATGCAATACTGACAACAGTGACAGTTGAGAGAGGTAACTAGGAGACTTCTTGTATTATAAATACTTGGCTTGGGAGTGTGTGCTTAAGGGTCTTAAGCTGCCTAAAAGAGTCTCTTAATCTGCCTTAATTCTTTTTATTATAGTCTTTTTCTGAAGTAGGTGGAGATGCACAATCTTACTTTTCATTTAGATGAAAAGAGAACTTCTACACCTGTCTTGTTGCGCATTATATTTTTTTATCATATTAAATGATGTATATGTTCTGCTAGACATATTTGCAGAATGTAAGGAGAAGAGAAGGAGTCCGTCCAAAAAAGAAAGGAGAAAAGGAGGAGTCTGTCCGAAAAACTTATTTTTATATAATGCATTTTCCCATTTGAAATCAAAGCTTTCCATTGAATCATGAACATTTCAATGATTTTTTCATCTGGAATGTAGTGGAAGATTCTGAGGTCTGGCAGTGGAGAAGAGTATCTTCCTTATCTCATCTCTCTGTGCCGTAAACCTACTTCTTTGTCTCTGTCTAGGGATAAGCCAACTTGAAATGTTTATGTTGGTATCAACAGGAAACAAGCTTCCCCGAAACCACCATTTTTTTAATGCTTTTGGGTATGGGAAGGGAAAATGTAGGAGAACAGAGGACAGCCTGTAAAGTCACGGCCTTGAGGATACAACAGAAGTAGAGATGGATGAAGTTACTGCTCTGATATTCATAAATGTTTACTTTGCTGGTAGAAAGGTATTGTTATTATTGAGAGAGGAGAAAAGCCATGTTTGGCCAAAATGTGCTTTCTAAATCTATGAATATTTAGAAAAATAACATTCATTTCTAAATGTAACATGAGTAATTATTTCCTGAGTTTATTTTGTCCTAGTTTAATTATACCATGAGAGCTTTTAAACAGAAACCATGCCTGAGCTTTTAACAGTTAAAATCTTTTACTTCTGAACGTTGCTGGTGGTTGTCTTTCTTTCCATGTTGTTTAACTGTAATTGGTGTACTAGAAGGCTCCTTGCATGATCTTATCCAGGCCCTCAGGCAATGGAAATGAGTAGGTACTTCCAATAAGGATATCAGTTTATGAGAATAGACATTTGACCTCCAGTTGTTCTACAAGTTATTGTCTAAATAGTACTTTTCAAATGTAGGTGCATTTCTGAAGTCACTTCAGGCTGAGACCTGTTTAATTATTTAAGCCTAGTGGTGTGCACTACAAGAAGCAGTGGAGAAAAGGTCACTGGAGCAAGAAGAGCATGTCTTGTACAAAAGGCCCTGATGTTCCACTTGATTTTAGTAGGATAAATACACAGACACTAGGAAACATTAAGAATTTAAGGTTACATGGGCTTTTTACCATTGTTAGTAATGGGACTGAAAATTGCCTTTTGTTAGTGTAATACTGTTTGAATTTTTAATATTACGAAGCAAAAGAAGTGCTTTAATTGTTTCCTTTTCTGAAACAAATCATGAATATGCTCTTACATGAAAAGTGTTTTGAGCAAGACTGCTAGTGTAATACTACGGTGGTTTGGTTTTCTTTTAACATCACATCTTAAAGGTTGCTACTTGAGCTGTTAGGATTTTTTTTCAGTTCTCTAGAGTCTCAATTTTATGATTTGATATTATCATTGAGAAGGAGTTTGTGTGGATGATAAGAAATGAAACTAATCGGTTTTGTCCTTGCTTTTGTCCCAGACTGGAAGTCTGTTAGATTCTGTTGTTTTGGTAGACAAAGAAAACAATACACCTCAATTGTCTCATTGTCCTATCCATTAGACATGATAATCCCCAATAGTACTGGAAATATGGACTGCCTTTAAATCTAGGCTAGTGCTCTAGTCCTTTTAGAGGGAGCAGGCACTTCTTTTGTGCCTCTTGACATTAGCAGAATTCAAGTAAGTATAAAAGAAGTCTAGGAAAAAATAGTCTTGCTTGGTCTACTGCAGGCATATGTAGCTACTTTGTGATCTGTCTTATTTGCTTCTGCTTTCTTTGTGACCAGTTTTCCTGTAGGGTAAAGAGTGTACAGATTTATGTACTGCATAGACTACTAAAACTGTTATTGAGCAATTGCATTATGCTGGTAAATTGCTCCCCAGTGCATGGTTACTGCCCCTCAGGACAAAAATGAGAAGCTTCCCTTTGACCACCTTCTGTCTTTCTGATGCTATTTCTGATTAACTTGCTTTCTCTGCATTACAGTAACAAATATCTTTAATGGCATTTCATTATACATATGATGCCCCAAGTTTCATTAAATGAGGAAATGCTTTTACTTGCTTGTGCTTTCAGTTTCTACTTGCAGGTACTCAGCAAGCAGTATTTTTTTTTAATTTATTGTTGAATAGCTGATAAAATGCGGTCATTTTGCAAGATAAAGCAATACTTTCCTTTAGAGATCAAACTATTTAAACTGACAGAACTGTAACAAAATGGGATGTCCAAGCAGTGTATTGTTGTAAGGGTCAAGACTGTGGTTCAGATATTTGGTCTTTGGCTACCTGTGACCTTTAGTGCCCAAAATTTTTCTACTAAGCTGCTTGTTCCCAGGCAGCAGTGAGGATCAGTACACCAGTGTTGCCTTGCTGCTGCCTTTTGCATTGCCTTTATTGGCTAGGTAGGTTTAAAACTGCACTGCAGTAGTGTGGGACACATGGAGAAATGGATCACTTTGGGTATGCCTGAATCTGAACTACCTGCAATAAGCCCTAGCTGGGACTGATGCAACTGCTATTCACATTGGATGAGGGCAGTAAAAGTGGATCACCATGACAGCTTTTGTGTAATTAGCAATGTTGGTTTTGGCTTTGTTTGTAAATATTGCCATCATCAGTTCAGTCTTGTTCTTTGCTTGCTTTGCATGCCCTTTGCTGGTAAGGATGGAGGTGAAATATGCAAGCAACTTCTGACTCATTCCCTTCACACCGGCTCAAGAATAATTTGAGGATTAAGCAAAAGTTGAGTTACTAAAAGCCACTAAATCAACCATGAAGTTCTGTTTCTGTATTGGAGGCTGTGTCTTGCTTTCCATTGTTTTGCATAGTCCCTCCGTTCACAGCAGGTGTGAAATCCAGCCACAGTTTGTACAGCAGCTTATGCTAATACATCATGTTACAAATCCTGCTCTGGAATTGCAGGGCTGATCCTGTTTCCCCCAGGGGTAGAAACAACAAAGTAGGACTCTGAGATCAGTTTGAATAATAGAGATGAATATTACAAAACCCATACAGGTGTTGAGCTGATTAATTGCTTTGTAGCTGCATAGGGAAACTTGAGGACAGATAGTGCTCTGAGGACACTGGCTGGTAGAACTCCGAATAGTTGGACCATGCAGCAGCTCCAGGGCTTAGGGGTCTGACAGCAGTCCAGCCAGCTGTTCCCTGCAAAGGCTCTGATTGCAGCGTTTGCTCAAATAACTCCTGCGGCAAGAGTTTTAACAAAGTTCAGATTATGTTGCCTTGAACCTTATAGACACAAATTTAGAGGAATCTCTGCCCCTTGAAGATGATCGCATGGTGTTTAATGAATATGAAGATTATAGGCTTCCATCAAAATCTGGTGATTCCTCTTAAGTTTATGGACTAGAATAAAACATTAATACAGAATATTTCTGTTGAATTAGCCCATAGCATCTAATGTTTGGGGTGTTATTTTCTATTGAACTTGATTTGATGATCTGAAAATAGAAAATTATTATTAAAAAGCAAGTTTTCACTACCTCATCCACCTTAGTATGTATTCCTTTACAGAGCAAATATATTTTAATTTAGGCTCTTATTTACACTTGAAGCACAGAAAAACACTAACATTTTACCCCTTCACATCTGTTGTAGTACAGATTTTTTTTTTTTAATAGTTCAAAGAGATGGTGGCTTTGAGTTCTGATTTTGAAAATAAATGTATTAAGAACTTGCAAATTCACAAGAGATGATGAAATTATGTGGAGTTTAAATTTTCAGTTCTTGTATATGACAGAGACAAAATTGAAACAATATTGGTTACATTCATTACTATGTATGTGTAGTCTTCCCCGAGAAAGCTTAAAAATAATTTAAAATTCCAAATCTGAATAAGAAAAAGCATTGAGTCCTTCAAGACAGTCCCTACCACCCTCTGCATAAATACAACTATTATTTAAATGATAGAATTAGTAACACTTTAGTCTTATGATGTTCTGTCATTGTCAGAATGAGATTGTCTGTATCAAAATACTTCAGGCTAGTTTCTTTTGTGGAATACCTTGAACTGACTTTGCCTTTTGACTTCAGATCTTCATAAATACAGATACCCCTCTTGTCTCTGCCTTCATTAAGACTGCATGACCC
>JAYDZK010000268.1:20436815-20449841 GCA_034509185.1 Euphonia xanthogaster | reverse complement strand
CCCCCCCCCCCCCCCCCCCAAAGAGGGTTCAGACTTAGAAAAAATGACATTGTGTGAAAGATTCTTAGTATATTAAACAGGATGTAGGGGCAAAAAGAAAAAAATATCTATTTCAGGAGTCAGGTTCTCTATTTATAGTTCTTTGCACACCTTTCTAAGAGACACATTTAAAGCTGCATCATCTGACGTGATCTAGCAATCAGCCCTCTAAGAAGGTGCTCCTCGAACGAAAAGGCACGGAGAGGCTCCGGGAAATCAAAGGGCAGGTTCCTTAGTGGCGCTCATTGCGCTGGTTCCCTGCGCAGAGCCCTTCCCTGCCTCGCCGCTCGCCCGCAGGAGCAAAGCGCTGCCGGCCGCCCCTGGGATGCCGCTCGCCGCTCCCGCCGAGGCGGCTGCCCCGCGGCCACGCTCCCGGGCGCTGCGGCACTCGCTCCTCGGCAGCGGGCCCGCTCCCGGCTGTCAGCTTCCAGGACGCTGCCGGCAGCCGGAGAGGAGCTCTGGAGTCCCTAGTGGTAACGGCAGGGAAACAAACAGCTCCTTTTTCCGTCTTTATCCTCGGCAAAGAATGGGACCGGCACCGCAGCTGCACCGCGGTGAGCGCTAACCTGCGGCTTTGCTCGGTACCACCTGCTGACCTCCTTTTCTTTTGGCATGCTGTATTTACCTCCTTAGCCGTGTGTCTGCTGTTTTGTGCCACACTTGCAATAAGTTCTCAGCAGGACTTCTCTGTCCTTCCAATTTTCTTCTATAACTGTAGTGTAGTGTCTTTATCCTGAGGGAGCTGCTGCAACTGAAGAACAGTAGGAGTAAATAAGTTGCTTTGCATGCCTTGCTTGTTTTCTTTTACCTTCAGGCCAAGTTCTTGATACTGCAAAACAAAATTTTCCTCTATACTCTGTCAGAACTTGTGAGCATTCATTTTATGCTGATTTTGATCATTTTAGTGGGACCTGGGTTAAAAATTGATTTGTTACTATCAACCTGTGTACCTTCTATGAAAAATGCTTGTGAAAGGTTGTGTGTGTGCTGGAATATTCACCATGTAGATGAGGATGTGAATCTCTAATGCCAGCAGTACTATCGGATGTTGCCAGGTACTGCATCTCCTCTGGTTTTCCACCTTTCAACTGAGGTACCTTGTCTTTTAGCTACTTCTCATTTTATGCTGAAGCTTTTATGAAATATTTTGCTCTTCTGTAGATGTTTGATTATTACTTTGGTGTGAAATATATTCTGCTATTTCAATATCCATCACCTCTTGCCCCTTGCTTGTGACTTTACACTATGCAGAGCAAAGAACAGTTTTGCAATCTGGTATGTGCCAGTGGTAAAAAGCCAGGTTGAAACAAACAGCTCCAGTGACAATTAGCGACTTAGGCTGTGTATTGAACAGGCAGGGTACAAGTGATGGTGTTTCACCAAGTGTGATGTAGGGCATAGCAGACTGGTAGGGTCTGCAGCAAAGGACAAATGTAACCTTAAGTGGGATTTGTGTCTGTGTATCCAGGTTGCTTTCTGTCATCCTGTAACCAAGGGCTCAGAAGTCACGTGTCACTTTCTGCAGTGTTGATGCTGTAAGTGGAGTTGCTTAAGGCTGTGTGTAAAACCTCACTACAGGTATGATTTAACTATCCTCTCTTCAGTGGCAGGAGAGTGAAGAGCACTGTCTCTGTACCTTGTCACCTCGTATGTGCTGCAAAAGATTTTTCTGTCATATCTATACCCACATGTATTTCATTCCTCTTGCATAATTCATTGTTGAAGAATTTGCATTCCCCTGAAGTTGAAAGTTCCAAGAGTGCATTGTAATGATGAGAGAAATGGGGGCAGAAGAAGCTGACTGGGTTTGTTGTTTTTTTTTTTTTTGACCTAGCACTTCTGCAAATGTATTTATTGTACAAAAATCTTTTAACTAAGAGGCAGTTGAACTGGTGCCAGTGGAATACTTCAGACTTTAAAAGTGACAAGGCCCATTTATATTCATACTTGAAAAAGCATTTTCTGAGCTGCCTCAGCACAAGGTGACCATCTGTCTGTGTCCCCTGCTAACCTGACAGTGAGGGAGAGCTGAACCTTTGGCTGTCTGCTGTATCAGACACCCATGAGCCCTGTTTTTTCTCCCCAAAGTCGGTTGTTTACTGCGTGTTTGATATGAGAAACAGTCATGGGCAGAGGGCTACTGTTTTGGGCAGATACACAGTGGGGAGGTTTTGGTGTGGTACTAGGTAGGGAGCTGTTGTCACAGATAATATCTGAGTAGCCCATACAAGAACCAGTCTCTAGTAGTTGGGGATTTGATAAAGAACATAGAATATGTGTTGGGATAGCTACAGCTGTTTGAAGGATCTCACTATTCTTGAATAAGAGGTGAGCATGTATGCTAAAGCATGGATATGGCTTTCTTTGCAGATCACTCTGTGGATATCTTTCACGTGGTAAAGATCACTCTGTGGATATCTTTCACGTTGCTCATCTGCCTTTCTGTTAAGGCAGATGAGCAAAGGATACTTCCAAGAAACTCTCTTGACTATTACATTTTAGTAACTTAGTTCTTGTTGTGTTTTTTGTTTTTTTTTTTTTAATGGATGTAACATAGTATGTATCAGCAAGGATTTAAAGCACATAATAAGAGAAACTTGGTGAGAGAGCAATCAGCCTTTATTGAGGGGTACTCTGCTATGCTCCATCATTGAGTCATGGGAATGCCCACTATTGTCCTAGGTCTCCCCAGTACTGTCTTCCTTTCCAGGGTGTCACTCTAAAGGCTTCAACCTCTGTTAGAGTTTAGCACTGTGAGCATGCAATGGAGGCCATATCAGGTTGGGATGTGGCTCATCACAATATCAGTAATGCTATTGATGCCACACATGCTGCTCTTGAAGGAATGATGCAAACCTAAAAGACGAGGTAATCAATTGTAGCTGAGAAGTACTTAGCTGGGAAAGAGGGCATGCTGAAAGGCTGGAGTGACCTTTCCAGATCATCACTCCATTTAGTATAATTAATGAGAATCCCTCTGTTGAAATGAAATATCTATAACCTTTTTTTTTGGGGGGGGGGGGGGAGAGTAAAAGTGCAGGGAGGAGTTTAGGGAAAGATAGAGAAACAGCTTTTGAAGAACTTAAATGACAAAATCTTGTGAAAAAAGGAAGATTGTAAAGAATTAGGCAGCTCGGGTATGTACTGTTTCACTGTCAAATTATTGAAATTAATGTCTGTGTCACTGTTTGCGTCACTGCAACATGTCTTCTGACACCTCTGGCAATTTCCCTCTTGACTGAGAATCATTTTTCATCTTCATGATGCACCAGGAATCTTTTATCAGCGCTGCAGAAGTGCAGTGTAGGTATTCATAGCTTGGCTTTGAGAGAGAGGTGCTTACAATAGGTTAGGAGCTCAGGCAACCATAATTTCCCTTTTGGCAATGTTCTGTTTGATCCTCTTTTGCACCTCAAATAAGTACATTGGAGGTCAAGGGAAGTGGGCAGTGTAACAAACCTGACAATGCTGACTGACACTGTCTAGAAGTCTATGTTAGTTAAAACTTGTATTCAGACCATGCTGCCACTGGTTCTGTGTTTAAAAACAAAAATGTTTTCAGCTTTCTGCCAACAACCAGAGCTGTCCAACTTAAATTAACCAGCTATTTGTCACTGTCTGGCATATTTTGTCTGAGTTGTTGTTATACATTTTTTTGTTGACGTCCTCCCATGTTTTACTGGAGCAACAATAGCGTGGAGACATTTGTCTTGCAGGAAAAAAATCTCTGAGAATCATTCAAACATGTTTCCTTGGCTTTGTCATAGTAAATTTGTATGTCTAGGAAATGAGACGGGTTGTTTGTTGTTTTCTTCTGCTGCTGCTTCTCAATGGTTAGGGACAGTCTTAGACTGCTTCCCTTGAGAAATACAAACAGTAGTATATTTCATTCTTTCACAACCAAAACCATCAAGTGAAAGTAAAATTGATGTAAAAGAGATTTTGTGAGAAATACTCTCTTCCTGTTGCATGGTGAATAAAAGACCTAACTTTTTTTAAATTTTAGAAACATGTATATGGGGTTTTATGGCAGGGTTATTATTTTTGGAACAGCAAAACTGCTAGGACTTACAGGACTTATATGTGTGTGTGTGTTTATTTTTAAAAACTCCATCCAGTCACATGGAACTACAGTAAGGGCCCCACACTCCATAGAGCAGAGTGATTATGAAGTGAATGTCTTACCTCAGGAAAGAAAATTGCTTTCTAGTTATCCAGGGCTGTAGTCAACACACCTGTTTTTTCACACTTCAAGAATGTTTTCCAGAGTTAAATTATTGGAACAACTGTCAGCAGGTTAACATGTGGCAGGGAGAGGGTGTTAAGCCAATAGTTGCTTTTAAATCTGGAGTTACCCTTATTATGGATTGTGCTGTTAGTGCACTTCTTCCTATAACCCTACTGCAGTGTGGCTGAAAATGGGAAAGTATTCAAGAATGGCTCACTTGGTTGCTTCCAAAATTCACAGCCACCTTCACATCTTATGATAGAGACAAATCTGGATTCAAACTGCTGAACAGTTTCCTACAGGCTGTGTCATAGCAGTGTCCTTGTAGAAAGGTCCCATGGCGTTTAGAGTTTGGAAAGCAAGTTAGGGAGTTCCAAGGATTTTGTTTTATGAAAATGCTGTTCTAATTTCAGCAAAATAAGACATTTGTGAATGGTTGGCTTTTTCTCAATACTTCCAAAAGCAATAAACAGAGGCAAGAACAGAGATAAGATTTTATCAGTCCTTTCTTCCCCAACTACAGCCATGAAAGCAGGTGACACTTCATGCCAAAGAAAAACCTTGTCCTGAATGTTTATTCTTCAGCTAAAAGGGTCAGTACTGATGCTACTGAAGTCTTAATGATGTTTTGGAGAAAGACATAATGATAATTTTTGGAAGAGGAATATTAACAATAGTCATCTTGCACAAACTTTGTAGTCTTAAGCTTCAGTACTGAAGTAATTTCTTACAACTCAGGAAGGTTGATGTAAACACAAGACTTCTGAGATTAATATGAATCCTGTAGAATTTTGCACACCTTCAGTTGTGTCAAGAACTGGAGCAAAATCATCATTCCCTAATTTGGCAATAGAGACTTGCCTTGTTTTTGACCAGGATGTGTGGCCTCCTTTAACCTTTCCACCTCTAAAGACATCAACACATGGAAAGTAGGATTTTTCAGAGATAGCGTATTCTGGTGTGTTTCCTCCAGTTGCTGTTCACCTGTGTTACTCTGACCCAGTTTAAAGATAGAAATGGGCCTTTTGTATTCAGCAATACACACCTAGCTCAGCCTTTATGGCTGGTGATGGAGTAGACATAACTTTTTGGATGCCAATAGGAAGCACATTTGTTTAATTTACTCTGATCCTTCACTCTTACCTGCCCAGTGGGATGCTTCAAAAGGAGCATGTTCTTCTGCATAGATTGTATTGAACAGTGAAGGTTTGCTTGATGCGAAAATTATTCACTGCATGTCTGCCATCTGTTCTCCTAGTCTTTCAATGCTCAGTCTGATCAGCAGAGCTCCTCAATTATTTGAGTGAAAAAACCTTGAGTGAGCAAATGGCATTAATGTTTCATGCCACCTTTTTTGGCTGAGTAAACAATACTGGAGTATACAAAGGACTAATAGATCCTTCCTGTTGAGCTTCAACTATATTATTATGAGAAATTTTGTCTGCTAAAATATGAGCCTTACAGTCCCTCTGCAGGCATAAATTATTTGGTTTTTCCTCTTGAAGGATAGCTTATTGGCCTAAAGGCAATTTTTTTTCATTTACAACGTACTATAGCTTTCATGTTCTTTTTCCAGTACACACCCCCATATGCAGTGTGTTACTTCCCTACATACATTAATGTTGGTACCTTAACAAAGAATCAAATGTAAGTTTTTGTGTAGATAGCTGAAAGCTGGTGCTGCATAGAGCTGACCAACAAAAAAAAAATCTAAGACACAGCAATTTACAATAAAAGCAAAACCATGAAGCCTTTGTGCCTTTTTTCCCTGTCCATGTGGGATTAGGGTATTGCTGTGGGAGCTTGGGATTCAGGTTCCAGTTTTGATGCCTGTAAAGTAATTTAGCAGACAAAAGCTGCTGGCCTCAATTAGGCAAAATAAGGACCCAAACCTGAACATTGTGCCACAAATCTCACCAGTGGCCTCTTGTTGAGATGGCGGTACCTTTGTGTTTTCCTTTTTCCAACAATCAGAATTGCCTACCAAAGTTTATCTAACACTGCTCAAATGTAATTTTGTCTGAAATTGCAGGAGGTCAGAGTGCATATTGAAATTTTCTTTTCCTGCTTCTGGGCATCACAAGAATAATTTTAAGAGGTTCAATCCTGCTGTTTCCCTTCTGACACTGACAGCAAAATTTACCTTTGTATATGGTAAATTTATAGTACTTGATTACTATAAATTTGTGTGTGTAAGAGCACGTGTTTGCAGGGCTGTCTTCTGATCAAGACCTAAGTGAGCTTAAGAGTGCTGGCTCACTCCATAGGAGTTTGTTTCATTGCATTGAAAAGTTGAAGAGCACAGAAGTTTCAATCAAGTTAAAGCTATACAAAACTCAAAATAGCACGAGTTCATGACATTGTATATCCTAACTAAGATGTTACAAAGGTGTTGATTTATCAGACTGCTGCCTGTTCCTTCAGTATGCTGAAAAATTTGGAGACAGTATTGGTTAAAGTTGCTATAGAGAATTTCAGGCTGTTCTGTTCTTACCGTTGTAAAGATTTTAGAGTTCTAACTGTTTTTTTTTTGTCTTGTAATCTTTCTTTTTTTTTGCTATGTTGCCCTATTTCTAAATATTAAAGGTGACTTCTGTGTAGAACTGAATTTGTGTGCTTAAAATTTTTAAAAGTCTCCTATTGTAGAATAGAGGAAAAAAGCACAGTTTCTTTATTGTTCAGAGAACACTGATGCATTTGTTGACCACCAACACCTTTTCTCAAGTTTTCGGGGATGTAAAGAAGGTATTGTTTTCATTGAACCTGATCAAAATCAACTGGTATGGTTTATGTTATGAAAAGATTTTAGCAAGCCCATCATAATGTTTCTATCAGAATCAATACACTAATGAAAGCAGAATTGAGCGTTCTATTTTGGACTAATTTTTTTTTATATTGTTTTCTACAAAGGCTTAAGGGAAGTAAATTACTTGCATATGGTAGGTATGTTGATGAGAACTAATTGAATGTTTGTGATTGACTTTTCCACAATCCAAGAAAAAGCAGCTGGCAGAATCTTGTCTCTGAATTATGTAATATAATGAGGCATGTTACTGAAGTCATAGAATCATTAGGTTTTGAAAAGAATTTCAACATCATTGAGCCCAACCATTAACCCACCACTAGTGTGTTCACCGCTTAATGATGTCATCAAGTGCCTCAGCCACACGTTCTTTGAATGCTTCCAGGGATGGTGACTCAACTGCTTCCTTGGTCAGCCTGTTCTGGTACTTGATAACCCTTTCAGTGAATAAATTTTTCCTAATATTCCATTGGACCCTCCCCTGGCACAGCTCAAGGCCATTTCCTCTCCTCTTGTCCCTTGTTACCGGGGAGAAGAAAGCAAGTCCCACCTGGCTATACACTCCTTTTAGGCAGTTGTAGAAGTGATACACTTTCCCCTGAACCTCCAGGCTAAACACCCCTAGCTCCCTCCGGCATTTCTTACAGGAATTGTTCTCCAGATCCTTCACCACCTCTGTTGCCCTTCTCTGGACATGCTCCAACACCTTGATGTCTTTCTTGTCATGAGGGGCCCAAAACTAGACACAGCACTTGAAGTGCAGCCTTACCAGTGCTGAGTACAGCAGGACAGTGACTGCCCTGGTCCTGCTGGTCATTTTATTGTTGGCTAGGATGCCATTGGCCTTTCTGACCACCTGACCGAAAGCTGGCTCATGTTCAGCTGATTGTGGGTCAGCACCCCCCAGGTCCTTTTCTTCTCGGTGGTTTCCCAGCCATTCTTCCCTGCCTGTAGTGCTGCAGGGATTTGTGACCCATATAATGGATCAGGTGAGGCCCCATCTTAGACATCAGTGGTTATGGTGATGATTGCTTATATTGCATATACAATTTTTGTCTGCTATCTTTGCCTGATCTATATCTCTCTAACTGTTGTGCCATGACCTAAAAAAAGGATGGCCTTGTACATTAAAATACTGAAGAAACTATAGAACTACTGAACATAATAGGGTATTTTAGAATTGCAGGGCTCCTTAAAAGATTGTAAAGTGAAAAGAGGGGCTCCCGTGTCTTAAAATATGCATAAATTATGGCTTCATTTTTGTTTCAGGCATTGGTGACACAACTCCTATGGTTTATGATATGAGTGGCCTGAGGCAACAGAATTTAAGAAATGTGCTCCATTATTCTCTATAATGAGTTTAGCACACAACAGGAGTGTGTACTGCCTGTTTAAGGACTGTGGTCTTCAGGGTGCAGAGTAACTGAGTTTCAGCGGTGTGTATTATAGGTGTTGAAATGACTGAAAATGGACTGTGTCAGCAGTATAAATCTGTCAACACTTTCTTGAATATGGTGTGTGAGAATACTTATTTATTTTCTTTCCAGTGTTAGCAGTATGCCTTCAACCAGATAGTGAATATAGTGGGGATTTTTATGTGTTGCATGTTTTGTTGGTTTTTTGTCTTGCCAGTGGCAGGGTTTGTTTCACTTATGGACACTGTGGCTCTTATATATGCTTGTATGCACTTGTATCCTTGGGATTTTTTCAGATAAAATATTCTCATTTCTCTTTGGGTTTTTTTTCCCCTCCTTTCTCTTTGAAAAAAAGTTGAGTTGTCCTGAAAATGTTGAAAACCCTGAATCTTTAACTCTTCTCTCTTTTTGCAGAATCCAATCTGCAAAAGCAATAGTAGCTCAAGCCTCTGAATTCACCTGATATATCTACAGGTTTTCCTGGAAAGGCCCTCTGGGACTGATTTAACTAGTTCAGTCCTGGGAATGAAAAAATGCTATAGACTTCTCTGTTAAGACTGTTAAATAGGGTAGTAGATCTGTAGGTAGGAACAGGTTTTAATCTTCCTTGGTTTTTCCTTGGCACAAATTCCATAGAGGAACAGCACTAGATAGTTTGGAAAAAGTCGTTAGAATGGATTACACTTTCCAGAAGACTGTTGCTTTCATTAGGATAACTGATAACTTTGATTTTGCCTACTCCACCAGTTCTTTTTCTCAGTTTGTGGGAGAGTATTCCTTTCCCAACGAAGTATTGCGAAGATGTGATAATCTTAGAAGGGATATGGTAATGGTTAGATTAATCTGAAATATCTTGTGAAGTTAAAATTTTCTTTTATGTAGAATGTGTTGATATTTGTATGTCAAGCATTATAAGGGCAAATCACAATTTGTTTTCAGGTGTTGCTTCTTGATAGCCTTGGGTGCTGTATATATTTTTTTTGTCCAATAATGCATCCATGACAAAGAATGGGAGTATATTTTTGGTGCTTTTATGAATGAATTTTACCAGTCTCTGTACTTCAGTGCTATGGAAATAGTACTCACACATATACTCCAACCAAAGAAAAATCCTAACCTGGGAGAGGACACAAATGTCCATTGCAAAACAAAACTGCCATAGAGAGAAAAGAATTCTCCGCGGGGTTCCTATAACATTTTTTAGTTATTTCCTGTTATATTATTTTTTCTGCAATAATTGTCAAGTTTTTTTTTTATTACCTCTGACTATTTAGAAGGTGTTTTTCTTTTTTTTATGCACATCTGGGCAGGACTGGGACATTGAGAGAGAACATAATATATTCAGAATACTAAAGGAAGTCTGATAAGATAGAACCAGAAATTCTGTATAGCTACCTAATAAAATGCTTAGAAAAATGCAACTTGAAAAAGCACTAGAAAAGCAAGCAAGCTTTGCTGTCTATTATTGGTGCACATTTGCATAACTCAATAGTTCATAAGCCTACATTAAAATGTTTCTGGTTATGAGCACAATATAACATATGACACATGCTAATTGTAAAAATATATTTTAGTTGACGGAAGTATTTATGATGGTGTTTAACACAATTAGAGATGTTCAAAATAACACTCAGTGTTAACTGTTGTACTCTAGCAAATCAGTGTTTCCAATTAATTGTCCCTCTGCGTGTGTGATTACAGAATATCCCTTTTCAGGCTTCAACATTGTGGGCAATAGCTAGAGAAAAGTAATTACTCAAACTTCCCAGAGTATATTTGGGTGCTATTTGTTTCACTGTTGTTCCCCTGCCCAAGTTAGCTGTCTTAAATTTTTATTTCTTTGTTTTTCCTATGAAGCTGGTAATTCCTTCTACTTTTACACTTTAAAAGTCTTGGTGACGTTATCTAAATAACTTGTCATTCATAAAAGTATTTGTCCACAGGTGCATGATCATCCCAATATTTTTATTACTGCACCTAAATAGGATAGAAAAACATACTCTTTCCACTGCATGATTTATAATGAGAGCTGTCTGTAAATCCTATCAACTTTTGACGTAATTTTACCTATATCTAAATCTTTTCTCTGGACTCACAATTACATGACTTTCTGAAACCTATTTGCCATGTCGGTCAAAGAGCAAAGAATGTTTGTGAATCATTGTGAAAGTAAAGTAATATGTACAGTCACTCAAGACTTTAGAATATTTCCTGCTCATTGTAGTTGTAGATGCATATATTCTGCATATGATTTTATGGGTAAAAAAATTAGCATAGAGATTAACACAGGTGAAGGCAGAGAGTATTTATGCTTAATAAATTATTTATGCTTACAGTCCATAAATTACTTATATGAAGGCAATGTTAGAGCTTCAGAAGCAATGATCACAGAGGACAGTAGCTATTGGGCTTTTTAAAAGATGTTTCTTTAGCCTTCTTGACTGAGATGCCAAATTCACTGGCACATATACAATTGCATGTTCTTTGTAGGTGCTTTTTCTAAATCATGCTTGGCTTAACTCTGAATCCAGTGGTGAGATGATCTCTAAAGTCATAATTTTTAACTTACAGGACAACCATTTATCTGGCATGCTTTATTTGAAAGCATCAACTTTGATGAAAACCAGCGTGAGTCTCTTTAGCTATGTTCATGATCACTTAGTTGGCAGATTCATATTAGACAATAGCCATTATCAAGTCAGAACTCTTGTGGGCTTATTCTGCTACCTTGCATTACCCTGGTATCTTACCTGAAAGAAAAGTACAAGTATATCCATAGGAATAGGATGAAATTCAAATTGCTCCTTGACCATAGCCAGAAAAATTGTTTGTGGAATCTATTTGCAGTGTTTTTGTCAGGAGGATGATGTACAGCCAGCAGGCTCTGAGAAGTAGCTTTCCTGCCCATTCAGACTCTTCAATGACCCCAGTTACACTCATTAATTTGGGATACTGTGAGGTTGTATGCAATAGGAGACGTTTGCACTACCTGGATGTGGGTGACCCTTTGCAGAACCCGCAATTTGAAGTGATCTTGCAACATCCTTCTACTTCTACCAAGCTCCCTGACCTTCCTGCCAGAGATGATGGATTCTTTTTTTTCCCTAATCTCTAGTCGAAGTTCTCTTGAACCAAGCTGGTCTTCTTCCCTGACAACTTGTCTTTCTCCACCTGGGGACAGCCTGCTCCTAAACATTTAGTGATTCTTTTTTTAAGCACATCCAGCTTTCCAGAGCTCCTTTGCCCTTCTGGACTGACTCCCAAGGGATTCTGTCTACCAGTGTCCTTTAGCAGGCCTAGCAGGGCACCTCCCCCAGTAGGCTCATTTATAAGTAGTGTTAGGAAGTTGTCTTCTGCATCCTCTGGGAACTTCCTGGGTTGCTTCCTTTCTGCTGTATTGTATTTCCAACAGACATCTGAAGCTGAAATTTCCCATGAGTGCCAAGTGTTGTTATAGATGATATTTGCAGATATTAGTGCTGGATGCTTAAATGGTTCCTCTCTCCCAGGCAACTTCTGCTCCAGTTGCTGTTCAGGAAAGATGGATTCAGCCTGAGAAGTGACACCAGTAATCCTTTCAAGTCTTGTTCAATTTGTTTGATTAAAACATTAGGCTTATAAAGCTCAGGTGCTAGAAATTTAAGCCTAATGGTGAGGTTTGACAGATGTTTTTGTGTGCTACTAAGACACCTCATCTGCAATACTTTTCCTAAAGCACCATCTCTGATCTCAACCTGATCAGTGTACAAAAAAATGGATGAGACTGGATCTGTAGGGTACCAAATTGATTTATGGTGGCCTTGATTCCTAGATTTTTTTTAGAGTAATGCTTAAAGTTAGTTTTCAAGAAAGGTTAACAGGTAGTCAGCAGGGAGATGCAATTACTTATTAAACATATCACGCTTACAGGAGGAGGATACATTTTGTTTCTTGAAATGCTGTCACTGCTTTATAGGATTTAAAAACTGACTGCTTTTTTAAAAGTGCCTAGGAAGTTAAGCGCCTCCGTGGGTCTCTGCCTGGAAGTTGAAGGCAATCCTTTCAGAATGCTCAAGCCAGATAAATAATTGTATCAAAGTGAAATAGATCCTTACAGTTGCAAGAGGTGCTATTATTGAACAAACTGTTACATTGGGCAGCATGAGAGGTTGTATACATCCTTCATATTCTGTATTTGCTTGCTGATGATAATGCTGAAATTATTGAATGTCTGTTCCTTAACACTTTCTAGTTAAGGTATTCAGCCCCAATATTCTTCTGTCAGAACCAAGTAAAATTGTAGAGTTATGTGATAAACCATGGATTTATTGGTGGCAGATGTAGGGAATGTATACTGAAGCTCATAAATATGCATTTCATATCAAATATTTGTATTAATGGAGGAGTTAGCCTCAGAATTAAATTACTGAAAGTCAGAAAGCATGCAAGGTCCAGACAGAGGTGCTCAGTTTAGGACCTCTAATTCTTTCTATTTTTGAAGTTTCTGTAATGTTTTTGGTGCTGTTTGTTTTTGTTGTTTTTTTTTTTTTTTTTTTTTTTTT
>JAYDZK010000268.1:20379195-20421132 GCA_034509185.1 Euphonia xanthogaster | reverse complement strand
GCTCTTCCGATCTTTGCTTTGAATTAGTTGGAGTTTGTTTTTTGGGGGAGTTTTCTTGTCTGTTAGACTTTCTGAATAATTTGGGGCATTGCTATCTCAAGAAAGTCAGAGCTAAGAACAAGTATAGCCTGGCACCATGTTAATTATACATAATATTTGCATGGTTTTGTACCTTCAAAAGTGATAAGCATTTATTGTAGTTATTTGAAAATCTTAGTTGATGTTTTGAGATGAGAAACTTTCGGATGAAATGTAGCACTTTAGATTAATTTCTTTCAATGATGGGGTGGCTGTAAATTAAAAAAGGGAAGAATGGGATTGGAGCAATTGTTGAGGAAATGTGGCCACATCATGTGAAATGTAAGGACTTGATAAACCTTGGATTAGCTTTGTCCAGGAGAAGAACTTTCCTGTATACAAAGCAGACATAATTGGCAGTGGCAGCTGCAATGCAGCGTTTCTGGCTGGGATCCCTGTGCAAGGGCCGTGCCAGAGATGCAGTGCATGCCCAGCTCCCACCTGGGCTTCCTCCTCTGCCATTGCTGCGGCGCTCTGCGTGGTGCTGAGGTCCATACTGTCCACACTCATTGCAGGAGGGACATACAGCAAAGGCTGAAGGCATAGAAGCTATGGTGGAAGGATATGGGAATAAATCACATAGACTCCATTTCCTTCATGGTGGAAAAAGCCCCTTCTTTATTCATGTAACTCATTTATATACAGTTTTACAGACCTCCTGTGTGATTCCAGTTGGTTAGCAGGTTTCTTGCCAATTACTTTATTGGTTAGTAACAAATTGTTGTTCTGTATTGATTGGTCACTCAAACCCCTGGTGTGTATGTGTAGGAAAAGTTGTTTGTGAGAGGTAGTTTTCATTTTTCTATCTAGTGGTGTAAAACAGTTTATACAGGTGCTAGTTGTTTTTCACCCAGGAATAGATTGTTATGTTAACAAACTGCTCACACCAGGATTGCTGTCAAATGGGAACTTGCAAAGTGCTAGCTTGACAAGGCCAGACACTGATTCCAGGAGAGCAGGCTTGATTTTATGAAGGCTTTCCTTATGCTTATTCTACCTTACTGCAACAAAAGGAGATCTACTGGTTCCTCTGGTAACAAGCATCCCTGGTTAGTAATGGTTTTGTTGTGGTTTTGCCTCATGACTAGTGTTGATGGTAACTGTGCTCTCTGCGTTAAAGAGAAGGCCACTCAAATGGGAAGAAGTCATGGAAGTTTGTGCTTTCTTGGAAGTCATATGATTTTTATTTTTTCTCTGTGCTCAGGTTTAAAGTACTTGTAAGTTTATTTAATGATGTGATTATGGAATTTACTTAATATTTATTCCCTATCATAATAAAGTTATTGCCCATCTGTACTCCATCTTCACTTTTATATAGTGACAGATATCTCCAATCCACAGAGAATTGATGGAGGTGATTAAGGATTATTTTTCATAACTGGAAATTCATAATGAATAAATATTCCAGGAAAGAGCTTCAGTCTGAACGCTTGGTCTTCAAACTACTCTGAATTCTGGCAAAACAATTCCTTACATGGTTTTCTTTAGTTTCTTATGAAAAAGTTATGCACATGTGGCATTTGTGTACAGTTTAGTTTAATATGTAGCATATCCTAATTAGGTTTGTACTATTAATAATACTCTATCACACAATATTTCTGAGGGAACTTGAGTAAGAGAAAGTAGACTTATGACCACCTAGTGTGGAAGAGGAAAAAGGGAATCCTTCTCCAGGAACACAACCCAGGGAGCTTCTTTCTTCTCTTGTTCTTTACGTGTGTCTTTTCCATTTCACAACTGTGTATATCAGTACTGGACATGTATCTTATACCTCCGTGCAGAGCTTGAACACAGAGTTCTACTTTTTGGTTTATATGACCAGTAATTAATTGTTCTTCTTGACTTGTATACAAGATGGACATAGGACATACCTAGTCTTCATAAACTGCCTTTTTAAATAAGTTGTTTATTTACATGGTGAGATTTAAAATTATCTGTTTGCTGGTTGCTTATGCTGGACTGCAGCATTGCTAGGGCATTGAGTCTTGCTTCATGTTGACATTATTTGATATAGTCTCCTCTTTTATTACTTGTGTTATAGCAAAGTTGGATCCCTCTGCTTTTCTTGCAGCAAAAGAGAAATTAATAGAATGCTTGTGTAACTGAATAAGATGTCTCTATGTTAAAGAGTTAAACTACTCTGGTGTGGCTGAAAGTGGAGGAATTCTTTTAATTAGGAGCTACTTTAAATACTTTCTCACAGGGATTATCAGCATTTCAATGGGGCAGTTTTTTTGGTTCCTTTCCCAATACCTGGATTAGTATATCTGCCTGAAGTTTTTATGACTCTGTTCATGTCACAGTGTCTCTAAAATACAGTATTGGGTTCATACGACTCGCCACCTTTGAATAATTAATTTCTTATTTTTTTACATATATTCTTCCAGTAATTTAGAAAGGTTTTTTTTCTGACTTTGATTAATTCATTAGCTTGCTTTTTTGAGCCAGTGAAAAACCAGGCAAGTTAATCCATGTATGAAGCTTTTTTTTTAACCTCAGCTAGCAAAGAGAAGGAAGAGGTGATATAATTCAGGGTGCTGTAGTTCCCAAACAGGAGACAAATACATGGAGCTGTTGACACATAGTGACTGAGAATGTAGGTATTTGGCTGTACCTGCTAAGTGTCTATGTATCTGGAATAAAGTGTGCTCTCTATGAGGGCTGAGCAGGATTTCTCCTGTGAGCTGCTCCGAACATGAAGGTTACCATGTGTCATCCTGCAGAGCAGGAGCTGCTTGTGGAACAACCGTGCATAACTTGAGATCATGTTTGGATCAGCATGGCTGTGGGTGGTGGAATCAGGGACCCTGATACCTATTGAAAAAAGGAGCTATAAAAAAACCTGTCAGCTGAGGTAATGTAGACAAGTCATATAACATGTAAAAGAACTTACTGAACTGTGAAGACTGACATTTGCATCATAAAATCAGGCTTTGTTTAACTAAGTTAATGCATTTTAAGTTTGTTCTGTCTCTTGGTGTAGTAAAATAGGGGTGATGAATGATTAAAATTGAAAAGAGAATTGATTGCATTTTTTAAACCACATCAGGTTTAATTCAGTAGATATTAATTTTTCATTTTGTTATTGTTGAAAGCAATGAAAGGATTTCATGCATGTTCCTATGCATGGCACCAAGTTTGACCTTCACATGCAAGTCATTTGAATTGTGCATTTCGTACAAAGCAATTCTGAGATCCTGAATGGAGTTGGAATGTCCCTTTCTTCCTTTCCTTCTACAAAACTGGGGGACCTTCCCTCCCACCATTTCGAACTAGTGGTTTTTGTTGTTGCTATGAAATTACCAGATAGCTTGGGTGATGAGAACAATACCAAATTCTCCTTGTGCTTTCTCTCGTCACACCAGTTCCTCTATTTCAGCAGCACCATTTCACCAGTCTATTTATATTCCATAAATTTCTGCTGTGATATAGCCTCTTGTTGCATGAGAGAGTGCGTGGATATTTTTTTCATTTGGGCAAAAGTTTTTCCTAACTCAATTAAGCTTATGGTTAATTTGATGATTTTTCTAAGTGTCCATGTTTCACTGTTGTAACATTTCTCAGGTGAAGAGAAAATGAGGTTAAATTCTCAAAGTAGCCAGTACTTAGTTGATTGATTTCTGTTTACTCAGACAACACTTACCTGAAGCTTACCTGACACCTATGTCTGCGTCAATGGTCCCTTTGAGAAATCCCAGTCCCCACTTTTCTCTATTCTTTACTGTCATTTTATGCAAGCGAATTTGCTTGTTTTGTCTGCACAGTAACATTATTTTTGAATAACTCCTCAGAGGAATTTTCTATTACCCTAGGTTCATACTTTTTTGCATTAATCTTTATGAGAAATTTTGTTCATAGTGGTAACGAGCAGATAGAAACCTCCAAACAGGGAGAATATTTAGAAAACTCCAGAAAATAATTGAACTACCATCTTTTGGGACAGAATAAAATGACCAAAAGGAACTTGTCTTATTTTCTACCTAAAATGAGAATTTTGTGGCTGTAACCATTAAAGATCAGAAGTTTTCTCTTCTTCAAGGTTGGCGAAAAAAATCTGCAGATCAAATTAGCAAAATGTCCAAATGATCACGTTGGCTAAATTATGGTGATTGTGGAGTACATAGAATACAGCCTGAAATGTTCTTAAACTTGCTCTGTTAGGGGTTGCTCAAGTTTAGAGGCATAGCTTGACACTAGAATTTTCTGTGGACCCCATTAGTATAACCTCTTCTCTTCTGTCCTACAGTGGGTTTGTTACTGGTGGTAAATTTTGATAATTGTGGTGTGTGCTTTACATTATTTAAAAAGTAGGTAGTATTTGCTTACTTAAGGCACTTGCTTTGTGTGTGGTGGCATGTGGGTTTTTAATTTTAATGGTTATAAATACAAAGCTTTTGGGTACCAGAGTAAAAACTATTGTAATAGAATTCTTGTAATGTGAGTTACCTCTGAGACTGCAGGAGCAGAAGTACTCTACACTCATGTAATCACTGGTGAATTTTTGGTAGGCAAATTGCAGTTGCAGTGCTTAAATTGGTTTAGGGCACTAGGGAAGACATCTTAAACATTTTAATAAATAGGAAGAGTTTTAATTCTGTTTTATAACTATACCAAAAGATAAATTTCCCAGTGAAATTGCTTTCTTTTATGAAGTGGAGAACACCATGTTCATTTTTGCATGGCTTCCTGAAATTTAATTTAACCTTCCATCTGCCTTGGATAGCAGACCACCAAATTGTGCTTTGCCTGGCTTGCTTACTTTAGCAAGACAAATACCTGAGACAGTATTGGCTGTATGTTTCTCAGCTTTTTTATTCAACCCAGGATTTCCTAACCAACTGTAGATTTAGGGCAAAAGCAGCACCTAATATCCATCTTATATATTTCTTTTAAATATTTAATATCTTTCTAGTGACTCCTCACTCTTTTATCTCTCTAGTTATTTTTCCCCAGCAGCTTCCTTTCCTCCCCAGCAGGTGCCAACTTGGCACGGTGCAGGCTTCCTCTAACTTGGTGCTGTGTCTGTTTCCAAGGCTGTTTAACAGGGAGCTCTTATGTGAGGAAGTGCAGCTGGAATTTTGCTCTTCCTCCTGCTCTCCTCGGTGCTCCCCCCGCTTTCCCCCGGCTCGCTCGGCAGCAGCAGTGCCCTTGCAGCCTGGTGAGCCAGGGAGTGAGAGCACTTTGTCACCTGCCAGGAGCCAGCCTCGCGCCCGGCTAGGCAGCCTGCCACGGGAGCTTGGAGAGATGCTCCCTTCAATTAGGAGAACATGCAGCACACAGGAATGGAGCTGCACAGAGCTGCCGTGCATCTTTTCTAAGAGAAATGGCGCACGGAACAGCCACCAGTCTGCCCTCTCTTTGCCTTTCCTTCTGCATGAGCTTCAAAAGGATATCCAGTGTGTCTCATGAACTGCACAGGGACATTATTTCTGTTTTTCTTGCTTTAAAAGCAATAAACCTCTGCCATAGCTGATGGGACAACTGAGATAATGAATCTGTTCAAGAAGAAATAACAGCAATGATCTTGGACCAGATTACTACTTTGGTGTTAAAACAGAGTAAAATGGCACTACTGCCTGTTGTTAATTTTATTGTTCTCTATTGTATCTGAACTATTAGAAAAATGGCTCAGTGAAGTTTATCTTATTAAGGAAATAAGATGTTCAAGCACAAGAAAGATACAAAAGAAGGATATATTATCACTTGTTGCCAATTTTGTCTATTTTAGAGCAAAGTGTCTTAATCATTATTAACTAAAATATCTTCACAGCAGATTAGTAAATTTTTATTAGAAAAGTGTAAGTCTTACTTTTAATATAAGCATTAATATTAGTATGAATTAAGGATTAGTATTAATATAAGCTTTAGTATTGCATTTTGGAGACAGTAGAAGTCACAGGGATGTAAATTATTTACCTGAGGTTTTATAATAAATCAGTGGCATAGACAGAACAGGGGCGCATCCAGGCACTGTTAGTGCTTTTTGTATAGAGAGGCTGGAGAATGTCTGGAAAGTGAATCCTTAAATGACCTGTTTCTTGTAATCTCAGTCTCTTTTCTTTCTTGCACAGTAATTAGGGGTGGGAGGCTGGGAGAAAGGGAGGATTAGTAACTTCAGAGTTTAGACTGTACAGATACCAGTGCTAAGTTTACATAGCTGTAACATGGGGGGGAAACCAGTGCATCTCAGGGAGGTGCACCAATATCAAAACTGTAGGTTAAAGTGCAGCTCACGTTTATTGTGTGTCTGTGTAATCATGCATATGTGCTGTTGCCAGTGATGGAGAAGAAATAGGATATGCAGAACCTCAGCACAGAATCTACTGCTCTCTGAAAGTGGTTGTGCTGGAGATGTCTAGCCTAGACTTAGGCTCCTGGAGTGGCACTGAGTGTCAGAAACCCATAGCTGCAAACTGTTGAAACAAAACATGACTGTGGTCTCAAAGCAAGTAACACACTGATGCAGTCAGTCAGTCTGCCAGCTGAAGCATTCTGCTTTAGACATGCTCACACCTTCCTAAGGAGCAACATCACTGTAATGCTCATTTATTCTTGCTTCCTTGGCTGTACATGCAAAGTTGATCCTCTTAATTTTTAAATGGGCAAGGTGTGCAGGGAATCGCATAAAGGGGAGCTGTTCTAGGCTTGCCAGTTCACTCCCTCAGATGGCATCTCCCTCACTGCTGCTCTTTGTCACTGCTCTCTTTAGTTTTTTTTCTCTACACCTGATTAAGTAGAGAATTTACAATATTTTACCCTTAGTGTTATCTGGGCTGCCTGTTTGAGAAGTTACTTAAAGGTCTGCATCACGTGCTGCTCTGCTTTAACTGTGTGGTATTTCAAAGTACTTTACTTTAAAGTAGGAGGGGATTAGGGTTGGAGCATTTGATTAAGAAGACAAATGGTATCTTGGGGTGCATTAGAAGAGCATTGCCAGCAGGTCAGGGCAGCTGATTCTGCCCCTCTACTCAGCTCTGGTGAGGCACATCTGGTGTGCTGTGTCCAGTTCTGGGATCCTGAGGACAGGAGGGACTCTGAGCTCCTGGAACAGCTTCAGCGGAAGGCTACAAGGATGATTACGGGACTGGAGCAACAAGTAAAGGTTGAGGGAGCTGAACCTGTTCAGTCTCAAGAACAAAAGACTGAGAGGTGACCTCATCAATGTCCATCAGTATCTGAAGGGAGGGTGGAAAGAAGCTGAATCCAGGCTTCTCTCAGTGGTGCCAAGCAACAGGATAAGGGGCAACAGGCAGAAACTGATGCGCAGGAAGTTCCACCAGA
Source organism: Euphonia xanthogaster (assembly GCA_034509185.1). Lineage (NCBI taxonomy): Eukaryota > Metazoa > Chordata > Aves > Passeriformes > Fringillidae > Euphonia > Euphonia xanthogaster. The sequence goes on along the minus strand of JAYDZK010000268.1, from coordinate 20,413,773 downwards.
ACATGAGGAAGAACTTCTTCACTGTGCAGGTGACCAATCACCAGAACAGGATGTCTGGAGAGTTTGTGGAGTCTCCCTCACTGGAGATGTTCAAGAACTGGTTCACTGATCCTAAGCCTGGAAGAGACTACTCTCCATATGCATTTTTCTCTCTCAAAAAAGAACTGCAAACTCTTCTAGAAAGCATATTCCAGCATGATGGCTAAGTTCCTGGATTCTGGGCACAGGAAATCTTGGGACTCTTTTCCTTCACCTTTCAGACCATTTCACTGTTGGTTGCCTTATATATAGGAAATTGAATTTTGTTTCAAGGCTTAAATTTTCAGTTATGCTTTGCTAATAGGAACAGAAAACCTCCAAATGAGGTTTTCCTTGTTTACATAGGTGTGCTTGCTGTGTATAAGTCTATCTACAGAGATCTGAAACGACTTCTTAGACTGTTTTTGGATCAAAAGGATTGGATATGAGCAGTGCTGACCAAACCAGCCCCAAACTAAGATTGCTTCCACGCTTATTAGGCTTCTTTTACACACTCAAGATGGTGGTGACCCTAAATGTCTGAATCTACACTTCAAGTCAAACTATTCTGCTCACCAGAATTTTGAACCCATTCTCTAATGCTAGATTGTGTTAAAAAGTGTGGTGGGTGTGAGTGAAGGTTGTTTATTGAATTTTGATCTTTAGATCTCTGTGTAAATGTACCTATTCTCATTAATGCTATTTTGTTGGTCTGCATGTGTCCTGAGAACGCAGCTGAAAATATTTTTTTGTCATAGGTTCAGCAATCAAAATACCAAATTCTGGAATAACTCAAGAATATCTGCCCAATAGATAAATTATAAGACGTGTATATCTGTTTAATTTATCTACTGTGAGAGAATAATTGCATAGGTTTTCAGCAGTTTTACAGTCATCATGAGGCATATATGAGTCATGCACAACCCATGAGGGAATAGAGAGAGGATATAAAGTACTATTATGGTATCACACACTGGTATTTCTGCTAGGCTTGATACCAGATGCACTATTTGGTTAAATTCTCATCCTCTTTTTTTTCAGCTCTCCTGGAATTTTCTGAGAGCCAGAAAATGCTACACTCCTTTATCACTGCTGCCAAAGAAAGAATAGATGTCACTGATCTTGATAGTGGGCATCACTTACTTGAAAGTTAACAGGTTTTCCCAGTTCTTTCAACACCTGTCAGGAAGACTGCCTAAATCAATTCATAATGGACAGAACCTGAACAACAAGTCAAAATTATAGCTTATTAGATTGTTCTTGCTGTTTCCTTTTTCTCTTTTTATATATTTCTCTGCTTTCCTTCCTGAAATTCATTACTACCAGCAACAAATGGTTTGAAAAGGACAGTTCACTCTGATTCTAGAGAGTTGTGTATTTCACTTTTCCATTTCAAAAAACAAAATAATAATAAAAAATACGTTATAATGTGTTTGCAATAGATTCTATCTCCACTGTAAGAGTCAACCTTGTTTCTTAGAAGAAATCTAACCTATTCTCCTGATAGACATTGTGGAGGTAGATAGTACTGTTGTTGTTATTGTTGCTATTATTATTATTTTATTAAATATTTTGTACCTTAGGGAAGGGAGTATGAGGTGGCAGTTGCTACGGAAACTGGTTTGAATGAATGTTATCAGGAATCTGTGAATCTGTTTCTAAGACAGCTGTCAATGTGGACATAAATTGGACCTGGCCTCATTAGTTAGGTGCTTTGTTTCAGGAGGTGGTGGTTGTTAATGTGACATTTTCTGTATTTGAGAGATTTTGTTGTGCAATTCTTATTTAAAAGAACAGGATGGCTGTTAATGGAGTCAATGTTTTCATTAATTTCTTCTTGTTATATATTCTAATGATAAGTAAAGTTGTTTGTGTTTTGTTGGTTTTTTTTTCTTCCCCCAGACACTACTAAGGAAAAGTTGCTCTTTGTTTTTAATTCCACAAACACTGATGGCATATTTTCCAGAAATATGAAGTGGTAAACTCATATTTCAGAATACAGACTTTTTAGGGTGCCCAAAGTCTTCATCCTTGTGGGTTGGTCCTTGGGGTGATAATTCAGACATACAGTTTTTTCATAGCTTTAGCTGTTTTGCCCCGTTAGTCTTATACCCTAATCCCCTGTTTCCATAGCTCTTCTATGCATAAAGTAGAGAATCCATTTTAATCAGCCAGTGTCATCTTAGCCAATTGCTGCCTTTGGGGAACTGAATGCAGACTCTTAACTCTGCTTTTTTTAGCAATTCCTTGCAAGGCATTTCAACAAATATACAGTTTTCTTAGTAGGGAAGCAGTGGTTATTCTGTCTTTGTGTCTTCATGTGCTCTGAAACTTATTCATATATAGCTTATTTTTTTATTTTTCAAACACTCTCTTAAGGGACATTTATAGAATAGAGGCCATCTCATGTAACCTCTAGATGTGATGGTTCCCCTACATCTGCTCATCCTAGGAAATGTTTATTTGGCTAGCAGTTAATCATATTGGCCAACTAGACAAGTAATTATTTTCTCTGTGATATTTGGGTGTATTTTGAGTCCTTTATCATTCTTCATTCTATTTGTCAATTCACTATATTTCAGTCTGTTATATTTCTCCTTTGGTTAATAGAATCAGTATGATGGTAGTCAGAAATTTTCACTGGGAGGGGAGAAACAAATCTTGAACTATCCTATAGCTAGAAATGTCTTGTTACAAAATACTGGGGCTTTCTAATCAAGCTGGAAAAGGGAACAGTTTCCTTTTAATTTTGTATGGAGGTAAAAGGAGATAATTACTTTAGAATGTTGAGGCTGGCCAAATTTAGAAATAGGTAAGACCAAGTTAGAAATAGGTATTTTTAACATGAATGAGCATAATGAACTGCTGAAATAAAGTGTCATGGAATGTGTATTATCTTTTTATGTAATTTCTGTCACTTTTAGAAAACATGTCTTAGCCAAACACAGGTTAAACTTTCATTAAATGCGACTTTCATTAAATGAATTAAATTCCATTAAATGCAGTTTAAGGGCAAAGTATTGACAGGCAGAGCAGAGGGTGGATTATGCAGAATAGTCACTCCATCCTCAGATTTAATAAATCAGTAATAGCGTAGTTTTCTCTCTTTTCCTTTTTATTTATTACATAATTCACCAAATGAAAGTGACCATAAGTAGTATTTTTGTATATTAGTTTTCATTGCTAGGTTGTGTAAAAATTAATGACAACTGAGAGAAAAGGGCTGGAACTGAATGTAGAGCTCCATCTCCACATTTCTATATCAGCTCCTTAATGCAAACCTGTAGGCTGTGAACAAAAGGCACTGTAGCTTTACTGCCATGCTGTCACTTCATTAAGCCCCAGTATGTCCTGCTTCTACTAAATCCTGTCATTGCACTCCAGATCTCATTCCTGTAAGCAGGATCTGGTGTTGCATATCATGATCTTTTTCGGGATGCAAATAGCTGCTTTCTTGAAGCAACCAGATATGGCCAAGTAGTTTCATTATGCATGAGTTAATACTAGTGAAATTCCTCAAGTATTTTGCTGCTTCATAAAGTACTGGACCAAGCTAAGTGAACCTGAGCTGCTCTGTCTCTATTTATGATAGTTTCTACTAACGCAGTTTTCTTGTTTTGAATTGACTTGCTTGCACAAGTGAATGTACAAGCCCTCCTACCATGATACATTTTTCCTGTGCTGATAAGATTGCAGGAGGAAAGCATTCTAATTTGTAAAGGGTGGAAATTGTATAATGGGATTAAGCAGTCTGTGACATTTGCATTTTAAACCAGTATGGTTAATGACTATATGAGTAGGTTCAATTTAACTTTCAGGATGAAACTTAGTCATTATGACTGTTCAAATGTCATTTCCCTACACCTGTGTATATGCAGTGTTAGCTGATAATAGTTGTTGACTGAAATTTGATCCTTAGACACTCATTTAATCTATGCAGCTTTTCATTTTTGAAATTGATTTCAATGATTCAAACTTGGGGGAGTTTGTTTGTTAAGCAGAGTTTTGGTCATTCAGTTCTTGGACTACGTTGTGCCAAACGTTCCTAGAGCTGCATTTCACAGTTAGAGATCTGTGTCTGATTGCAGCACACTCCTGATACCTGCTGCAGAACTTCAGTGCACTGTATGTTATTGGGAGCTTAGCAAGGACATGAAACAAGAGCTCTTTTCCTTATATTGTACATTCTGCAATAATTTTACAGGATGTCCATGTCTGTTCATTTTAAGAGCAACAGAATCAAAATAAGGAACGCTGCTGTCAGATAAATAGAAATGTTAAATAAAAGTTTTCTGTGGTAACATTGAGGGAAACTTAGGCAATTGTTTTCATCTGATATTTGCAGAGGAGCCCGAGATCTTAATGTGTCTTATTACAAATCTATTTATACTTGTACATCCAGATATACACATAAAAATATGTTCTTTCAGTTAATACATTTTCTTGAATACTGTTTTCAGTGTCTTGGTTTATGCAATATTTGAGGAACTTTCCATTTAGAAATATTTCTGTGGAAAAAAAGAGCTCTTGTTTTGCTTAAAATGCTTTCTTGAAATTATTATAAAGGACAGGCAATATTTATCCCAGGATTTTATTTAAATTGTTTGGCTCAGACTTTTTATCATCTGTTTAACCAGTGATCAATGGTCCTTGATATGCTTTGTGACTTATCTCAAAATAATTCAAATTTTCCTCTGGAAGATGAGGCTAGAAAATTTATGAGTGCAACCTTTCATCCACCCTCTGCTCCCTATTAATAAAATTATTAGGAACAACATTTAGTTCCATTGTAGTCATGGGTTTAAAGCACTGCAGAAAATTCCTGCATAATTCTATTTATGCAGGGATTTCTGGTGGATTCTAGAGGGCTTATAAACCCAAGTGTCACTGGAATTCTGTGGCAGCTTCTGAGAATCTGAACCATTTTACTGTATCCTACTTCACTGTCAGTTTAAAAGTTAAAAAAACAAACAGAAAAAAGAGGGAAACAGAAAACCCCTCACAGTTGGTGATTTGTTCTTGGTTACTATAGTGATGAATCCTGTATGAAAACCCACACAGTCCTGACAGAAATCCAGACATGCAGATACTTGTCAGAAAAGAAAACAAAGGAAGAACAAATTCAACAGCATAACATTGAATGGTGGTGTGAACGAAATCTATTTGGATGAAATTATTTACCTCAATTGTAATCTGAATCTTATTGTTTTGGACAGAAATGTTAAATAGTTCTTTCAGACTTTAAGCACAAAGCATAAGTACTTGGTGGAGCATGGTGCAGGTAGTCTAAAATTAAGCTCAGTGTACTCAGTGTATCAGTCCTGGCTGATATTCCCAGGGAAGGTGACACCTTCAGTATTCAACCTGTTCTCTTATATGTGCTTTATCCAAATGTAGGGACCATTGCAATTGTTTTTACAATAGACTCCCTCTGTGTCTTCAAAATTTCTAGACATCTATCTACTTGGATCTTTGGCTTCCTTTTCTTTCTAGTAAAATTAGGTCACTCTCAATGTAGCTTCTGTAGGCTCTGAGCTTGGCTTTTGCTTCTAGACTTGACCCTGTAGTTTATATGTCCCCAGTCTGTACTGGTCTGTACTTCCAGACCCTCTTCAAACTGTGAGGTTTCCTGTACCTTGTTCCCAGAGTGTTTCCTCCCTTAGGCAGTGGCAGGAACAGGATGTTCCTTAGCTTCTCCTCCAAAGGTATCCTGTCCACATTATTTTTGTTCCTATTCAGTTGAATTGGGGATTTCACTCCAATTTCCATTGTTGTCATGCTGGTCTTTTCTGAATGCTGTTTTTTAATAGGGCTTTAATGGAGTTGAAGAATTTTCCACTTTAAGCCTTTTAGAAAGAAGTTACAGATTCATGTACTTCATAGAAATACAGATTCTTGAATGTATGATTTAAATTATGCCATGAGATTTGTTTGGTTTGCTTCCTACCTGGTAAAGCAGGGTCAGAAAGTGCAGACAGCTCTGCTGGCTGGACTGGTTCCAACTCTGAAACTTGCCAGACTTCAGTATTTCTGGGTTGGGGGAAGCACTAAAACAAAGAAATTCTTTAGTCGGTTGAGACATTGGGACTCTTTAGCCTGGAAATCCATGAGTAGTCTTTCAAATCTCCTGATGTCCCAGCTGGACATTAGGATACCTAAGATGCTGGTGGTGAGAAAAGCAGAAAGTAGGTCCCTTAATGTGGTATTGTGTGTTTTCTCATTTCTTATGATCAAACCTTTTCTGATCTGGGTTGTGTTGCACTGGCATGTGCACCCATCTAAGAATTCAGCTGCAGGCAGGAGGAGACCTGGCTCCTTCTTCTGCAGAAGGTCGTCTCGCAGTCCTGGGTCTGGGTCCTCATGGTCCTGTCATCTGGCAGGACCAGAAGCATGGAGAGATTCCCCATAGCCCAGGGCCTCAGGTCTGGGCCCCTCAGCTCATTAGTAAGCAGTGGTAAGGATGTGATACCCCAATGATTGCAGCATCTTGTTCATGAACTCTTGAGTTTTTATTCTCTTTACAGCTCTGAGGTTATCCCAGTTATGGGTTGAAGATATAAAATATTCTTTAGCTTCAGTAGATATTAAACCCGAAGAGGAGGATAATCTTGCATTCTCGGATTAAGTGTCACAAAGTTGCTCATATTCACACTCACTCTAGTTCTCCACTTTGTCATTGTGGTATCTGAACTTTTCATGGAGGTTGTACACTACTGTATCTTCACAGCACATACTACTCAAACTTAAACTTAGTACTCTGAGCAAATGATCTTAGTGAAACAATTCACCTTTGAAATGTTTTAATATGTATCTGCTACCTCAAGTCAGAAAAATAATCTCATTAAAGATGCTAATAAATTAAGCTAATTATTTCAATCCTATCTATTAATGACTACTATATAACATGGATCAAAAGGCTGGCTTCAAAATGTTTGTCTCATTATCAATAATTACTTCTATTAAGCTTTCATCTTTAATGTTGCCTCAGTGCCTTACCTGAGCAATGAAAATGCTGTAAAAAAATTGGTAATTTCACTGTGGTTGTCTATAAATGTAGAAGATACCAGTCTGGTTTTTAAGAGTGTTTGTAAAGCTTGGCTCTTACTGGTAACTGCCATGTGTAGTAGATCATGCAGAACTTTATGGATGACTTATACAATGTCACTTCCAAATTATCTAGACCTGCATATACTGTGTATAACATGTACTTGTACAAAGTCAACTGAGTGGGATTTGGTGATGATCCTTTCATCTTGAAGCCAGTTTTAATGGGGCTATAACAATTCAATCTTCATTTATCACTGTGTTGACAGTGTCCTCCTCCATCTTCTGAAAAGTCACTTGTGAATTAGGTCAGCAGTTTTTGTCTATTGGAGTTCTATAAGGTAACAACAGTGGTTACAGTGAAATGTGATTGAAACAAGCTCACCTCAAAAAACCTCATTAATAACTCCTTCCCCTGTTCCATGATGCCCGAGGCAAGTGGGAGAAGCAAACAATGGCAAGTCCTCTCCTGTTTATGGTTACTCAACCAGACTTCAGTTAGGACCATATCTAGCAATTGCCCTATTTTTCAGACTAGTGACATATCTACCTATTTTTTCTTGAGGCTAAACAATATTTGGTGTTTTTCAAAATGTTCAGGCGCCTCCAAGATAGATTTTGATCTTGGAAAAATTTTTCTGAAGCCCATGTTTAGTTCTGCTGCATGTGAAGCATGAAAATTGTACTGCATTGTGCCTGTATTAAGTATAGTGAAATTGTTAATTTGATTGTCTCTATTTTTATACTTTCTCTAGATGGTATCTGTAAATTATATGTAAGTAAATAAAATCTAATTTTCTTTTTGTGCAGTTCTAAGGTTTGAAATCAAAGATTATATTCTTTGGCATCTAAAATACATTTTGATATGTCACTTAATTAAGTTTTGTCAGTGCTGGTGGGCTTTTAAGGTAGGATCACTCTTCCATGGCTGGAGCAGGTGCTATTAGAACGCCATACTTTGTTCTGAAATTTTGATAGGTGCTACACCCCAAAATAACTCTCACATCAGTTAGGGGAGGGTTCTTTATCTACTGAACTGCAAGTTGGCCATTTTAGATTGAATAATCAAGTAGGATGGATTAGTGTGTTAAGTATGTGAAGCAGTTAAAATGTTGTGCCATTGTATTTAACTGGCTGAGCCCTAAAGATTCTGATTTCTGGCTAATTGCTGGCTGATAGTGAGAGACATTAATGGGATCTTCTGAAAGTCCATTATGAGGCCAGATAGGTTGGAGAGAAAGCTCTTAGTTTGTTTTAAGAACATGAGTTTTGTTGCTTACTGTGACACAGATCAAACACACTAGTTCATTAAGCTTATCGCACTTAAGCTATAGGTCTATGCTTTTAAGCTTCAATTAAATGAGATGAACAGTGCCTTCTGAAACTGGGACTTACTGCTCATATCTTTCTTTGAGTCTTGTGAAAAACTAACATTTATTTTGTTCTTCAAGCAATTCTTCATGTGACACCAATTAAGTATGTTGGTGGTGGTGACTCATTTGTTAGAGGGAAATGTCCAAATGGTAAAATGAACTAGGCGTTAACTTGTAGTAGAAGTAATTGATCTGAATAGGTATCTCTTTGCCAGCTCAGTAGTTAGCTAAAATCATAATTGAAAAATAGACCATTAAGGAAATTATGTGAGCTTATTAGAGAGTTGACCAGCTCATGTATTGAACTAAAAATAGTCTTAAATGATGGTAATAGCCCATTTCTTGAAAATTATATTTGCATTGTCTATCCCATTTTTTTTTCCTTTTTCTCTTACCAGAATTAAAGTATTCTATAAATTACTTTTCCGATAGATACGTACTTGAATATTTCTAAAAATACCTCAAAACCTATTGTGCACCATGGAGATCTTGTTCTTTCTAGTGTTGGATCAAAAATCCAAAAATTTGTTTTGCTGCTTCTTTCCCTTATTGCTGTTGGAGGCAATGAACATACAGGGGAAATGTTTAGGTTTGGGCTTTTTTTCTTTAGACATTGGCTGTTGGTCACTGTTAAGCAATAGGACAAAGAGTACAATATGGTTGTTCTCATATTCTTGATATGTGTGACCTATCCAAAAAGATTTTTATTGCTGTTTTGTACTCCTGGTTTATCTGTTTCTTCTTTCAGTTTCCACTAAAGGGTTTTGTTTTTTGATGGCCTGTATACCTTCAATGCAGATGCTGCTTGTGAAGAGTATTTCACACTGGGGATTTTGATACTTGTTTGAACCTCAAGGAATTTTTTCAATATTCATAACACCAAAATTAGTCCTTCTTTATAATACTACTTTTTGTAATTTCTCAAGAAAAAGGGAAATAAGAAAATTAAAATTGGTATATGAAAAGAAGGGGGTCTTTTGAGTCAGGAAGATCAGGTCTAGGTCTTGGATATTAAAATTGCTTGAAAATAATTTTTGTATTAGTATCCAGGAAAAAAAAAAAAAGAGGTGAGGCACCAGTCTTTTTGCTGAAAGTCGGTTCTAGAATATAATATCTCTTGATTAAACACCCCTTTTTAATATCCCATCCTCTTTGCAAACTTTAGAATTGCTCAGTGATTCTATCTGGTATGCCTAATATTGTAGCAACTTGTTTAGAAAGAAATACAGCCAGTCTTTCCTTAAAGACTCATTGGGAAAATTTTTTATTTCCCTGGTCATCTGTCTCAATGTAGTTTCACTTGCAGCTCCCACCAATTTGCATTGTTTTATTCTAATGGTTAGAATTTTACTGACTACTACTTGCAGCTATTGAGGCTTTTCATGTCTTGCCTTGTTTTCCTGCAAAAGTCTTTATAATTCCAAGTGTTTTCTGGTTTTGTGTATCAAATGACCATTAGTAAACTGACTTTGTTCCTGCTTTTCTTAAAAGTTTTTCGAAGACTGTAGCAAGGTGTGTAAATGAGATGCCCTGGAAGGTGACTCTGCTTTACCACCTGGACATTGAAGCCTCATGAATTCCAGAATCCAACCAGTCTGATGAGGTGCAGGACTCTTCTGAACCTGTTTACACCTATGTGTCAGAAATCAGGGTAAATAAGGCTGTTACATGCAACTGTGTGCAGGTATTTTTAAGACATTTGTAATTGCACTGTTCTAAGAAAAAAATACCACCACCTCTGCATACATGGATTCAGCCCTCCCCTTCACCCTCTCAATACAAACAAAACAAACTAGCAAAAAAAGATCACTAGGTTTATTTTGTGGATTTAGTAATTTAGTGTTTGTTTAGTGTAGGGTTGGTAAAGAATAACAATGGGAATACCAAAGTGCTGTTCTTTTAAGAAATATTTTTAGTTTGTTTTTTTTCTTTCTACTCTGGAAGTATATTTGAATATATTAATAAGGAACACTAAGCCTCAAGGTCAAAACTGCAGTCTGAAAATGCATTTCCCCAAATTAAAAAATGTGTTGTTTCAAATTGTTTTTCTTTATTAAGTCCTGGCCTGCTGTAGAGAGAGTGATATTATGGGATCCTCTTCTCACCTGGGAAATTTAATGAAATTAATGAGTCTTGCTTAAGTGCTGCTGTGGTCTGTTGGTTTGTTTATTTCTTTTTTTTTTGTATTGTTATCCTTTTATTTTTTTTTAATTTAATTTTTATTTGAAGTACAAGGAAATTCACTGCAAAAGCCTTTTGCTTGTCCATAGAACTGAGGGGAGCAACATTTCTTTGATCATAGGTGTCAGACATTGACTGACTGGACATTGGGTGCTCTTAAAGCCACTCTGTCACATCCCTTTTTGGTGTTACTTCCCTCTTCAGCTGCACAGGGGAGAGAAAACGTAATGAAAGGCTCATGGGTTAAGGATCAAATGACAAATTACTGTCATGAACAGAACAAACTTGACTTGGGGACTTTAATTGAATTTGTTGCCCATCAAATTCAGAATGGGGTAATGAGAAATGAAATTAAATCTTAAAATACCTTGTCCCCACCTATCCCTTTCTCCTGGGTATAATATTATTTTCAAATGGTGTGCCTCTTCACCTTGAGCAGTGCAGGGATGCAGGGAATATGGAGGCTGTGCTGTGGTCAGTTCATCACATGTCTCTGTATCTCCTTTCTCCTCAAAGGGAGGACTCCTCACACTTCCCTGCTCAAGCCTGGGTTCCTCCCACAGGAGGCAATCCTCCATGAACTTCTCCAACAAGAGTCCTTCCAACAGGCTGCAGCTCTTCATGAGCTGCTCCAGTGTGGATCCATTCCAAGGGGTGCAATCCTACTGCTCCAGCAGGGGTTTCCTGTAGGTCACAAGTCCTGCCAGGGAAGGCTCTGCTCCATGGCTTGGAGCACCTCCTGTCCCTCCTTATTCACTGTCCTAGGTGTCTGCAGAGCTCTTTGTCTCACGTATGCTCACTTCTCTTTTTGGTCTGGTTTTTTTTTTCTCCTTTAAATGTGTTATCACAATGGTGCTTCCACTGTCACTGATGGGCTCAGCCTTTGCCAGCAGCAAGTCCAGCTTGGATCTGGCTGGAGTCAGCTCTATCAGGCATGGGGAAAGCTGCTGACAGCTTTTCACAGAAGCCATCCCTGTAGTCCCCTCACTACAAAAACCTTGCCATGTAAATCCAATACAACAAGCAACACAATCAGGCAGCACAACTCTTATTTTATGTCAAATAATAGCAGCCTGCCATTTTTGGGTAAAACTTTATTGCTCTTCTTATAATTTGTGGCTGTTCCAAATTTATACTAATCTTAGATATGAGCACATGGTAATAGTTCTGTAAATTATATTTCAATTAGAAGATTAAAAATTAATATCAAAATACCAGTTGGGGAACAGAGCAGATATTGGACCATATGAGGCAATATTATTGTTGTTTAAAAGGTTACAACCTTGAGAGTGTGTGCATAATCTGGCCAGTATCATTAATCTCTCTGATATGTATGATGCTACACATAACACCTATAAACCCCTTCTTTATAAATTATAGTTTATATACATACAACAGTGTGATATATTTCAGGATGCATGTCAGGGTCTCTTGATTTAGCGAGGCGGGGGAATTGCTTAAATATTTTCGTAGATCTCATGCTTAGTTATGGGAATAAAGCAGTAACGTTGTACTATTAAACCTCAACATGAAAAGAGTATTACAGCCTCATTAAGACAATTTAGTTGAGCAATTCCTGTTACTGAGAGTTTTATCAAAAGCAGAATTTTAAAAAGTTATGAAGAAATAAATAGCGACTGGATATTTGCTTGTCTCAGTTGTTTACAAAGGGTCCTGATATGTCTCAGTAAACTCTGGCTTGGAGGTGAGGAAACGAAGCAATTTCATGATTTTGAGAATACTCTGGTGTTTACTAATTTTGTGAATTCAAGATGATTTAGGTACATTAGAACAAACTTAAAAATAGGTGTGAATCTCTTGGATGCAGTAAGAAACCTTCTGAATAGGCACTGATGGGGTTAAGAATGCTGCTGCCACTAGGTGTCACGCTGGGATCATCTCTCAGAGCGTGAGCTTATTAGAGGTACTGGATGAAGGAATGGGATCGCCTGTATGTATTTCAGTATCTAAAATGGCTGATTTTGCAGGCCAAAACAGCCCTGTGCCTACCCCTTTGATCTGGAACATTCACACGTTCTCATTGTTTGAGAAAGGTTGTGCAGCACCGACCTAAGGCCAGCACACGTGCTGGACATTTCCTCTTTCATTTGATCAGATCTCTCACAGACATCCTCAAGTCACACACACCTGCTTAGGAAAATGTGTAAAAATTGCTTCATGTGGGTGTACTTGGTAATTATGGGGAAAAAAAACATATGATTTATTTTAATCCTCCTCCAGTGTTTCTATGATATAAAGCTCAAATGAGCCAAAAAAAGGGAGAAGAACACCCAAACAAGCAGCAACCTGAACATAATGCAGCTCATTATAAAGAAGGGCCCTAGAAGGAAGACTGGTTTCATAAGTAGGGAACACCATGTCAAACACTGAACTTTCTATTTATTGAAATTAGTTTTATAATATGTAATTGAAAATACAAAAGCATTATGGGGGCAATGTTTGGTTTTGTTGTTTTTTAATAAGCCTGCTGTGCTGTGTTTTTTTCTGTACTTCACTCCTGCACTCAATCAAAATTGTCGCATTTCTTAACAGTTCCCTAACACCGGCATTGTACCAATATGTGTAAATACTTGATGGGAGGGAAAACAGATCAATCAGATGCCTGATGAAAGGAGAAGAGGAAATGGGCACAAATTTGAGAAACTGGAATTTATAGGTTTGTGAAAGGAAAAACTTCTTACTGTGCGGTGATTGATTCCCTGACGTGTCACTCAGAGGGGTTGTACAATATCCTTGGGGATACTGGAAAACCACCTGGATATGATCTCCCTGAGCAGGGCAGTTGAATTTAGGTGATCTCCAGAGATGACTTCTAGCCTCAACCATTCTGTGCTTTTGAGTGTTTCTAGTCTGCCTATTGAGTCATCACTAGGAATACTTAAAAAACAAGGAAAAAACCCAACCCCACAAAACAAGAGAAAAAACCCCACCAACCAAAAATTGCAAACATCTGCAAAAAACCCCCACCAAATAAAATTGTAATACGTTATTTTGAACATTGTGGTCATAGGCTTTGTCAGATACCCAAGAACTTGGGGTAGGTATTTTTTGTTTGTTTGTATTTATTTCTCCCACAAAGGAAAATAAAAAAATCCCTCTTTCTTTGCATCATATGCTATAAGTGTACCAGGTTATGAAGATTCTATGTTTTGAATTTGTTAAACCTACTGTTTTGTTCAAAGCTTGTACATGGCTGAAATATGTACGCTCAGGTGCTGGGAATAATTTCTCACTCTTCTGAAGCTGATTTATGGTACTTGTCCCTCCAGGAGCAGTTTCTGTGCTGGAAATTGAAGTATAACTTGTGTGTATATATAAACATTACCATGCACACAAACTTTCCTCTGACATTTCCGGTGTCATGAATGACAGCCTTACTTGGGAAAGCTAGAGTTGACCAGATGCAAAAGGGTGTGTAGCCACTTAGAAGATGACATATATATGCAGTATTTGTCCGTAAGTGTGATGATTGTGCTTTACAGACTCAGGTGTATCTACATCAGGAGAGGTATGCCCTCCGTCACACAAAATATGTTTTCATTTCTGTTACATAACTGCTGGGTCTCAGTCTCCTACGTGAATTCTCCATTTATGAATATGAAGCAGATTTCTGTAGAAGTTTTTCCACAAAAAAAAGATAGTATATATAGGCCAATGCAATGTGGCGACACGTATGCTGCGAGCTCACGCAATGGGTTCTCCTGGGTTTCTGTTCTGTACATGTGAATTCTGTTATCTCAGATGTGCTAAGATACAAAAAAAATTTAGTTATACTTTCAAATCTTTTATTTTGCCTGTTGATCTGTATCTATTTGTTGTCTTGGAGTACATCTATCAACAAATACTTTATTCCAAGGGCAGCTGTTTGTTGCATAGCTTTTAACACAGTGAGACACTAATTTGTGTTCTTTGTGCCTAGTCAGCGTGGTGATGAAAAGTTTATTACTGGCAATTAAAGAAGCAGAAGGTTTTTTATTCCTTTGATTTGGTATTTTCATTAAGAATGTGTGTGAAGTAATAATGAATAAATTTGTACATGACAGCATCTTGGGAGGAGCCACAAAATTTTACATTCCAACACCATCTTCCCAAGCATCCACTGTTGGATGCTTGGGAAGATGGTGTTGGAATGTAAAATTTTGTGGCTCCTGGGGAGAAATGACGTAACAAGAAAATTTACAAAGTTGTGTGAAGATAAATTCCAAGTGCTATAAGTAAAGGAAAGCACACACACAAGTAAAATATATAGAAGAGATTAGGCAGTGCAGCATTCAGAAGCATATAGGGAGTTTCAGAAACAAGAGAAATATTTTGCTGTTGCAGGATAGTCAAATCTGTTGGTGTTTATGGAAGAATTATGGAGTAGTTGGGCTTTGTCTGTCAGTGGTGGGAATGGGGCCAAACAACCAACAGGTTATTTGCCTATGAAATCCCCTTGTTTAGCAGGACACTGAAGAGATGTAGGCAACTTGGAGAGGACTGTGTTTGGAATACAAAGAACTCATAGCAAAGCATATTAATGGTGTTTTGGAGATAAAGAAGGAAGAGTTATACCTGGATGGAAAATAAAGGTGAGGTTGAGGCTTTAAGATATTTTCATTCCAGTAAAGTTAATGATTTAAACTGACATCTGCACAGTACTTTCTTGATATAGGACAAGAATGTAGCTGCAGAAACAATGTCATACAGTGCATTTTAATTCTGGCTATATGAAAATACTGAGATATAATGAAGACAAAATTCTCAAAAAATTGCCATTACAAACACTTAAGACCATTTTTAGTTCCAACAATATGTCAATATATTGAGATAAAAACAGCTCCTTGCACAGTTTGGTGACTGAACACTTTTCTGGATCACCAGGTGTCTACCAGCCTGGGCTTCCATTTCTGTCAATCTTGCCTGTTTTAGAGAGTTCTCATTAAAAAAAAAATAAATCTATTACATATTAATAAATTTGGAATTTAATGTGATGTGAATAATGTTTGTTTTACCTAGACTATTTTTATACTGCCTGATTAATAATTGGTAAAGACTGTTCCATCTTTGAAATTTCACCTTAAGAAAAAAAATATTTCTCTCTCCCCAAGAGTGTATATATGGGATTGTATGATTGATAATGCCTTAAACTGTTACTTGTTTGTTCCTTCTCATGTTGTTAGTGAGGATGGGCATTGACAGTTAGCCATACATCCATACAATTTGTATTCTTCAGCAAGATGGTAACATGGGATTTGTAATCATCTTCCTTTGGACAGATGACTAATGATGGGCAAGTACAGTGAATGCATTTTCTAGTTTAATGAAGAATATTTATGCAAATGAGGGGTAATTAATGGTATTGCAATGTGACAGATTTTAGAAATAGGTGCCTGACATTCACTTTTTGGGCACGTGAGTATTTGGTCTAGCATCTGAAACTTAGTAGCTGCTGCTTTAGGAGACAGAATGTTCCTCACAATTGTGAAGCTCAAGTGTTTTTTAGTTACCTTAATTGTGGTTTTCAGAGCTCAGAGTTTTTTTTTTTTCTGCTTTAAAAGCAGAAAATTTTTTTCACCATAGAATTTAACTTGCTTAAGGATAAAAAAAAACCCAAACAAACAACAAAAAAAAACAAACAAAAAAAAAACCCCAAAACAAACCATAAACCTGTAGCATGGCAAATCTGATTTATGCTGTAGATCCTATTACACAAATACAGTACTGGGCTAATGAAAAGTTAGATATTGTACCACTATCCATAATAATAGGAGAGAAGAAAAGATGCTTATCAGCATGTTCTGTCTTGTCTTAGAGAATGAAGAGACAGACTGAATAATGATTCATTTAACTTATTTTCTGTTAAATAACTTTTTAGCTCTTGGTTGTTGGAAAGGTCTTATCTCATATTTTGGCTGTTTGTAATTTATCCTAACAAACTGGAAGCAAGTTTCATAAGAGGTAAAGGATGTATAGAAATCCAGCTTCAGCCTTTTGAAAGAGAGAAAAAGCTCAGGAAATGGAAAACCATAATGAATAATTTATATTGTCATGGATTTGTTATCCAAAATATTGATTAAAGGCATGGTGTTGACCATAGTCATCTTTCTTTAAACAAAGGCAGCATCAAACATTCCTTGCTCTTGGGCTTCCATGGTAATGGACTAGATGATGATCATTGAAGTTTCTTTCCAACACAAACTGTTCTATGATTCTATCAACATTTCTAAAACATACAAAAAACAAACTTCGCAATTCTAGTAAAGAAATTCTAGTATATTCAATTGAGTCCCAGTCTGTGTGTCTTTGTAATTTCTTATTCAGCCACATTGGATGGTTTTCAGGAGACCTTCATCGGTCAATCCAACCTTTATTTGCTGCTGCTTTCTCTACTTGCTTTTTCCCAGCTACAACCTCTGTCAAAAATCTTATCCTTGACTATCAGTCCTGGTTGAACCCCAGCTGGTGACTGCACGCCATACAGCTCCTTGCTCTCACCCCAGCCCCCTAGTGGGATAGGGAGGAGAATTAGAAAAAGGTAAAACCTGTGGGATAAGAAACATTTTAGTAATCAAACTATGATAAAATATAATTCTATTAATACTAGTAATGAAAAGAGACACAACAGAAAGAGGTAAAGAGAAAAATAAAACCCAAGAAAGACAAGTGATGCACAAGTTGCTCACTGACTTATGATCAGCTTGTTTCCAAGCACCAATCAGTACCTTCCAGCCAACTCGTTCAAGCTGATATACCAGCATGCTGTTCTATGTCATGGCTTAGCCCTTTGGGTAGTTTGAGTCAGCTGCCCCACTATTCTCCCTCCCAGTTTTTTGCATTTGGAGACTGAAAAGTCCTTGACTTAAGGTGAGCACTCTTCAGCAACGGCTAAAACATCTGTGTTTTCAGCATTATTCTCATACAAAGTGCAAAATCCCCAGCACTCTCCCTGCCTCTAGGAAGAAAATTGAGTCTATCCCAGCTTCAACCAGAAGAGGTATGATCTTTTATTAAAAAAGGAAAACCCCGACAACACAGATTATTTCACAGTTCTGATTTGGGTGGCTGTCCAGGTACAGGAAAAAATGAGTTGGAAAGACAATTGAATTTATTGCTATCAGAGTCAGTGTTCAGTTAGAAAAGTTATTTTTAGCTGTTGCTAGTCAGATACTAATATACAATACTGACATGCCTCAAGGTCTTAATTCTCTTTACCAAAACTACAGGTTGTTTTACTCAACTGAACAATGCAACTGCTTTTAGACATGTATCCTAAACTAGATTTCCAGTTGGAAAAAAACTAGCCAATAAATTTTGTAAGAGAGAATTTTTTTTTCTTTCCTATCTTTTATTTAGGATTCCATGATTAGTGCAATTCCCCTGAATTTTGAAAGCGCTTACTGTAATTTATTTGCTACTAAAATCCAATTAATTCTAGGAAAAGAAAATGGAAGGTCTTATTTACCAGACACCTTGTCTGTGGTGAAGTTCGCTTTGGAACAAAGTGTTTAAATAGAAGGGGTTTGCATAGTCTGAATGAACTTTAAGAAGACATTCAAATGTCACATTTCTCTGAATCTTGTCACCGTGCTCATCTCTTCAGAGGCTTATCTTCTGCTAGTTGTTTACTCAGAAAAGAGTGTTAGAACCTATATTTTAACAGTCTTTTTCTTGGGGATTTTTTGACATTGGTGTGTCCTTGTTTCACAGAGCATGTCTTCACTGAATGGAATTAATGAGTTTTATCATAGGCTGTGTGCTGCAAATATCTAAGGCTGATTACCTGTAAAGCCAGTTAATAGGAGTTTGCTTCTCTGTCTGCATTTTGTTGATCTGGAAAAGGTTGAATGGTCATAATATTCTTTGTACTATAAGGTACAAAACACCACTGGTGTCACATATATGTCACACTGTGTATGACATTCGTGTATCTTATAACATGTTTAGAACCAGGGGTCTTGTGTTTCCCTTGCTAAACCTTTTGCATCCACGGGACTTGCCTGTAATCTCACTGAGACCATTGGGATTTCATTTATGGACTGAATTTTTTCACTAAGTCTGGGGAAACAGTAATAACTTATTCCTTCTTAAGGTGTTAGTATCTACCAAAAAATTTGCTGCCTTTCCTCAATTTTGGTTTAGAAGTCAAACTTTGGAACATAATTAGTATATTTGTGATTTTCTAATGAACTTTAGGAAGGAAAATAGTAGAAGTACAATCTCAACCTCGAAAGTGACAGTTGCTTTTCTGAGCTGATGGACTAGGGCAAGAATAACTGAGAATTGGTAGGAAAAGTGGGGAAATAGTGATTTCTGTAACTTAAAATTTAGTACACCTGAGAATGATAAGGCATGAAACCTGAAAACAGGCAAAGAAAATGTACATCAGGTTTTGATTCTGGTATGTGGGAAATATAGCTTAATTATATTTCCCTCTCTCAGAGAGGAAAATCTATTTTAAAGATTCTCATACAGGTGTACCATAGGATACATTACGCTATTTTGAAGAATTTTAATTACAGAAGGATTTTGTGTGTGATTTTACATGAACTATATTTATATGAAATTACTGTATGCTGTGTATGTTTGCAGTTCTATTTTTTAATATGCCTAGACTGATTGATATAAATTTATGTCTATCATTGCAAATTGCCCAGGTGTATACATACAGAAACTAAAGTGACACAGAATATGATACTTTTGCCAGGATATTGCAATAAAAGTTGCAGTGGGGACTGAGGGGAGAGATTGTCATCTCTAATTTTACCCCTCTTCTACTCTTGACCATACAATTCTTGTGGAGGATTCTGTTTGCTTTAATACTTTGACAGTGGCCTAAAAAGCTGAATGTATTCCTAATGGAAAAAGCAGCAAATTATTAAAAAAAACCCCAAAGCCTCTTTTTTTAAGTAAATAAATATAAATAAGAGAAAGGATCCTTAGGAATTAAACCTGTTTGAGGGTTGGGGACAAGGAAGGCTTAAGAGAAGCTTGGAAACATCACAAAAATGTATGCCCTATTCAGTAGATTGCTATGTAGAAAAATATTATGGATTTTAGGACGTTTTGCTCTGTCTCCTGAGACTGCAAGGTTGCTTTATCATGAAGGTAAACACCATGAAAAACCACAGATTGGTAGAATTTCTTTAAACAATGTTTATATAAAGAAAATTTATACAAAAATATTTCACTTTAAGGCTTTCATTTCTTGTGGGATCAAGCAGATAAGGTTTTTGTACAGGGCTCCAGCAAAGGATTTTTCTCCATGTCCAGAAAGCATTCAGTGGTGTGTTGTACCCTTGGAGAAACAGCTCTTTCCCTATGTATCCCACCCTCCAAGTTTTATGT
This sequence comes from Euphonia xanthogaster, assembly GCA_034509185.1. Taxonomy (NCBI): domain Eukaryota; kingdom Metazoa; phylum Chordata; class Aves; order Passeriformes; family Fringillidae; genus Euphonia; species Euphonia xanthogaster. The sequence continues at coordinate 20,393,809 of JAYDZK010000268.1, read as the reverse complement.
CACCTTTATGACAGACATCTGTATAACATGGTTCAGATTTTTTTCCTTGAAAACCTTATCAGTAGTTCAAGTGGATGTTTCCATATTTCCAAGCTGGAGCACAGTGTTTTGCAAATTGTTATTTTTATCTTGCTCTGTCAAGCTAATTGGTTTCTATGACTTGGCTCAATGTTTTTGAGTGTACTGTGGACCTGAGTCTCACTTTAGTTATAAAAGTGATAGGCATGGTAATGACCTATTACAAAATAGATCTTGATTGCATAATTTTAATCATAAGCACAATAAAGTTTTCTCCTGTTTATTTGGCTGACAGGCTATTGGTCCTTGTGCAGTTACAATTACCAAGATAACCATAATACAAAAAAATGAGCCATTTGTGGGAAATCGTGTGAGTTGAAATTACCGAAAAGATGCAGTTTAAGACAAAATTATAACAGTATATTTACCATAAAATGATTGAGATTCATGAAGTAGATAAGAAATATTTTTTGTGTGACTGTTGGCAAGACTGAGAGATGAGAAAACAGATTTAGAGGAGGTGGTAGATAATCCTTGGAAGATCATTGAAAAGAGGTTTGATGACACATGCTGGTTTAGGGCTCTCATGTCTAAGTGATGGGGGTGGGAATAATGTTTATCAAGCACAAGGTGGGTGGGTTGGTTGTCTGCTTTTGCACAGAAAAGCATTGGTTTTGTTGGCATTGTCATAGCATGTGTAGTTCCATGTGCTCTTTGTATGGACTTTGACTTCTGGCCTTCACAAATTTCCTGTCTAGGTATTTTTCTAGCACAATTTTGAATCTCTACCATGACAGATTGTAATCTATACAGTGTGAGTTACAGTTGGAACTGGGTGACTTTCTCTGCTTAGCTGAATGCTATTGGTTTGTTGATGGCTTATTCAGTGCTTTTTCAACAGTTTCTTCCTGAATTTTTATTCTCAGATCATAGTTACAATCTAGTATGTAAAGTTAATCTCAGTTTTTGAAAATTGTAAGATTGGTACTTAGCCTAATATAATTTATAAACTGCTGTATTTTTTGCTCTCTCATATAAATCCTACATTCCCTTTCCTGCTTTTTACATTAAGGGCACAACTTAATGTCAAGCTGGTTTCACAGTCCTTGCCTGGCTTTAACACTTAAATGTTCTTCAGCTGCCCTGGCCATATAGAAGCTTTATTGTCTGTTAGGACTAACAACTCCTCCAGCCCTTCTTTCAGGCAGTCTTTTTGCTCTTGGTATTTTGTTTCAGTAATGAGAAAAACCAAAGGGTACGATTTTGGTTCTCGTGGACTGCTGTAGAACGCATCTACCACAATCATTCTGGATGACTTAACACATCCCACTAAAAGTGTGATTCCTCATAAGCAACAATATCAGGTCCACAGGTTTCATGTTGTCTTCTACTTTTTCTGAAGATAATTTCAGAATTGTGTATGTATGCAAATCAACTCTACCATGAGTGCACACTGATTGCAGTGCACTTAGGATATGTCAAGCCTGTTAAAACTCTTCTGTACAGGAAATGTGCATGGGAAATATGGTGGAACCACTCACTTTCTGGTCTGGAAATCTAATATCTGAAGTAAAGGGCATCTGCTACCATGCTTAAATACAACAGAAGCAGATTTAAAAATTTATTTAGATGTAGCATTCTCATTGTTATCTGAGAGAGATAATTACTACATTTAAGAAAGTATTAATATGAAATTTAAAAATCCCTGGGTAGGAATAACAGCATAATTTTGTTGTGTTTGGTGTTATTTCAGCTTTTTGCCTTTTTCTTCTCTTTGCATAATAGTGTGCTCAAATAAATATTCTCTGGATAGCTCCCCTGCTGCAGTTTTGGAAAATCAGATAAGCACAATATAGTGGAAGAGGAAGGAAAAAATACATTCAGTTTGAAGGCAGAACTGAAAACTACTGGAAAGGAAATATCACTTCATGGTCAGCCAAAATAGTTCTTCTCTCACACCTGAATTGAGACATAATGTGTCAATTCATTCTTTAAAGTATTTTTAATTAGATTTTTTTCCTTTTAAATTGGATAATTTTCAAAATAGTTATGTTTTGAATGAAATACATTATTTAAAAACTCTGAGAACTTCTCAATGCAAAATAATATGGTGTCTTAAAGTTTCTTTTGTAAAGAAGACATTAATTGGTATTTGAAGTGTTCCTTTTTTATCTCAAAATATTGAGTTTTGAGTTGCATGCTTATAAATTGAGTTCAGAGTAATGTTTTTTTTTTCTCTCCAAGACTTTTTTTAGTAGTTATGCTGCTTATCAGGAAATCTCTCTCATACAGGATAATGAGAACCCATAAAAGGAGGGTAGGAAGGGAATCTCTGCTGTGGAGTGAATTAAAAAGAATCAATTTTTCATGTCAGAATTTCTTTAAAAATCAAGTGGAAGATAGAGGAATTAGATCTATGAAACTTGTTTTTAACAGCAGTGAATGTGATACTTCACAGTGGTTTGAATTGTTGGAATATGTAGCACATTGTTTCCTAGCATTTCAGATTGTCCTGCCATTACCCAGGCTGTGCCTATCACAGGTTATCCAATTTCTTCATGCTGCTAACCTAGTACCTAGAATTGTCACTAAACCAGTAGGAAAACTCTTATTTATTTACAGCTGGTGTTTAAAACTGCTGCAGCTTGTGCTGTACAGGCTGAGTGATTTCATTTATACATTGACACCCTTCCTACTCCACTAGAAGGAGTTCAGTTTTCTGTATGCACATTTTGTGTATTAACAACAGAAGTTAATCTATTCAACTTCTACAATTATCTTACTTCTACCATTATCTTACTTCCAAAAGTCATCCTCTTTCTCCTTTTTTTTTTTTTTGTTTTTGCTGTTTCTCTTTTTTGCTTCATCTTTGCTTAAGACTAAATTTCTTCCCATAGGTAGAATTCCTGTTTCAGAGAATTGTCTTCTAAAAGTCCAAAAACTGGCTTTCCTCTTCACCTGTTCTAGATACAGACTTTCCTATGACATTTCTCACTAGATTATGTCAGATCTTATTAGGAACAGAAAGGAGTCTGGGAGTCACAATTCTTGAGCATCATAACCTTTGCTGTGTACAAGTGGAGCTGCTGTGTACCTTCCTGCCAAAGCTTTAAAAATTTGTTTATTCACGTTATTAAGGGTTGTGCTCTCAATCCACAGACAGAAGTATAGACAAAAGTATTTGATATGTCCTTACAATGCTTTCTACAAAGCTTTCTTTCCTTACATTCATTTATAAGAAGTGCAAAAAGGTTTTTGCACTTTCCCTTAAAAGTGATTGAGTTCAGTAAACTGATTAGGAATCCATCTATGCAGGCCACATAGAGGTAGACAATTTTTCAATTATGATTAACTATTTTACTACCTTTTAAAGTGCTGAATTTTGAAAAGTTCTGCTGAATTAGATTGAGCCATAAAATGCTCTGGCACCTGGATGAAAGCTGCTAATAATTTTCATTTTGTTTTTTCTGTTTCCTCTTCTCTGTGTTTTCTGAGGTTTGCATTATTACCAGATAACTCCAAAATTTGAATTTATGTATGAAAAATGAGATAATACCACTTGTCTCTACTGGTTGGAAGGGTATTAGGCTGTGAAAGCCTTTCCCTTGGCTCTAGGGAGTCTGAAATGAGTTTTCTTTTTCTGGAGCTGAAGGTAGAAGCAAAGGAATTCAAAATGTGCAAGAAAGAAAGTAAACACTGAAATGATGGTGCTGAGGCAGAATTTTTAAGTACTTCCCAACAACTCCACAAAATGGTCATTTCTGTGAGCTTTGTGATCCACTGTTGATGATAAAGTAACACGTGGCTTTGGGAATTATATACTTGATTCTTTCATCATTGTTGTACTCACAGGATGGACTTCACAGGACACTTTTAGGATCTGCCTTGGGAGCTCAGAAGGGAATGTGAGCAAGGACTGGAGACTGCGGTCAAGCAAACTGGTCTTGTTGCCAGAGTGGCTGCTTTCACTGAGGGTAAAGTGAGGTGAACACTCTGTAGGTGAATGACAACTCGCAAAAGAAATGAATAGAAAACTATAAAAGGAGGGCAAGCATTCTGAATCAATAGGGCTAAAAAATAGAAGGATGCATAAGTTTGGAAAAAATGGCTTTAAGATTCTGGCAGACTAAGCAGAATGAGGATGAAAACCTCATTCTAAGTTTTGAGCAGGAGAAGATTGCCTAAAATATAGCTGGGGAAATTCCTTTATCTATGCCAGAAAGAGATATTTTCTGCTGTCCTGGAAAAGAACTGGTACCCAGGTCAATGGTAAACAGAGTCCTTGGCTCACTGCTGAAATCACCAGTGGGGAATGTTTTGCATTTATGAAATGGTCTAAAGCCCATCATTTACCTCTTAGGTAGTTTTTAGTAATTGCAATGTCTTTAATAAGTAATATAAATCTTGAATAGTTCCTGCTAGGAGGCAGGTTTGGCTTCAAATCTATTATATATATATATATATATATATTAGAGGGAAAAAATTTGTAAGCTGTCCAAAAGCCTGAAGCAAGATATGCTTATCTTTTTGTGTCTGACATGTCTAAATATCTCCTCTGGATCTTTGGCACTGAAAAAACCCCAGCAGTTTACATAAAAGGTTTAAGATTTTCTTCCCTTCAGATGCTTTTAAGAAAATTAGATACTTGTTGGGATAGTTGAACCTTTTTTGAGGCTTTCAGAACATATCAGTAAAAAAAATAATGACAAAACAGGAGATTTTTTGATATCTATTGTAGAGCATTTAAAGATGTTTGGTTCTATTCCTGCACATGTGACTAGAAATTTCTCAACATTGAACAGGGAAGAACATTTGAGAAGCAGTTTGAATATTTCTGCACGATTTGACTCCAAGGGATAGAGCTTTGAGGAAAATTTTAAGGTGCATTGGCAGAGCTCAAGGGGAAGAGTTTGACCCTGTCATAGCCTAAGCAGTGTTTTCTCATGAAAAATTCATTCTTCATTCCTAACGCTTTGTCACTGAGAGAGAAGGTATTTAATAGAAAGAAGTACTAATTTTTCTACACATCCAGAAAGTAAAATAAATATAGTATAAAGTGCAGTCGATGTATATTGTCCTATAATATACTTGAAATAGCTTTGCACTTGAAATATCTTTGTTTTTCTGTTACTACTAGTCCTCTATAGTAATTCCTTATTCTTAAATATAAAACTACTGCACAAACATCTCCAAGAATAGTTGTACTTTTTGGTCTGAAATACTCACAGCAAAGGTTTTCTTCTATTGAACTATAAGGGGTTTATCAGCCATATCTGCTAGTCTGACTTTGGAGGAATTAATTTTGATCAAAACACTCTCTGGTCATTTTCAAAACTATTTTGTTCTTCACACAGGAAAGCCTCAAGCTGATTTTTCAACTTGATGAGGAATTCCTACTGTCTTTTTGGATGGAGGTTAAAATACACAGTTTAAACAATGGGATTAAACCTGCAGGAAGCTTACAGACCTTGTGATGTGCTCATAAACATGACCTTTTAAACTCTGTTGGGAAAATTCATTACTCCTAAATTTTTCTGGTTTTAATCCAGCAAGGCTGATACTTTAGTTTGGCAACTATTTTAGTAATTTGTTTAAACTGTCACCTGTACTTGTTGAGAAGAATTTGGTTTCTGTTTGTGAGCATTGCCATAGAAATATGTGGCTACATAAGACCTCAGTATAGAACAACTCATAGACAGACTTCAGTACAAAATTGGATGAAACTTACCCATGGGAATAAGAATAAGGAGGCTTAAAAATTCTAGAAGAAATCCCTGCAGACACTTTCTAAAATTAGGTGTAAATAGGATGGGGGAACCTAGAGCCGAAAAATAAAGGGGATGGGGAAAAGCAATATTTTTTAACCTGCTGGAAAAATTGTAAAATATAACTTATGCCAAGTCTGCTGTTAGTACTGACTTGTGTTGACAGCCATTGATAAATCAGAATTTGTAGATGCCTACAGGGTCAATTGTTGTTATATTAACATTTGTATGTCAGACTATAATTCTGTGTGACATTTGGTATTATAGCTACAAATCCTGATCTAAGGAGCTTATAAACTATCTTGAGTCATTGGGAAGAAATAACATAAAGTGACAACAGTCCAATATTTTGTGTCTCTGCCATGAAAGTTGGAAGACTTTTTTTGCCATCAAGTAAAGTGTCTGCTCTACTTCTAATGACTGTCAGAAATTGAGTATCTGGATACCAGTTTTGGGTGTATTCTTTCCTCCAAAATGAGGAACACAAATATCATATACAGAAAATGAAATTAAAAACCTGAGCTTTTTATTTTCAAGTTACTACAATAACTGGAGTTGGGAAAATTATTTTGAAATTCTTTAAGTCAAGCAAACAATATTCCCATTGTGCGTTCATTAGTATATTATCATGACATCTTGATTAAAAACTAGAAGATGCCTAAGTATTTGCTGGTTCAGAAAGATCCTTTGCCAATACCTTCATTCAGCCAGCTGACCTGCTCCAGCACCAGCCTGTCCTGCAACTGAGTGGCGGATCACTTGCCTTTGGGGAGGTTTCCTGAGCTGAGAAGCCCTCAGGGAGTGCTGAGACTGGCTGGGAGCTGCAGCTGCCAGAGAACAGGCTGCCCAGGGAAGTGGTTGAGCTACCATACCTGGTAACACCATCAGTGTTCCAGTGACTCTATGATAATCTGTCCTGAAGACCACTCATGACTTGACAAAAAACATCATATTGGATGAGGTATTCTGGAAGCTCTTTGTCTATGAGCATATTATTAAAATGTGGGGTATTTTTTTGAGGAGGTAGAAGGTGAAATGTGAAAACCATCACTAGCTTAGAAGTAAAGACATAAACAAGTAAGGAAATACTGCATCTGCAGAATGTAGTATCCACATCTTGATCTTTAAGTAGGTGGAATAAGATCTTTGAATAAGCATTTTGGAAAAAGCATTTTCTAAAGTAATTTTTGTAGATCTTACAGTTTGGTGTCTTATATATTGTTTTCCAAATTAAGTCTAGTCTAAACTTAATATATGATGTCCTTGATGTCAGAAAAGGGTACTGTATCTGAAGAAAAAAACTATTTTTATCAGTTCCTTCAATCTGTTTTATTTCAGGAAGGTTTCTTTTAGAGTATACTCCTTGTGGTCTCTTGTCAAAGTCCAAGGAATTGTATAGTGATTTCTTTTACCAACTGTCTATGCTGACCCAATGGTAGTCTCTAGTCAAGATAGGCAATCCCGTTTGCATTGCTTGGTAGTTCTAAAGTCTCATCCTGGGAAGAATTTTCCATCCCTAGCCTGAAAATGCTGTCAACTGATCTGGAACATAATGTTTGAGGTTTGTGAAGAGAAAAGATTAGTTATGGTGTGTCCTTGACAAAATAACTCCATCCTTCCCTGGCGTATTTTATAATGTTAAGAAGAAGCACAAAAGCATGTACATCTTCTCCCTCAATGAACTGCAGACACTACTTTTCTCATTTAACTAGCAAAATTGTTAGTGGCTGCTTTCCTGCAGGATGACACCCTGTAAAAGGCACACTGGATAGATTCTAGTGTAAGGAACATGCTTTGGAAGTTTCTTTATTCACTCATTACAATGTTACTTGGATTTTGCTAGAGATTTATGCTTTGAGGTGATATGTCACAGGTGATGATGACTGCAGCATGGACTTGAAAGGAAAATGTAGTGGAAAAACCTCTAGTATACTGATAAAAGCTAAAAGATGTTTCCCTGAGTAGAAACTTTTTGGATATTGAGAAAATCATGTTCTGTTGAGTTGCTAGAAATGCTGCTTTCTTGGTATTAGCTTTACATTCATTGAAAATTAATGTAGATGCTAATGCTCCATAGCTTTAAATGAAATGCCAATAAAATATGCAAAAACCAGAAATATGATGTTCTATGCCTTTATGTAGCTTTATACATTTATAATCCAGTACTGCTTTTGCCAAAAACCAGTAAAAATTAAAACAACTGAGACACATGGGTGTCACTTGAATTAAGTGTTCTGCTTAGAAAGCTTGAAAATGAAATGAATGATTAGGAGTCAGGGATTTTGAGAGGGCTTAATTAGAATTAGAATGAATGTGGGGAAAATAACCTGCTCTTGTACACACATAAGAAGAATGGAAAGTGAATACTTATTTCAGTTTGTTCTCATTGTCCATTAAAATATATCTAGGGTGTTTGATTAAAAAAATCCCACCTAGTTAAAATAGTTACACAACTTTTTTTTTTTTTTTTTTAATATGGATCTGGTTACTGATGTGGGAGGGCTGAAGAAGAAAGTGAAGATAGGTGAGGGTGAAGGAAAGCTCACATTAAAAAGCGATATAGTACATAGGAAAGCTCATGTTAAAAAGCAGTCTAGGGAATGCAGTTTCCCTGCAGTACTTTCAATGCTGGGAGGTGTGTCAGAATTTGAATGTATCTTTGAACACATGTCTCTCTCTGAAGAAGGGAACTTCCTTTGCTTTTCTCCATTTGGATGTATGAACTCTGACACACACATTTCAATTTTATAAATAAGCTTAAGTATCAAAGCACTGAAAAACCTGTACTTTTGCTTTTGTCCTGTTTCTCAAAGAAAAGCAGGGAGGTAACAGAATGTGTGATGAAGGGTAGGGCTAAATAGCAACTTCTTATTTTGGCTGCTTTACATTTTATAAACGAATCCAGTGCACTGTTGAGTGCTCATCCCTAACTACCCAAAGAGAATAATGGAAAGCCCAGTTAGAGGGAATAATATTCTTCTTTGAGCAAGAAAGACTCAGGCATTTGAACAGCAGTCTGATCGTCATTACTTCTTCCAGCTGTTCTGGTTATCAAGTTGGAAATGGATCATTGCTTCATTTTGCATCATTTCACAATTCATAATGTTAAATGTTTTTTAATGGTCAAAGATGACAGGCTATAATAATAAAGTGAAAATATAATGAGTTGTTTAGTCAGCTTCTAGGTTAAGACTCCTAAGGTAAAGGAAAAACAGAAACACTATTGAACAAGATGACTCTTCATTCTGTCCATTAAATGGAACTGCCTGCACGCCCTTTCCATTTAACCTTGATTGCCAGTTGATTTCCAGAATTTATGTCTATATAATCTCTGATTTTTTTTGAGCAGGTTTAGCTCTGAATTTAACCATATCTAGTCATGTCTGAATTTCAGCTTCTGGGCAGCATGATTGAACTCTGAGTAGCCTAGGTTATTTCCAGAGCCTCTATGAAAAACTAGTGGTTTTGTGGCATGCTTCAGCCTTAGCATACTAATACACCAACTAAGGAAGCAATTTCCATTGTGATTTTTAGGTGGCTGGTTCTCCAGAATAGCAAGCTTAGCTCAGTATCCAGAGTCACTAAGCAAGGTCCTGACATTCAGATACAAAAACACGATACAGAAAGGTGAGCTAATTGTCAGACTGGTTAGAATTACAAATTCCCACCATTTTACACCAGTCCTGGAAGTCACAATGAATTCCTTGATCAAGGTTTTGGAATTCCAAATACTTTTACTTAATGTCTCCCTCTCTTCCCAAGTAATTAGATTTCTCTGTCTCTACTAAGTTTTTGACTGCCACTTAATTTCTGGAACTAAAGTTTGAAACAGAACAAAGTGAGGCATCCTAACTGCTGCTGTGCTGATCAGGTCAAGATGGAATCCTTGGTTTATGACTCCTGTATTTTAATTTCCTTTAGGCAGATCAAAATATTAGTGCTGGAATTACTCTTGTAGTGTTCCTATCTTTCTTCAGGCCCTTTTATCGAAAGAATACTTGGTCCTAGAGAGCTAGGACTGAAAGCTATAGGATTTTTCTCCCAAGTCTAAATTTTCTCTTTGGTCATAACTTTATTTCCAGTTGTAGTGGTTACTGAATAAGTGTCACTTCTACATGTCTTATTCATAGTGTGTTGATGAACTAAAAGGTATCAACAAATGTGTACTATTTCATGCTGCCTGAACCTCTTCCTGTTAGAATCATGACCCACAAATGGTGGCAGCTTCCAGGAGAATAATACCATCCTGCTCTTCTCTAACTATTCCAGTTAGGTTTCAGAGCTCCCATTAATCATAAAGTCAGAATCAATATGTGCTGGACTATCTATACTGTTTGAATACTCACAAGCAGTGTCCTTTTCAGGAAACTTTTTCACATAGTAGGTGTTTCATTTCTTGCCTTCAAAGAAGGTACTTTTGTAACTCATGAGCAAGAGTGCAAGAACATAATATCAAAGAGTAGAGAAAAAAGAATATATTTATCACTTATTTTCTTCTTTTACACCTCTCTGAATAATGCCTATAGCAAAAATATAATGTCCTAGAATCAGATGATAAATGAAGTAAATAAGTGGGCAGGTAAAACTCTGAAAAATACATAGTAGTGTCCTCACAAAATCCTGAGCAGATAGTTGGTGTACCAGACTGTTATTTGATCTGTTGCTGTTACTTTAATCTATCTAAAAAGACAAGATTTTGGCCCCTCACTGCTCCTGTGAAATCAGTTGGGAGCTGCAGATATTTAGTGAAAATATCTTCTGTAGTCCTTAGTACTTGAAACTTTGTATTGAAAATGAAATTTCCTTATATCATGCATTTGATAATAAAAATGTAGTAGTTACTATAGCCAAAGTATCTTAAATCTTCAGAGATAAATGACCTACAGAGCTCAAATCACAAAATTTGTCGTGTAGATTATTTTTGATTTTCCCTTTGAAATAATGCATAAATGAACAGGTGGCAAAGTATCCAAACCCTGTGAAATTCTTCTCCAGGGTAGCATAAAATCTGATGAATACTTTTAAAGTACTGTTAGTTTCTTAGGCACAATCCTTTTGTCCATTGATCCATTATGTGCTTATCTACCAATCTGTGACAGAGCAGGAGACTTGTAAGCAAAATTCAACAGAGGAAAAAAACCAATGATATCTGACAGCACTAAATCTTTCAACACGTGTTTTCCTCTATATGTGCAGGGAAAGGAGTAATATAAAAAGAGCAATTACTTTGCATGGATAGAGGCATGATATTAACTACTTATTGCAAATCTACTTATATATTCATGATCTAATGGTGCAGTCCTAATTCTGTGAAAGACCAAATGGCACAGGAAATAGTAGACAGCAAAAAACAGATCTCTTAAGTGGACTGATTCTCAGTACAACTCAGTTTTCATAGATATTAAAATAATCACAGGATAGCTATGAATCATATAGAATAACTTCATTATGAGATGGAAAAAATGACAGAGGCAGGATGGGAGAAGAAGAGGGATATTTTTCAGTTAATATCTAGAAAAGATTTTGTAATAAAGAGGTTATTGTTATTGGAAATTGAAGGAAGGTAAAGAATAGATTTTTACTAGTTGCTTTGCAATGCCATTTTTTTCTTCTGTGTGATGAGCGGAGGCTTCATGAAAACTCTAGTAGTTTGGAGGATGGTTTTTTTTTCAGCAAGCTTACTTCCATTGCAGACTTAAACAGAGGTTAAATTGAGAGGATGCTTTGGCAAAAATTTTCTGTCCTTTAACTTTGATTATTCATATTCCCAGGAAGAGAACTATGTATTAATTTTTCATTGGTGCCAAGAAGCACACGAAAAAGATCCTTAGTCTTTTATGTTTCAGCTCTACTTTTTTGCAACCCCTGCAGTACTCATTTCCAAAGCTGCTGTCCTTTAGCAAGTTAAGTATTAATTCAGAGATGAGGCTTAGCATTATTACAAGTAGGAGTTTTTAGGTGAATCAGAGGACAAAGTGAAAGATGAATGTCATGTAGGACATGATATTGGTGGATATAACTGGATCCAGAGTACAGAAATATAACGGGTTTACGAAATGGGTTTTAAGAGCCACCTTGGCTAAGAGATGTAAACTGGCAGGAAAAAAAAAACAAAAAGCAACAATATTTTATGGCATGCTGTTTCATGATTTGGTGTGGTTTTGGGGGGGGGCTATGACTTCCTCTCAGTGTCTGTTGTAAGTCTCACTGTTTTCAAGGGATATTTTCAGTGGGTTACTGATACTTTTTGAAATGGATTCTACCTTGTGTCTTAGTTGACCTGCTGGAGTTACGCTTTTAAGGTCTGCTTCTCCAAATTTTTCCAACTGAGCCCTTTTATTGGTAGATAATGAGCTTTGACAATTCATACTTGATCCTGGACTTGACAATGTGTTGTTTCTATTAATGATACCTTGTGTTTGTGGGTGCTTGTTTAATTTTCTTGCATATCCCAATATCTCACACAGAAGTTGTTTGGGTACATCCAGAAATACATACTTTTTAAATCTCTCTTTATATTTGTGATTTGGGAGTTAGTAGACCTATTAGCAGTATAGAGATTTTAATCTTTTTTTCACTAGAACACTGGAAAGCTGTTAGAATCAGCTTTGAAGTTACATTGATTTTAAACAAATAATTAAAGTTCATTTCCTAACAGATTGATTTGGGCTGAACAGCCCCATAACTGCTACAAATTCACAGAACAAAGTGAAGACACAATGAGCTCAGTTATCAAGCTTTTGTCATTCATCAACAAGCTAATCTGAGTCATCATTTTTTGCTTAGTAATAATTGCTCTCATTCATCATTTTTTCTGCCTTTATTGTTTTTCTATTTCATTTATTGTAAACCAGTCTCATCAAAAGAAATAGTTGGGATTTTGAGTGTTGAAAATATGCCTTGGAGCAGCCCACAAGCGATGCTATAGCACATTTTATAGCGCCGTCCATGCTTGGGAGCGTGTTCTCCAGAGGCATCGATCAGAGCTGCTCAGCCTGAGCTTGCAGCAGGTGATTAACATGCTACCTGTGGAGCACAAAGGACTGGTTTGTTCATCCTCTAGAGAAGCTTCAGTGAAACTATTCTTACAGTGTGGTTCTCTTTCTCTGAGGTGCAAAAGAACTGCTAGGCTGCTATACTTCTCCAACATAAATAGTGACTTTTTCCCTAAAGAAAGATGGGTGCATACTCACATTGCATTTTTTTTTAATCCGATAGGAAAAATGCTTTTACTGATGCTACTTGTTTCATGCACATAATTAAAAAAACTTACCACCACAAAATGCTAATGAGTGCTGAGATTTTGTGTGACTTCAATCATCTCTCTGCACTAAGAAAGAAAATGATACCATCAGAAAAAACCTATAGTATGTGTCTGTTTATATGCTTATAGCTATTGTAATACAATAAGTAGAAGTAGTAGCAATTTACATCTTTCCTGGCACATTTTCCATGCTGATTTATTTACCAAAATTTCTGATATTGACACAACTCTACCCAGAGTGGCAGGACTTTGCAGCGTAGTATCTACCTTGTTTAAATGGTCTAATCAACGTGGATTAGATCTATTGCTACTGCAAGAGTAATTTGGAGGGAGGAAGTCTTCTAGTGTTAGTGCTCATTATTAATCTTTGACCTGGAAGAAGGAGAATAATAATGTCTTTCATCTGTACTTCTAAATTATATTTTCATTTAAGAGTTTTGCCATATCTTTAATAATATTTTGTATCTGTCTCTTGACTTCTATTGATTTTATATGAATTTTCTTTGGAAATGTTAAGCTACTGAACATTATGATAATGTAAGTAGTAAGATAATATCTTTGTCAATGTATTTAAATATAAACTTTCTTTTCCTATTTATTCTAACATCTTTTGTTTAATATGGGTGGATCAAAGATGTTTACTTCCTCATAGGTCTCTCAGAAGTGACAGAAGTTTCATGTCAAAAGCTGTTGGCATTTTAGGCAAAAGTTACATAATAAAAAACTCTGAGTGGCTGTAATGTGGTTGGAGTTAGCACAGCCAAAATTAGCGTGTTAGGGAATCAGGAGAAATGGAGGTAAACTTTCATGGTCCCACCTGATGTAGGCTTTATTATGGGTGTTCACTATCCCTTATTGTAGGAATTGCTGTGCAATGAAGTGTGAAATATTAGGTAGCTTTTAATGCTATGTTTTCTTGTGAAAAGAACTGAAGGAAGGTTTTTTATGGTACTAGGCTACACTTTGTTAAACGAAATCTCATTTCTCTGATGCATTGAGCCACTAGAGAAGGTTATGACTGTACTCAAAAATTCTATTTTTGATCACTTTTTCCAAGACAGTCTTGTGAGTTAGAGACAGCTAGTAGGGGAGAGGTATTACTCTTTGTCCTTAGTTAGGAACAAACACAGAGCAACTGTTGAAGACAGAGGACAGCGGCATAGGTCATAAATCCTGTGGCACACGTGTGAAGTAAGTTGAGACTCAGTCCAGCGTCATGGTTGGACGACTTTCTTTTTTGTGGTAATGGGTTTTCTCACTCTGATCCTGCAACTTTTCGTGTCAAATTATAGTATCTTTGCTGTGTTTGCAAAATGAGTAACTGCTCTTTGGGAAAGAAGCGCAGTTTATTGTTAACATTTTATAAGAAAGTTGCAGCAGTCCTCTGTATAGTTTCATCAGTAAATCATGAATTTGACATTAACTTCAGGTTTAGAACTGTAATTTTTAAGTGAGTTTTGTAACTATTTAATTGATTAAAACCATCAAATTATTTGTATTATGATTTTCTCTGAAAGAAAAACGCTTTGTAAAGGGGGGGGGGGGGGGGGGAAGACTGCAGTCAGCT
>JAYDZK010000268.1:20361166-20379185 GCA_034509185.1 Euphonia xanthogaster | reverse complement strand
CCCCCCCCCCCCCCCCCCCCCCCCCCCCCCCCCCCCCCCCCCCCCCCCAACACTACAGGTAGCTGTGTGGATTTTGTCCAGTTTAGAAATAAATGGACTTGTTTTCAACATCTTCTCAATTAGCACGGAAGAATAATTCTGGCACTTAGCCTTAGGATTTCCCAAGTCCCCAAGGTCATTGAAATTATATCCATGAAGAATACAGCACTACTGTTTTTAAAATGTCCTGAATTGTAACTCTTTGGTGAAACCATCTTCCTCTCTATCTGCTTCAACCCAGTGATGCCAAAGTGAACACAAGCACCGTGTTGTGGACATCCCCTATAATAACTGGTTTTTTTTTAGTACCCTCTCTTTATGCTGTTTCTTCTGGCTTGATGTATCTCAAGCAAGAACGAGTACACAACTGGCTCCTTTACCCCATGCATCCACGTATATAGCTTTTGGATTTTTTGTTACTTATCAGAATACAGGCACCATGTGCATATGGGCAGTACGTGTACTCTCCTGCTTATATTTGACAGATGTGTGTATGTTCTCGCTTTAGGAAGATTTTGAGTTCATTTCATAATGAGAGGGTTCATTCAGATCATTAAATCCTACACAGTTCTAGTTAATAAAACAAAATCTGCCTGCACAGTGTTGCATCTTTTCTGTGACTCAGACAACTTCACCTTCCCCCAGCCTGTTGAGTCACTAGGCAGATTGCTTTTTAATACCAAATTTATTTGGATTGCCTTGATTGTAGACAGTATAAGTTGGATATGGGATATAGATGGTATATTCCTGTAGAATGTTTCATTTTGAAGGTAATGTCAAAATGCTGTATTTCTAGAATGCAGGCAAAGTTACTTAATAATTAGATAATTATTTGTGCAAATAATAAAGAAAAACCTTACTGGTGCTCAGTTTTGGGGACTTGAGAGCATCTGGTTATGTGAAGAAATACAGATGTTAGGAGAAAGTCTTAATCTTTTCTGTACTCAATTTTGCAGTATGCCATTTTTTCTGTCTGTATCAGACAATATCTGATATCAATTATATATCAATGTATGATATAAAAGAAGCTTCTTTGTATACTTTTTTTCAGTTTATTTTTTTACCTTGCCTGGATTTTATCATGTTATTAAGCAAAATCATGAATACTGAGACATTCTACCAAAATGATTTGACATTCTGGACAATTAATTTGAGGTTTCTTTGTTACAGACCATTTTGGAGTTCTGTGTAACTGATTTCAGAGGTTCCCCTTTCAGCTATTTAGTCATTAATAATGTTATAAGCTTTGTCTGGTGCTCTGTCTCTAGTTGTAAGCAACATTGAGGAAAAGGTAGGTCTTCTTTTGAGTATTAAGTCTTAAAATAATGATGATCATTGTACAGTTTCCGACCCTTGTTTAGCTCCCTGCTGGTGCTTCAGCACAATTTGCATTTGTTTAACTTGTTAATATGGCCTGCAGTAATGCTTATAGAAATAGTATTTTAAGCTACAAAATATGAACTGAATTTAGTTTTCCTCCAATTTTCCACAGATTTTCTCTTAATGAAAAGGAAATTTTAAAAAATAGAGATATTTTTCTGGTGTGTTTGCTCCTTTTTCTACTATTGCAATTTCTTTTCATCTGGCCTTTTTCACATTTTTTAATATGATATAGAACAGTAAAAATAGAGAGAAGAAACATATGAAGGAAAATTAAGATAGGCAAAAATTTTATTTTTCTAATAAGAAACAGTAGAGTTTTGGGATAAATGTTTATTTTCAGTGCTACAAAGCATTGGTATAAAATGTTCAGTATGATGGCTTTTTGGCTTTCTAATAGCACTGCTATATTCTTGTCAGAACAGGTCTGGGTTCCCACTGGCACTGATCCTTTGAAGGTGCTAGAAGATGCAAAGAAGCAAGCAGTCTTTTAACCTCACAAGTTGTTGAAATAAAAAATGGGTATGTTTGGTTTATTACATTTTATTGAGAGATCTCCTGGTGAATACCATATGCAAGCAAACCCCTGTCTATGTGTCTTGCTCTTTGAACAGCTTTTCATTTTTCTGCCTTTTCACCTGTTATAAGTATAGAAGCACAAAGTTGTCAGCCTGTAAGCATTTTTTCACTTTGACACAAAATGTGCTACAGAATCACTATCTGGCATCATACCAGGCTTGGATTGAGCTGTTGCTGAAATATGGCTTCTTTGACAGGTGAGACCCACTAAAGGATAGGTCTGTCCTGTGGATAACATTATAAAAATGGAAAATTATTTATAATCTTCTGCTTTCTTTTCTAAATGAATGAGAATAATTCCAAGTTTCATGAGTTATAAGAAAATTCAAATAAATAGAAGTGTATTAAAAGGTGGGTTGAGGCCAGTATAAGATTTACAGTGTTTCTTTACTAGATTCATTTCTTAGTTCTTGTGTGATCTGGACCTGCCCTTGTTCATCTTGTATCACTTGCTTCTAATTGTTTTCCCTTGGGAAATTACTCTTGCAAAGTAGTCACAGAAAATGCTTCACTGTTAAAGTATCCCAATTTGTTTTCTAATCGGGTCAGTGAATCTAGAATTTTTCCTTCATCTTCCACTGAAAACATGCTAAAAATGCCCCTTTTCAGAAAGTTACACAATTGGTTCCTAGGTTTTTGGTGGAAATTCCCTTGGTTATTATACAGATGTCAGGAGAAGGCTGCAGTTCCCTGTGCTGGGTCTTTAAGGCAGTGGCCCACGGCTTTGCCATCTGTTGCACAGGTGCTGACATAACCTAAGGCTATAGGAAAAACAAAAAAAAACTTGCAAGTCAGAGCAGCATTGACTAATTAATATATTGGACTGTTGAGGGATTGTAGATATCTGCATTTTAGTCATGGCTTTTGTTTTGATTCTTACTGAGTTTTATTCTTCTTTTTGCATTTCTCCCAAATATATAGAAAATATATTCTTTTTAGAAGTTTTTTTTCCCCATTCATATGTAAGAACGCTGATCTGAAGAACAGAAGGGTTCTCAGTATGTGATTGAATTCATATGTGTGTGCATTTCTACATCAGCATATTTGGGTAGATGTATGTTGGTACATGGTTTTTTTTAAAAAAAAAAATGATTTATTGAGTCCTTCTTGCGTACTGGCTAATGGTCTTTGTATACCACTGTAAGAAAAGGCTGCTGTAAAGAGCAGCCTTTTCTTACAGTGGTATATTACAGAGTGATAGCTTGATAAGAAAAGTGGTACATGCATCTGTGTTCCAGTGCTCATGTCTGTGACTAGTGCAGGGTTAGTTTTTCTCTTGCTTTTCTGTAATTAATAGCAGTTGAATCAATATTGAATGTCATTAACATAAATGAAGCTAAATATTTAAAATAAAATTGGACCTGTTAAAACCAATTCAGATTTTTTTTTTTTTAAATTCCTGAGAGGAATAAATCCTGATGTCTGACATTTACTTCAAGCTTTTATCATATATTTCTGCATCAGTCAGATTGGTTTAAATTTAAAGCCATTTTTGGTGTTCATGAGGCTTAGAATTATGTTAGGAAAGACCAGGTGAGCTCAAAAGGGATGTGTGTATATGGGCACTATATCACCAGAGGTCTGATGTGCTTTGCAGTAAACCAAAGGGACCCATTTAAAAGGCTAATTATGGAACTTTTGGCTGGGGAAAAAAAAAAGTACAAATTTTAGCAAACTTTTCTAACTGAATTTTGGTTTTGAGGCTTGAGAAGGATGTATTTTTTATATAGTCTTCTGTCAGAATAAAAGTTTGCCTTTACTTTCAGAGAAATTTCTTCCCTTTTGCCCCACCTTTTTGTAGCTAGAGAAAGAATAAAGAAGATGCACTGAAACTGCCAATTTTTGAGTGTTTTTGCAGTCTGTGAGAGGAAATTTTGTTTTGCTCAAGTTTCTTCTGCTGAAATGGTTAGTTCTTTTTGTGTGTGGCTGGAAGGAGAGAGTAGAATATGAAAAGAAATTTTCCACTATATCTTTAAAATCCTTATTCTTCCTTCTGTCATTTTCTGTTCTTTATTGTTCCTTCAGATTCAGAAAAAAATGTCTACTAACAGGCTTTTAAAATTTATTTCAGCTGCAAGCAATTTCAAGTTAAATCCCAAAGTCCTCACTAGTCTTTCATTTGCACACTGTCTCTTTTTACAGTGCAGTTCATTTCACAAAATATTTTTCTTATGTGAGGTGATTTTTTTTTTACTTAAGAGATTCTTACACTTTAAATTGCACTGGAAATTGATAACATATTGTTCTTGCTTACAGTAATTCTGTTGCCCACGTGGGAGTAGATGGTTACTTATAAGACAAGTTTTGCTCTTCAACTTTAGGCTCTTACAGTTTTTAAAGGTTGTGTATTAGGTCTTGGCTCCTGTAAGATCTCTTCTAGATTCTGTAGGTTAGTATTTGTCTCATGAAAGGAAATTCTGTTTGAATTCTATATATAAATTTTAAATTGAGTGAATATTTTTCATAATTTTTTACTTTGAAAGTTATCTTTTCACTTGTTGTAGTAGGGATAGTAGAAATAACCTTTGTTTATTACTGTTTGTCTGCCTGCTGTATTTCGCTTGAGCTGAAATTTCAAATTTTCAATTGAGAAAATAACAGAGGGATTTGGATATTTGTCTAGTTCTTGAAAAGTATTGTTTGGGATGGCAGCTGCGTATATCTAGCCCACGATTTCTCATGTATGTACCTGTGGGATACTTCTAGGCATGTACATATTGCTAAAATCAAATTAATGAAGTGTCACTTAGCAGGGAAGGGAGATTTAGGGTGAAATTTTCAAAGGGGACAGATGAATCCAGAAAGGACTTGCACTATTGCACTGTGTGTCAGAGGATTTTTTTTTTTTTTCTTTCCATGTCATGACCAAATTGAATCTAATCCTTATTACCTGTCCGGGCAGGTCTCCAGACCACAATTCATATGCTATCTTGAAATATAATTTCACAAACGACATTTTTGTTCCAAGTTTTGTGCTCATGTTGAGTCTGTTCGAACACAAAATATTTTGTTTTAAGCATTTTCTTTTTCGTCCTTGAGAATTTTAATATATGAATAATTGTCTTGCTTTGTAATGTTAATTTTTTTAAATTGCATTTTCATCTGCTAATGAGAAATTATTTTGTCTCTTACTGCTTTTCCTTTGTTTCTTTGGTAAAATATTTTTTTCTGTCTTTACAGTGTGAATTAAAAAAATGTTTGTTCAATTTGGCTAGACCTTAGCAGGAAATTAGAACAGAAGTCCTTGGTATCACATTTTTCATATTTCTTCTTAACTAGATCATGATAGAAGCAGAGGCATCCACAAATCTTTCTCCTTCCAATCATTGCTCATTTAGAGCATTTTTGATTCCCTGATGAGGTCTTCAGATGTGAAATGGTAACTAGTGCTTGCCAATAGTAAGTGCTTTCCTTTTTGCTGTGTTTTGGCATTTTACTGTCTCTCACTTCTGACTGAAGTTCCAGTACTGAGACTGAGATTGTGCTTGCTTTTTTCCTCCTTTAGATTAATCTTTGTTACTTTTTAACATTTTATCCTTAAGTTTGAGAAAGATCTTGTCTATGTTTGTCCTTCTGGGTCGGAGCTTTCTTTTCATCTGTTTCGTTTGATTGTTCCTCTGTCAGTTTTCCCTTGAGCAGCAAGTTAGTTCATCCATAAAAAGAATTTTAAAGTCTTGCTTTTGAACAAATTTTCAAATATTTGTGGGTTGAAAATAATGGGGAAGAACATTCCACAGGTACATACATGAAAAATTCCACAGGTACATACATGAGAAATTCCAGAAATACTTTTTTACCCCTCTAAAACAAGTTCAGAAGTTGTGATAAATTTAGGAAAAAGAATTTGCGATTTGAGAACTGTTTGAGACTTTTATGAATTTGCATGCTGCACACAAACAACTGTGAGTTTATAGAAAGAGTATTCTTACAATTAATATCTTTTTGATAACAGGTTCATGAAAACCCCTGTGTAGTACAAAGATAAATTTGATGTATTGTATCACTGTTTTTTCCTGTCAACCTCGTTGATACCAGACAGAGAAGAATTTTTACCTTTTCTTTAAAAAATTCTTTGTGTACAGCTTAATGGAAGGAAGATGATAATAAGGCAAATTGTGTGAGTGAGAGCAAAAGCCCTAACCATTTCTAACATGGAAATTGTTTTTGCTTTTGTTTGTCTTATTACACAGATTTTTTTTTTTTTTTTTTGGTCTGGAAATAATGAACCAAAAAAGTTCTCTGCTTTTGAACAAAGTCAAATATTATAAATGTTTTCTAAATCTTGCATGGCTGTTAGGAGTGAAAATTGTTTTGAAAGCTTTGCAAGTGTCTCTTTAAATAAGTCTTTTGTTTCAGTTTCAAATAAAGTTTAATTACAGAGGAAAGCTTGACTTCTCCCATGAGTATTTTCTTGTAATAATCTTTCCAATGTAGTGGTCCTCTTACAAATAAAAAATGTTCCTAGTTTTGGAACATGTGGATATTTATTGAAATGTGTGCACTCCCGCTAGGCTGTTAAAAATAACTGCTCAGGGATGAAAATTGATATATTCATCAGGTCTGACATCTGTTACAATTGAATATTTACATTTTGTTTCCTTGATAGCCCTCAAGAGATAAGAGAGGACTGTTTTTCCCTTCTTGTGTACATCGGTAGTTGATTAGCATGTTTCAAATGTATTGTTAGTAATTATTGTTTTGCTTCAGAGTTCTTGCATTCATTAAAAATGTAATGAATTGGAGTTTAGTAGTTACTCTTCATATTTTTGGTTTAATATTTCTTGCACTTGGTAGCAACAACTGTTACCTATTCCATACTGCATAGTGTCTGTATTCCTCTAGAAAGGCAGAGCTTCTGTGTATGTGCGATAAATTTTAGGAAATTGGAAATAGTATCATTTTCAGATCCACTTGGAGACATAAGTTATCCTCATGGTGAAATCTTGTATTGGTTCACCATGAGAAGCAGTTGAGGCAGTAGCTGTTCATTTTGTGCTCAGTAGCCTGTAGTCCCTATTTTTGGCCATGTTGCCAAGGTCTATGTGTTATGCTCAGCCTTGGATTAATAACGCTCAAAAAGACTGAATCTGAAAGATTTAAGAAAGCAGTCAATACTTCAGTGCATCTCTAATCACCTGTGCTCAGGAAAACAACATACAGACAAAAAAATTGAATGGTAAATCTGTGGATCATCACTTGATACTTAGCTTCAACCATCAGGGGAATCTGATCTCTGAAAACCAGGAAAATGCTATGGTGGTTCTGAGCGGATAACATGGCACTTGTCTCTGAATGAAAGTAGTAACCACAACTCCTGTCAGAATGTGGACAGGAATGCAGTATATTTCTGTGATGTTATTGTGTATTTTGCTTTTTTTGTCTGACCTGGAAGTTAGGTGAAAAGGTAATCATAACAGAAATTCAGGTTTTTAGGAGAAACTGATTATGATTTTGAGAAGTCCTTCTTTTTAATTTTTTTTTTAATAGAAATGAACTTTATACTTCCCAATTTTCTCACTCTTATTCTTTAAGGTAAGGTCACGCTGTTCCCCTGAAAACATGTCAGTGGTTGTAATTATGAAAAAATGAAAGTACTTTTTTTTTTTTTTGGATCCGAGACAGAATTTCATTTTTGGTTGACTATTCTATACTCCTGTAAAGTTACGCTTTTATTAAAGATTATGAATGGAGTCTATATTTTTATGCCACTTGCGAGAGGTGCTTCAAAAATGTATAAAACTTTATCAATGATATAAAACTTTCTTGACAATGACATGTTTGTTCAAAGGAGTCTGCTAAACTATGTTCTCAATGTAATTTGCCAATTAAAAGGAATGTGTTAATTCTCACGTTCTTATGTGAGAATTAAATAGCTACTTAAAGGCACACAAATGACCTCCTGCGTCCCAGTTCAGCACTATCTGAAGAACTGTATATCTTTTGGTCTGCCTGGTAGGTTATACTTTTAACTTGAGGATTTTCTGCGGATGCTTGTTTTATGGGCACTACACCGGCCAAGTGAAAAGTTGTGGATCGTTAAGCAGATAAGTGAATACACAATTACAGTTTTCTTCAGGGGAAAAATACTTTGCAAGATACTAACAAAAAAAAATTGAAGCCTTTGTACTTTTCCTTTGGTTAAGATGGTTGAGATAAATGGTCTTTGGTGTTTATAATAAATCAGGGAATTGCTGAAGGGTGTACAAAAGGATTAGAAATCTTGATTGAACTTTCAGTGGAAGATGAGAAATTGTATACAGAGGTGGAGAAATGAAACTTTGTTATAATTCCTTTTTTCTGAAATGTAACAAGTTTATCTTGCTTTTCTGGAACAAGGTCTCCTCACATTAGTAACTTGGTCATCATACCATTACTTGCTGATCCAGGTGTATAAATGTGATCTCAGTTCCCAGAGTATGATTTTCATTTTAAGATAATATTCTGTATTGAGTCTTATAATTAAATGTCCAATTATAAGAAGGTAAGCCCTTTTGAAAAAGCACCTAGCCTGCTGAGAGCTAAACCTCAGGTGTTTTCAAATCTCCCTAGTGACTGCTTAAAATCCTAAAACAAATGATTTAAGTTCAGATGTGGTTGTGCGTGCAGACTGGGGAATGAGATGCTGGAGAGCAGCACTGTGGAAAGGGCCCAGGGGGTCCTGGTCTATGGGAAGTTGGATTTGAGCCAGAAGTGCCCTGGCAGCCGGGTGGGCCAACCCTGTCCTGGGGACATCAGGGACAGCATCACCAGCCAGGCAAGGGAGGGGATTGTCCCCTCTGCTCTGCACTGGGGCAGCCTCACCTTGAATGTTTTCTGCAGGGTGCCACAATATAAGAAAGACATCATGGGATTAGAGAAGGGCCAAGAGGATGGTGGAGGGCCTGGAGGGGAAGCCATGTGAGGAGCTGCTGAGGTCACTTGTTCTGCTCAGCCTGGAGGAGAGGAGACTGAGGGGAGACCTCACTGCAGTTACAACTTCCTCCGTAGGAGAAGAGGAGGGGCAGACACTGTCTCCTCTCTCCGGTGCCCAATGACAGGACCCAAGAGATTGTCATGAAGTTGTGTCAGGGGAGGTTTAGGCTGGGTATCAGGGAAAGGTGTTTTATCCAGAGGGTGGTCAGGCACTGAACAGGCTCCTCAGGGAGGAGGTCATGGCACTAAGCCAGACAGAGGTCAAGAAGTGTTTGGATAATGCTGCCAGGTACATGGCATGACACTCAGGGTGTCCAGTGCAGGACCAGGGGTTGGACTCAATAATCCTGATGGGTCGCTTCCTACTCAGGATATTCTATGATTCCATGAAATATTATGTATGTGGTGGGGGTTTAAATCATTAGGTATGAAAGCAAATAGCATCTATTTTTAATATTTCTTACTGTGTAAAATACGGCCCTTAAAGAACTTTTAAATAATAGCATTTCACAGAATCATAGAATAGTTGAAGTTGGAGAAGGGAAAATCTGGAGTCGAATGCATATTGTAAATATATTCAGGACTAAAAGAGAGAACAAAATTTTAGTGCACATAGAGGACAGGGAGTAATGTGTTTATAAAACATTATGTACCTTTCATGCTTGTCAAAATTTCAAGTTGAATTAGTGCAAATAGCTTAAAAATATCAAGACATTCTTAGATTTTTAAAGCTATCTGCATTGTAGCTCTGTTTTGTAGTCAGTCTCTCTTCTTTTCCTTCTGTAAAGTATTTGCCATTTTTTTCTTTTTGCTTCATTGTTGAGAAACAATTTCAAAGGATGGTTTATATAGCCATGAAGATGGTTTATTATATATTTAGTCCTATATTAAATGTGAAGGTAAGCAAATGAAGTGCAGAAATGAGGTGGCATTAAATACAGTACAGAGGTAGACTTCATAAAATGTTAAATTGGAGGAGAAATTACTAGCAAGAATATGAGAGGAAAATGAAAATTGTGTGTGCAGTCACAGAGGTTGGGGGGAGGGACAAAGAATAATGATAATGAGGGCTGAGCAACAAAGATGTTAGGTTTGAAATAGGAGGTTAAGGAAGTCCTGTATGAGGCAGAAATTCAGGGTAACAGGACAGGTTTACTTATGGGATGTAAACACAGCTCTTTGAAAGGCTTTAAGGAGTAAGAAAAGAATAAAACAACCCTCCTTATTCCCTAAGCAGGCTAGCCTCTATTCCATAAGCAGGCTATGCTCTTCAAATACCATGAGGTTCAAATCCAAATGGACAGAGGGATGAAGAGTCCCAGCATGTGGCTTCCCTGGTATTTACCAATCTAGTAGCAGTTGAGATTCTCTGTAATGCCAGGGAATTGAGTACACCCATCTTTGGAGTGTAATTGCATGCTCCTTTTTAGTCTAGTAGCTCTTCCTATTAGCCTCTGATGCTGTCAATTTAAGCCATGTCACATTTTATGCATGCATTTAGAAAGGCCTGCTGAACTCTAAATTATAACACTGTGTTTCAGAAAAATTAGCCATCTTTCCAATGATTTTTCAATATTTCTGGCTTTGGCAGGGGCATTCCTTGGGAATTTATCATATCAAATTCTTTATGTAAAAGGAAGTAAGAAAATTAATTATCTTGGCTAAGATAACAGAAGGAGTCTTAAGCTTGGATGAAGTCTTAATACTTTGAAGGTGAACTTTGACTTAAATATGAAAACAACAGAGATCTTTAAATCCACGTACAAAAGGAGAGATTCCTCAGCTGGTATTGCAATTAAGTTAGTGGTAGATATAGGGTGGGGTAGTGTTTGCTAATGTGGTCTCTAAGAAAAATATAATACTTGTGGGAAATTAGATCATATTCAAATCAGTTAATGAGAGAAAGTTAGTTCAGTATGATGAATGGGTAAGTTCATATTTTTGTAGGTCTGACATAATACTTTACTGCTGTAGCATGACTCTGCTGATAGATCATCGAGCATTTTACAAACTTTAATTAAATGAGTTCAAACATAATCTTGGCAAATGTTTTCAGGAATAAAGCCATTCACCAGAATACTTAGCTGGAAAGAAATGTATGGAATATCAACCTTGGGTCTGATGTCTTTGAATTAGAGTGAGGCCTTGTTTGTAATTAGTTGCTCATATCTGCTGGCACTTGGAATTTCTACTCTACTTGGAATTTTCCTGATTTATTTTTATTAGAATGATAGTACACCGGAATCACAGAACTTGTTTCTCTATTGGCAAATTCAGTTGAATTCTGCTGTGGTGCCGTCTCTCATTCCCATTCCCCCAAAATTTTGCATATTTTTACATTCATATTTTTGCTGTAATTTCAGAAATGAATACTTGTTTAAGTATTTACGTTGCAGTTGAGTTAAAAACTCCTAAAACTGCATTTGTCAACTGTGAGGTAGCAGAAGTCTTAACCAAACTCTGCCATGTGCTACTTGAGCAGGGCAGAACTGGATTCTGCTCTGGGTTGTGTCTAATCTAAAGAGCAGATCAATAGCACTGAGTGAGAGAGCATGATAATATGTTGAAGTAAAACTGGTTGATTTGATGGCAGTACCAGTTTCAGTACAGTGACAGCAGATTGACTATTAAGAGGAATTAGTGATTCAGGAAGGCCTGAAGCTAACAGCATCTAAGGGAAGTGAGATGGTAACACAATGTGCATTATCTCTTTCCAGAATCTTAGTGCTGTGCCTGCACTATCCAACCTTTGTTTAAACAAGAGGAGTTGTGTGTGTTACTTTGATGAACTATGGGGAACTGTTGTTTCATGTTCTGCATCCAAAAGCCTTGAACCACATATAGCAAGTTCTCAGTGATTAGTTATTCAATGCCACACATCAGTGTATCCATATTGATTCTTTATGTTTGGCTGAAGTTGTAGGGTTGTTTTGTTTTTTTTTTTTTATTACATAAGTTTTAATTCCTTGTAGGCTTTACCCTTCATTCTTACCCAACAAATGAACTCAGACCTAAATAGCTACTTTTTAACATGTTTTTTCGTAATGAAAATTTTCAAACTTCCTTTTTGCTTTACTACCAATGGAAAGGAACAGGCAGAAAGCTCAGGCAAACAGGCAAAACATTAATTAGGAAGGGTTGCAGCAGTGCTGCATTTTGCATTCTGTGATACATCCCTGATATAATTAGCTCTTACCTTGAAAATTGCAACGTTAATTCACAGTAATTCATCACACCTTGCACACAACACTTCTGTGGCACATTTAAATGCATTTCAGTCCTCCATATGCTTGCTTGTTTTGAAGGGATCTAAACTCCAGAGCCAACAGATGCTAAATATTTCCATCTTCAGAACAACATTTATGACTGTTGCTTCCTTCTCAGAAGTTTTGGATGCATTTTCTCCCAAATGATTTGTTCTTTTTATTATTCTGATATTAGAGGGAGGAAAATGCAATGCCAAATCTGGGGCAGAACAATGATGACATCTTTGGTTTTATCAAAACATTTAACTTGATTACAGTCAGCCATAATCAATTACATGTAATTTCCAGTATGTGCCCTTTAAACAATATAATGTCTGGGATCAAGCCGGATATTACAAATTAAATGAGAGCTGCTGTCTGAGGTTCTCTAACAGTGATTACTTGGGAAAAGAGAATAGCAAACAATGTTCTTACTGGCAGAGCCCAATATAAAACCAAATAGTGTAATTTTGCTAGTAAACTTTATTTCATGTTTTCCTGAGAGTAAGCTATTCAAAGTGGATCTGTTTAATGACATCAAGCTAAGAAATTTATGAAAAGCAACATCAAATACAGTACTGAAAGCTCACACTGTGGTTTAACATTAGGATGACATGTAACCTTATTTTTGAAGTCTTGACTGGAATTTGATATGAATCTTACACTAGACTTTATGATGAGAGGTCAATGTTGTCATCTTCCTCAGTGACTGAGTAGCTTCCAGCTGCATTAGGTTTTCAAGTAGATTGAGTGGGTCGGCTGTTGAAATTATATTTACAGCACACCTGAGGAAGGATAGAGGAATTATTTCTCCCTTCCCTCTTCTGTAAGCACCAATGTTTCTGATGCAGAAGTGCACAAGGGAAATACAGGACCTAAAGAAGTCACCTTTTTAGCTTGAAGTCAATAGACAAGACAAGCTGCACTGTATCACAGAAACCAGGCAACTTTTTCATAAGTTACATATTGTCTTGTTCTTGTGACTGGGGGGCTTTTCTGCAATTAGCTAAAAGGAAGGTAAAAGCTAGTAACAAAAGAATCATAACAAATGCTCTGTGGGCCAGAGCAATCTGGCCCAATATTCTGGCTCTGAGAGGGTTCATGAGAGCCCTGGGGAGCGGGAGAGCACCCCCAAACCTGGATGCTTTCAGTAGCCCTTATTCCTGTACTTGCCCCTTCACTTAGAGTTTGGGGTGCTAGAGTAAAGAGAGCTGAACCTCTCCTGTTCTTAGGCATATCAATGCCTACTAATTGTAGGTCTTCCCTAAAGCTAGAATCATGTCACCACTATGGCATCAATATACTTTTTGAATGAACATATGCATTCTTTTATTTTAGGTGACCAGTACTTAAAACAAGTGTGCTATGTTTAATCATTTGATTTTGTGGTGCTGAGTATGACTTTTGGTTAAAGAGTCAAAGATAAATAGCTTTGTAGAAATACCCTCCGTAGTCCCTCCCTTTTCAATGCTACTTTTTCCATTAGCAGAAATCAGATATTTAACATAATAAAATTTTTTAGTACTGTCTCATGTATTCTAAAATTTTGGCCCGGTTAGAACACATTCCCTTCTTAAAATAAAGTGAGTCCTTTTTTTCCTCCTTATTTCAGGTACTTTTTTGGTTTATCCTTTTCAAGTCCTAGTTTCGTTCATTCTGTTCTAGTT
This sequence comes from Euphonia xanthogaster, assembly GCA_034509185.1. Lineage (NCBI taxonomy): Eukaryota > Metazoa > Chordata > Aves > Passeriformes > Fringillidae > Euphonia > Euphonia xanthogaster. The sequence goes on along the minus strand of JAYDZK010000268.1, from coordinate 20,365,363 downwards.
TTTGTGCTAAAATGTATTTCACAGCTTTCTCATCATAAGTGAAAATGGCTTCACTTTGAGGCCTGAGGAGTATTATGTCATCACCTCTTGATAATGGATATGAGCTTTGACTTTTTTTTTTTTTCATTAAATTTAATGCCTTTTTAGGGGACTGATATGCTGTGTTTTTGAGGCAGCAGCTTGTTGCACTGACTATTTCCAGATGTTCCTGGATCAGGATGCTGCTGGTTATAGCTTCTCTCATTGTATAATAATAATTTTGAATTTGTATTTTCGTAAGTAGTAATAGTAAAAAAAAAAAAAAAAAAAAAAAATCAGATTATTTTCTGCAGTGTTGATTCCTGAGTGATTTTCAGAAGCCTCTTCTGCCTCTGGCACTGTGTACTAAGACCATTATCCTACCATATAGTGTAATAATGACAGAACACATGCTGGGTAATGTAAACTTACAATCCAGTTCTAGGCAGATCTTATTAGACTGTCAGTCTCTCTGAGTAACAGCAGTGAAATTAAAAAAACCCCAAACAAACAACATAAACACCCACCCCCCAAAAAAGAACCCATAAACTCTCAAACAAATCCAAATACCCTTCTCTCCCTCCCACCCCATCCATCCTGATAGCAGTAAAAACTGTATTCATATCTGTCAAGTGATTTTGCATTGACAGAAGTTTTTCTTCCTTTAACAGGTTCTTTTTGATTTAATCTTGTTTCCCTTGCATTAACAAGGAAGGAAAATTCAATCTAGACTACATGTGATCTAGTGAATAATGTGACATCATTTTTTTTTCCTTTGAGGGGGGAATTTTTTTTTCTATCAAAACAGGCCATCTTCAGGAGTTTAGGAGAATCTCTGAATACAGATGTTAGAAATGAATCATATGCTATAATAATTCTGTGCATCTGTGTTTGATTTTATACAAAGCAGTGAACCTGCCTTTCATGTTGTCTGTTTTGTTTATAAACTAGAGTACAATCTAAGACTCACTGACTAAATATTTCTCTGACTCTAATAATTCCTCTTCTATGGATGTTTGTGTGTTAGGGAAGCATTGCCTTAGCAGCCATGCAGATAATTAAGTTCCTTGTAGAAAGCTATTCCAGGCTGTGAGGAAGGATAGGCAGCATTTTTGAGCCCTTACTTGAGCCTCATCCATAGTTTCAAAGCTTCCACAGCTTTCACTGACACAACTTTCTGGTGAGAGAAGAGGGTGCCTTGGGAGGGCGAGGGGCAGGAGGGATTTCTTGCAACATCACAATGAATTTCTCAACATTACAATGAATTTTTCTTTCCTCTGAGGTTCAGGTTCTCTTTACTTTAAAACTCACACATTTTGACAGAAAATTTTCTATTTCTTAGTGGTTCTATGTTATATTGTGCTTCAAGTTATGCAAACAGTTATAGAAACTGAAAGTCTGTTTCTGAGCTCGTCTTTATCCTGTATCACAACATTGAGATTTCTCAGTTTTCTCTCAGCTTTGCCCTGCAAGCAAAAGAAGTCTGGGACATCAGAAAGGGTCATTCTGCCTGCTTTCATGCCTGTTCAGGTGACAGACAGGCTCTACCTAGGGTACTGCTTGGTATGACTGCCCCTTGAGATTCCCATTAGTCATTTATCTGATGAGACAGCAGAGGGAGACAAGCATTTCAGTCTCTTGTTGCTACAAGACAGTGATGTGACCCTCTGGTTACAACAGCAACATGCTTTATTCCTTTATTTTGCACATAACCTTATGGATTTTTTTAATCTTGCCTAAAATATCACCCAGTTCATGAAGGAAGAGAGAAAAAAATCCTCTTTCTTCAAATTTCGCTTTATGCAGCTTGTTCGTAATCATAATTTGTTACATCATTGGCATCTGGTACTTTCTTTGGACATGAAGAGAGAAAGAAAGGAAAATAAACAAGAAATAAGGAATAAAACATCACTCATCATTATGAGTTTTTCTTAAACCCCAGTGGGCTTTTTTTCCCTCGCTTAGGGAATGACTTGTGATCTTGTCATCTTGAATGTTTGATAGGCACCTTGCACTACAGAAATAAGTAAATCCATCATCTTGGTGTAATGTGTACCCGTCAGCTGAGACACAATGTGTTGGATTTGTAAACAGTTGCATAGGAATTTTGTACTGTTCCTTAAATAGGCATTATGTGTACATCATGTCTTGGAAGCAAATTTGTTGCTGCAACTTATATATGAATTATAATATGAATAACCTGAAGGTCACTTTGTCATTTATAGGAAATCCCCCATCTGCCATGTGAATTCTATCTTAAATGTTTCCATTGAGTTCTCTGAGTGCTTTTCCTACTCTCATAAAGGTGAATTCTCACACCAACAAGGATCACTGCCTAAAAATCTTACTCCAAATCTCTTGAGAATACATACAACTGAAGTGTTTGTCTTGCTCCTTCTGTGGCTAATTGCTAGAGGAAAGGGTTTGGATTTGTGCTCTTCCCCTCCACACTCTGGTTTACAGTGTCATTTCACTGTGTGGTTCTGCCATGGCAGGGTTACCTGCAGCTTCCCTGGCTGGCACATAAAGGGGAATGATGTGCTGCAAGTGCACTGCTCTAGGCTGAACTCTAGTAGGACATGTAGCCAAATGAACAGCCTGATGGACCAGCAGTTGGAGGTGCTTTACACTGAATATTTGTCAAGAATTAAATCTTTGAAATCCAAGATAAGCATACTGGGAATGGGAAAAGGAAACCAATACTGCTAAGAGAATATTTGGTAGCCAGTGGAATTTGTCAATTGCTTTCAATTGCTTGCTTAGTAGCAGGGAGGAAACAGACCTTTTAAAATTAGGAAATCCTCCATTTGGCCCAGAGACCGGAAGAAGATCCAATATTCTGCCCTGAAACAGCCAACAGTGCTAGAGGGAGGGGGAAAAACGTTTATTGTAAGTTGTTTACTGCCAAATGATTATTTACCATTCTAAATATCCTGAAGAAATAGGTCAGCTCTGTGATAAAATATTTACAGTTGTTAGGCCAGCCGAGGTGTATGGGGGGGTGGACGAAGTGTTGTATGTGACCTAGATATATCTGAAGTCTTGCTAGATGGCAGAATGTGATCTGAGAGGGGGGATCCCTGAAGATTTCTATCACATGTCAAAAACCAGGGGGGTTGTGAAATGTTTCTCTTGCTGAGATTCTCACATCTGAAAAACCACTTCTCAAGCCCTTCCCAAATTATTTCTTACATCTAAATTACTTTGAGTGCTCTTACACTTCTGTTGCTGTTTACCTAATATTTCATATACTGCAGTAGTTTGTCACTTAGAGAATTGAGTTTTCTGTGTGTTGTATGAGGGAAGAGAGCAAAAGGAAGTGGACAGCCAATGAGACAATTGAGGCTTAAAAAAAAATTACCGGTTTTTCTCTCTTCTTGGAAGATTTAATTCTTTAGATTTTCTAAACATGAAAAGAGTACTCTTTGAGTAAGATGATTGCCCAGTGGCTACTTTTTAATGGGATGTTAAAAAGTAGAGGGCTTGTGAGCTGCCATTTTTACCAAATATAGCTGGTTTATAATTTAAAAGAGCCCTACAGCTCCCTTGCTTTTGTTTTCAGCAACTCACTCATATATCCTGCTGCAGGTGAGGTTTTTGCCACATGGCTTTCTATGTTCTAATAGATTGCAATCTTGTAAACTGGTTGCTTTGCACACCTTAAGAAATGGAAATCTTTGCAGGGGCATAATAGGGATAGGCAACTAAGTGGTAGGAGAAGGAGCTTCCCATCGTGACCTCCTTATTGATAGACTAGAAAGTAGTGGTTAAAAAGCTGTCTTAATATTTTGGTTTGGCTTTTTCTGCTTTCTGTCTTATTTTTCTGAGATGTTGAGAAGTTTATAACTCCGCTGAAACCCTTCATTGCTGCAAAACTAGCTGCTGTATGTTATAGCAGAAAATGAACATTTTCTAATATTGCGAACGATAGCTTCAGAAGACATAGGACTATAATTAGCCCTTATGAGTTTTTCAATCAATATTTATTTTTCTGGAAAAATTAATATTCAAATGTTTTGTTATGCAAGTATCCTATTCGTATAATTTCATACTTTTTAAAAGGCATGATCTTATATTCTGTAGCTTAAATAAATTTACACTAGAAAACCTTGATATATGGGGGAAAGTAAATAAAAATAAAATGTTGAAATTAGACCAATTTGCATCTATTTTCCTTGT
>JAYDZK010000268.1:20342304-20361066 GCA_034509185.1 Euphonia xanthogaster | reverse complement strand
AAATTTACACTAAAAAACCTTGAAATATGGGGTAAAGGAAATAAAAATAAAATGTTGAAATTAGACCAGTTTGCTTCTATTTTCCATTTCGCTTTTGGGTTCATTATTAATAGCTAATCTTTTGTTAGTGGTGTTTTGTTTGTAGTGGTTTTTTCCACCCACAAAATAGGTGGACTTCTTTTGTCCCTAAGAAATTTAGTATATACAAGAACTTTTATCTTTTTTTGTCCTTTCCTTATGGATGAAAGTGACCTCATTCATCTTATTGGGCGTGTACAACATCAGATTATGGTTCCAAAAGGGGAAAAAAACACCAATTTTTTATTTGATTAATTTGGGCTGAAATAGAAGATAAAATAAGTGAGAACTATGTTGCTTTGGTCAAGTTTGATAGAGAGTAGGACAGTAGTTTCTACAATGATTTCTGTTCCTTTAAGATTGAGTACCAACTCCCTTTGTGTCCTAATTCACAGAAGTGTGCAAAATTAACTTAACCTGGAATCTGATGTAAGTGGGCACGTTTCAACAGCTTCACATATCAGTAGAACACCAAGTTGATTGAAAAAAATTATGGGTATTCCTAGGCTATTTTACATTAACCAGGGTTGCTTAATTAGGTGTCTATTTTAATCATAACTTTTTAGATATGTTTCAGTCATTTGTTGTGTTTGAATTCTTCTGTCACATGAGTAGTTTAAATTTATATTGGCATTTGGCTTTGCAATTCACTTAAAACACTAAAAGAAGTTCTATATTCATCCAGAAAGAGTTTTTAATGTATATATTTTTTTCTTGAGTAAGAATATTAGGCAGATATAATAGTATAATTTTGCTTCACACTTGGTGTTTTTTCATCTCTAAAATAAGCCACTGGGATTAAGAAATATCTGAGAAATACAGCTACAGCGTAACCATAGTCTGTATGCTGTATACAGACCATTTCAGCTGATATTAAACTGTAACACATCAAATGATCCTTGTGGGTCCATTCCAACTCAGAATATTCTGAAATTCTGCAAAATGTTGGTAATATATACTTCCAGATTGTTGATCAGTTTTGGTCTGTTTGTAATCAATAAATGGATAGAGTTTAAATGAATTGAACAGTGTTGAATTTGTCTTCTAGATATTAAACTTATAATTAAAAACTGATAGTCAAGCAAGTTAAATGAAAACTTTAGTCTCTTGGTTTATAAAAACTCTGCTTGTATTTGTGGTTCTGATCATTTTGCTAAAGATGTATATATTGTAATTTAAGCTGTTTCACTTTTGCATAATTTAGAGAAAAAATTCCAAGTTATTTATGATGCAAAAACTGCCAGGAAAAATAAAGAGGAAACCAAATGCTGCTCAGTTGTTTCAGATAAAATTTCAGGCCTCAGTGAAAAGTAAAATCTCCAGATTATCTTTTTCCATTTTTTTAATCTCCACCTAGTACTAAGTAAAGAGTGGTACGATTTTCCAAGTTGAGGCAAAATTATCCATATTACAAAAATTTACGTGTCTGTCACATCTCTCAGGTCTTTGGGGACTGGGTGAATTTAAGACAGAAGGCTGCGTGAAGGATTCAACGAAAGCTAAGGAGACAATAGGATTGCTGAGGATAATGTGAATAATGGGATTATGTGTCTCAGTACTCAGAAATTCATGCTAGGATACTCAAAGTATGCTGTGTATCCTGGGCCTAGAACAGAGTCTGGATTTCAGCCAGATGCTGGATGCTCAAGGGGCTGCAGGTTGGAACTCAGCCTGAGGGCCTGCCCCCAAAAGGGGCACATAACCAGATCTGTGAAGGTAGCATTATTTGTCTTAAAGCATTTCTGCCATTTTTCTTTCTACTTCACTGGAAGAAGCTGGGCATAATATCCTTTACTCTCCCTCTGCTCTAACAGAAAAAGCTAAAGATAAACAAGGTTGAGAAATGGCTCAATTGTCTGTAATGAAAAAAATGCACTTGGTGGACACTTTCATTTTACAGCTATTACCCTTAGGGCCCTCCTTATTCTCTCAACTCGCTTTTGCCGATGATTAAAGTCTTGACTGATCATTATTCTCTGAGGTACTTTTGTAGGATTTATGGCTTTGAAGTGGTTGTCATATATGCCACTACAGTACTTCACTCATTTTTTTTAATCCCATCCTGACACCTCCTACAACCATATAGGGTTTGGCTTTAATGGAACTGGAATCATAGCAGCTTTGCCAGAGGGAAAGGGTCTGAGAGCAATTTAGTATGAAGACAAACTTTTAAAAACAAAATCAGTGTTTCAGATGAATATTTGTGAGTAAATTTTAATTTTGTGGAAGTGTTTTCTGGTTTGTTTTTTTTTCCCCATTACTGTTCTTGTGATTAAATCTTGATCAGGCATGGAATGGAAGCTACATTTTTGTTTTGTGTGCACCGGATAAGAAGGTAAAACATTTTTTAATAGGTTTGCTTCAAAGGAAAAAAATAAACCTGAGTATTAAACTGCGCATTTATAGAGTTACTGTAGGAGCACCAAAGAAATTAGAAGTGCTCCACCAGTCAGTGGAAGATACTCCACATGGGAGCCTGACCAGGATGGTTTAACCAGAGCAACCCAGATGTGAAGCCAAAACTGAGTCACAGAGTGCATAGTGCTGAGGCAAATTCTGAATGGGAGAACTTCGCATATCCTCATCATCTGTGATCAAAAGCATTACTTTAGAAACTTAGAACAATGAAGTATAAAGTATAAAACCAGCATTGTGTCAATATTCACCGCGTGAACTAAGATGGATGAAATGCTAGAAGTACTGCAAAACTTCTGGTCTCTTCAACTGAGTGAGAAAAATTCAGGCAGTATGCAGTACCTGATCTAGGAAAGGAGCTATAATGAAGAGAAATTTTAATGTACTTTAGATTAAAGTTTTTCAGATGAAAAGCCATTGAAACAGAGACTGTCTCCTCAGCTCATGCAAAAGAAAAGATATCCAGGCTTCAGGACAAATAAAAGTCTGCTGAGATCAGGGCAAGAAGTGACATTTTCAAACTCATTATTGTCAAGGTACTCTGTATATATCTGTGTGAGAGTTTAGCTAGATTTGAACTCCAAAACTGCCTGACATTATTATTTGAGGGAAGAACAGAAACACTATGTTCTTGATCTTGCCTTGCTCTATGCTCTTGTGATAGTCACTCCAGGAAGCAAATGCCAATATTATTCCTCAGTGTAGTTGTGTTTTCTATGGTGGTTGCTCAGTAGTTCCTGAGTTGAGATGACAGAACTGTTTTTTGATAGGTTCTAGTGTATGGTGTTGAATCATCTAAGTTAAACCTTAAAACTTCTTTCAGAGGCAGTAGGGCTGGTGGTCCTTGCAGAATATAATCTGCCACAGGTGAGTATTATCAGCTCAAGTGGTGATGGTGAGCTGGTTTCTGTTGGCTTATCCTCGTGGGACACTAGCAAACAGCACTACCAGTTTGGTTCTACTGAACATTTATTGGGAAATGGGGTGGCTTCTTAAAAGTAAGAACTAATACTTAATATCACTAATCCGAAAAATAAAAGCAAAGGCTATTTTAAGGATTTAATCATCATCATGTTTAAAACAAGTATGCCTTGGCTACAACTGCTTGTGATCTTAGAGAGGTGAAGTAGCAGGATAAAGATTTTCATTCCCAGTATCTATTTATAACACTTGTTTTGCAAGCCACCAGGCTACATTTTGTACCAATCACAGGTCCTTAAGTTAGTCTCCAAGACTATCTAGCAATTTGATTCCCCACTGAGAACTGGAAAAAAGCTCCAGCTGTGAACTGGAAAAAGAAAAAAAAAAAAAAATTGTGTCCTAATCTGATGCTAGAACACCTTTTAAAAAGGTCTTGTTTTTACTGACTGCTTATGAATGACACCTTTAGTTTTGGCAGTTTCAGGGAAAGAACAGGAGAAAGAATTACATGTTTCCTTGTCAAGTGTCATACTCTAAATGCACTTGGTACTAGAGCTGTAATGTCAATATAACCTCTTTTGTCGAAGTTTCCATCTCAAATGCAGAGGTGAGCTGCTAAATACTCCAGCTGATGTAGGTGACAGGCTTTGCCTTTCTCCTGTAGCATATCCTCCTCTCTATTCTTACCTTGTTCCCTGTGTCAAATTGTCTCCCAGTCTCGCAAGACTTCCATTTTTTTCCTTTCCTCTCGACATGCTGTCTGCCATTGACTCCCCAATAAACGAAGCAAGGTTCCAAGACAGAATCTGGTAACTAACCTGCAGGCCAGCATATCTGCTGCAGGGATAGAAGCACCATGAGGTGGCCGGCCAAGAGGCAGCCAGCCACTTGGACTAGGTGGCTGCCATCTGGCTTCCCTGTCAGCACCTGTCTATTTGCTGGCCAAACTACAGCAGCTCTCTGACCGCTTAGCTGTGCTCCCAGAAGGTATGTGCTGCTTTTTCAACTTGCATGAAAAGCTCAGTGTCTTGCACAGCCTATCTGATTTGGATTGTATTTTTGCCTGTACTATGTGGCCTGTTTTCGTTTTGTTTATTTGGGTTATATTTAGGGATTGCTCTTCAGAATAAACTCTGTTTTATCATTTTTTTCTAAAGAATTTTCAGCGCTTCACTTTTTTTGTTGTTGCAAGTCAGACTTTCATGCAAGACACTATAGGCTTTTTTTTTCTGTCTCAATATGTTTTTTTAAAAAACAACAAATGACAAAATGCTCATTAGATCTTTAGAGGGTGTGGGAAGAAACAGCATAGAAAATTCCACATTACAGCTTCTCCTGAACATCCAAAACTATTGGATTCTTTGACCCAGGCAGTTTAATGAAAGCTGTAGTGCTGTACCTGGTTCTGTCACAAAGGACCTGTAAGTACTTTTGATTGCTCTTATAATGTGTCTTTCTCTAGAAATGGTGTCTGTGCTTGACATTTTTAATGCTTAATAACAAAGGTCAAGGACAGAAAAACTGCAGTGAAGGTGATGTGTGAATTTCAATCTCTGTGATTTTTTTTTTGTTTCTTTGGAAATTTTTTTTTCTATTATTTGACTTAAATTGTGCCCTGAAACATTTTGAACATTTTTGTTCTTTATCTGTAAGCAACCTAACTTAGCTTATTTTAAATTTTTATTTTAATAATAATACTAAATAATTGGTTTCCTATTGTTTTTTCAGATACCTAAGCATAACCACTTACATGTGTTGGCAGAAGTTTGTTGTTGTCTGGTGTTGATGAACCTATGTGAGTGAATGGAATGAAACAGTCAGCATGTATGTGAGGAGATGCCAATGGCATCGTATAACATGAGGTCTGTGCTCTTTCCTGTGCAAGGATGGTAAAAGCAAGGTGTTATTAGCGTCATGATGTAAACATTTCATCACAGCAAAAGTGTAGTGCTATGTCTAACTGCTATGTGCTTTATGACAAAAGACTGGTGCAGCAGTAGTCATGGTAGTTACCTGGAATTAATGGCTGGATTGATAGTTAATTCCCTAGGTAGGATGAAGCACATTCATTTGTGTCCTACCTGGCTTGTCATTAACATGATAATGACTGTGTTTAGGAAAAAGGCTGCTCCTGTTAGAATCATAACCACAATTGTTATGATTAAAATCAGTCTGTTCTTGCTTTTTATGTTTCTGAGGTCTGTTTAATCTGTGCATTAGATTTGGAAAACTGATCAAGAGGTAATGACCAATTTTGTGCTTAAAAAAATAAATCCCAAAACCCTCAGTAGTTGGACCATCAGGATAACACTGGAGATGTACAGAAAAAATATTCTTTAGATAAGTACTGAAATTCTGAAGGAAAAAGAAAAAAATTAAGATGGGCCTAGCTGAGTGTCCCCATATACTCTGCTCTCCCTGTCCCTGTAGAAAATTAATTCAAATGAATTTGGGTTTTTTTGACCCTACCTTGCTAAGTTCATCAGTTTGCCTGAATTAAAGGATATAATAGAGCAAAACAAACCCCCATACGTATACCCCCTTTGTCATAATTCACAAAGTTTCAAGGCCAGTACGAGAATCTGGGAGTTTTCTAGGACAGATTCAGTGGAAATGGTATCTGTCAGTACCAGGATCTAGGGCTTAGGAAGTCTGGGATAGGACCTGGAGAGCTTCTGCTCATTGAAGTCAGCATTTTGCAAGTTAGAGTTTGAGTTTCATAGAGAAGCAATACATTGCAATGGGGCGTAGAATCCCAACATGAATGAGAAGGCTACTCTGGTAAAATAGGATTGAAGAGATTAATGCATTAATTGAAAAATAAATATATTTCTGTATTGAGTTAATTTAATAATTTTGAACAGGTTTAATACGATAGTAGGTGAAGACAGCTGATGATGAGATATTGGGAGAACGCATTTAGCAAGCCTGCTCTATAAAGATTTTTTATTTAATATTAAAATAGTGCTGGTTAATATGCTTCTGAATTCTAACAGGAAAAACAGCTGGTGTAAGTCCCTGTGCTGTAAACTGTGTTCTTCTGCTGTTACATTACCTTCTAGTCACCTTGTTGCTGCTCTCTTGGATAACTTTACATGAGAATGTGCTTGGTAACAGTTGGGTTTTCTTCTGTGAAGGAAGAGGAAATACATCTTTTGTCAGTGGACTGTAGTTTTCCCCTTTTTTCTGAATAACTTGTTTGTGTTGGAAATCTTGTTTGTGGTTAGGTTTAGCGTTAAGAGAGTCCAAGAGCCTACAGCTCCTGGAACCCTGGGGCTGGAAAAGGCATGCACAGGCCATCCCAGCAAGGCCCCCAGCATTGCTGCTCCTACATTTTATCTGATCTGGACCACCCCTGGTTATGAGGTTAGGCTTCAGGTTAGGGTAGTGGTGACTGTAGCGGGCAGGTTAATGGAGTTTCAATCAGCCTATGCCCCCCAGCAATGACTTCTTGTTAACCCTTAAGAATTTTTCCAGGTTACTTCAGCATCTTGATGTTCATTTTCATCATGCCTTTGGAGATAATTGTAAAATAAACTTTTGTCTCTTTTATAGAAAGTTGCTTTACCTACTCTTCCTCTTTTTACTTCCTTGAGTGTTAATACCTCAACTGATTTTTAGAACATTTTCAGATATTTTTGTGTTCTTTTAATTGTCAGAAAACTAAAAATTTCATGTTTCCTCATATCCAAAACTTGAAATAACTAAAACCCCAGAAAAATAAGTCAGAGAAAATAGGAGAGAAATTGCTGTCATCATAGCAGTTGTCTGCTAAATCACCTTAGCATTTGCTTGCAGCTGGAGATAAGCAGCTATCAGTGACTATCATGGCATTCCTATTAATTGTTTCTGCTTATTCTCTAAAAGCATTTTTTGGAAGCTGAATGATTTAGTTTTCTGACAGCTAAGAATTAGGTAAGAGAGGACTGGCATTGTGCTCAGAAAGACTTGCAGCACAGTGATGGATCTAACATGGGGAATACAGACTCTCTGTTCTGGTACTTAAGAGACCATGATGGTACTGAAGGGAAAATGAACCACAGGGACCCTATTGGGGCCCGGGAGTCAGATAATGGGAGCACCAAGATGAAGACTGTGATGATTCAGAAATGAGCAGTATGAAGATTGGGTGGTGGGGAATGAAAAAGGGAAATTAGAAGTGCAGCAGAGGACAAACTGAGAAACTGACACATCTGTTTGCATTTTTTGGGATAAAGGTTATTCCTGTTTTGGGGAAAAGGGACATTAGTGGCATCAGCAGTACTGTGATGGCTAAGGATAAAAATAAATAGGCTCTCAAGAGACTGGAGAGCAGGATATCTGCAGAGAAATACAGGGCTTACAGAAATGGGGGCTTCCTCCATCATGGAGAAAAGGCTAGAGTGTTATGATAGCTATTAGTTACACAGGTGTTATGAGGACACAGATAGAACACAGGAAAAGGAAACCAGTGTTGTACAGACAGGGTTAGGGTGGGCCCCTCCATTTTTTCTTATGGGCCCCTATTGCTTATCCTGTATCACTTGGAAAGGGAGCTTTTGTGGCTTTTGACATGGAAAAGATCATGACAGAGAGAAGTGCTGGGATAGCAGGGAGTATGTCAAGGAACCACTGTGTGTTTAATGAACTTGGCTGTCAGAAATGCTGAATGTTTAATTTCTCTGAAAATGTTTGTCAAGTATATAATTTGTGAGCAGTAACAGGTTTGTTCTAAGTGGTGCACAGTTGGTGTGTTTCACCACTGCTTTGAAGTGAAGATGCCATTTGTCCTATGCTTGGGTATATTTGCTCTCCTATTTGTTGGATTTTTAGTGATGTCCAGCCTTGGAAAAGTTCAAGAAGTCTAAGCAGGAGAATTAGCCATGGGATAAAATTAAATCCACCGATGTTTGTGAATTAGAATTTGAATGTCTGGTAAAGCACAGTTGTAAATTACACAAATCTGTGGTCATATTAATGTAGTGATTTATATATTATTGCTACCATAAACGTTTTATAGGGCTGGTGGTGGACTAATGTTTTGTGCCTTTTGACAACATTTGCAATCTGAAACAGTGGGGAGACACAATCCAAGTGCATAAGCATTTTAATCTTAATGATTTGCATGATTTACATCCTGCAAAGTGGGACATTAATTCAGTTCCCCATGGAAGATGCTTTTGTTTGGAAGCCTACTTTTAAAGGAATACACTTGGTTTTTGAATGACTTTTTGTTCATACATTATCTGATGTCAGTAATGTGTGTGGTACTGTGAGTTACCCATCTCTGTTAGGAACAGGAACTTGTTGAACTTGGATGGCACATTTCTATTGACATTTTAGTGACTTTTCTTTTAAACATCTGTGAATTTGGCTTATGAGGCTGACCATTCAAAGTCCCAGCCATATGTAATGTGTATTGCATTTGCAGCCCCTATTCAAGGCCAGGTTCTCAACTGGGAAGGCAGGTTGCATTTATCATACTAGCCAGACTCACATTTTTTACATCCTTATTTTCTGTAAGTTCACAATATTTCATTTGGAGGTGGTATCACTCCTTTTTTGTAGTATGAAAATGACACTGAAATCCTTGCTGTGAATCTGTGCATGGAGTAAAAGAGTATTTCATTTAAACATGAAAAAGAGGGTAGACATGTAGTAAATGCAGGCTGTGGTGTGATAGAGGAGAGCCTGTGATTCTTCAGGGAGGTTTACATAATTATTAGCAAAAACCTGCTAATCTTCATAAGAAGAAAGTTATTACAGAGAGAGGTTTTGGAGACTGCAAGGATGGCAGCTTCTTCTGAACTGCCTCTAAAATCCTGTGGGAAATGAAATAGCTAGGAAGGATTTCAACTTGGCTTGTTTTCCAGCATTCCTAATCTGCTTACTTCGTGATAGGGTTTGATGCAATAATATACTTTTTTTCTGTATTGCAAGCTGCTCAGTTTGAGTCATTAGAATTTATATTTTGGCATGAGAAAATAAAAGAATGTTGTCTTAGCTGTCCCATCACAGTCACTTTGCCTATCCATGAAAAGAAATTGAGGTTAGAGAGATCTACTTAGAAGGTTTCACAATGAGATAGAGGCAAGGGCTATATTAATCTTGAAAACAGCAACATGAGGGGGGAAAAATAAAAGGATAGAGTATAAACTTGTCCATATCCTTTTAGAATAACCTTAGCAACCCCAAATCTGGGTATTTTCAGTAATGTCTGGAGCACTAGAACAGTGGAGTTCATTGCCCTTTGACAGCCATTAACCCATTCTGACAGTGGAAGGTAACCATAGGCAGAGGCATTAATAGGAGAATGGTTTTCAAGAATGTTTAAGTGCAGAGATCTGTTTTGAAGAAAAGGGAGGGAGGGATGTGCTGTCCTTTTCTCTACTGATTTTGTATCAGGAGCTACACAAATTACTGTAGTTATGCCTGCAAGTGTATGTATTCTGTAGGAGTAGACAAAGATAAGCATGGTTGAATAACGGAGAAATGACCAGGAACACCTGTAACTGAGAACTGGTTGAAAATCAGGAGTCTTTCTCTCAGTTCTGTGTTGGGTGGGTTTATGGCAAAACAAAAAACAACAACAAAAAAAAAAACAAAACAGGGGTTTGTTGTTATCTTTTGAAACTTTATTTATTTCATTTCTTAAGCTCAGAAGTAGTGGCCTGAATAAATCTGAAGCCATTTGAATTCTGATTTAAATCCCTTCCTTTCCCATGCAGAAAAAAAAAAATCTAAATATCTATTTTTAGTTACTTTGCATTTATTCTAAATTATTTATAAGCTATTTGGTTTTGAAAGGATGTATAGAAATTCAGTAGTGAGTAAAATTTGGCCAATTTACAACTATATTTTATATAATTCTAGATTTCATATTTCCTGCCCAAACTTTTTTGCTTCTGGATTACAGCACATTGATAATTTTGATGCAGTGCCCTTGAATGTAGTATTGAACATATTTGCTCTCAGATGTTCATATCTGTTAGTCTTTGCCACCTTTAGATTTCCCCCTTCTCTGCAGTCTCTCGTAAAGAGCCCCCTGGAATGCCATTGTGTTAAATCTAATTTCAAAATTAGCCAACAGACTTTGCAACATGCCAAGCCACTATGCTTCTTCCTGACCTTAGTTCATAGGAGCAAGCATCGTATAGAATTTCTGCCACTTAATTGGTATTGTTGTCTCTTTCTGTGTTAGTACGGGCTGGAAAGTAGTTCTTAGCAGGTTTTCATTGTAACAAAACCTATGTGGTGTACATTCAAGGGAGTTTCCAAAATCCTGGAAAAAGAAATTTAGCTTTGGCTCATGGTGATCTGGAATAATTCTTGGTTAAAAAAAAAAAAAATAAAAAAAAAATCAAACTTAGCTGTTTTGGTTTGTTAAAGCCCTGTCTTTTGTGAAATCACCTTGTGAGAAGATGTGTTGGCTGATTGCTGCATTGGATTCATTGCAGAGCATCATGTGACTTTCTGTGTAACTCAGTGAGGGGGAAGGTGTTGGAGATATTTCATACATATTCTTTTCTTAGTTAGGAGTGTTTAAAGTTGATTTCAATTGCACAGCAGATTTACATGTCGACTTGCTCTTTTAATTGGTTGTTGATTATATTTTTTAAATCCAAAATTGAATTTGGGTGGCTACTTATATTTACCATAGAGGAAGAGATGAGTGCCACATATATAAAATGAAATCTGGGATGCTCTTTCCTGCTCCTGCTCTTAAATCATGGAGAACATATAAGACAGCCTTCTCACAAAAATCCTCAGTACACATTATAAATAAATAATACCCTGGACAGTCATAAATAACATTCTTAGCTTTTAATGCATAATTAACATTGACCACTAGCTTGTAACACAGCTGAATAATTATGCCACATTTTAAAACTATTTCTGTCTCCTTCAGCCACAGTCAAGCAGTTAAAATATGGCCAGTTTTTTGGGGTTTGGCACAGTAATATTTAGCTATAAATTCCCAGTGAGCTCTTTAAAAGTCTAATTAGTAGCAACCATTAGTGTTGGATTATTACTCTGGTTTAGGCACTAAATAAGCAGCCTGCTTTTGTAGGGTAAAGTCCTACAATGTGCTGAGAGTACCATCTACAAGGGTTCATTTTGCTCTTCCTCCTAAATCAGAGTCCCTTCAGTAACCCAGTGGTCTAGGTGGCTGAACCCAGTAATGCTTAACTCTGCTGGGTTCTACACTCTGTATCCATGTCCTGATTCCCTGTGGCCAGGACTCCCACAATGCAGCAGGAGCTGAAAGCCCTCCCTAGATCACATATTTGCTGGAGACCTGTGCTGAGGTGACCGCTTATGGTAAATACACCCAAGAGTATTAGCTGAGCCTGCCTGTGTGAAATCTGGTGAGGTTTGGTGAGAAGACTGGTCTGGGAGGGTACAGTCCAGTTACTTCCCTGAGCTTGTCCTCAGCATTGTCCTTGAGCAGTTCATTGGGCCACAACATGCAACCCTGCAAGGTTCAAAGGAGCAGGCTACCAGCTGCAGTGTGATGTAAAGTGTGCAAGTATACAATTGGAAAGCTGATTTTGGAATGAAACTCTACAGCTGCATTTCTGTGCTTTGGCCTGTAGGATGCCTTAAGGGCACTAAAATGTGGAAATTTAAAGGGCATTGTGTGCCCTTGTTTCCTCATATACAAGTGTTGACTTGTCTGAATGTAGTGGGGTTGACCCAATTTAACATTAGAATTCTAAGAGATATTTTCCAGAGGTTTCAGTAAAAGAAGAACAGAGAGTTGTAGCAAGATGCATGGATTTACAAGTATTTGCTACAAGCTTCATGGGACAAAAAAAAAGTGGCATGCACTGGAGAATGATAGTTGTCCACTGAATTGTATGTAAAGCCACTTTATGCTCAATAGGTGCATTTTGTCAATACAGTCAGTAGCTGTTATGACCTATATTGTATATATATTGGTAGTATATTTCACATTGGGTTTACAAATTGTGCACAGATTATGCTGTAAAAGGCTGTGGATATCCATGAAGGTCTAGGAAAAAGAAAATATTTAAAATGCTAATTGTCTTGTTTTCAAAGTATTTCTATGTAGGGAAGTCAAAAAGGATATATAACTTTCAATACTAAATGAATGTATAATACTTTCAATGCTACTTAGGACTTCTTCCTTCCTGCTGCTTCTAACTAATAGTAAATGCTATTAGAAATAGTTATCTTCTGTTTTTTAGGGCTTTATCTTTTAGTAAAAAAAAGTCTGTTTAATTTGTGAATTTTTAGAATTTTATGAAAGAGTAGTTATCCATTTTGATCTCTGGTTATTAATTGAAGAGCTGATTTCCAAAATAGTTAGATCTTACTGTAATTTGACTTTATGTAGCAGTTGGTGGCTATTGAGTTACTCTTCCTGTATGTAAATATTTCTTTGAGATTTTACCACTCAAATCACTGTCTAATGTCTATATGCTTTCAAGGTTGCCAGTTTAGAACATCTATTCATCTTAATTCTGGGCAAAAAGTAATTTTAGATCTTTAAAAATAGTAATGATAAATCATATTTTTCAATTTAGTTTTACTAGGGAATTTATTCGAGATATATTCCTACTCTGTAGTTGAACTTCATTTATTCATAGAGGTGATACAATTACTGCTGGACTCACTGGGATACTGCAGTGGAGTTCCGTGACACATGCTGAGTTTTTGTGATTTTTTTTTTATTAACACTTTCTTTATTATTCTTTAAAAGTGACAACTTGTCTGTTTCTCACCACATCCTGGTATAAGTGGGGAGAAGGACAATGTATTTACCTGAGTTTTTAATTAATCTGCTGTATCTTAGATTGTCTAGGTAGGAGTTCTCAATTTTTTCCTACATCTCTCTTAATTCCATCACCTTATTTCTTTATAGTACACTTTGTTCTTTCCCTTGCTTTTTTTATCCGGACAGGTGATAGGAGTGACTCCAGCAGGAAGACTGTAGGCATAATATATCTCAAGTTCATCACAGCAGGCTGATGCAGTGGCCTTGGAAGGCATTTACTTCATTTCTTTTCACTGCTGGGGATCCAAGGAATTTTCACTGCTGTAAAACTCTGTTTGCTAATGCAATCCAATAACTGATATTTCTGGCATGAATTCATCCTTGCTGGAAATAGCCCCTTTGCTTTCAGTAGAGCTATTTTAGGGATGGATTTAGTCATCTAGCTTGTTAAATTATGTCCTTTTCTTTTCCTTGGTTTCCTCCTTTCTCACAATGTGAAATCTGTAGTCTTCTCTCTTGGGTCAGCATTTTATTTTCAATGTGAAATATATGTCCTGGCTCCAAGGCCATAAACCATTCAAACAGCTTCTATTATATTAAGTATTAATGTGCAGTATTTATTCAGCCACTGAGTAGGAGGAGTGGAATACTGGAAGGTCTACTAATATTTGCCAAACCGTGTTCTTTTGCATGGAAGAGACAGGGTAATAATGTGTAAGGTTACATTTATTCTGTGCAGTACTTTGAATTTCAAGAGATAACAGAAAATCAGGAGGGGAAGGAGGTCAGATAAAACATGTGGATTAAGCAGCTGACGTCCAAGAGACCTGAGAGCATCACAGGAACTGCCTTACTGTGAGTGGTTTAGTCCATGTAAATTCTTGGCTTTTCATATCTGCAAAGCTATTTTGCTAGTTCTGCTAATGATTTAGCTTAGCTTTTTTTTTAGCTTTTTTTTTTTTTTTTTTTTTTAGGTCTATTCTATTTCTTTTCTGGATATAATTGTGAATCTGATCTTCTGTCAGTCCTTCAAAGCAGGCTGTTCAGTGGATCTTAGAACACTCTTATTTATCCACCTCAAAGGAAGTTGAATTCCAGAAAATCAGTTTTATATTCTGTGCCTGAATTTCCCATAGATCAAAAAAGGGTTGCAACAGCTATCCAGACCAATGAAATATCATTTTGGGTGTCTGAGGCCTCTCTTTTATTAGGTTCGGGTTTTTTTCCCAGTTCTGAAGAATGCATGTCTAAGATTGAGTCACACATTTGCAAATATATGGAATGTTAAAACTAATGGATATGAAAACTAAGTTATTGTACTGAATATTAAAATTAGTAGTTAAAATATTATGGAAGAAGTACAGATTAAACAGATTGATTTTGTTGGTGGTGGGTTTTTGTTTTCTTTCTTTTGTTTTTGTCCTCACCATACGAATTTGCTGATTATGAGTGTCCTTCTAGATCTTTCTGGCTTCATTAGCAACTGTATTGTCTGTACAAAACATAATTGAAGAACTTTGGCATGTGAGTTTGAAAAGGCAAGCACCAATTACTGATACTTTGTCCCTGTGGAGAAGCTTTTGTTCATGTTTCAGGGCATAATGTGATCAGTTTAAAACACTTAAAATAAAACAATCTAAAAATGGGGTTACAGAGGACAGGCCATGTTTTGCTGCTTGATTTGCCCACATTAATGACAGCTTTTGATGTCTTACACTGGATTAAAGTCATTTCAGAGACTAAGCATTGTCAGCAGTAGAGGCTGTGCAACCAAGAGATGAAATCAATGGGCCAGGACCAGAAAAGAATTCACAAGGAAAGTGAAAATGAATTAAAAAAACTACACTACTTATAACCAATAAATATAGTTTGTGTCTTCTTGCTTCCTGCTGCCCACATACTTCAAGGATGCAAGGTGCAAAATATATGTCCTAAACAGGGATTCAGGAAGATTTGGACAACTGCATGTGCCAAATTGCTAAAATTTGTACAAAAAGCAAAAGGCCTTGTGGATGAATACACGGAGGAAGGGGCAGCATAGCTCCTGTAGAATGAATCCCTCTGTACAAAGCAATGAGCAGGGGAATAAGAAAGGAATTCCTTGAATGGGTGAATCAGCGATTTAAACATGGGAAACACAGGGAAGGAACAAATTATCAGCTCCCAAAGCCACCAGAGGAACTGAAAGATATTTGAACTGGGACAAGGGCTGCCTATCACATGGAACAATCTACAACTAGTAGTACGAAAGTTTCTTGATGGCTGTAAATGGAAATACTAAAGTTAAATTAAAGGACTGAAGGAGGATCTTACACAAGTCAGTAGCTGCATAATAAAGTGGCAAATGAAATTTGATGTAGGCAAAGGCTAAATTTTCCACATGAAAAATGTAAATTTTAATGCTGTATGTGAAATGTTGAAAGCTGAGATGACTTTTAGTAGTCAGAAGGAACATTTGTGAAGTTATACAGCAAAAAGTCCATAAAGGTCTGATAGCAAATCAAAAGAAATAGAAAAACTAATTGAAAGAAATTATTAGAAAGCAGATAACTTGGGTTGCTGTATAAATCCAAGGTTTACCCTTATCTTAGTTATTTTATCCCCTAATCGCTTAAATCTTTAATATTGTCACATAGAGATATTAATACCTAGAGGTTGGGAGATATCAATGATTGCTCATGACTTGAATTCTGAAACCAACTTTTGGCTTCTACCTGAACTCAGATGGAACATTTGGAATAAAACAGTATGACAAATCTTACTGTTTTCTCTTGGTGCCATTTTACCAAGAGAATGATAAAATTCTCTTACCATTTCACTTTTATGGTACAGTAAAATAAATAAAATATCATCTGACTTCTTTTTCTGCAGTCCATGAGAAAATTAGTTTCTCTTTAGCATATGTGCTTTGTCTGTTATTTAACACTTGACATTTGCACACAATAGCATTTCATAACTTGGATTGAGGAACTTTTGTAACAAATGGCCATGTCTAAACATTTACTGTGTTTTACTAATCAAATTTTGCCTCAAATTTAGAATTATTTTATTCTAGTTCATGGTCATGCAAAAAAGTTAAAAAAACCCTATTTTTATCCCCTATTTTCTTGGTTTTCATTGTTTTTAGCATCATGCACTTGGTATCTCTATCCCACTAAGAGAAAACATCCTTTGAAGTGCTCAGCACTTTGAAAGCAGGATGGGAGGGAAGGTCAGAAGTTTCATCAGGTACCTGCTGAAATCTTCCTGTTTAGAAACTGAAGAGTACTGGCCAAAAAACTGATGCTTTTCCAGAAGGAGTTTTTTGATCCAGTGTACAGCTGGTTTGCTGATAGCCATCAAGAAAACAACACCTAGCAATAGCATCAGGTTCAGTGCAACAACACTTTTACTTGGCTGCACTTCCTGTGTATGAACAAAGGAATGAAGCAGTCAGGTGTAATGTGGATACCAACAGGACTGAGACCCATCTGTCACCTCAGCACACCTTTCCTATTAGATGGTTGTGAACACTAGAACCTTCTGCATGCCCTGTAAAAGCTGCTGTTTCCTGATCTGTTTTCATTTTTTACTATAAGGCATGAAATCATAATTTCAGACTCAGCAAGTCTGGTCACTTGGAATAAAATTCATGACAGATCAGGCGAGTTAAAGGATTAATTATCAGTGCTATTAATTACAAATGCAGTCTCTTCTTCGCCCTTACCTTTTAATACACCCCTGTTTCTGTGATTGTAATGGTCATTCATAAATATAAGCTATTTTTAGCAAATGATTTTCAACAACTAATGACATGAAATGAACCATTGAAAATGAGTGATTTATTTGCTTCTGTTATTTATTACTCACCGCTTGGGGTATAGCTGATCTGTACATAATGCGTTATTATTTTTATCATAGATGACTGAAAATTTTTAATATTTAGAATAACAAATTTTTAGTTTAGAGAATGGTGGTGTAGAATTAACTCTTATCCTGATTTCTAGCATTTTCCACTTATTTTTATTAACATAAAATTCTTTAAGTTATCCAGTTTAAAAGCAAATGTAAAAAGCCCGGAGGCACGCAGTTCTACAGTGGCAGGAGCTATGACTGGGAGAAGTGTGTGTATGGCAGCCCTTCCACCGAGGGAGTCCTGCACAACAACAACAACTCATGTTTTGGACTATGGAAATTTACTTTAGTATCTGAGTTTGTATTTTATGTCTAGTGGCTGTGAGCTAGTCCTTGCAATGCTGCTAAATCTTATCAAGAATCTGTATAAAATTCTTTGCTTGATCTTTTCTTCTACCTTCCCCATCTTATGTTTTCTTTTCCATGATGATATCATTTACCATATGTGTGTTAAAAAAAGGAGGGTTAGATTTACCACTTCCTTATTTACTAAATGTGCTAATTTACTTTGCCTGGAATGTGATAAATGAAAGATTTGGTAGAATATCTGTTGGATTTAAAAATGGGAAGAGATTTTTTCTTTTCTTCTGCTGGCACTAAGATGTATAACAGAGAGCACCACTTCTACAGGTCTTCTGGAAAACTAACTTACAGCATAAGAGCTTTTTTGGTGATTTGAGAGACATTATCTTAAAGATAAAATGATAAATGATTCCTTGTTTTCTGTGGAGGAAAGATAGGAAATAGAGATCAGGGTAGCATCATCAGATGCCTTTTGAGAAAAAATCAGTAACTGAACAAAAAAATTAAAAGAACAAAACCACATTACATTCAGAGGCAAACTAAGGAAATGAGGTCTAAATAAAATTACTGCTATGCAAGTAGTAACTATACATAATTTATAGACAGCCCAAAGAAGCATAAAAATTGATGTCCTGCAATAGCCATGTAAATCGACAATTTTGAAAGGTTGCTTTCATCTGCATCTTTCATCCATATTCCTATTATTTTGATAGATAGTAATGTTAAAGGTGAATGTCTTAGTGAGATTTCATTTGCATTTGAAGCAGTCTTGTACTTTTGTCTCCTTTTCAAGCATCCCAGCAATCTAATTTTTTTTTTAAATGTTAAATTTATGTGTGTAAAAGCTAATGGGATATTAAGCCATTTTAAAGCTCTGGAATGTGTATAGAGAAGATTTTCAGATGTTAATTGAAACTGGCAAGTGTGATCGAATAGCAGAAGGCTATTATTAAAATTAAAATAAGGCTGAATTAGAGAGAATATTTCTGATAACAAGAGGAGTTTGTGCGTAGTGGAATTCTCTAGAGAATTGCACAGACCTTTGGCTCGTGGAGAGGAGGCCATATGCAGAGATGTGACAATCTCTTCTGCTACTGCTCTTGAGATGTTCCATGTTATAACTGTGAATCTGGAATTAGCTGGGAAGTGAGCTTCCACTTTTCCACCAAAACACAGAGTGAGGGGGCTCCTTCCCCCGTTAGACCGGGAGTCATGTGGTAACTCTCAAAATTAACTGTGAATCTTCACATCTTTGGCTGGGTGTTGGCATGTTGCTTAGTCCTGGGAAGGGTGAGGGAAGAATACTACTGGATCAAACAGAAAACTCAGTGCTAATACTGTCCTTTATTTTTTAGTATGTTTTTTTTTTTGGGTGGTTTTTTTTTTTTGGTTTTTTTTTTTTTTTTTTTTTTTTTTTTCCTTTGAACCTC
>JAYDZK010000268.1:20280560-20342204 GCA_034509185.1 Euphonia xanthogaster | reverse complement strand
AGTGCGAATACTTTCCTTTATTTTTTAGTATGTTTTTTTTTTTTGGGTGGTTTTTTTTTTTGGTTTTTTTTTTTTTGTGTGTGTTTTCATTGGAACTGCTGTGCTGTGACTTCCAATGTGTCTGTAGTGAGGACTCTGAGACAGGTGGAAGAAGCTCATTGCAATGCAAAAGGTTCAAACCCCACTATATGCAGTTTATAAGCAACTGTGTCAAGCTCACTGAAAATTACCAATCCATGACAAATTAGCACAAGATGGATTTTTTTTTTAATTGTGTTTCTTTTTAAAGCTTGGAAAGCTCCAAAAGAGGCAGTAGCAGCAGCAAATTTTACTATTTGTTATGTGCAGAGTCACATTAAATTATGGGTCAGCATACAATTTCTGGTACAATTGTGTTCTCCATTTGCAGGCTGGAGGCTTTGTTTATGCATGGAAAAACACAGCAATCAGGTGGGTGACTGCACAAAAATATTAGAATGAAAAGATGGGTGAATTTGGGAGGTGCAGTGGGGAAATACGTATTAAAATGGACACATTTATTTTATAATATTTCCACCTACTCTCCTTATGGTGATACCATGTGGTTCTTATCCTAATTTTTTTTGGCCTTCATACTTTCTTGAGAGAAGGAGTATCTGGGAGGATGAAACTGTAAAAAAACCTATTTGTTAGGCTGTCCTCTGCAAGCTGTAGTTCCTGCAAACACTTTGGGTAGAAGGTTAACTTTGAAATCTTTCTGCCCTTGAGCATTATACCTTTTTATTTATGTCCTACAAAACACAGATAAATTTTATTTCCCTTCCTTATCCACTTAATCATAAATCTTAGTAAAGTGATAAAAACATGCAGGAATGGCCTCCAAGAGGTAAACAAAGAGTAACTTTTTAGCAGGACCTTCTCTTGTAGAAAAGAAGTAGTGGATTCTAGAGCTACTGCCAAGGGCTGTAATGGAGTCAGGTTTTACCCCCTTGCCTAAAGGAGACCTATGGCCTTCCTTCCATGAACATGCAATATTGAGTACTGTATCTGCATCTTTGAGTTTTTCAGTGAGGGAGTTTCTAAACATTTTCCAGGATTTCCCAGTGTTTCCATATATTTCCAAAAGTTTGTGGGAAAAAGTTTAAGCAACCTTTTGTTTTCTCCTTGTACTGACTGTTAGTAAAAGACATCACTACTAAAACACTGCAAATTCTGCCATCTGTCTTTTATACAGTTAACTGAAATATTTTGGCTGTAAAACTATAGTCTGGCTCACAGAATCCAATATAAAAATATCAGCAGATGAAACAGAATGATATTGAGGAGAATGTTAGGAAAGAAAGAAAAAGAAATTTCTTGGGGAGGGGAGAAGAGAAAACCAAAGGAACACAAATAAAATGTCTCATGAAGGAAAGGAGTCACAAGTTATGTATTTCCAGAATGAAGCAATTTTGAATGAGAACAGCAATCAGCTGAAGTAAATAGAGCAGGAAAGTAAATCTTTCCCAGCAGATAGAAATGCCTGTATTTTATTTGCCATAGTTATTTTTCTACAGTTAAAAGGAAGCAGGAAAGGTGAATTACTGAAGCCATACAGTCATGCTTCCTTCTTTTGTTTTTTTTTTTCCACCTCCAACTAGTTTCTCCTCGTATCTTTTCTCTGGAGGTAAATGGGTCATGACTTCTCTGCTATCACTCCTCTGCTTCTGCTTTTTTATTCAAACAACCCCAAACAAAGTCTTTTTTGTGTTCAGATTATCTCAGCAGATCCTTGGGATATTGATAGTGGGGGAAAAGAACACTATGTAACAATAATATACATAATGATCATAATGTAACATTAATCCACATAGCAACTGTAGGCTTCAAACCTCAGAATCAGAACTCTGAATTTTGGCCATATAGACCATATAGATATGGTTTGCAGAATAATTTGTGGTCTACATCTGAAATCAAGATTAAATAACAACTATATCAGAAATGTTTACTGTAGCACAAAGCAGCTAAAAAAATATTAGTCTCAGACTGCAGAAAAGTGAATTTGAACCCGTCTCTAAGAGTAAAGAGTTACTCACTTTAACACTTTTAAAGGGGAAGAAACCCCTGTGTTCCTCTTCTCTGATATTTACTGTCTTATAGTCTGTCCTGAAAAGCTGTCAGAAGCTTTTCAGAAGAGAAATTTCATAAAACAAAACAGAAGAGAATTTCATAAAACAAATTGATGGGTTCCATAACTGTGCGTTCTATTTGTGTTCTGATTGTTCCTCTCCCCTTTCATAATTCTTTTCCTGTTTCAGATGAAGTACACATGCTTGGAACTGTGGACTTGTGTTGAGACATGCACTTTGTTAGAATCTGTGTATTAACAGTTTTATGTGGTATTGGGATGAAAATTGAAAGGGACAGCCAATTCCATTTAAGTACAAAGAAAAGGTAGAGAAAACTAGAGAAAAGGTGAACACATTTGCAGCACGCTTAAACCAACTGTGGATCTTAAGAGAAATAGCAGTGTTTTTGTATTTAATGGAAACCTCAATAAACTGTAGTTAACAGAAACTGCCCTTGACTTTCTAGAAACACAAACTGTTCATGGCTGGCTTTTAGGTATTAAACTATTGAAAGCTATTGGTACTGTTCCTTGTTTAGCTTAAGTTATATGGAGCAGTGAAATTGGTTCAATTCTTAGTACTGTCGAGCAGTTCTTATATTCAGTATTCTTCCCCAGTGCCACAAATGATTGCTGTCTTGAATAATGTGGTAGAAAAAGAGTGGTTTGGGTTGGAAAGCACCTTGAACATCACCAAGTTCTGACCCCCCTGCCATGGGCAGAAACCTTCCACTAGAGCAGGTTGCTCAGCCTGACCTTGAACCTGGCCAAGGATGAGGCATCCACATCTTCTCTGGGAATTCTGTTCCTGTGCCTCACTATCCACACAGTAAAAAATTCCTTCCTAATATTTAAACTAAACATATTACAGTTTAAAACCATTCCTCCTTGTCCTATCACTACATGCCCTTGTCAAAAGACCCTCTCCAGCCTTCTTGTGGGCCTCCTTTAGGTACTGGAAGATGCTGTAAGCTCTCTGAGTCTTCTCCAATCTTAAGAACACCATTTCTCTGAGACTTTCCTTATAGGAAAAGGGGACATGCTTCACTCGCCTGTTTATCTTCAGGGCTCTCATTCCTTAACATATGTAATGAAAAGATAAATTAAAAATGTGAGTGCTGGTCAGCTCCTTCAGTGACTTTCTTCTATGCTCTTTATTGGCACTAGTATTGGGAAGTCACTCTCAGTCAAAGTTGGTGAAACCACCAACTTTCCTTATATATGCTAATAATATAATCTTTTATATTTGATTCTCTTGCATTAGTGTAAGACTATGTCCACTTTGTCAGCTAAGAAATGCCATCTTTCTAGCATGTACCATGATACTGTTAAGGTGGCATTACAAGGATTTTGTGGCACAGAGAAAATGTGAGAACTCTCTGACACTCTGCTAAGTAAAATACCTGGAACTGCCCGAACCTGCATGAAAATTCACATGCAATATGTAAATGATGTTGGAGAAAGGAAGTTGGATTAGCAGACTTAAGGGGATTTATAATGAAATAAAGGAAAAGCTAACACCTTAGGGACTTTTTTCCCTCCTAAAAATCATTGCAGCCATGCTCTTCTTTGCTGATACCACTCATTTGAACATTTCAGTGTTTAGTAAAATACTTTTAATAATGTTGAAAAGTAGACATTTTTTTCCAGCAGATGTATTAAAGTAAAATTAATGGTATGCTTATAGTAATGCTGCTTTGAAATCTTAATTTGATCTACATAATAATTTGAAGTGTTAATCTTTACAAGGTCTTGGCCAAAATCCACTCATGTTAATTACAGTTAGCAGATCAAGTTTCACCTGGCAGATTCCAATGAAGACAATGGTTTTATTTCTTTCCTTCAGCATTACTAGAGTCTCTTTACAGCTGTCAAGTATGGCCCTGGAGATTTATTAATCAGAAAGAATATTAGTAATATGCTGAAGTGGAAGGTGTAATTCAAGGATTTAAATTTTAATTTTCAGATTATTTTGTAGTATTGTGTTTTTAATATGAAAAAATAAAAGCTTTCATTAATAACATTATGGTTTTTAGGCTGTAAGGCAAAGAACTTCTGGATTTTTTTTACTAACATGCTCTAGGCAGTGGAGTTAAATGAAACTGATTTTACAATTTAGCACATGGCTTACTTCAGTGAGACTACTTACGATTTTTTTTTTTTTCTGGCCTTGTGGCTGGGTCTATGTAACCATGCAGTCCAATGCAGTTTCAGAAGCTATATCACTAGAACAAGAATTTACCTTCTGAGATAAAGTCTGGGTTATAATTTGTGGTATACATATTTTTCTTGTTCCTTCTGCTCTTTGACTCCCTGATAGTATTTTCTCTGCTATACTGATGGATAAACTGATATGTAAGAAGTGGGTAATTTATTCTGCATGTTTCCATAAGTATGATTTTATAGGATAGAAAAATAAATTAATACTGTTTCATAGGAGAGCCACTACAGTTTTTTCGAAGAATGCAAAAGATCTCCATCTTTAAGCTCAAATATTAGGTAACAATCACATGACAAAACAGCTATTGAATAAATGGCAAGAACCTATGTTTCTCTAAGAAGACTTTTTGTTTGCTTTTAGTAAATCACAGTGGCTTTTTGAAGATGCTAGAAGGCTGAGGTTACCTTACTGCTTTGCTTTAATTTCAATGATTATGCACTTTGTGTCATTGAGGCTATTTAGGGGAAAATCACTTTGAGGATGCATCCATGATAGAGTCAGTGCATAGTGAGAAGGAGGTTGGTTTCCTACCTTATATTAAATGCAGCTTTGCAGTGTTAAAAAAAAAAAAACAAAACAAAAAAAACAACCCATAATCGACAAAACTTTGAGGTTTGTCAGTTGGTTTGGGTTTTTTTGGTGTGTTTCTTTTATTGTTGGGGTTTTTTTGTGTTTTTTTTTTTTTTGTTTGCCTATTTGAGGTTATTTGCTAGCAAATACTTATAGATACAATTTAAAACATGACTTGGTAAATGCCCAAGATCTTAGTTGGTAGCTTTGGAGGAACAGGTGAGCCACTTCACCCTCCTGAACAAATTTTAAGTGCTCCATAGAGAAGGAGGCAGTACTACTAGCTTTCAGAATCTTTTTTTTTTTTGTTACTCACAGTAATTAGGGGTTTGCTTCAAATGGAAAGTTCTAAATTTCTACAGTTGCATGAGAATCACAGCAGGAAGTTGAAATGGAAGCCAGTTTCTAATTCTGCTGATGGCAGGTGTGAGATAGTTGAAAGGAAGTAAGCCCAAATTTTAGCCATTAAAAAAATCTCTTTATTATTTAAACAATTCATGATTATTTTAGAACTTGACTGATTAACTTTGAACTTCCTGAGGTGACAGCAGAGTGCAGGTACTTCTTTTCCTTTCCTAGGTGAGTGATGGTTTCTGCCTGAAGCCACTATCTACCAAGTCACTAACTCAAAAAACACATGGCCAGCTGTACTTAAGGTATCTTTTTTCCCTTTAAAGAAACAAACAATCCCAAGTATAATATAGTCCCTCTCTTTTACACCTCTCTGCTTCAGCTGCATTGTGACCTTCTTAGTGCTTCTAATGCAGCAAGTGTACAAGACCTTATAATTTCATAACCTTCTGAGTACCGAGTTTTGGATTGTTTTTTAATTAACATTTAATTGCTCATCAAAGTAATTGAAAACTGTGTTGGAAAAATTGTTCATTTACTAATCCCTCTGGTACCAGTTAACACTAAGCTTTTCTCAAGGTCAAACGCGCTCTTGTGGTGGTGGTAACTTTCTTTGCTGACATGATGCCAAAGGCTTGGTGGATAGAGATGTTTTACCATGCCTTGCAATCTGTCTCTGCCTGTGGTGGGGGAACAAAGGTATTATTCTGTGCATAGCTGCTTAGGCAACATTTGCTCTGAGATGTATTGCCTTATTGCTTCTCAAAGCCAGCCTTCACTGCCTGTAAGGGCACAAGATGAGCCTTGAGAGAATAATGCTGGTAGGGAAAGTTCCATTTATGACAGTACTCTTGGACTGTGCATGCACCCAGGGATGCTCATCCCATTGCTGAAATATGATCACTGGAATCTAAGCCTAAGGCTCAATTCCTGGAACTGTCTGGGGAAGACATTGAACAGGCAAGGATTCAAGCAGGCTTGGCCATATTAAGCTGGAAGCTCTACTAAAAGGCTATGAAATAATGGTTTAGTTATAGTTTAAACAAGCTCTATGAGTCTTCACTAATTGTTACAGGAAACAATGAAATGACCTCCCTAATCAGTTTGTCTTGTCTTACTTTGAATCTGCTGTGGAAAATCCTGCTTGTTTTCTTCTGGCCTCAAGTTTTATGTTTTATCTTGCAATGAACTTACCCTTCTTCAGCTAGAGATCTCTGCTGAAAGGATTCAGCAGACTGTTGGCAGGGATTTCAGAATGAATATTGAAATGTGAGATTTATCTATTTTCACTTAAAAGCTACAGTTTCAAATAATTGATGTCATGTACTGGGAATTGTTTTGCCTTCCCACTTGTGCAAAGGCAACAGTAATGATTGTGGTATGGTCTAAAATTTGGTGTGTGAAAAATTAAAATTCTGTTAATTTCTTCTTTCTACATAATTTCCTCAAATTTCCTTTTTTTTCATTCTTTTTGAAGGGGATTTGGGCATCAGAATCTTCATAAACTGGTTATATGTCTTTATGCGGTACCAAGCAATTCAATTTACAAGTTTTCTTCCTGGTGTTTGGTTATTTTACTAAAAATGCTTTGTTTTGAAATGTCAGCACCCTCCTTCTCTGAGCAATTAAAATGTAATGAATTGGAGCAAAGGTTTTTAATTTCAGAAATAGGTTTCTGTCCTAATTTATGTTTGGTTTTTTTTTTAACAATATTTGTGGGTTTTTTCATAGAAGAGTTGCATAATTATATCAGATATCACATGTGAAACAAATTCCAGGTCTTGACAAACTTTAGTGTCTGTTCTCCAATCCAGACCCTCTGCATGAATTTAAGATGGATTATTTGTTCTTTTACCTGCTTTTACTGTATGAAAAGTTGCTTGGATAGATTCTGTACGTGAAAGAATTGTCCATTCAGTGACAATTTATTCTGATTTTTTAGAGTAAGTAACTGGTCACAGTGCTCGATCAAGTTAGCATATGTTAAGTCCAGATAAGCCCATGTTAAGGATTTATTTTTGCATCTATGTTAAGAGATACACCTTAATCTTTTCAATCAACCATTTTGTGAAGCAAAAGTATATTGAAAATTGAGCAAGAAAAAAAAATCATTGAAGTAACTTTGATGAACCTTCAAAGTGCCTCTGGTCACAGAACATCTGATGTCTTAGAAAAAGCCCATTTTACTTTGTGCTCATTGGCAAATTAGGATAAATTGCTAGCTGAGCTGGCAGTTGATATGTAATTGGCTCATCGTCACTGGAAAGGCTTAAGATGGGAAAGTACACTGGTTATTGCCTTGGAAATTATAAATAGGAAGTGTCTGCTATGTTTGAAATGTAAATAAAACAGCTAGAGACTGACCCATTGAAACACTTCATACTTTTCATTGCTAGCAGGAGATTCTCAGTGAGGCAGATCAAATGTAATTATTGAGAGAACATAAAGAAAACATCTTTGTTTGCCCTGTTGTAATGAGGACAGCTCAGCAGGATTGGTCCTGAGTGTGCTGCCTTCTGACTGGGTACAGACTTGTACTCTGCAGAGTTGGCAGGGGTCTTAGTTGTTTAATTACATGGAGTCATTTTTGCTTTTGCAAGCACTAGTAACTTTCTTTTGAAAAGAGGCAGGAGCTTGCAATACTTAATACACACTTCATGTCCTGAAGGTGCTTTTCAATTATTAGGCAATTAGTGTGAATGCCACTTGGGTGTAGTTGTATCCCTTCATATGTATGTTGTAGTGACAGATATAACCTAAACCTGATGTTCATTTACAGATGGAGAAACAAGCCAAAAGGAGTTCTTTTGGTGTGTCTGAAATCATGTTCAAATAATTCAGAATAGTTGTTTTCCATGTGATAGCTAAGCAATGACCAGTTTAGGAATTCAACTTGGTAGTGAACTCCTGATACTTTTATATATGATGAGGGTTTCTTTCCTGGAATTTTCATGTTTGAGTCTTGGCTTCAAATTCTTGTAACAATCTTTCTTTTACAAGTACTAATTTGAGTATCGTTTAAACTGTTAGGAAGGAAAGAGTATTTTTACTTTGTTTTAGGTGAGAATAAAGGTATGTTAGTTTAATCTCTAAGAAGTCTTCTATATCTTTAGATATGGAGGACA
The DNA here is from genome assembly GCA_034509185.1 of Euphonia xanthogaster. Lineage (NCBI taxonomy): Eukaryota > Metazoa > Chordata > Aves > Passeriformes > Fringillidae > Euphonia > Euphonia xanthogaster. The sequence goes on along the minus strand of JAYDZK010000268.1, from coordinate 20,333,851 downwards.
AAGAGGATCTTTTATCAGATGACCATGAGCAGAAGTCTATTGGAGTGGTCTGAGTTGTTCTCTGAAGATTCTCTTGCTCACTGTGGGTTATGTAGGCCCCAAGGGAGACAAGTTTCTCAACTTTATATTATATTAGGCAATGTTAATATGTTCTTCTGTCCTCCTAAATATCCAGGATTTGAGTTTCTTACAAGAAAGAGCTTTGGCAATGAACATCTATATACATAAAATAGTAGGATTTTGAAATATGAAAACAGCAAGCTCTGTATGTCAATAATAGAAAAACAACACATCTAAAATGTAACTTGTCTTGCTCTACAGTTTATATCATTTCTTAGTGATCATACTGTGATCTTGAATTCTTTGGATACTGAGCAGAATTGGAACTGGAAAGGTTTTATTAGTAATACAAAAAAAAGTGGGACACCCAAAGGTTTTATTAGTAATATAAAAATAGTGGGACACCCACATTTTATATTAATATATGCTCAAAATCAGAATTTTCTTAGGTTTCTCAGTGTGGAATATATTTAGCCACAAACAACACTTTGAAGTTGCAAGCAATCTTGGATTTTTTTTTTAATGGGAAATCCCAACAAATCGGAATTGTTCTCTTTCATTTCCAATTTGAAATGAAAAACTGAGTATCTTGTTTCTTAAAGAATTTTTTGATAGTTTCAAAAGGTGTTAGTGCATACAGTTCAAATCGTACTGATTATGTCATAGTTCAAAACAAAGGATATATTAGGGATTAATATTTGCCTTATCAAAGCAATGTTGTAACATGATTGAAATTAAATGGGAATGTATAGTGATTAAGTTTGACATTGATCTGTATGAAATTCTGTCCACAGCATTCCTGCAAAATGCCGCCTTTTCTGATGGAAAACTCTTTTCCTAGTTTTCGCCAATTCTTATAGGAAAGTATTGGCCTTATACACATCTGTAATTTGGACTACATGGACTACAATAACTTTTTCCTGAACACGTTTAACATTGCATTTTAAATTTGCAATTGGTTGCAATTTTCATTTTTTCCCCTTGAATAAAAAACATACTTGGTCAAATGTGGCTGAGGTTAGGAAAAAGAGTAGGGAAAATTGGATGGCTTCTCATTTCCTCAGATGAATCTGAAATATTAAAGTAGTGATCCCCTCATTAAGTAAAATTACTTTTCACTGTGATAAGATTGATTGCAAGTGGGTCATTTATTGCACTGCATCACACTTTTAAGCACTGTGCCTTGTGTCTGAACCTGGCCTGAATGTGCCACAGTGTCCTGGTTCAGGGCAAATTTGGGAGAGAATCATGTTCACCATGTGCTCTTCCTTTTAGACTCCCTCAAAACAAATAGTCCTTGGGTGCCAGGTGGTCAGTATCAGTTTTATTTGACCTTACTAATTTATTCTTCCTGTTCTAGGTTGTCTTTTTGTGACTACAATTACCAGTCAGAATTCTTAATCCCTCCAGAATGGTTGTGACTGTACTTTCAGTTTTACTGAGCTTGAGATCAAGTCCTTGTAATAGGAAAATATTTTTGCAGAGCTGTCTTTCTGCATGTAAATCATGCTGTTTCTTCCTTTGGTTTACATTCTTCAGAGATGTAGTTTTCTCACATGATTGATTTTGTGTGTGCAAAACAACCAAACATACAGGAGACGTTTTCTTTCCCATTATGTTACTATTGTCTTCCTCCATCTGCTTACCTGGAATGGGAAGGAAAATCTTCTAAGAGCTTAGCAGTAAAAAACGGTGTATTAAGAAATGAAAATATCACTGTTAGGATAAAATACTAAAACTTTTTTTTTTCTGTAATGGAAGGATGAAGATTAATAGTTCTGTTACATTATACTATATGGTTGTGTGTTGATTTGCCATGGGTACAAGCTTCTGCTTGTGAGAAATTAAAGTTTAAAAAAAAACCCTTAATGTAAAATTATGAATAATGCAGAAGCGTTGTTTGTTTGTTTGTTTCCAAAGATTTTTTTTCTCTGAGTTCAGTTTGAGAGTTTAGGGATTTGTTGACCAGTCCAGAAACTTGACTTTTCTAGTCTGATAGAATATTCTCTCCTCATTTGCATAATCTGGGTACATGTGCCTTAGGCAGTAGTGACTAACATCTGACACATGCCTGGCACACACTTCTTCAAGCAGAGTAAGATGAAAAACCCTTTTTGTGGGTTGTTTCCTCACTGTCTGGTTTTGTATATAAGCAGAATACAGGACACATATATGAGGGATGTTTCATAGCTTGTGAACTTTGGACTAATATTTTGTGGATGTAGGGTGCTAGAGACTTTCTGGTTTACTTTGGGGATTTAAAAAAAATATTCTTAACATATATACAATGATTAATGGAGATTTTCACGGAGAGGAATTTTCAATTGAAGCCTATCAATATTGAACTTATATTTTTACTAGTACTCTAGTAACAGGATTGTTGCCTATTCTCCCTTCCTTTATGTATGGGAGGGATAGGGAAGGGCTGGATATCCTCCTGACAGGTAGCAGAAATGAGCATTTGACTGTTAGAGTAGTTGTTGCTTAATGCTTTGGATCAAAAATGTTTGTATTGATGAGATCTTCAAATTATTTGATGTACTTCAAAACCAAGGATGACGCCTTAAAGAAAGCATGTAGCACACTATGCAGGGTATGTATAAATATGGCAAGAGGATGAAATACATAGCAAAACTGTTGACTGAGGAATGGTTTTTTTAATTAAATTTCATGGATTCACTAAGGTTGAAAAATACCTCGAAGATCATCTATCGACCATTAACCGTGTCATTCAACCATTAACCTGACACTGCCAGCCCTTCTACTAAACCATGTCCCTAAGCACCACACCTAGAGATTTTTTTCCTCTCTTCCAAGTACCATGGTTCCACTACTTCCCTGGGAAGCCTGTCCTAATGCTTAATAATCCTTTTGGTGAAGACTTTTTTTCCTAATGTGCAATCTAAGTCTTTTCAGCAAAGTTTGAGCCCATTTGCTCTCTTGCCACCTGTTACCTGGGAGAGAAGACCAAGCCCCACCTTGCAACAACCTCCTTTCAGGTACTTGTAGGGAGTGATAAAGTCTCTGTTAAGGAAACTTCTCTGCCTGATCATCCAGGAGCCACTCTGGCAGTTGCACTTGCCCCACCTGAGCTGGAGTAGTCACAGCTGCACAACCCACACTCACACAGTCACACCAGGTTTCCTTAGACCTTGAGCACTGCCCTGTTTCTGCTGGCCACACTATTCCTGGCACAGGCCAGGATGCTATTAGCCTGTTTGGCCACTTGGGCACACTGCTGGCTCATGTTCAGTCTGCTGTCAATTTCTCCTTCCCTCCTTTCCTCCTTCCCTCCTTCCCTCCTTCCATCCATCATTTAATCATCATTATAATTTCATTATTATTATTTACTATTTTAAAAATATATTTGTTTATGTACCTTTTAACAGTGGATCAATCGATCTAGCCTGTTGATCCCTGTCACACTGGGTGTATTTGTGAATAATTAGCATTGGTGCCTGTGAGATCTCATCTACTGTGAGCAGCAATATTAAAGTATGAACTGCTGCAGTACATTATGTAGTTGTATTGCACAAAAAGTTTTATTTTTCAACTTGCTATATTCTCTCATTACAATCAAAATGGTAATTTCTTGTTTCTGTGGGTTTTTTTCTGGATTTTGATTTATGCTATATATTAAATGCTTCAAAGTTATTAACTACTGGGTGCTTTGCTTTTCCCTTACAAATTTGTTTGACTGTCCTTTTATTGAGGCAAAAGAAGTCATAAAGTAATGAAAAAATAAATACATCAAGAATTTTTAGGTTCATTTTATATCTGATGACTACAGAACCTGGATTCAGCAATGATGAGGTGGCTACGTTTACCTCCATCTGGATTGTGAAAGGATCTGTTTGTTGGTTTTCCATCAGAAGGAGGTAGTAGTGTGTAGACAGAAAAAGAGCAGCAGGATTCTTCACTGGTGTTCACAACATCTAGGGGAGTAGAATTTCAGGATATTAGAGCACATTTAGCAGGCAGTGTAGGCAAAGCCTCTATGTGCTTCAGCCTCTAGACATAGTAAAGTATGACTAAACCCAGTAAACACATTAAACAGTATTTTTAAAAAACTGTCTCAGCCTTAATGTCTTTGGTGTAAGTAAAGTATGATAATCCTGGGAAAAAGCAAAGATATGAAAAGAAAAAGGAGTGGATATATTCTAGAAAATAGTTCTTTTTTCTTATGTCTGTCCTCCTCTCAAACAGCTAATAGGGAGGAATGGAAGCTAAAAAATTATAATACCTTTTAACAATAATCAGGAAATAAGAAATTTTGTAATTTTTTTTAGTTGCTTTTCTGCAAAATGAAGCAGCTTTCTTTTCCAGAGACTGAGAGAAACAAACACTTCGCCAGTTTTAAACAATTTTGCATTTCCTCCTGGCTGATCTTTTACGGTTTTTCTTCTCTGACTCATGCCAAGAGCTATTTCAGCTTGACATGCTGCAAGTGCATTTTCTGTCTATAATGAAATGGAGAAATGTGAATGATGGATGTGCAGTAGGCTGGCTCACTCCTCTACGCCTTGCTATTGATAAGTAAGCTGGGGTAGCCAGAAATGAACTTGTATTTACTTCAAAGCCATCTGGGCTCCCTTCATTCAAGTTGTCTGTAGCACTGTGGGTGTCCTCTTGTCCTTGCAGTGATTCATACCTCTCGCTGCAGAAGATTTCTACTTTTCTCTTTACTTCAGACCTTGAAAATAAGTCAAATGAAACAGGTCAGTTTTTATGCGCCACCTTTTAAATGTATGATTCCTCTTCTGCAGACAGCTGGAACTCTCCATGGTAGCTCTATTAATTTTAGGGGCATGTGTTAATTTTTTACTGGATTTCTATAGTGCATACGTATTGGTATTACTGTAGCCAGACTCTAATCTGTTGTTGCTCAGTTTACAAGTGAGAGTGGTGTTTCCTTACACCATACAGACGCTTTTGTAGCCTTGCTAGTTAACATCAGTAACATTTCACATAGAGAGGGTCAGTTGCTGACAGTAAGAGTTACATCTCAACCTTGTCAGCTTCTTCATGAATAATATCTTTCTGATTTTACTTTGTACATTTCATATGTTCACACTGATTCACTGGATTTTGCATCCGTGGTTAAGTGTCCTCTGCCACTATTATACAGCATTCTAACTTTGAGCTCATTATCTGGTTTCTGTTAGAGGAGGCTGATAAGAAGGTTATGAGCACTATCATCCCACTTCTGACTAATGTCAGTTCAGTTTGGGCTGTAGGTTTGTCATTTCCTACCAATTTAGCTTTCAGATATGTGTAGAATTCTTTTTTCACAAAATGAAGGTGAAGCTGGCCAAAAAGTTCCTGTATCTTACCTCTCCCATTGTTTCAGCAAATGATTTTCAAGTCATTTTAAGGTCTCACTTAACTTCTAAATGTTTGAAATTGACAAATCTGTAATATTTTCCCCTCTGTTTGAGATAAATTACAGAATTGTGAAAGCAGTCAGGACAAGTAAAACTCAGTCACATCAAGGAAATAGAAATAGTCTAATGGATAGGGAAAACACATCTAAATTCTGACCTAGTCTTTATCCCTGTAGAAAGATAAAAGTTATCTTTATTTATGCTACTGCATCAAATGGGGCATTGGGAAATCATGAAAAGAGCTTGTGAAACCCGTGGATTCTGTTGCATGCAATTGGAAATCCCCACTTATGTCTCCATGCATTTGGCAGAAATCTTAAAACCAAAAAACTCCCTCCTCCCTCTTACAGTTACTGTTTTGGCCACCTAAAGATGTTGCTACTTGAGCTTTGGTTCATGCATTAGTGTTTGTTTTAGCAAACATTAGATCTGGAAAAATATCTTGAGCAAGCAAACCAGAAGTTCTCCATGTCTGCAGTCACACACAGTCTTCAAAATGAGAATGTTATGTGCTAGTTATTTTATATAGCTGCTGGATTTTTTAGACACATTAGCAATCTACAGTTCCTAGTGGGAGTACATTTGTTTTATAGTCTTTTCTTACATTCCTGTACTGATTCTGCAGTCTTCCATAATCTGAGATATTTTGCTGTGTGCTTTAAGTTTCTATTACAGACAATTAAAAAAAAAAAAAGGTGGCTAGAAAATTAACCTTCAGAAGCTGAATAGTGTGAGTTGAATGAGCCCATAGTTATGGGCTAGCTGATATCCAGTAAATTCTCAGTTTCTAATTTTGACCCTGGACAGTGTTTTCAGCCAGCAGCTGTGGTAAGAACATAGTAAATCTAAAGCTGCATAATCCATTCCTTTTGTTACAATTATTTATTATTTTTAAAATCTACAAGCCTCTTGAATCTTGAGCTTTGAGATGATCTTTTCTCTCTACTGTAATTAACAGTATCTTCTCAATTCAGCTGAGAGTTGCTAACTGCTTAGGATGAGCTTATCCCATTTAAAACTTTAAATATTTAAAATTATATGTGAGAATGTCCATAATGTGGTTCTGGGAGGGGAAACAAATTTGAAATAAGACCTACTTTAAATAGAAGATGCTGGTTATTCCTAGGTGTAAGAGACTAAAGTTATTAATGTAAAACTTCAGGCCATTAGATATGTATTTTCCTGTACTCTTTGATTTTTAAAGTGAATTGTTCTTGTGGCTTTTCTTCTTTCTTTCTGAGAATGTTAGTATTCAACACATAATATGCTATTAAGACTCCCTTAGTATTAGAAATCTGACCATCCTTATGCTACGTTTTTTTGGTGGGATTCTCTGATGTAATTTATACATAATCGTTACTGAGGGGAGACCTCACTGGGGTCTACAGCATCCTCGTGAGGGGAAGTGGAGGGGCAGATCTCTTCTCCCTGGAAACCAGTGACAGGAACTGAGGCGGTGGCACAAAGCTCTGTCAGGAAGGTTTATTAGGTTGGATTTCAGGAAAAGATTCTTCCCCCACAGGAGGCTGGGTGCTGGAACAGGCTCCCCAAGGAAGTGGTCACAGCCCCAGCCTGACAGAGTTCAAGAAGTGTTTGGACAATTTTTTCAGGCAGGGTGTGATTTTTGGGGCTGCCCTGTGTAGGGCCAGGAGGTGGACTTGATGATCCTTATGGGTGCCTTCTAACTCAGGGTATTCTATGATTACATGCTATTAGATGAAAGGCATGGCTTTATTGACACGAAGTTTGAAGACCTCCTTGTTGTTCTGTCAAGTGAAATTTGGGATTATAAAAATGCAATAGCTTGAAAAAATGTTCCAGTAAATATCTGAACTTGAAAATTAGGCAACCACATCTTGATGGAGAAGTGCTGAGATGAGTAATTACTTTAGTGTTTTACAAGGCCTGTAGTTCAGTCCTAAAACTCTTTTCAACACTGCTGATAATTAATGAAAAAATACTACTTTGCGTTTGAAACCACATATTTTGGTTCCTGATTTGATTTTGGTTTACAGTAGTGAAGCCTAGGGTGTGCTTTACTGGAGATGTGTGTGTCTGGGAAAAAGGGAAGTGAAGCCACATTTATTTTAACATACTGTTTTCATATCCTGGCTAGTGTCATTGAAAATTAGCATAGTTGTTCTACCACTTTAATGTAGAATTTATCATTTCACGTTGGAAAATATAACTTAGAAAAATGTATGGGTTAGACTTGCAAAATAAATCTCTTATTATTATGAAAGCATGTGTGTTTCATCTAGACTTTTCAGTGAAATCCTAATTTTGAGCTACTTCTTGTTGTATGCATTGTGTCTTCAATTTCTTTCTGTGGGAGAACAATGAATGGCCTAATGAATAGACAGTTTGCTTGAGTCTTGTTTCCTTGTCTTTATGAATGGGTCAGTACTTGGCTGCCCCACTTGCAGAAAATGTCTAAATTGGGTTTTGTTTGTGGTGGTTTTTTTGGTGGTTTGGATGTTTGGTTGATTTTTCTTTTTTTTTTTTTTTTTTTTTTGTATATTGATTTGCCATTTACAGGAGCTTGCAGAGCAGCCCCAAAAGAGGTTGTTCTTGATGGCTGGATGTAATGACATATCTTATAAAAGAAATGGGATCAATTATTTTTGCTGTTTGATTAAATACATATTATTTAATGTCTTTTAAGCTAAAATTTTCTGAAGAGCCATTAAATGGTGTAGATGAATGATGAATTTTCAAAGCACAAGCTTCTCTTCAGCTTAATCACAGGATCTCTGATATTTTAATTATGTTTTAAGGCCTCTTGAAATGACAAGGTTGATATGAAAAAATAACATGCAATCACAAAATAACTGCATGTTATGTTTTTCAAAACACTGAGGTAGCTACATAATAATTTGTTTTGGAGCTATTAAATGAAAATGCACAGCAGTATTCACGAATATGTGATTACCCAGAGGATTTCTTTATTAAATCTCTACCTTGTATTAAACAATAGGTGTCCCACTTCCCCCCTTTATGCAATACCTTGTGTTAGATGATGCTAAAGTATTTTCCAAATTTGGATAAATTAATCGCTGGGGCAAATTGGCTCAAAGCAAAGGTGTGATATCAGTGACTAAGCATGGACATTAGTTAGCTGTTCAATAGGAGGGTGGACAAAAGAGGAATACTGCTTTTTCAGTGCAAAGAGAGATGCACTTCAACAATGACATTGTCAGGTCTGAATTCCACATTTTAGTCTTATGGTCTGAAGTCAGTCAAGAAGATTTTATCTCTTGTACAAACATTAGGTAATTTTATAGGTTTTTAATGAGCTGAAAAATATTTACTATGTTTTCCTGAGTAGACATTGAACAGTTTAACATTTTCTTCTAATTTATTAGTCTAATTATGTTTCTTATTTACTTTTTTGTAGTACACCAGTATTTTAAGAGTTACTATAAAGATCTTTCATTCTCTACTCCACTCTCCACAAAGAGTAATCAGAACTCAAAGCAGGACACTTACTTGCTGAAGAGCAAATACATTGGGGGAAGTTTCAGCTGCCAAGCAGCAAGTCTGCAAGAAGGATGTTTGATTCCAGACAGATTCAACATCTGAGTAGCAAGAGGTTTGCAGTAAAGCCTATAACACACCAAGGAAGAGATATGTTTGCATCTAAAAATGCAGCTTTTGTATCAATGCTTCCCTCCCTTTATAATAATAATAATAATAATAATAATAATAATACCAGCAGCAACAATAATAGCAATAGTAGTAGTTATGATTATGTGAATCTGGCATCTGTTTTACAAAACATTGAATCACCTGCGGGAACTGCAAGGACAATAATGGATTGAATGGATCTGGATGTGAATAGTAATATGGAGTAGAGAGGGAGTGCATGCAAAATAGGCGCATAAAGATACAGAAAGCTCAGGCAATTGTGCTTTACCATGTGCGGTGAGTCAGAAGAGATGTTTAATAATGAATAATATCATAAAGAGGAACATTCACAGCACAGTAAATTTTTAAAAGGCTAACTGTAAAACAGTTTGTGTGGCTAAGACCATTTGTACCTAGGGTGCCTAAAGTTTAGGACGGGAGTTAAATCAATGTACCAGATGTACCAGGTGGAAGTAATGATGGCAAACATGACTGGATTGCATTTGCTCTGGCTGATGCTTTGGGGACTGCAAAGTATTACGGCATAGTAAAATGGTCATACTCAATATTGAAAGAAATGCACTGAAATTTGTTTTATAAGCATCTTTTGAACACAGAGCTCTGAGAAATTCTTTCTGTGGCTGAATTGTCTATTGTCATTAAATCTTCCAGTTGTAGAAAACCTTGGGTTTTCCTTCAAGACTGTGTGTAGGAAAAGTTACAGGATTTGAAAATGAGAATTTGCTTGCTTGTCTTCACCAAAACACAGAGCGAGTTATTTATCTTGAAGGAACTAAAGTGCTAGAAAATGTTTGAGAAATCAGATATTCTAGAAATCATTGCTAACAAAGAATATATTATGTATCACCAAAATTGCTGACAATCTAAAACTGAAAAAAATTAAAAATGCTTCTTGAATTACAGGTTTTGTTATAAATGGCAGAGTTAGCAGGAAGATTAATTGCTCTTGGCAGCTGCTGAATTTTTATCCATTTTTGAAGGAAGCACAGAAGTATTTCTACTCTCATACATTACTATTGCTGTTGAAAATGTTTTTGACATTCTCTGAGCCTGAGAAAATGGACACACAGTATATACATCGTTTTCAAATGCAATAGTAAGTCATAGATGCACCTTTCTATGCTATATGTTTACTATGAACATTTGAAGTCTCATTCTGATTTTGGAAAAAAATACTCTACTTAGTAATTGAAGTCTTAAAAAAAAGCGCATCCTTTTCTATTAGTTCAGGAATTGAGACATACTGCACTATATTTTTTTATTTTAGCTTTAATTTCTTTTTCAAACTTTGCTTGGGTTACAATAGGTAAAAAAATAAATTCTGTCTGCTCCCTTCCCTTATTCATTTAAACCCCAGTCACTGCTGTATCTGTTAGGTCAACAGAATTCCAACAAGGTGTTTTCCTTGTATTTTTCAAGGATGATAGAGAGTGGAGTGTGGTCTCAATATTTTGATTTGGGAAAAGCTCAGTCTCTAAGTGATGTGTTAATGGAAGTGAATGCTTTAGAGTTTGGGTTTTTTGGTCCCTCCCCCTACAATGATCTTTTAATTGTCTTCCCTCTGCATTCCAAATGTTAGATAAGACTATTTGGTCATTTCACTACAGACAGAGGTCTCAAATATTTTCCAAGAGCATTTATTTCTCCATTCATTGTCACAGAGAAGTAGTAATGAGACTGCTCTCACGGGAGGCACACTGATTGTTTTTAAAAAGATTTTTCAGGACCATGAGTGAGTTTTCATCATGCTGCTTTTGTTGCTCTGCAATGTGGCAAATTGCTGCTTTGTGGCAGCAGAAGTGGACTAAAACATCTGTAAAACTGAGTGGCATTAGCTGATCTGACAGTATAATTGGTCTACAACAGAGAAGTATGCAATTGTCAGAGTATGCAATTGTTTGTTCTCGATTCAGTCAGGATAATATCCAAACATCTCCAACTTTAAAAAAGCTTCTTAATGATCAGCGCCTCCATTGCTACATTCTATACTGCATACAAAATAAAACAGGTAAGTAAGACATCAACAACCTTGTCCTTAGTATGCAGAGATAGATGCAATTCTTGCAGCTTACTGTGGGGTGACAGGTGCTTGATAGAGCAAGCAGCACAAAGGAGCTGGAGCTGTTCCTGCATATGGAGCTGTCTTATAACTGTCTAGAATTAGAGTCTTCTGTTTATGCGACTGCCCTCCCTTGAGGTTATTTCTAATTTTAACAGGAGCTGCTCAGTTGAGGCTGACAGAATTCTGCTAGAGATACAACAGCAAGATAGATAACATGTAATCAGAGAGTAACACTTAGGGAGAACCTGTGGTGTCCTCATGCCAGCATAACGACCTTGTGTTTATTAAAATAAATATCCTCGAGCAAGACAGTGCCAAGGAGTTCAATAACAGAAACATTTTCTTGTCCTCCTGCTGCTGAGTGAACAGTCTGAAGGTGCTGCCTCTAATTGAAAGCATTCTGCTTGCTCATAACAGTTAAGGCTAATTTATTTGTTTATGACAAATAACTGCATGCAGAGTACAGGAGAAAGGGGTGTATAAGGCAAAATTGAGTTGAATTTTCCAGCTGTGCTGAGGAATGATAGCAGATTCCCTACACTGTTCTTGTAAGTGATGCTGATGATGGTAAAAATAAGGAAATAAAAATGTATCAGGGCTGTTGCAAGCATTTTTCTGATTTCAGGTAGATCTGTTTTTTCAGAGACACTCTTTTATGGCATCTTCAAATGTCTGTGGGTCTGGTAGGAATATATACCATGCAAACCTGACTTAATATGTGAGATCCAAACAGGCAAAACGGGAACCTAAACTGGTCACCAGCGGTCTTGTGTTCTTGATATTACCTCTATCCAGATATGCATGGTCCTGAGCCACCTGCTCTAATTGACTTGAGTTTAGAGGCAAAGATTGGACTTGGGTAATCTTTAGAGGTCCCCCCAACTTCAACTATTCTGTCACACTGTGAAATTATCTGCTGATAGATCCTCGGATGTCAAGTGACATTTCCTCAAAATACCCCCACAAGATAGAAAATTCTCGAGTTGTAGAACTGACAGAATAGCTCATGGTGATGCGGTCATCTTTATAATGTAGAATACAATCAAGTATGCTTGTCATTCCTGATACTTCTTTTACAGGAGGATTTGATTTCATGGAGAGCAACTGTGGAGATTGTTTGGTGCAGCTGCTACTTAGTGAATGGCTAGATGAGATCAGGTAGTCAAGGATTTTGCTCACCCATGTTTTTTAGTATTTCCAAAGATGGTCGTACACATCTTTCTGAGAAGCCAGCTGAATATTTGACAGCCATCATGGTGATTTTTTAACTTTAAACTTAAATGCAAGTTTAAGCATATGACTCTGGTTGCAGTGTTTATCTCCTTTCATGTGTCACTGTTGAGGCAGGTCTCTCTATTCTATACTCCTGACAGCTTCCCACTAGGCATTAAGGTAAGATGGCCCATGAACTTTCTCTTCTGAAGACTACCCAGCCTCATATTTCAGTCTTCCTTATCCATCATGTTCATCAGGCTCTAATTCATACTGGCTGCAGTTCAGTACCTCAGCAGGTCTTGTAATCTGTGTTTTATACACGAAGAACTCATGGACAGCAGTTGAGTCTCACAAATGCTGTAGAGGGAAATAATCACTTTGCTCAGTCTGCTGGCTGTCACTTTGCTGATGTAGCCCTGTGTGCAGCTGGCATGGGTTACTCCATCCCAGCGGCAGGACTTTGCATTTGCCCTTGTCAGACTTCATTAGGTCTCTGTCAGCCCATGTCTGTGGAAGGCCAAAGTGCCTCTGAAGGGACTGATTGCAGGGACAGAGGCATGACAATTTCCAAATTATATTTTATTGCATTGTCTTCCACATGGATAGGTGGAAGGTTTTTTTTTTTCTTTAGGACTAACTTGGTTCTTCCTTTTGATGCAGTTTAAATCTGTCTATTACTCTTGGTCATGTAATCCCTAGGCATGGAAAATTAATTCATGCTATCCTCTTTTTCACAGCTCTGTAGGTATTTGGAAACTTATCATAACCTCCTATTACTCTTTTATTGTTTTCTCTCCTCCTCCTTTTTCACAGCTCTTAATCTCTTTGTAATTTTTCTTGTTTCCTCTGGACTATCTGCAGTTGAGCCTAATTGTCACTGAAATGCCTGAAATTTAATGTGAGTCTTTATCCTTGACAAGTGGAGTAGAGGATAATTTCGAGCCTTTTCAAGGCTGTGTATTAGCAGGTATATCCCAAATACAATTTACTGCTTTTACAACAGCATAAAATTAGTTTTAGCTCCTGGACCATGAAAACCTCCAAATCCTTTTCTGTGAAACCATTTTTCCACACTACCACACTATTTGTGTAGGAGGGTGATGACCCTAGATTCAAAATATTGTCCACCTTTAAGGATAATTTTCCTTGGTTCTTTAAATCATAGTTACACATTGTCAAGATGACAACAACTTGGAAGCTTAGAACTGAAAGTTATGTTTTATGTTTCAGTATCCTCATCATTAATGAAAACACTGAGTGAGCCTGAATCATGAGGAAACTTCAGCAGATGTATTTGTTTCATTTGTTGAAATGGCAGTGATAATGCCTGTTGAAAATTTTCTCTGAGCAATTTTGCCTCTGTGATAGTCTGTTTTCCTCTGTGTTGCTCTTTTCCTCTTATTTATATCAGATGGGGTAGTATCAAAACCCTGAATTCATGTGCTGGTATGGGAAACCATCATAAAACCTTGCATGTTGTGGCAGAAAGAAATTTCTAGTTGTTGCACATTTGATTGTTTTGATGGCATTTTTTTTCTCCCAGTATTTTTCTGAGAACTTAAATTTACTTAAAATCCTCAAAACTTCTCAGCTGTTGTTTGTTCCCAAGTATAGAAAGTTTTTGCCCTCTTCTGTCCTCACCACTGTGCTGTATAGAAATATTGTCATCAAACAATATGTCAAGTATCAGAAAATGGTCATAGGACACGGTATATGCTGCTAAGAGGTCTTCACACAATATTGTTTTCCCAATAGACAGCTATTTAGTTAAATTTCTTAATTATCATGAAGCTGAATTCTTTCTGTTTACTTAATTTTTATATTTATATGATGGGAATAGGTGACTATGTCCTGATGTAGATCTGCCCACCTTTGTAACACCTAGATTATCATGTGATCAGTTTAGCTGCTTGGCATGCAGAGGAGGACCACGCCTTCGTTCCTTGCTCTGATTGTTCTGCTTCATAAATTTTTAGGGGTAGTCATAATTTTTATGTCTCTCTGTGGGTTTCTGTTACTGTCTCCCAGAAATATGAAGAAGTCTGTAATTTGGTAAGCAAAATAATTTTTAATCCATCTGAGCTGTATTATGTTGCCATGAAATATATCCTGTGGTCAAAAGATGAGCCTTTCTGGACCTTCCTCTGCCCAAGCACTCATTGTCTTTGCATCTGCTTTCTCCCTGAGCCCCTGTGCACTTACCTGAAAGTACTGAAAACCAAAAATCTGATTATGCCAACCCTTAAACCTCTACTTTCCTTTACAGACACCTTTCTTTTCTTAGGGAAGTCCCTAGCAATAGCAGTATCTGTATGATTCGTTTATATTCACTAAAACAAGTCAGTAGCTTTAGAGGAAATTTTTTCCAATACAGCTCCTAAATGGCACAATATCTCCCAGAACTTCATGTAGTTGTATTAGGAGTGCTTTAAGAATTGAAATACCCTAATTTCAAAAGGAACAGGAAAGCAAATTTCCATCTGATTGCTTTCCCACCCCAGATTTTATATGGCTCCATATTGACTATGGATACCTGCCAAGATAACTTTGATTAGGTCATCTCATCAATGTCCTTCCAGGAAACCACTTTAATTCAATTAATGTGGCAAGTCAAGCTAGGTCAGAATTGAAATTCAGTAGATATTTGTATTGCAGAGACATTTGTTAATTGCGTTCAGTTTTACATAAGGGACCTCATCAGATAAAGGCCTTAAAGGGGGAAACAGAAGCATTCAATTGTAATCAAGACAACCAATGTGCATTCTGTGAAGGCAGAGGAAATTAACACTACATGTGTCAGATACTCCACAGAAAATTTAAAAAATTTATCAGAGACATGCAGGGGGGGAGGTGGACAACACCAGTCAAGTGAAAGGCATTTAAGTGGAGCCTCATAGATGAATATAAAGCCCAAACAGCAGAGATAATTGAAGACAAGAAGCACATACCTTCAAAAAATAGGGTCAAGATAAAATTCTGTTAAGATAAAACATCCACTCTATGTATTACATACAGTAATTACTGAGGAAATACTAGAAATTAATGCAAGTCACCTAATAGTATTTGTGAGACCATCTCAACATGTCTTCCACTTCATATTTAATATATTGAAAACAGGCAGGCAGCAACATTGTACTTGATCACATTTTTACTCTAATAGCAAACTTCTGACATGACATTTTAAAGTCTGCCAAATTTAAACAAAAAGATAATAGAGAAGATGATAATGTACATCATGTACTTTTGTTAATTGACAGAATAAGTAGAGTTAGATGATTTCTGGTAGAAATAGTCACAAAGTGCTGCAGTGGATGGTTAAAGGAGTTTTGTATGCTCCAGAATTAGATGAAGCAGAAAATATAAAACATGTTAATGTCTGAATTCTTGATTTTTGCTAGAAATATTTAAGTAGTTAAAAGTTGTTTGCCTTATGTTTTACTTAAGGTGATCTTGTGCTGATTTCTCAGGAGCATTTAAATCTCCTCTATCCCCAAAACATTTTTGAGCTAGAAGGCAAACATCGAGCAAGATCATGAAAGTTGATACTTTTTCTGTTTTTCTGTACATCTGTGTAACTGCTCTATATATTAATGTCCAAATTGGCTGTCCTGTTATGCAAATTGCTGGGATGAATTAAGAGAAGAGCTTTAAGAAAGGCCTGTGATCTGGGATATATTACCAGTGAAAGACATGAGAAATTAAGTCTGCTAAATTTATCAAAGTGTTGATTGAGAGATGATCTTGGAATAGCTTTCAAGTATTTCCTTAAGGAAGAGATTGTTCCTTACCAGATGTGGTCTTACCATTCACATATAAAACAAAACAAGGCTAGAAATAAAAAAATAAAATTAAAAAAAAAGAAAAACAACATGTAATCTAACACAGCACAGTAGAATTTATTTTTTTACTAGTGCTGTTCACTCCAAGATCTCAAGGCTTTGCATGGGAGGAAGATCCACTAATTCCAGTCTCCCAATTATGACAATTATTATGTTTTGTGGATATCAGTAACATTACTGAATGTAAAGTAGCACTTCAATACAACTGTCTCTATTCCTTTTCAGGACCTGATTTGTTAGCCTTACTGTTTCCATACATCTTCAACTGATGATGCAACTCTTTGAAGCATAGAGCATTAAATCAGTAACAGACGTTTGCTAAAATGAAATTGGAGTGGTTGGTAATACTGTGGGATTGATAGCCAATAACAACAGGCAGGTGCTCAGACAGATTTATGGTTGTTTTATAATGATGTGAAGTGAAGAAACCTCAGTAGGAGAGCAAGGACCTGCTTTTTCTGTTTATTTAATGCAGTCTTCTAAGGAAAACCACACATTTCTGATTTTGGGTGGTTTTATTGACTCTGTTGCTACCTGAATGAGGTCTGAATTGCAGCCACCAAATGAATTTGTTTTGTCAGATTTGAAGCTCCAGCCTTTTCTAACGAATAAAAAAACCCAAAACTGGATGGGGAGGTGCTGGCAGGAGGTGAAAAAAGCAAATATCCAGGGAGGTGGCTGTTTTGGTTTGATGACATTGAGATACATGGCCCATACAGCTAATACAAGATATGATCATGTTGTATTTTGTGAATCCTACATGATAGTGGGAAAAATAGCTGTTTGTCATCATTACTAGTTCCACCCTACCAATGGCAGAGCTGTCATCCAGACTGATTACTCCAATGCAACAGAAACTGCAGTGGAAGTGCCAAACTAATTTCAGTAGCTAGAATAGAACAATAACTTTTTTTGGGCAGTTTAGTGACTGATGTAGTCAAACAAGCCCTAAGTGTAGGGCAATAAAGATTTTTTTCCTATGGTTTTTTTTTGAGTTTGTTTTATGGTAATGATGTATGTTCAGACCAATTTTTATCTAAATATGTCATTTATTTTTCTATTGTTGAGAACAGTGTTTAACAAAATCATTTATCGTGAATTTTAAGCATATTTTAAAAAATGTATTCCTAATTCAAAAATAGGTGTTGGAATCTGATTGAAACCAGCTGTTAAAGTTTTTCTTTTTTTGTCTGAAAAAAGAAACAATTGACGTGACCTGTGATGTAACCAAGGTGGTTTCTAAACTTGGTCCCATATTTCTGCACATGAATTCTAATAGCTCCGTATACACAGGCCTATTTTATCACTGAAATCTTATTTAAATTGCAGTTATAAAGCACTATGGACACAATTTCAAAATTAAAATGAGGCTTGGGCCTTGAAATATATTCTTTTAATGTCATGTAATATTTAGTAAGCCTATGAAAGTAATGAGAATATTATTGTGGAATAAAGCTATGCTTATGTCTCAGGTTCATGGATTTTATGGAAGAATAACTTCATCCTAGACCTTGTGAGACTTCCATACGTATGCTGCATAATTTCCAAATAGGCATGTTCTTAGCTGCTAATTTCCAATGCAGATGAAAGAGTCCTTCAGTAGCAAGATTTCAATCTTTTGCCAGCAGCTTAAATTTTCATTTAAGGCAATGTTTAAGAAGCATTCAGAATATAATGTAGCAGAACTCATTAAGAGAAGACATCAGTTTAATACACAGGATATTCTAATTATTACCACAAACTACAAAGTTTAAAAAAAAAGTGTTTTCAGAAATGTCTTGAATCAACTGAAGTAGGACTATTACTTAGTGGGAAGATTCCAACTTCTCAGAAAAAAAGATAGACTTGAAAGAACTGGTAGAATTTGCTACAAAGGATTATTCATATTATCCTATTATCAAAGTGAAAGTGTATTTTTAGCAAAAAAAAATCATGTTGGCTTGTAGGTGTAGGTTGAAGAATGGGTGCTTGCACTTAGACAAAACTACCCGATTTTCAAGTCCAAAAGAGAATGTGGTCTCACACACACACTAAGCATGTGTAATGCAATTGCAACTGGATAAAGTTTTAGAGCAGAACTCTTTAAGAGATAAGAGAAAAAAATCTGTAAGTAATGAATCTGTAGCCAAAAACAAAACAGTCTTTCTCCAAAAGAATCCTTCATCCTAGCTTAAGATCTGCCTATTTCTGATCACAGAAAGGGGACATTGAAAGCTCTCAGACTGCTTCAGCAAAACTATTAAAGGAATGGATTTGTACAGCTTATAATACACGCATATTAATATAAAATATTTAATATAGGAACTTTTGATATGTATAAAGCATTACAGGATAGTTGAGGTTGGTGGTCAAGCCTCCTGCTCACAGCCAGGACAGCTTGGGGTCAGACTGCTCCTGGCCTTACCCAGATGAGTCTTGAAAATCTGCAGGGACACCAAGACTACAGTTTCTGTGAGAAGCCTCATTTAAAGCTTGATTATTCTCATGACAGAAGTCAGAACCTCTCTCGTTTCATCTTGTGTGTTCTTTCTTGTCTTCCTCCCTTACACCAATGTGAAGATAGCGTCCTGTAGAAACTGCCCCTGCCACCTCCCAGCCCACTGTGTTACTTGTTCTGAACAATCCCAGCTCTCTCACTCCTCACAGGTCAAGTGAATCTAACCCTGACCATCACAGTAGCCCTTCACTGGACTTGCTTCTGTTTATTCTTGTCTTTTTCTGTACTTAGAGAGAAAGGGTTGTTTTCAGTAATTAAAAGCTAAAAAATTGGCTTTTGTGTAAAAGTTCTCTTCTAACTATAGTTTGAGCTGTTTTGTCCTGCAATTTGGGGACACACTGCTTCTCAGTAGCTTCCTGCCAGACCTGGCAGTTTGTCTCATCTCAGATTTCAAGGGAGATCTCAGAATGGAAGATAAAAAAGGACAACACAGAAAATACCTCACACTTCTCTCCACTGGAAATTCCACCATGTGCTACATTATTTTTTTCCCCCTTAGGGGAAGGAAATGTTTGTTTAGACTTTCAGTTCACAATTCTGATTTACTCAAGACTGCAGAAACACATCCTTCTGTGATCCAGTCAGCTAATGTTGTTTGCCCTGTGAAAGCTTAACATCTACATAGTTTCAAGCAAATTTATGTTGTTGTGACTGCAGCCTTTTTTTTTCACCTTCTTTATGGCAAGCTGTTGATGCAGAGGAGAGGAAGCTTGGTTGCCCAGTCCGAATGCTTAAAGCCTTCCAATTGTATGGTATGACAAAAGAAAGTAAGAAATATATATTTGTTACCATAGCAACAAGAAAACTCTTCCTCTAACTGCATTGAAAACCAATATCTATCCTCTCCTCCTGAACTGTTAAGAAACTATATCTGAAGCATTATCTGTGAGATATTCTACACTGAACTGAAATGCATATTGGTTTATTAAACTGAGACCTTTGCCCCCAATAAATCATTGTGTTCATGCAAGGATATCACAAAACTCTATTTAGTTTTCACTGGAACTTTATCAAAATTAAATTTAATTAAAAATGTTTTGTAGAGAAAACATGATGAAAATCCAATTGTGCATTGTATTCTGCTGTGTTTTTTGTCCTTGTTCTGTTCCAGAAATCACAGGATGGGGATGAACAAGTTTTTGCAAAACTGAACTAAAATCACCATTGGTACAGTATTATTTAGTTTCCCACTGCAGGATGTCAGTTGTTAAAGTGACCAAGACATTATTACAGACAGTGCTGCTTTTGAATTTGGTCTTTTATGTTTTTGTCTTCATAGCTGATTTTTTTGCCTGTTTGTACTATGTGTTTCAAGTTTGCTCCAATATATTGTGGAATATGCTGTGGTGTGGGTAATGATAAAGTGGTGCATCCTTTCAGATAAAACTCTTTTAGCTGCTGTGATTTCAGTTTGTCTGCTTCTGCTCCAATACTTCCAGCACATCTGATGACACTGTTAGCAAAAGATATTCTGAGTTCAGCAGGCTGCTGCATTGCTTCATAGAATCTTCAGGAGAAGTATTTAATTTTATTTCTGTCTTGCATATAATTCATAAAACAAAGGGTTTTATAGTCAGTCAAACTGAGGTAATATGAGTTGAATAACTCACAAAGGAAAGTGTTTGTTTGTTTGGGTTTTTGTTTTTGTCCTTCCCAAATCAAGCCTTTCTCTTTATTTGTTCATTCCCTTGGCAGAGCAATTTTCTCTTGAAATACAAAGTGATGTTCTAATAAGATAGAATCTATCTTGTTAAATTTTTCTAGGAAGATAGTTTTAGAAGCATCAAAATTTTGTTTATTTTTATTTTTCCCCATTTTGAATTTCATCATGTGTTTGTATGACTTTAGCATATTTTGCACTCAAAGCTGTTGAAATTCCTAATTCCCTTGGGTGCTTAAAAAAAATATTTTTTTCTAGTGTTCTCTAACTTTTGAGGACAGAGAATTACTGTGCATTATGAATACATACTGGAGCCAAGAATAAAGCATTTTGAAGTATCAGACTAGCATTTAATCATTGTGCACTGTGATTTGCACAGTATTTCACCTTTAAAGAGTGTCTAATTAAAAATCCAGTCTTTGAACAGAATTTACCCATTATTTTCCTGTATTGATATTTAATTGCTATGGTATGGTATATTTTCAGAAATTGTTTGTGTTCTGTTTTCAGTAGGCTGACATGGTGATATCTACATCAAATCTACCCATTAGTTGTCTACCCTCATTTAGGGAAATTGGCTGTGCTTGTGTGCCAGTCTCTGCTAGAGTTTATTTCCTTCCTCCATAGCTGTGGTATGACTTGGGGTAATATAACCATGGTCACGTTAGTGAAACAACTCAGTCTGTCTTAAAGCTCCACTAAAAATGGCTAATAAAGGAATTTTGTTTCTTCTGCACTGTTTAGTTACCTAGAATGCAGAAAAGATGCAGAGTAGATGTGCTGAGATGCTTATATCATGTGAGTGATAATGCAGTTCAGTGACACAAGGGTAATTTTTAAATAAATGTACCTCTTTGTTGAAAAATAAGTGTGTTACTGAGTTCCACAGACACAGGATATACAGGGTGCTGTTTGATTCTTTCTTCAATTGCTTTTTCTCCCCTACTCAGAAACTGTAGTAAATTTTGAGCAGCTTCTGCTTTGTAATATCATGAGCAATTTTTGCTTAATCTCTAAGGTTAAAAAAAAAAATCCATGTAATTATAAGATAACAGGAAGAAACTTTTCCTCTGAATGTTTATTACCTGGAATTGTATAGTGTGGATCTGTGCTGTGGAATGGAAAATAAGAGTTTAGATAGTAAAGATTAAGCATTTTGTGTACAACATGGAGGTGTCATAATCACTCTTCAGTACATGAGAAATAGAACAACTTTCAGCAGCTATTGTTTTCTTTATTGTTTTAAGCTTCTTTTCCATTGTATGACAAACTCCACAGTTCAGATTACTTAGAGTTTTTCTCTTTCTGTATTAAGATTTTGTTGTCAGCAGTGATTGTCTGCTCTTCTTTGCTGTCCCAAGAGCAAACTGACCCTCAGCAGGATAGTCATCTCTCCGACTCTCTGCATGCTCCATACCATTTCTTCATCACTCAAGACATCTTCAAAGCACCAAAATTTACCAATCTCCTGGAAACATTTCCTCTTCTCCTTCTAATACTGTGCCTTTTCCCCCTTTTTACTTTCAGAGAAACCCTCATTTTTTCCCTTTTTAAATCCTTTTTATGAATTCCTTTAGAGTTGTGACATTTCAGAAATGTTCTTTCTAATAGATAGTGTTCCCAGACCACTACGTTAAGAATGAATTATATGCATTTTGGGGGGGATTCTTTCAAATTCTCTGGCAAAATAGTTTTGACATGAGGTAAAATGGTATAGTCAGAGCTATTTCTGCTCCAATTAATCTTTACATTAAAAGGTGTTTCACAGAGAGCTGCAGAAGTGAAAATTCATCTTTCTGAAAATTGCCAATTTCCATCAGCATTGTAGCTGGCTAAGAAACTGTTTCTAGGACATATAAAATTAAACTGAATGAATCTTTTTTCCTGACCTTCAAACAGGCCAGTGTTACTAGCTTCCAGTAAAACTGCACTTGATGTATTTTGTGGAAATAAATTAAAAAATGATTAATTTAGGCAGACTCAAGAACAATCTTAGCAATGTTGAGAGCTATCAGGTTGCAGGACATTGAAATTTCTCACAACTTTCATATTTATCCCAACACTGCACTGGTCAACAGACAAGAAAATATGTTCTTAAAGACAACATTGACCAAAATAAAATAGAAGCACAGAAGTTGAATTAGTCTGTTGACCTTGTGTATCTATGGCCTAATCTTCTGTAATGAATTACCTGTTGCTCTGCTGCTCAGGCCAGCAGTGTAAGTCATCTTGTATGTGGGGGTCTCTAAATAATGGCAAAGTTCAGAAAATTTACAGGAGTAATAATCTCCCCACTGTGCCATCCAGCCTATCCATTTTTTCACATGCTGTGCTGCATCATGTAAATAATCCCTCCTAAAACAAGACATCTCTATTTGCTGCTTCTTTGCCCAGTTATGTTGACTAAAGAGAATGTGGAATATTTTTGCTCTTTGGTGTTTTTGTTTTGATTCTGTTTAGGGAATTTATTATGATAATTTAAATTGAAATCCTGGTAAATGAGGTACTCTGATATAAAGTTGCAGTTATTTTTAATATTTATCTAGCAAATCACAGAAGCATTTTGTTTTGACTAATGCATATTAGCCCCAAATTGATTCTTTAGAGTATTGCCTGCTCATTTATTTAGTATAGCATCCATCAGAGCTCTGAAAGGTGTTAGGTAAAGGTTCTTGAAAGTAACATTCAGGAACAGCTGTTAATGATGCGCCCTTTCCCAGAGATCTTAGCTGTCAGCCTTGCCCTTAAAAATCAAATATTAGATCAGTCTTGAAACATGAAGTTTTTGGTCTCTTGTTAAATTCATTGATACTTGCCACAAGCTTCTATTATAACTTTACAAAGACCTATTTTTAGAAATTTATGGTCTCTCTTCATATCACAATTCTTAGTGTGAGAAAATAAACACATTCTGCTGAAAGCATGGACAGGTTATTTGGCTCTTACTTGCTTCCAAAGCATCTAGTGGCCATCTTGCACAGGCTGTTGTGGAGATGGTTTTCTTCTCAGTGTTTTATGCTTTCTATTGCTGAAATAAGTCATGAGTCAGGCAGGAGGAGAAAAGGAAGTTATGCTCCTCTGATCACCGCTATATTTAAATGACTGCTCAATGTAGTCTTTGCAAGTTTGAGCAAGCATTCATCAATTTTCTGTGTGCTTGCCTGAAGGTGTAAGTTGTGAGTCTTTAGAAAGGAGCTTTTTTTCATGCTTCACTGTTTTCAGGTCTGAGTATGTAGCTATAAAATTTATATTTTGTGTTTGAAGGAATAAATGAGATCCTGAACTTTTGTGCTTTCCTTCAACAGAAATACATTCTGTGGCAAAGTATTCTTAGCAATAATCTGACCATGAAGGTGCCCTGTGATGTACTCAGATCAGATGATGCCAGTATTGTAAAAATTTAGAGTAATGTGAGAATTTAGAAATTAAAAGTGCTGGAAAATTGAGGTAGCTGTCATGTAATGTATTTTATCTGTGAGTCACATATTCTATCTATAATCTACAAAAAGAAGTAAATATAAATGTATAAACATGGATATAGGAAACCAACAGAATGAGATGGCAGTAAAATATATTCAAAGCCAGAATCAAACACAAATAGGGAGAATTAAGAGAAAGACTGGCCTTTGCAAACCAGAGACACAGGAGCTGATGGTTTGATCTCAGTTGGGTTTACAGGTCTGCCCCAGCAAAGTTTGTAAGAACAGGACTGACAGCATCCTGATGGAGCAGGAGTGCAGCTGTCCTGCTTGGAACCACGCAGCAGCTGTCAGCCATGCACATCTTTCTGGCTCTTCCCAGTACCTAAAAGAGGCACCAGTACCAGTCAGGTTTCACACTGGAAGAGAGAGTGCTTTTATAATGACCAGGAGACAAGAGCAGAGCACTGGTCTTCCGGGTAAGATCTTTTAAAAGACTAGCTCCAAGGATGAGTTAGGGCATGAAAGTGTTGGGATTGACATAGGGACTACAGGTTGTACGTACAAACTGGTCACTACACACTGCACCTCTAGTGTGCGTGATCTCCTTAGAGCCTTGGTGCTGTGCCATGGTACCTGAGCTTTGAATCAGGGTGCTCCTGATTAAGGTCTTCTTACTGATTACTTCTACTCAACACGTTTGACTGAGCAAGGCTTAGGAAATCAGTTTTCTTTTGTGAGTTGCTACTGTCAGGAATACAGGTTAGCCACTGTAACACTATTCCTAAGAATAGACAACTCATACCCTTGCAGTGCTGGCACTGAGAATTACCAGCATTCTGTAACCTTAAAGCTGTGCAAAGTTTAGAACATCTGATTCCTTGTGCAACAATTATTGCTTTGTTGGTCGATTCATGACCTGACATTTGCTACTGTCATCATAACAACCATTGTTGTAAGAAAGCAATATTCAGTCCTGAACTGGTTCAATGCCTGACTGCTGGGTAAACACAACTGACACTAATTTACAGTCTCAAAATATGCTGGGAATTCCTATTATTTTCCCTTGTGTTGCTCCAGTCTGTCCCCTTGAGGCAGTAAAAAGGGAAAGAAATAAGGTAGAGAAAAGGATATATGTTGAGGAAATACAGTTATTTCCTTAAAGTATTCTTAAGGCCTCTCATCTTTCAGATATCCGGGATAGAATGCAGTGGGTGTGGGAAATCAGAGCTTTGTTTCACTGATTGATTGTTTTTCTTTAATTTTCAGTATGTCAAACTTAATTTTCAGGGTTCCCTTCTTCACCCACCATAAAAAATTAATCAACACTAATAAGTATAAAACTTCTGATTTAAGTGTTTCTTTAATTTTAAACTAATTATTAAAAAATCAATTCATTTCTATTTTCCTGCTTTAGTGATCAGCATTATTTGAATCTTTCATTTAAGTAGTTCATTCATTTAATCATCATCATCATCATTATAGCCCTGGAATCTATATCTCATTTTCCCCTTTTAAAATATGCCTATTATAAGTATTTTAAAAGTGTCCTATTTATCTGAAAGTTTTTCTCAGCTCCTTCAAAGGACAGAGGAAAATAGAATATAAGTGAGTCTTGGATATTGATGAGAAATAGTTTTCTGGGTCTGTGTTTCTATCACTTCAAGGTCTCATCTTAAGATGAATTTTGCCTGGGAACAGAGAACAAGGAGAAAGATTCTCCCTTACTAATAACACAGTGTTTTTATCTCTCATCCTTACCTTTGGGCATTTTCTGTGTCTAGGGAAGCTGGCCTGAAAATTCATAATCCTAGTTGTGAGACCAGAGTTGATAAGTGTTTTCATAGGAATGTTTAAGCAGAAAAACGAAAGGTGGCCATGATCTGTTGATATTAGCAATGGAGAAGAAATTAATGATGTAATGGTTATTAAATTACTTTGATGTGATATGTTTCTTCTTAGAAAGTATAAATGCAGAAAATAGTTGAGTATATCTGCAAGCAGATCTTGCACTAAAGGGCTACACTTCTGCACCAAGAGCAACCTGCTCAAATAGAACGAGATTTCAAACCTGGGAAAATGTCATTTTATATAGAATTCTCTGTAATTTTACGGAGGTATATTCCTAAAACTACTTTAACATCTTAAGTGCATGAAGGAATGGGCTATGTTATTCAGCCTGAGATCATGACTCAGAAAAATAATACAAAAAGAGAATGGCCATTATGCCTCAGTAGTAGAGCAGGAGGGAAGGGTGGGAGCACTTCTAAGTGAATCTGAAAGATTTGCAAAAAGGCTGTTTGATGTGTGGATAGAAATCAAAACAAACAGCAAGGTATCTTCCTGAAATATTGTCTACATTCTATAACAATAATTATATTAATTGATATTCTCCTAGCGTATTGCCAGATAATTCCCTCCATAACCAGTGGATCTCTCCAGGGTATATACTGAAATCAGTCCCCTTATTGGTTTACTAAATTAACCTCACATATCTGTCTCAAATCCCCTCTGATCTCTAGCCTAATAGAACCTGAAGTTCACCTTCAGAGTCCATTGCAATTCTTTTTGTTTCAGTGCAGAGGTCTTTTAGGTCTTACCCTCTGAAGCTTTTGTACCCATTTTGGATGGAATAGCATTAATTTTCTTTGGAGTAGCTTGTGTGGATTTGTGCTGAAAACACTGTTCGTAACACGAGAATGTTTTTATTATTGCTGAGCAGAGCTTGCACAAATCAGGACTTGCTTTTCATCCCCCACTGCCCAGCAGAGAGCTGGCTGGGGCTGCACAGGGAGCTGGGAGGGGACACAGCCAGGACAGCTGAGCCCAACCATCCAAAGGGATATTACAGATCATAATGTGTCATGCTCAGCAATGAAACAGTGAGGGGGAAAAAAGAGCAGGTACTGCTCTTGCTTAGGGACTGGCTGAACCTGGTCAGCTGGTGGTGAGCAATGTGTTTAGTTAGATTTTTTTAAAATCAGTTGTTTTTCTTGGGTTTATTTTTTTTAGGGGATGGAAAAGGCATCTACCTTTTTTTTTTTTTTTTTGTCATATTAAACTATTCCAACATATGAATTTTCACAGTTTTAGCATTGCAATTTTTTTCACACAGCAGGTCAAAAAGTAAGCAGGCAGTTGGGTGTGTTCAGCTGCATAATGGGTTTAAAAAGTGATATTTATTCAATTCTACTCATAATTTCCTTAATTTATTAGTTTCACTTTCATCTCTATACCTTCTCTCCTGCTTCTTTTAGCACTTAGAATGAATTCTAGCTTGCGTTAATTTTCATTCTCCTGATCATCTTTCAAGCTTTCTTACAGATTCTTTTTCAGAGACTTTCAGTGTGGCGTGCTCTCCAGCTGTTGTGACTTCAGTTAGCAATAAACTGATTCTTGTTCAAACTCTAAATTAAAAGATGAGGACAAAAGCATGGTGATAGGTGTTATATTATTGACTTTGTTTGGCTGTTGGACTGGCATAGTCAGGATTCTGCTTACATGGTGCTACAAGGTTTTATGCAGTGCTTTGTAGTGAATCTGCTGGTAATACAGCAGTGCAGTTTTCTGAAACTACAGATGAATAATTAGCTCTTTTTTAATATGTAGGTCAAGATTGTGAACTGATTTTTGATTAACCAGAAATAATAATAATGTTAATTTGAATTTTTATTTCGTGTTCTTAACGTTCATCTATAGATAATTCAGGCTCATAGCTAACACTTGTTAAATTTTGATTAGTTTCAATTAGCTCCATAGTTTTATTTTTCTGTTGAAAGGTTACACAACTAGTCAGTGCCACTGAAAATTTTGAATTATGTATTAAAGGAGGTGGGTTGCTGTCACTTAAATTCTTCATATGTTTTCCATGTGATTTTCAATTTATTTCAGTATATATTCTAGTATTTGCTTTTGGATTTTTTCATAGTGACTAGTTTCTTTCCTTATTTAAAGCACCCTCAAAAATGAGGTATAATTTGACCAATACCAATTTAAATAACAAGATCAAGGGAGTATTTAAGTGAGGGCAAATAAACATCTGAAAAGATACATGAGAATTTTCAGAAAGCATTTCTTTTCCTATGTAATCCCTCTTCTTTGGGAAGCCACCTAGGCTTGTATTTCAGTACAACGGTGGCTTTGGCTCTTTTTACTTAACTGACACAGAAAACTCCTATGCCTATTCATAAGACTATTTCTATTCTGAATAGAACATTAAGGTTTTCATTCTGTTTAAAAGCAGTGATTATAAGCAAAATTTCAATTATATCTTAGGATAAATTTTAACTTTAGCAAATGTCTTTGTTCTGTCATGACAAAAATTTTCATCTGTACAGGTGGGGGCATGAGTATAAATAAGTCAAAGGGTTGCAAATATTGTATAATAGAACTTAATTATAATTTGCTAATTGGTTTCCTGAATGTTATAACTTTTTAGATATGATATCAACAAGCATCTGTCTTGGCAACTGGTAGGAACTTTTGAAAATATTCTGTATTTTTATTATCCATGTGTTTAACAGTAGTCAGATGGGAAGCACCACCCCATAAGGTCTGGTAAAAAAATCAATGTTATTGCCCACTATCCACTTATGATTTCTAATTTTATTATGACTGACAGTTTATTATTACTTTATTGCAGTTCTTGCATTATGTTTTTTGTTTTTAAATATTCCATTAAATTTATGTGAATGACATTGGGTTCCCATGTCTGGACTGCTTTTAGGTTGCCTACTGTTTTGATGATATTTGTAGTTTCATGCAAGCATTTAGATTTTAAGCAGGCAGTCCATGTTTCAACACCTGTTGGAAAAGAAGCACTTTGCTACGTTCACAAAATGTAAAGATATTGCCAAGAACTGGGTTATGTGTTTATAAACACAATAAAGAAGTTTAAGTAACGTCTTACGCTTTAATTATGAGACAGTCTCAGAATTGAAATGTGACATGAATTGTTTTCTCAGGTCTGTTTTAACTGATATGGTTCCCTTTCTGCTCGCTTTTGAGGGTGTAGAAATACAACAACCAGACTGACATTAGTTTCTTTACATGTAGTGCTTCAATTTCAGGCCTTAAATCTGGTAAAGTCTGCTTAAACCTATGCCTTGACCTTGTTTTTTCTGAGCTGTGTACCTATGCTCCATCAGTAATATCAGGAATCTTTCACTTCTCCTTTGCTAAATTTGGAGATGAAGTAACATGGCAAAGTTCACGAAGGAGGTACAGGAAATCAAGCAAATCTTGGATATATAAACCTGTAAATTTTGAGTGTCCCTTATCAGGATTCCTTAAAAATCCATTGATTTCAGATTGCTCAGTTCTGTGAGTGACCAGGATTCACAAATACCCTGCCTGATTCTCTGTGTTTTTATTCCCCCTAGTAGCACATAAACTGCCAGAAATTAAATAGAATTTGCTTTCTGCATCTTCCTTCTTCCTCCAGAGATTTGGCCCTGAACTATATGGCAAATACAGGAATAATGTTCAAAATAGAATTGCAAAGCATTTGGCTAAAAAGAGGAAACATTAGCTACTGTAATGCCTACAACATATTTATTTCTTCTCTTCTCATGGATAGCAACAGCCCTGTTAGTGGTTCTGGAAAGATTCTGCATTTTTTCATAATGTTAATAAATCGTGAAAATAGGTTGGTTACAATAGTGTTTTGTCTGGGCAGGTCTTGGCATTGTTTACTGCATTTATTAGTGTTAAGGAAAGAGGGCAGGAGGATGTACTAGGAAAGAGTAAGTCTCTCTAGGGGTGGTGCAAAAGAAGAATTCCAAGGTCTTTGTAATTTAGTTGTAAGATGTGGTGTAACTGTTAAACCCCAAAGCAACATCACCTGACATCATGAAGGTTCCTGCTGCCACAGACAGCATTTGGAATAAGTTGACTAATTTCTGACAAGCTCTGTATGACTCCTGGAAGGTCAAAGGGCTGCTCAATTCACTTCCTATGAACAGCTTTCACTGATTATTCCTTGTGCAGCAGTTGTAAAGCAAACAAAACTGACAGAAGAGAAGCTTCTGAATTGTAGGCACTACTGTGCCTTAATGGCTCTGTGCAGAACCAGTGCCTTAAAAAGGTAGTTTGAAGCTGTCACCTTTCCTTATGGATAAAGTGTAAAACTACCCAAGCTCTCCTGTAGTAATTATATTATCTGCTGCTTAGCTTTTGAGCCATACAAATACTGACCAAGACCTGAGCTCTTCCAGTTAATTCAGTGTAGCTGTATAACCTCTGAAATTTCTGTTTTAGTAACGCCAGCACTAGCTTGAGTTGTTTTGTACTGCACTTGAGTTGGCTCTTAGACAGTTGCATTCTGAATTCTCAGAGGGATTTTTATTGAAAAGTTGTCCATGGCACTGCTATGTTTGTGTTTTAATATTTTTAAGGGCAATAAATAATTTGAAATGTAAGAGCAATGTTTCATAAGCTTCAGGTATGCTAACTCATTTTCAGTATGAAAATTCAGCCTGATGCAAAATCCTTCACTGACCCTTCTGGTTACCTAACACTACTGAAATTTGGCACAATTCAGTTGTTTGTTTTTTTTTTTTCTTTTCAGCAAAAAACCCCTCTGTTACATTTACTCCCTATTTTGATCACTATAAGCATTGTTTTAGTGCCCTCAACACTATTACCTTATGCTCCTCTAAGTTAATATAAAGGGACTGACTAGCACTGAACACATTTTGTTGCGGGCTAATTTGCTGGCCTTGTGTCAACTCTGCTGCTCTTTCTGTCATCTAGAAAACTTTGTTTACCTTGCATGGTAGTGCTATGGGTTGCCTTTGTTGCAAACCGCCTCCCCCCCAAAAAAAAAAGCCAAACCAAAACCAAACCAACAAAGTGTGGTAGAAAAGCAACATAGAGATGTGGTTATGTGGAGAAGAAATGTCTGTTTAAGGATAAATTTGAAAAGACTAGGTCAAAATGTGACTTATAACTACAAAAAGGGTTATAAGAATTTATAAAGGGAAGATTAACAAAAGATGAGTTATTCAGTGAATCATAATGAAAAAGGGTTAATTAAAAGCCTATTTTTAATACTGAATTAAAATTCAGGCAAGAATAATTAAAACTGAGTTGAAACACATAAATAAAAGTTGTTTGTTTATTGTATCCTATTCTCCTGGAAGTAGTTGAGTAACTAGAAACTGTTAGTGTTGGAGAGCTTGCAGGATAGACAAGTTGAAAAGAGTCAGCATTGCACCTAGCTGGGGCTTTTAGAGGACTGTAAAGTACATTTAACACATTACCCTGCTGCTGAAGTGGCAAGTTGAAATAAAAAGTACAAATGCAATAGAGATGTATGTATGACATGGTACTATTTCCACTTAACTGTGGATGGGGCATTTTGTTTGTATCTGGGCACTGGAGAAGTTTTGATAAATAGAAAAATTGAGATAGTAGGAAACAAAAGCCCGTGAAATCACCCAAGGTTTGTAGTGTGGGTTTTTACACTGAGGATTGAGAGCAGTTGTTTTCATTCTCACTGAAGCTGACACAAGAACATGTGTTTTTTATTTTCTAGATTTAAACATTGGGCATACAATGTTAAGGATAACAGAACAATGGAAAAATACTGCCATGGATGTTCTCTGCTAATAGTTTCTTGAAGTAAATAGAGGGCAAGTAGGCAGAAGGTTGTCTGAACATCCTTGATTCTATTTCAGTAGATTAGTGTATGTGCTAGTTGATTAGTTGAATTCTTCTGAAGTCCTGCATTTGGAGAATATTGATAAATAAAAGTAAGTTACACTGCTCTGGGGGTGTGGATGTTGAAAACATCATACGCATTTTGCTGTCTTTCAGCTTGCCATGTTTAATCATTATCATTCTCTTAGCTACAACTTTTCAAGCTCAAGACCCTCTGGAATGTAGACAGCACTAATTATAACACCCTTGACTAATGTTTGTGTAAAATTTTATAGTTACATCAGTATTGCATCATGCTGGTTAAATGTGGTTGCATATTTAGAGTATCTCATCTTAATTTCCTTTCTTCTCTTACTGCTTTTCCCCCCTAAACCTACAGTATTAAACTTTCAGTAGTGATTATTAAAACATAAAATGTTTTTGCATAAGAAGATAATTGGTTTCAGCTCTTCATGTTGGATAGCAATAATCTTGGTCACTACTTGAGAATGTAGTCCACTACTTAGAGGACTTCATATTTTTATTTCTTCATAAAACCATTATAATCTTCCTCTTCCCTGAATTATCTTCTATAATGTGCCATAACAATGACTTTTAAATGTCAATAAATGGATTTTTTTCCCCCCAAATTCTACAATTCTCTGGTTTCATTTCATTTTTCCTCAATCACATTTCTAATATTTTTACCCTAGTGATCTTTACTTCCATACTCTGCATATTCACAATAAGCAGATAGTACCAGGGGTTAGATATTTCTATGTGGTCACTGTAGGCCCTAATTGCACTTACACTCTTTTGTGGCAGTCCTAATATTATGTGGCCACACACATTGGTATGAAACAAAGCTTCACTACATTATCCAAGGTAGAGAGGCTGCATTGAACTGCTGCATTCTTAAGCAGGAATAAGTTATCTTTTAGCTGGTCCTGTGGAGACATTTCTATGAGAGTCAAAGCAGGTGAGCTGCAAATGAATGAATCATTTGAGATTTTTTCTTGTAAGAGACATAGTTTGGTGAGGGAAAAGATACATATATCTAAGTTTTATATGTAAAGATAATTTTACCATGTTTCATGCATTTGTTTACTCTCTATGAACCCATACATGACTTTTGAACAACTGGAAGTTGTCAAACCAGCCAAGGCGCGATTGGGAATAAAGGAATCACAGAATAGGCTGAGTTGGAAGGGCCCTTTTAAAGGTCATGTAGTTCAACCCCTCTGTTGTGGGCAGGGACAAATTCCACTAAATCAA
This sequence comes from Euphonia xanthogaster, assembly GCA_034509185.1. Lineage (NCBI taxonomy): Eukaryota > Metazoa > Chordata > Aves > Passeriformes > Fringillidae > Euphonia > Euphonia xanthogaster. Next base: position 20,301,151 of record JAYDZK010000268.1, on the reverse strand, counting down.
GTTGCTTATAGCCTGTCTGTATTTTTTAATGGTTAGATAGATGCAGGATGTCAGAATTACTGTTCCAAAAAATACTAACAAAACTGGAAAGCTGTATCTTGCTACACTCATTCCATGAGCACCAGGCACTCATTCCATGAGCACCTGCATGGCATCCCTTGTTTCTTTGTAAGAATTTGATGAAGCTTTAGATGGTGTGTGGACTTAGTAGACATAACCTAACATATTCTCACACTGCAAATATTACCCTCAGTAATATTTTCTCTCAGTCTTGAAAGGTTAAAAATTACTAAAAGCTTCTAAGTAATTTTTTCCTTATTGTTTAGTGTCCTCATCTGGAAGATGGCTGAGTACTGGTTCACAGGGGTCACAAACAGTAAGGAAAAAAACCTAATAATTCAGTTATTCAGATAAAAATATTCAGGAATCTGAAAGAATACATTGACTTGTCAAAAATGCTTGAAATTCCCTGTTGACAGCAAGTTCCTCAACTGATGGAAAACTTATAATGTTTTGTTTCTTTAGGATAAGAAACAAGACTCACTAACTAGGGTTTGTTTACAGGTGCACGAAGCAAAATTTTTAAAATCAGTATAATTTCCTACTAGAGGAAAAGTTATGCCCTCTTAAACTTCTGTCAGAGCAATAGAAATGAACTGTATATAGAGCGTATATTCCCATGTATATATGTATAGAGTATCTTAATTTCCTTGCCAGCCTATTCCACTCTTAAATTGGTTTTACTGCAGGAGTCTATTATTCAGCCTACCTGTTTCTTTTCTTCATGTGTTCTCATTAATACATATTGAAAAGGGATAAAGGAAGGTACACTGGGACATAATATGCAGGATTTTCTTCAGATCCTTTTTCCCATTAATATTCAAGGAAAATCTGATATTTTTTAACATAAGAAAAATGTTAAGATTTTTTAGACATGATTCCATTTTCTGTTAGACTATTTGTGAAAGGCATTTTTGGTAGAAACTGAGAATACTTGCTTCATGAAAGTAAAACCTTTGTTCCTGGTGGTACAGAATAAACAGAAATATTAAACTCCCTGCATCTCAAGTAACACTAATCTATACATTAAACATACTTTGAGTATTATAAAATATTAATAGTTTTCTTCCCCTTACAAATAAAGATTTAATTATGCAGGTTTTTTAATTAAATTGTAGCATGTTCCTGTAAATTTCCCAGCTGTGGTAATGTATTTTCATTTGTTATCACAATGTGGCTACTAAAAGAACTGTGAATAATTTAACCTCACTTTTATTTTTTTGTTTTGTTTTGTTTTTGTCTTTCAGAAATGAATTCCTTTATTGCAAGAAATTGTGATTATTTATTGATTCAGAAAGAAAAAAGACTGTCGTTCTCTTGGGTCTTCTGAACAACATGTAAGTGAAAGTTTTCTGTAACCCTGATTATGTCTTCAATTTAGGTAGTGATTATTATTTGATTTCAGCAAAGAAACCTTTGGTTAGAGATATTTCTTAATGTATTTTTTTTTATCACAGCAGCAGCTAAGGTACAGTGGCAGATTGTCTGAGGTAATATCTTTCGGAAGATATTTTTATCCCCTTGTTTTACTTTGCACATTAATATTCATCAGGTTCTACTAATCATTTGTAAGCTTCACATAGCCAGGTTCATAGCAGCACAAGTAAAATCCATCATAATTGTTAAGCAAAACTCTGAAAAAAAATTATACAGGGCCTACCTGCTCAGCAAAATGATCTGGCACTAAAAAAACACCTTTATGCATTAACTTCCCCCTAAAATAGCAGTGACCTTTTCTGGTAGGAACTGCAAAACCACAACTACACTGTGGCTGACAGAAGTGTAAAATCTGATTAAAATTTTCAGTTTGGAGGAGATGCTAAGTAGTATTAATGACCTTCTCTGACTTAATGCACGGTTACAGAAAGGGAGGCTAAAAAGGCCATTTGCTCTTTCCCAGGGCAATGTGTGCGGAGCCATGTCGCTGCTGAGTAGCAGCATGGTTTCTGGTACTGCTAGTGGAACAACAGTCTTAACTTTTCTTCTGCTGACGCTTGATTTCATTGCCATAAGCATTTCCTGCCTGATAAAGGCACAGTTTTTGAGGTTCATACTGGATCTCTGTTGTTCATTTGACTTTTGAAAGGCTAATTGATTCAGCTTTTTTCAAGGCATTGTCTTGGTCTTTTCTGTGCATAGACATTTGTGGGGACAATTCATGGGCTCCAGTGTTGGAAGACTGAATATCTGTCATCCAAATAGTCATGCACTCACACAGAAAGAGGGCTTTGAGCATCCTGGGTTTCAGTGTTTTCAGTATGATTTCTGTCACTGTTTTTAGAAATGCTCCAGTCCATGAGTAGAAGAGATGTCACTGGCTGAGGTGATGTGCCATATCCAGTGACTAGTCAGAACTTAAATATGAGTTTTGACACACAGCCAGCCAACTTGTCTTTGTTCAGGTGAAATTTCCAACTACTCTAAAAGTAAATTACCTAATATAAGATGGTATTTTCACAAATAAATTATCAGTTGAGGGAAAGAGTGGTTTGAATCTGTTCAACTGTAGGTGGAATTTTCAAACTGGGATGCAAAAGCTATGCAATGGAAACTGCAGTGTGTCTGTGCTCTCTGCTGAAAGAATGACAAGAAGAAGCTGCAAAATGCGTCCTCTGGACAAAAAAGTTCAAGATGTGCTGTCAGAATTCTTGTTTTAGCTGAGCAGTTGACACAGATGTTTGTAGCTTCCTGGAGGATTAGACTGACAGAAAAATAAAATCACTGGGCATCCCTTTATCAACATCTAGATATTTTTTTTTTCCTGATTCATAAATACTTTCAGTGTCATGATCAGAGGAATTAAATCAAGGTTTTCATTGTTAGGGAAAAAAAATAGAGTTTTCATCATTATGTTGGGAAGATGAATTATTTTATTTGATGTGCTCATTAGATGTTATGTCAGGGAAGGTACAGATTGGATATTGGGAAAAGGTTTTTCACTGAAAGAATAATAAAGTACTGGAATGCTCTTCCCAGGGAGGTGGTAGAATCATCATCTCTGGATGTGTTTAGAGAAAGACTGGACATGGCACTCGATGTTATAGTCTAGTTGAGGTGCTAGGGTACAGGTTGGACTCGATTATCTTAGAGGTCTCTTCCTACCTCATTATTCTGGGATTCTGTAGATTTGTGATAGAAGCTATCATTTAAAAATAAAACATTAAATGTCTTAGTGTGCCCAATAAAATGGTACTAAAAGTTAGGTTGCAGTTGGCCTAAAATGACTGCATAGCTATTGGCTGTAGCTGATCAGGAAGCCTCAGTTTTCCATATGTGACATCCCATCACTTAAATTTTCTGCTATTACAATTTTATGGTGCCTGGTCCTTCTCTCTGCTTTTTGGAAGATTCCTAGTCCCTCTTGTAAAAGGTTAGCAAAAGCTGCACTGCATGCAGTACTAATTTATTTACACATCCCCCCTCAGTCTAGGAGCTAACAAGATAACTAAACACATGTGCTACAGGTGTTTGATTTTCAGCACATGCAGCAATCAAAGGAATTCTGGCAGGCACAGGGTGGTGTCAGTACTGGTGAGAACTGATCTACGTTTTGCAAGAGCTTTTTTTCACATCAGAAAATGCAGATTATTGGAAACTAAAATCTGTGTCCTCAGCCTTTCATCCCAACTGGCTTCCTGATAACCTTTGGCAATAACAGTGCTTTTCCACTAGAAGCTAACTAAACACAGTTCTTTCATGGAAGCTGTCTGCCACAAAGTCTGCAAGGTAGAAATTGGGCTGTTTCCCTAGCTGGGGTGTTTTGGTGTTAGAAGTAGCTCCTAGGAACTCTGAAGGCCTGGAAGATGGAGTTGAGGCTGGAGCTCTCTGTGCTTTTAAAAGGCTTGTCTGGCTCTGGGGTTGAATTAATCCCCAACTTCCAGGTCAACTTGCAGGATTTTTAAGTACTTGACAGTACATCGAGGGTCTGTGGACTGGGGCCAATCATGGTAAGTTTCTTTTGTTTTTGTACTGCTTTAATATCTTTCATTTGCTAGAGTTCTTCCTGATTCAGTTTGTTCTGTGTTTTTTTTTTTTTTTAATTATTTGATAGAAAAGAAATTCTGTTAGGAGTTGTATTGCTTGTTGAAAAAAAAATCATCTGAGTAGTGCTGATAATAGTCCAGGTACATGTTTTAAAGTGGTTTTATGTGGATATTATTCTTCAGCTAAAAACACTGTTTGGGAATGACTGATTAATTCTTTTCTCTTGTTAGAGACTTGGCTTCTAACTGGAAGCATTTTATACTGTGTAGTTACTTGGGGCACTGTTATTTTCAATTCAACAGGAAACTGCTCTAAGTAAGAGCACAGAAATGAGTGACATTGTGTTAGGGGACTGCATATCTCAAAATACACAGCTTCAGCTTGCATGCAAAAACATAATTTAGCTGTGATAATAGAAATTAGATTTCAATCAGTATGCTCTTTGTTATTAATCCATTTTTCTCCTTTCATCTGAAGAGGTCCTAATAACATGTTAGACAAATCACACACTTTAAAAACTGATTTGAAATAAAAATGCTTTTGAAGCCTTGTAATTTCAGGCATGCATTTTGTAATAATAATATGTTTCCTTGCTGCTAATGTATTGACGCATACTTTTAAATGTGCACAATGTTTTTCTTTTATTTTGGTCCAAGTTTGTTGTTAGGAATTAAATAATTCTTCCTATTTAAGCAAATTTGTGAGGAAACCATAGGAGGTACAGTAAGAACATTAGATTTGAAGACATAATAAAGACCTTAAGTTCTAAGTACTGGTTATTAATTTGGAGGGTTGAAGACCTGAGGTTAACTTTTTCCTTTGGGGCAGAAGTGATGGTGTTTCAAGTAGTTATAAATCTTTAAAGTTTCATCAGTTTCAATTACTCTCTGAAGGTGAGGAATTTGTAGAGTGTGCACCCAAGCAAACACTTCTGTGTGCATTCTGCATAGGAGCACTCTCATATAGGTTAGGTTGCTATTAGAGGCTCAACTGCACAACTTTATGCAGCTATGTTCTAACAGACATTTTTTGTGATACAGAGAAAGACACTTATATGAAGGCTTTTGATAGGCTACTGTGATTATCATTTTAGTTTCTAGGGCCAGCTTGAAGAACAAAATTATTACTGTCAAAGATGTTGCAAATTACTGTTAATTTAGTAATGTTTCTCTGTTTCTTCTGCTGCTTTTAGTCTAGCAAATCTTAGATGCCTGATATCCCCTTCTAAAAACACCCTTTTGAGGTGGTGGAGGTGGGGGAGAGAAAACAACTCCCCTCTGTGAATGTGGCTATAAGGCTCTATCTGAGCATACCACTTCCTGACCCTCTCCCTTTGTGCTACTCCGAAAGGGGGTGGTATGCCCAAATCCTTGTCTTAAGGACCCTAAAGGGGCCTCTCAGTCTTATTGTCTGCTGTCTTATAGGGCTGCTTCTTATAGGGCTGATTTCATCACACACTCTTTTCCTATGTGGAGTCCTGCTTTTCAGCACCCTTAAAGATGTGTGAGTGAAATTGGATTGGATGAGTAGGATCCTCTGGTCCACGCTGTCACACATGAATTGACAGCCCATGGACAGCAAAACCCCACTAAACCTGCAAAGGGTCCTCTGGATGAATGGGGCCAAGAGCTTGATATATTCCTGTCTCAAAACCCAGCAGCTTTAGGACCTCCTCATGTACCAGTGTCCAGTCACAAGAAGCTCTTTTTCTGGTTAAATCATACAAAGGCCAGGCTGTGATGGGAAAAAAATAGGAAAAAGGTCCCTCCAAAGCACTGGTGATAAGGGACATAAACAGGTGCAATGTTTTTTATCTACTCTGGCCTCCTGCTGCCATCCTGCCCCAGGAGGTGCTTCTGCTCTGATAGCCACTCTTGGGCTATACTGGGCTCGCAGAGCAGGGGTGGGACATTTCTTGCAGCATGCCAGTGACTGACAGCTGCACTGGAGGTTCCAGAGGGGATGGGGTGTGGGACATAGCACCATTCCACCTTTTCTGGACTTGATCAGCCCCCTCCCACACATCCCATAGTTGTTTTGAGACAGAGATCATTTTTTCAATCTTTCTCAGACTGATGAGGTACTGGGCTTATAAAAAATTGATTTGAAATGTATCAAGCATTAATGTCTGTGAGAAAGTATGGCTAATATTATTAGATGTCTGAGCTGCTTCCACACACCCAGGGCAGAAAGTGAAAGAATAAAAAGAAAGCTTTGATTAGAATACATCAAAACCACATGCAGTTCAAACTAGTTGTCATAAACAATCACATATATTAAATGCAGTTTTTTATGTGTTTAAATTACATTAACTTTATTTCTATTATTTCTATTCTTTATTTCTCTTAAGTATTTGCATTTCTTAGATACTTTCTTCCTCAGCAACTTAATACAATGAGTGGTATTTATGCCATGTATCACATGTTAAATACAACTTTATTCACAAAAATGAAAGCTTTTCTGACTCATTTGTAGGTTTTCAGTTATCAGACTGCAGATCTGGCTGACAGTAAAATTACTACAAAATTGTTTTGTCACCCAAGTGCCTTTGGAACAGGAATAAGATTGTCTTGTACATCACCAGTTTATGGTCTTGGCATTTAAAATATTTCTGGTAGATATGGCATGGTTGATACCAAGCTGAAGCTTCCTAAGTTATATCCCAAGTGCTGGCAAATGCCTTCCCCTCCACCCGCCCTTGTGTCTTTAGAGCTTTGATATATTTACATATGAACAGCTTCTGAAGATGAAGTAATTAAACATGTTATCCACTGTAATTCTCCGTGGCTGTCTTTTAACATGTCAGAACAGCAATTCTATATTTGGATTTGCCCAAATTGGAGTGTTGGTTTTGCAGATAGACTTGAAGGACTGTTTAGCTCTTAAACCCTTATTGTTATATGGTCCTGTGACCTTTTAGGCCAAAGAAGTAAAAGGTCTCATAGGTGACTGAAAAATAGGAAAATAGTTGGGTTTTGTATCTACTTGTTATGGACTATTTTTCGGCTAAACAGAGGGAAGTTTCCTTGGTGCAGACCCAGGGATGCTGCTTTGTTAGAGAATTTTCTCTTGTTTCCAGTTCTTACTTGGCCTGGCTGCTGCAGAGGTGCAGGGCTGCTGTCACACAGTTGGCAGCTTGGCCCTAACACAGGGAGCAGCTGTCCATGCACTGGGTGTCAGCTGAAAGGTTGCAACTGGGTTTGGAAGTGAGGTGTGTGCCAAGACCAGATACGTGATGAAACGATCTTGTTTTGAAGGAAAATTTTGATAGATGTCTTACAGTACTTTGAACTTGATATACCAAAGACGTGTAAGAGAGTTGCACTTCTGCCCAGTTCTAAAAAGTGGTGTTTGAAATTTCCTTGTTTTGAGGTACTGATATCAAAACCGCTGTTGAGTGCTTCTTTGTGGCTGCTGTTATACTGGCATCCTGACAGTCCTTGTCTTTGTTGAAGTTTCATTCTGTTACAGTTCTTTTGTTTGGTAAATGTTCCAAACTGCTTTATTAAAAGAAAAGCCGGATACTCTGGTGATTCTTATTAAGTGTATCCTGCATTTGTTGTTAGTTGAGTAAAGGGACAGAATTCATATAGTAAAGTTGTATCTGTGGTGCAAAAATGGATACCAAGAATTTCAGTTCTTTATTATTTCTGGAAACTGCATTGTACCTGAAAATAAATTCCAGCTCTACATATGCATTTCTGTTGGGGCCATAGTAAATGTTATTTTTATTTTTCTCATTAAAAAAAAAGGTAAATATATGGTAGTATAGTTTTACATTTGCTGTGCACAGTTGTTTTGCTAGCAGATCTTCCCTCAAAGATAAGATGCCAGGCTGTCATTTGTATATATGTCTTTCTAAATAATCTAAATATTGGTGTCATAGAGAAGACTTATCACTTCAGTTCTGGTATTCGTTGCCAGTTTTGTTAGAGAATTGTCACTTCTGCAAATGGAAATACTTCATGCATTGGGGAAGAGTAAATAAGTTTGGATAATTCTGTTTGGCTAAAATAACACTAAACTAATTTCTTCACTAAATTCAATTCCAAATCTATTCTGAGTTCTGGAATATTAATTTACCAATATCCTATCCACCACACACATAGTCACTCACTCATGTTTGCTGCCTAATTCTATTTTGTTCCTTTGAAGGATAAATACTGTCCACAATCAAAACTGTCTGTGCTACTTCATTCTCATTCTGGTTATCTGTGTATGTGTGTGTTATATCTTTTTAAGGTAACATGCCTTGCTCTTTGTGAAGACATGCTGTTAATTGTGATATGGCTATGACCACATACTTCTACCTGAAGCAGCCACATGTTTTCCTCACATTTACTCCCATTGTAATGAGAATAGTAGGAGAGGAAACATAGAGCAAGTTTATGAGAAATATCAGCTACTTACCGCCATTTGAAATAGTAAAATAAATTCTGGTGAAGAAGTTTTCTTTATTAGTTGATGTAGCTAAAAATACCTGGTAAATCACCAACAACTGGCTAAAATGAGTACAAATGAACAGTGCAATTGGTAAATAACGCACATATTTCTCTAGCTCATCTTGCACAGAGAAAGACAAAGATGCAATAAAATAGGAAACACCTGAAATTTCATAAGGTGATCAGCACAAAAGAATTAAATGCTAGGAATTGTTTTATTAAGCAGACATTTTATTGAACAGTATTGCCAGTTCTGTTAAGCTTAGATCACATTGAACTCTGCATTGTTTTCGATCTGATATGCACAGATCTTAAGTCGGGGGGGGACCAGTGGCTAGAGTAATCTGTGAATGTTATCAGGCAATGTGAAAAATACAGCTACTGTCACCCTAAACACATCTGAGATGAATCAGAGCACCAGTGTATCTTTAAATGTCCCTGCTGCTGCACACCATGAACCTGAAAATGGATCACTCCTGTTCTCCAGAACACAGTCAAAATGTCTCAGTAACAGAATGAGAGAGCTTCCACAAGCTGTCTCAAGGCTCTGAGGGTATATTTCTTGGAAAGCTTCTTGGCTGAGCACAGAGTAGTAGAGATTGGTAGCACTTTCTGTAAGGGTCTACAGCAGCCCTTTTCAATCAGCCTGAGAGCTTTGGATGAGTCAATAACAATGCAAGGACAGTCTACATTTTCGCATCTTAGGACACAGTTGGCAGGAATATTCTTTTGGGTATGGAGAGCAGCATTAAATGAAAGAGCTGACCAAATCTATTACTGTAACAGTTCTGGAGATAAAGAGTAGTCTGTTCTAATGTCCTGGTCTGAATTATAGGAGACAGACACCTCAATGCAGGTATAATCCTAGCTATTAGATATTCTTATATCCCTCTCTTGTTTTTTCTCAGCCTGAGACAACTGTTTCTGTGAGTTTTAGGTAGTTTGATTTGAAAAAAAAAAAAAAAAAGTCAAAAATTTCAAGTAACTTCAGAAAAGTGGGTGTCAAAGAAATCTATTTGAGGATGCTGCAATTTTTCCTAGGGGAATAGTTCTGTTTCAGATTACTATGAGACATAGCTATCATGTACCAAAATATGGGATTTTAGGGATTTTACACAAGCTTCATACTCCTGGCATCTCTATTAGAAAGGACTTATGTGATTTTCTATTTCAAATATTGTTAACTTGGATGCCCAGAATTCATGTTCTAATTACTCTACATATTTTTAATGCTAATATCTTAGTAAAACAGTTGGTAAAAATAGTGGTGTAAAAATGGTATATACCTAATTTATATTTCCTATGAAAAATAGAAAATATAAAAGAAAGCGACTTTTGTTTCCCTTTCACTGTATTAGCTAATTTTGAGACAGTTCTCAAGCTTCCATGGAAACATTTAGCCAGAAATGTGGAAAAGATCAGAAATATGAGCAGCAAGCTCTGACTTCCTGCACTTTCTGTGCCCTTTCTTCCAAGCCAGAGCAAATGTATATTTGTTACTCCTCAGTGCATGTTATGAATCAGCAGCAAAATAGAGGACAGATAGAGAAGGACGTCATCCAGGGTGAGTGGCATTTTTTGTAATTCTTCATTATGCCTTCTATTTTTCTGGTGTTATCGTCCTCCTAGGCCCTAAAGCACTTTAAAGAACAATACCAAGCAGCTTTGGTACCATACCGACACAATTTCAATGTCATTAACTCCGCCTCTATCTCATAGAAATTCTCTAATGGTATTTTGAACATTTTTTTTTTCAATTCTCTTTTGTTTTCATAAGCAGCTGTCTGAATGGCCAACAAAGTGCAAAAGTCTCTCTTTCCAACACAAGTAGCCAGAGGCTGCCTCAGATGTATAAATGGACAGAAAAAGTATCCAGTGGCACTAAGTGATGGTGGATCATGCAGAAAGACAAAATTCTGTTGATACAATGGTGATGGAGATATATTATACTACAAATCCAGAATGGAATCTGTTTATCTTCACCTCTGTTCATAGTAGGTGTTGTGTTTTCACTAAGGGAAAGTAACCTTTGTAACCTTTTGTTCTGTTTGGGTGGTGTCATTGAGATTTACATCTGTGCTGTATTTGCTCTCTTTAGAAAACAAAACCCAACAATGTGTTAGTGAAAAATATTTAGGCTTTACAGAACACAAATCAGACATGCTTTATGGAGTGTCACCTCCATGTCTTTATTGACAGTTATTCCTGTTTTGTGTTATACTTCCCAGATGATAATTATTTGTTAATTGCTATCAAATGCTTGATATTTTCCAAAAAAGGCATTATACTTCTTGCCATCATAGGATTTACCTTTTGCTGTGTTTTGCTTTGTGCAGACTTTTGCTGCCAAAACACAGAAAGTGAAATAATCACTTACTTAATAATAGAATAAAACCCCCCAAAAGAACCTTTAAAAGCATTCACATGTTCTTTTTGGACCTGTAATAGGCTATGTGTGTTTATCCATAGATTATTCAGCATTTTTACAATTAGAACTAGAAGTTTAGTCTAAATGTGGCTCATTGGGCTTGCTGCAGTTGGACTTCCCCAATCTAAATGATTCTATGGTTGCTCAGCTCACAGTTGGCAATTCTGTTAGAGTTAGGTGCTGGTTTAAGGCAAGGAAGAACTGCAGATGGAATACCCTGGCTTTGTATTGGGGATCCCATCCCCCAAATGTTTTGACTTCTGGTCTCAGAAAACTGCCCCAAGCATTTGCTTGTATACAGCATAGGAAGTGAGATGCACCATCACTGTGTATAATATTCCTTTATTAAAGGAAGTCTTCATACCAGCCTAAATATACTTTATCAAAGTAACTTAGTAAACTGAGACATGGATATTCTTCTTTAGATTAAAAAAAAAAAAAAGATAAGAAAAAACCAGTATATATATATAGAAAGTCAAAGCTGAAATAATAAGCTATAAGGCCAGAGAAGTCTGCTACATTTACAGGAAAGAAACCTGATGAATGGGATGGTAGAAGCAAGTAAATATATGTAAGGGGGAGAATTGCTATCTGTCAATGTATTGTCAGATTGGCAAATTCATGGATGAAATTCTACAGGAATAATAGGATCATTATATGTACTAATAGATTAAACTGTCCCATCTCTTGAATTTTTGGTTTGGGGTGTGTGCAGAGGGCTTTCACCAAAAAATAAATTTTTGGAAATAATATTTACAGAAGATGGCAGAAATGAAGCTTTGAATGAAAGCTTGAAGAGTGAAGTAAGAAAGGATATGGTAGCAAAGATATTTTGTAAAGCATGCTATCTGGCTCTGAGGAACTAGTGTATGACAAATGTTTTGCAGTATTTCCTTGTGTTTTGTTTTTACCAAGAGGGATAATACTGCTTTTGAAATGAAAAATTGAAGGAAGAGCTGACAGTAGAGTTTATTCCCTGATAAGACTTGCTGAGCTCCAGAGTCCTACCCTTAGGAGAACTTTTGTTTCTCAGCAGAGGCTATTGAAGAGGAGCCTGATTTTTTACAGGACAGGTGTAAGTCTTGTTTGCTACTGCAGGAAAACACTCACAAAATTCAGTTTTCTCTCTTGAGGACTTTTCTCCTGTGCTGCAAAGTGTGCAGCCTCTGAGCTCATAAGAACAACTATTTTACTAAATACAAACATTCTAGCAAACTTCACTTAGCTACTTTTTAGGTTAAGGAGAGTAAAATGAAAAGGGGTCATGTCAGTAAAAGCCTCACCAAAAGACCAGAGAGATTAAAGTAACACAAGAAAAGTAAAAGACAGATACTATTTAGAAATCCGAGTTGTTTGATTGTTAAATTAAGCAGAATAAATAAAGCAAAGAAGGGATTGTATGGTTTTTTGAGCTGCTGGCAGATTTGGGGGAGAAAGATTTTTTAGGGTTTTTTGTTTGATTGTTTGTTTTTTTGTTTCTTTTTTTCTTTTCCAGTCCCCATGGTGAACTGTGTATATGCAATGCTTTGCATTCAAAGGTTTTTAGGAAAAAAAATTAAGTAACTTCCCATTTGTTATTACTTTGGCATTCTGAAAGCTTACAGTGATAGGCATGATTCGGTTTAATGTGGAGCCTGAAACATACAGGAAGTGTAATAGCAGCATTAATACCTAAAATTTAGGATGTTTTCTAATATATTTTAATCCCTGGGAACAGTCAGATTTTCTGAGAGAATGTTTAATTTCTGATCCATTCCAAGTGATTTATCCTGATGCATTTGCAAGACAAATTACCTGCTTTAATGTTGATTATGCTACCAAGACTAATATGCTAGAGATGACAGCATTTAATGGTTAGAACAATATTGAGAGTGGCTGTTTGTTGGTTTCATCATTGATAAACTGTCTGGAGATTAAAGATTTCTTTTCTTTGTTTGGTACATAGGAGCAAGTGTTAATCTGTTGCGGGTCAATTGTAAGAGAACCTTAAAAATTGCACCAAAACCCGTCATAGAAACTAAGTGAAAACAATAGTACTGCTTTTCTACTGATAGGATAAACTCTCTAATGCTTATATATACACCTTGTGATTTAAAAAATAATTCCTGAAGGAACAAAAACTGGTGGCTACTAGCTTATTGCAGTGAAACTGTGAAAGCTCAGAATTGTTCTGGTAATAGCAAGCTATACTTTACATTGTAGAAATCTAAACCAGCCCCATGCTATCAGAACATGCTACTGGGAAATTAACTCCACCCCAGCCAAACCCAGCACAACACATAACAGCACTTTGTTATCAGATTTTGTGAATAATCAACCTATTATCTTTGCATATACTCAGTAATGTTTGCAGTGTATCAATAAAGGTGCACCACCCTTACACCACCTTTACAAGGTGAAAAATTGTCTGACATTGTGGTAATGAAGCCTGTATATGCTCTTGTGAAACAAGAAAAAGAAAGGGATGTACACTCCTTTAGAGAGAGAGAGCAACCTAGATGCAGAAAAAAGTAGCCATTGGAACAGTGATAAGTGGTAAGACACAGGAACAGGTAAATCATTACATACATTTTTATAATTTTTTATTTCTGAATTTAGCTTTTTATTTGAAGCTTTGAGATATTTACACCTAATTTCAGAAGACATTTTCATTTTGTCTTTGAAATCTTCATGTTTTGCTAATGCAATGAAAAAAGAAATCATGATGTTTGCAAATGGATAATTCTACTTCACTTACAATTCTTCAGTGGTGCAGAAAGTTGTCAAATACAAACCCATCAAAATTATTATGCTGAAAAACAGCATTCAACAGTTATATCATGGCTCTAAAGATTTTTTTCAAAAAGTCTGAATGTGTTTTGTGTATGTGCAAATACCAAACTTCGGATACACCAGGGTTATTTTAGGAATACAAAATTCTTGATGTGTGTACTATTTGAGTTAACCATCAGTTTTAAAATCCCAGATAACAGAAGCCTGATCAGTTTTAGATGGCACAAATCACTTAAGTTGATAAACTGACGTCAGTCCATTCTGAAGGAAGCGATACATCATTAAGTCATAGCTCAGACAAAAACAATCTGAATAAAAGGTGCAGTCCACTCCTAGACTGAGCTAGAAAAGCCTAACACTTTCTCAGCTCACCACTGGATTTTGTTTATGGGTTTGTGAAGTTTGTTACATGAGTCTCTTACTTTCCTCAGCTTTAAAAATGAATGTTATACTTACTGATTATTTATTAGATACTTTGACATGAAATGTAGAGAAAAATGAAAATTTGATAAGCATGTTTCAAGTAATTCTCGAGCTTTGCTCCTCCTTGGCAAAAGGTGCAGAAAACCAAACCAGTTACGAATAGAAACAAGGGCTTTTTTATTGTTTATTGTATACTTTAAGAGGCCTGAAATTCAGCAAATCATTATTTTTCAGTGAGACTTCATTTCTGTAGAATGTTTTCAAGCAACTATAAATTAAACTATTAGTTTGTACTACTGCTAATATTTTAACTGAATGAGCACAACTCCTTTTTTGTTTTGCCCCCTTATTGTACTTATCTTATTGCAGGTTATGATCAATCATGATTCAAATGTAAGTTTAGGTTGTTTTCCCAATTCTGTTGCCTTCAGTCTGACAGCTGCTCCCTTGACATCTCCCCAGACTAGGCAGACCTTAGAAGTAAATAATGACAGGCAAACTAAGAACTGTCTCTCATGCTGACAGTCATTTTTCATTCCTGAAAGATACTGTCAGTTTCTTGGATGACTGCTTGAGCTTCTTGAACTGCAGCCACATTTGTTTTATTTTTGAGAATTTCAAGAGATAGCAGTGTGAAATGAGTGACCCTTTTCATCCTTCATCATGAAAAAAACAGTGAAAATGACCAGGTTGCTCAATTTTGACATAAACTTAGCATTTTCTCTTCCTTTCTTCAGTCAAAGTGAAAACAAATTGAATTTTATTCCCTGAAAAGTGTTTTCAGTAACCTCATCCACTGATTTTTTTCTAGGAGTCAAAATGGACAAACATGTCACCAGCTGTGTTTTTTTTTTCCACATGTAGTTTGCTAATGTGCTTCAGCAGTATTTCTGATCCCTTCAATTAAGTGCTGTTATGAAGAATAAAAAACAAAGGAGAAACAAGTTTGCTTTAACAAAGTAGGCATGGGATGTTAATGAATAATTCCTGCATTGAAATTAGAATTCTTTCTGCTCTTATTATTTCAATGAGGATGCAGTGCCATAAGACCTTTGGAGTCAGTCTTGTGTACAAGAGGGTAAACCCACAAATACCAGGAACAGAAAATGCTGACTGACCCATTAGGTAGTTGTTCAACAAATCTGTAAGGAAAATAGATAAATCACTAAAAAGTGTTCTTTTTCTTTCCTTTTTTCTTCTTAGAGAAGAAAAACAGGCAGTATGCACTTTTCCAGTGAAAGTGGAATGAATGAATTGTTCAGTAGCATTCTCCATGGAGGGGCTAGAAATGTAAATATAATGAAGCACTTTCATGATGACAGTGCATCCAAAAAATCCTTTGAATTTAGGCCAAGTAGCCCTAGAGAAAATGAGAAATTCCTAATACTTCCTGCCAAAGAAAAATAAATATGATTCAAAATTGAAACTCATGAAAAATAGTTGCACGTCTGTGGTTATGTTATACGGTGGAAGTGTTGTTTGATTACATGAAAACCAGTTGTAGGTCACGGATTTTAACCCTCAACACAAACAGAAGACAGGACTGCTGGTCTTCTAGCCTCACTTCATGATATTCTTTTCAACCAAATAATAGTGGAAATGCACATTTTAGATTTCCAAAACCAAAAAAAGAGGCAAATTGCATTAAATTTCATTCAACAAAAATACATAGAAATTAGAGTGGCAATAAAGTTTGTGTGCTTGCATCTTTTGTTGCTTTCTGAAATCTTCCTTTTGGTACCTTGGGCTTTATATTTTATCTCTTTGAAGATGCAAAGTATGTATAGCGCAGATATTTAACACAGAGTTGGAATTCAGAGTTCCAAATTATGCCTTGTTAAATAGTAAGCTCATTTATATGTGTTCTTGTCACTACATATAAAACCTTGCTAGTAAGTCTGGGGTTTTTTTCCTCAAAGGAATATATCCAAAATATCTCTTGAAAAACTCACATCAGAAGAAATAAGCATGCCATGCTAGTAATGGATGTTAAAGTGAATGGAGAAATAGCATTAAGAAGGAAATACCATTATATTTGGTGCATAGCTAGCCTGAGTAATCTATACAACTATAGAAATTACAGAAATCGGGTATTCAGAAAGGGATTAGGCGTGTAGAGTTAATAATGAGAGTTTCTGCAATGGCGTTAGTGAAGAGCATATCTGTAAGGATTATAGTACTTATTATTACAGGATTTACATTCAACACATTCTTACCACTTTAGAGGAAAATGTGCTTCTTTGGATAAAGAATAATTGTAAAAGTCTCATTTCACTATTCTAATAAGGTTAAAATAATAGAGCAACTCAGATTTAACCTGGTACTTTGAAAATCAGGGATTTTTTTTTTTTTTTTTGAGTTGCAGATATACTGTAATGTTGAAGGCAACAGAAATAGAATGGGGGGAAATTCCAAATACGAGAGGGAGAAACTTCAGTGATGGATGTCTTTGTCTTGGCAGTACAGAGCATCATCTTGTTTTTGGTTAATCACTGTACAAATTTTATTGTCTATAATTATCTTTAATTATAGAGATACACAACCATTATTATGCTGAAAGGAAGATGATAGTTGTGCACAGTTAAACACTCTTCTTCTATGTCTCTTTATTTCTGGAAAAGAGTATGGGATTATAATACTCGTAGGTGTTTCTTCTGTCAGTTTTGGAGCAGTATACATAACAATTATTTCTATTAACAACTTTCATCACTCATTAAACAACTTCAAAGAACTGGGAGAAATATCTTGCTTTGTGTCAGTAGCTGGCGAAGCAAAGTTGTAGAACAGCAGCAGGAAGATGACGAGGCTATAATTGTATTGGTCTTTGACTCTCCAAATGATCTGAGGCGCTGGCCTAGTACTGCTGGGAAAGGGTGGGCCTTTGTCACCCAAAATTTACCATGGCTGCTTCTCAGTCAGGAGTCACTGAGTAGTTTCAAGGTCAGGAATGAAATCCTGTTGGCACTTGAGAGATCCAAACCAGGCTTTGGACAGCAAGCAGTCTGGAAATGTGCCTGAAAAATGCTCCAATGTGGATTTGCTGCTCCCTGAGGGAAAGAAACTTCTCTGTGCCGGTTGGACCATATTGAAACTGTTCAGTGGTGTGACAGTACTTGATTACACAGCTGGAAAGGAGTTATAAAAGGAAAAGCAGTTTATCTTATTTTCAAAATTTAAATGAGACATGGTTTTGCTTCTGAACAAGCAGGAGTATACCATGGAGTATATTGCTCTTGGTCAAAGCTGGTAATGTAGCTCTAGATCATTCTTCTGAATATTATTACTCAGAAAAGGCTTCTTTCTGGTATCAGCATCCCTTAATTTATCAAACATCAGGCAAGGAAACATATCAGTGATATATATATATATATATATATATAATATGCTAACAAGTTTCAGTTTTAATAAATACATGTTTTGCTGATACTTGTTTTTACTGAAGGAGGAGAAAAAGTACAGCCGGGAACTTGAATGATGGCTGGTCCCTACATGACCAGATTTAAGTTTTATTTACAAACTTGTCTTGTTGTGTTTGAATCTGCCTTCACTGTCATCTATTGGTACTACTCACTTGGTTCTGTGTAACACTTACTTGGCTTCATTTGTTAAAAAAACTTTGAACTTAGGAAGTACAGGGATCAAAAAACCTGACGCTATTAATAAATTTGAGGAAGGAGTTTCTGAGATAACTCATAAACATTCTCTTTTTTTATTATGATTGCATTATTTACTTGAGATTTTATCTGCTTTCTCCTTCTAGGGGCTCCTTTGTTTCTAAAATTGTTTTATTAGGAGCCTTGGAGACATGCAAAGCATGGCTTCAAGCTTTCCCAACCACTTTATGTCAGAGGTGCTTAACTGTGGTGGAGGTTTTGTAACTGGAGAAAATTTTACATAAATACATTTCTAGGTTTTGCTTTTTGTTATGTCTGCACAGACAAGAAAATGAACCTTGCGTTATTTGTGATATGCTGCTTTGATGGTCATCTTATTCAAATATCTGTCCATTAGGGATGTTCATGCTACCCTAAAAGACATTTCACAAAAACAGCTAAAAATGCATAAAATTACCTTCTTTTAGCCAAAATAGTCCTAAAGAACAGCAGTCCAATGATTTGCATCTCTCAATTTGTGAATCATGTGCTTTTTCTCTTGCAACAAGTATTGACTGTAGGTTACAGTAGCTGATCAACTTTCCTCTCTTTGCTGAATAGAACTTTTATTTCATACTACAGTCCTATTTTTATAATTCAATTTAAAAGAATCATCATTTACGGATATTTTTAATATTCTTAGAGTCACCTTTGAATATTAGCTGTGCCAGGTAATTGTTATCCAATATTTCTTTTTCATTTATCAGATTACTGTTCAATTATTGTAGAGGCAGGCAAAGATTACATTGCCATCTGAAGTATGAATACATTGCTTGACATACAGAGAAGTCCAGACACACTTTTACAGGAGTCAGCATGAAAGTTATATACTTAAGTATGACTGTGTATTATAAGGGTATAAATGTTTTGAAATTCTGCTGGTTTTTTATAGTCTGATTTTTTTCTTTTTTTTTTTTGGGGGGGGGGGTGTTTTTTGTTCCTCTTTCTTTTCATGTCTAATATCAGCATGTATGATAGAGCAGCACCTTTGAAAATTGTCACTTCTTTAAGTGGGGCTCAGTCATTACAAAATCACCCAAGGCAAATTGAATCTTAAACTCTTCCAGGCAATGAAGGAGGAATTTCCAGCAGATGTAGAGAAAATAAAAATTCAGTCATAAATTGACGCTGTAAAGGTCTCGTTTATTTGTTCGCTATTCAGGTGATGATTTCAAATTACAGTAAATAATAGCATCTACAATACTCAGAGAAATAATGGCTTCCTTTATGAGGAAGGTCTGGAAGAGGATGACATAATTAACATAGAAAAATGAGAACTAAGAGGGGATTGTGTTTATTGTCTCTAAATGCATAAAGACACAAGTAAGTACCAGAGCAGGAAGCATCCATTAAAATCCAGGGCTGGCAGAGAGGTAAATGGAGAAATGGGGCATGAATACATTTTGATGGAGTATTTTAAGTATTGTATAGCCTAGCTAGAAAAGAGCTAACTTTCTGGGAAAAGGGAGCATTCTTAGCACAATGCTTGACAGCTTCTGATAGTTATGACCATGTTTGCTTGCAGCAAGAAGTTGGATCCAATGACCTCTGAATTCTCAGATATATGTTTGTTGCTAATTTTTCTCCCTTTCTCAATATGCAATATCTTATTTTCTGTCTTTAGATGCCTATGTACTTTTCTGAAAGAAAAGACTATTTTTTTTTTTTTTTCATTTTTTCCCTTTAGTCAGTAGGTCTTGCCCAGGAGAACTGCAAAAAGAAGACTAAAAACATAAGTAAAACCAGCTGTTCTGCTGAGTGCTTTCACTGAAAATAGCAGAGCAGTTGGGCCCAACTTCAAAGTGTGTCCCTTGATTCCAGGAGGTCTTGGTAGTCAGGCTGTAGGCAAACATAAAAGTTCTTTATAGTCCTCTGTGGGCTTGGACAACAGGGAGTAGTTTGAAAAGGGAATATGGTGAAACCTGTGAATGAGTGAATCTCTATTCCATATGGGCACCACCCAGTGAGTGTCACCTTTTAATAGCTGTCTTTCAGTCTTCATGTTCAAGTTACATTAAGTAGAACTATTAAACTGAAGCAATTAATAGTAGAAATGGATGTAACAAGCTGATACCATCTAAAAGTCCTGAATTTCAGAAGGGGTCAGTCTTTAAGGGCTGTGCTGATAAGGTAAATTGCTGTAAAAAACTATTATGGTACAGCAAATCCATTATCCAGAACTGAAACACAACCCTTCCTCTGGGGTGATGTATGGCAGCAATTCAATAGCAAACACAAACACTGGAGAGTAAAAAGAAATTAAAATGACAGGACTGTAACCATATGTTCACCACTGCAGTAAGTATATAAAAGGGGAAAATACTTTCAGATGATGCAAGAATTTTTTTCTTTACGTCTACTGGGAGAGCTTAATAAGAAAAACTGAAGAAGTCCTCAGAGAACCCATTGTTCACATGGCAGAATTATTTTATGAATGCTGAAATTCAAATCCCATCTGCTAATAATTCAGTTCAGAATACACCTGAAAAGGCCTGTGATGGGATGAACTTTTACAGCTAATTTTAGGCTTCATCAATAACTCTTTTGAGAGCTGTTGAATTGTTGAAATTTGAAGCGGAAAAGGACACTTTTGAGTCTCAGCAGTGTGTATTATGGCTATGCTTGTTTGTATTTCCCTTGGAATGCTGGAATGTTGGAAGCTGAATGTTGGATTCCATGAATCCATTTCAAAAGTTAAGACAGATTACTGCAAAACCTGTATTTTCATATCTTTAATTTTAAATTTTAAGCATATCAAAGAAGTAGGAAATTTTTTCACACCTACATTAAAGAAGTCACATCTAAAATCTGACATACCAATAAAAGATT
>JAYDZK010000268.1:20250495-20276360 GCA_034509185.1 Euphonia xanthogaster | reverse complement strand
TTTAGCTATCCTAAATAATGTGTTCTAATTCTTCTACATTAAGAAGAAAAAAAAAAAAAAAAAGAAAAAAAACCACCAGACCAAGAAAAAAAAAAAACAAAAAACAAACATAATGAAAATACAAAAAGCAAAAAAGGAATACATTTCCAAAAACCAGTGATATTACTTCTGGTTTCTTTGTTATTTAGAAGTTTGGCTAATTCTATTCTGTCTCAAAGCACGCTGTGGTTTTTAAATGGATAAGATATTTACATCTACCTACTAATCTAAAGGGCTGACAGTGTTCATCTGTGCTGTTAAACCACTGCTGTGTTCTGTCTCATAGTTGGCTGCACTTCAGTAGTAAATGGAATTAGTCTATTATTATAGAGTTGTGAAGTGCTTTGAGGTCTGTCAGGATGTATAATATCTTGTAACTGCTTGCCAAATAGGTAAATACCTCAACCATTTTGCATTTATAAAAAAAGAGAAAAAAAATTAAACTATACATTGTCATTATCATTATTATTATTTCCACTTTTTAACTTTACAGCAAAGAAAAAACTTGAGGAAGAAGTGTTACACTGAGAATTTTCCAGTCACCTTTTTTTCAGAAATACACAATAGGTATTCCTACAGCAATGAAATATATTCACCTGAATTTTTTCTAGGTTTCAGCTCCTAATTTTGTTACTTTTTAATATTTAGGCAGATGAGGAATTAATGTAGCATTGTATGTCTTTGCATTGGAACTTCAGGAAATTTGGGTGTTTTTTTCACCCTTTTGTAGGAAGGAAATTCAACACTTTTCACAAAACTGAAGAGGAGGAAAAAATAGTCTTTCTATCTGATGTGTTTTAATGACCTCAATAGTGATATCATCCAAGAATCATTTAGGTTGCAAGGGGCCTCTGGAGGTTGTTTTGTCTGGCTGCACACTTGAAGCAAAACCAGATTATTTTGGATGAAGATGCTCTTGAAGCTTGTTCAGTTAAATTCTGAACATGTCCAAAAATGTAAATTCCCCAGCTTCTCTGGGAACCTGTTTCAGTATTTGATCACTGTCAGTGTGAAAGGGTTTTTCCTTATATCTCATTAAAATTTCCCTTCAAGCATCTTGTGTCTGTTGCCTCTCACCTCGGCGCTGTGTACCTCCAGATAATTCTGGAGGGTCTCTCTTTACCTTCTCACTAAGTAGTTCAGTGTTGCAATAAGATCCCACATTAGATTTCTTTTTTTTTTAGGAAAAGAATTAAGACATATCTCAGCATCTTCTGGCACATTGGGTTCTCCAGTACCCGAGGTATCTTGCTGACCCTTTGCTGACTCTACAGGAATGGTTATCCATTCTGGCATGACAGTATCTTATACTTGGAATCTCAAAATTAAAGTACAGTATTGAGGATGTAGTCCCAAAGATACAGAATGGAGGGCAATAATCACTTGTCTTAACTTACTGACCACAAGCCCTATTCTTTAGTATGGTTTAGGTCATCTTTATAACAAGGACATATTGCTGTTATGCTTTCTCTCCAGAGAATCCTGTTGCACAGGTTGTTCTATTCTAAGTGCAAGAAGTTTGTGCTTTCCTTTATTAAGTTTCATTTATGCAGTGCATGAATGCCTGCAGCATGGGAATCTCACAGGAGGAATGAGAAGTCGATGTGCAGTCACAGAGCTATTATCTCATTGGAATTACAAAGTGGTAAAGGATAGATTACATAATTAGAGGGCTGCTTTGGATGTGAACGTGCTGCTGAGAGGATCAGGATGGGCAGGAAGAGGAGATGTGCTCTGTCCATTTGGGAGCCTATAGCTGTGTCTCAGGAAAGAGAGGAGCTGTTTGGGAACTTAAGAGCAAGGACCAGATCAGCAAGTGTGGTGTTTTGATGGGCATTTGCTATAGGCAATCTGATCAAGAAGAAAAAGTAGATCAAGCCTCTTTCTGGAGAATAGAGAAAGTGTCAGTATCACAAGCATTAATCTTTAGTGTGCACTTGAACACCTTCTGCAAAGACACCTTTAGAGTCTCTTGCTGACCTAGGAAGATGATCTAGTAGATGTGTTAGGGCCAAATAAGGAAGACATTGTCAGACTTGTAGAGTCTTGGGGGGAGCAGTAACCATGGAATTCTGGGTGTTTTCAATTCTGGTAGCTCACCACGCTTGAATTGCGTGACAGTCAGAGACACTGAGAAAACAGATGCTAAAATGCTGTAGGTTGGTACTAAGAGTTTGCATTGGGAGCTTGATGACACTGTAGGTGAGTGCTGGAGATTGGTGTACTTTGTGGTCTTCTAGAGTCTTGATTGCCACTATTTTCTTATATGAACTTTTTTGTGGGCTTTTTTTGGTAATTTCTTTGTTTGTTTGTTTGTTTGGTTTTGTTTTTGTTTTGTTTTAATGAAAAGATCTAAAAATATCAGATAAATGAGGACGGGTATTTTGGGAAGGCTAGCCCCAGATAATTTATATTGAAGTGTTCTCACAAATTACTTTGAAATTCCATTATTTATGTAGAGGGAAAAGGAATCCTCCCCCCCACCCAAAACCTTTAAGCGAATATCCCTGTATTTGCTTCAAGGTGGGTGATTGAGAAATGCCTATTACATTTTGGTAATTCTTCATGAACAAAAAAAAAAGAAAGGACAGAAATACAAGGATTTTAAATTTCTTTTCAAGACAAACCAATATCAGAGAGACAGCATAACAGATAGAAGCAAGTTACAGACAGTGATTTCAAAATAGTGAGTAAACAGTTAATTTTTTTACAGTAGAAGTCAGGGACTTTTTATTCCTTGAGCACATATTTTATACTAAATATCTGACAGTTTTGAAAAAAAACTGGCTTTACCAAGTGATCTGAAAAAACAATTGTCTTGGCAAAAGCAGGCTGATAAAATATTGTAGTGTCCTCTTTACGATACCAGAATATTGGAAAATAATCATGATTTTTTTTCCATTGTAAAATGAAGGATAAGGATGAAATTGATTAATGTTGCTTCTAATGATGTACATTATAGTCATTGCAATATACAGTGATTGCAATTTTTATGGTACTTGGCTTTCGAACAATAATTTAATTCACTTGAAGAATCTACTATGAACTCACATAAAATTTCTTTTTATGTTCGGGCCCTAGCAGAGGGAATTTCTATGAACTGCCAAAGTAAGACATACATTAAGGTGCACAGAGTTGTAAGTACCTTCTGTCATGTAATTGTAGAAAAAAAAAATCCCTCATTTCAGGGTTTGTGGTTTATTCTGGGGACACACTGATGAGGAATTATTTGAAGAACAGTGAAACTAAACAGAAAACAAAGAAATGAATATGCTCAGGAGTTACAAGAGTTTGGCTTCTAATACTGAGTGCCTAGTTTTTTTTACCTTGCTGGCATTTATGAAAAAACAAAAAAATTACAAAATAAAACCAAAAGTACTGTTCAAACTGGTCGAGAAACTCCAGTAGAATGGCACTGGGAATTATGAAATTTTCAGTCATTTTCCAAAATGTGTGTAACTTATTGGGAGATAAGTAAACAGGCTTCTCTACAGCCCAGAAATTATGATTCATGGTAGTGGCAAGGCTAAGTTGTAACACAGTCTAAAAAGAGAGGATAGCACCAGGTGTGTTTGAATAAATAGATTCCAGGTGGTATAATCTCCAAATATTGGATGCCACATGGAAGATAAATTTTTCATGAACTGCATCCCAGTATACAAGATAATATAAGAGATGAAACATTTGCACCGAGGTTAAAAATACTCAAAAATAAGTGAAATGTCAAGTATATTTCTAGCTGTTATTTCAGTTAGCAAAAGCCATTTCAAAATCTCTTGAAAAACATAAAGGAAAACATGTGTGTGTGAATTTTGAATATGTCCCTTCTTCCCCAATTCCAATTTAAAATCCTGAGAACTGCTGGTTGTGAAAAGATTTCAATAGCCATGCAGTATGGTTGCAGTTTAGCTGGAAACCTGAGAATAATGCCAAAACCCTAAAGACACTGCTAGCTACAAAGCCCACTAATGTCATCCCTGGTTTGTCATAACATATGCACATTTTTGATTACACAATGCACATACAGAATTCAATAGGCATTTTTATCAATTTTGTTCCTCCCTGATTTCAAAATAACTAGATACACAATATCTTTTCAGAGGGAAAATTTGCATCAAATAAATAGTTTTGAATGTCTGCAAATTCTTTTTTTTTTTTCTGTAAATTTGGACTTAGGTTGTGTTTGAAGCTGGCAATAACCCTACTGAGTGAAAGCTAGAATGGGATCATATTCCATTCTCATAATCTTCTTGCTAAACCATATGGACTTTAGGTTCCCTAAAGCTCTGAAAAGTGTCTTTCTGTCACCACTCTGGTTTCACTTGTAGAAATCTATTTTGTACTTGTTTCAGTAAATCCTACAACGATATGTTGAGATGCTTTTTTTTGCAGTTCTTCAGTCCAAAGCATCTCAAGAAATGTGAACTGGTCATCCCAACAGTCTCTCATAATTCCTGGTGGTAGCAAAAGTTGCAACGCACCAGAGAGAAAACAGAACACAGGATTTCTCCTGCTCCTTCAAGTAAATAACAACATGTAAATTTTGCTTTGGTGGCCCAAAAGTAACCACAGTGTTTTCTGCTCTGCTGGCATCATTACAGAAAAATGTTTAGGAAAGAAAGAGGCAGGGTGTGGGAGCATTTTACTGGAGACATGCTTGTGGAACCAGGCACCACATTGGGTAGCAATAGCTTTGAACGGCTGTGGCTACAGCAAGGATGCTAAGAAAGAGCTGCAGGAAACCCTGAAGGAGCAGAGAACATCTGAGAGAAGGGGGAAAAAGCAAAGTATGAGAGAGTAAAGCAGGAAGAACAACAAAGCATTTGAAGGAATCTTCTGTGTACATGGCCCTGACATCCAAGTGTTTGCTTGATTGTGTTCTTTTTCTGCCCCATGCCTCATTTGCTTTACTGCTTTAATTAGCAGTAAATTAAACCAAGTAGAAATTCCCCAATTTGAGATTGTTATATGTACACATAAGGCTGAAAAAGGAGATTGTATACATAGCACTAAAATAAACCAACAGTGACTGAAAACCTGAAGAGCTTAATTTCTAAAACTAAGCCTGATGTTAGACACCAGCTATGTTTTAGAACACCTGTATTTTAGCTTTTGAGCCTTGGGAAAGCAAATCCATATTTCTGGTAAAGTATTAGATTGTTTCTACTACCTTCCTCATACTCTTAAATATTCTTTCACATAATTGGCTTTTCATGTGAAGGATAAGCAGGAGGTAGTGCTTACATTATTCCCTTGGAATTTAATATAGTCCTAAGCATTTGCTTAGTTTGAAAATAATTAGAAATTAAGAAAAAACATTTCCAAAAGCCAATGTAAATGTTTTTGCTACATTTTCACTGTCAGTATGCATTTAAATAAAACAAACTTCCCCCATATACACCCACATACAGAAACTATAGGAACACCCTTTTGAATTCTCGCTCTCTGCACTGCAAATGTCCCTTCATCCTTAAATTTTATATTTAGTTATATGGTTAAAACCAGTTAGGACTGCTGGTTTTAATAGTTTAATAGTTATTAAAACTGCTGGTTTTAATATGCCTCTCAAATGGATAATTATGTTCCCATATATTTCGAGGCTTTTTGCCCTAAGGTTTTCTTTCTCTGTGGAGTTCAGTGGTCATAGATCACTTAAGCAAATCAATTTTTTGTGGAGTTTTAAGGGAAGGGATCTGTTGCTATGTCTTCAAAAGTCAAAGGAAAGACATGTCCCACCCCTACTACACCCTCAGCTTCCAGAAAAAAGTTTGAAGATTTGCATTCTTCCTTCCATGTGATTTAAGATCGATGAGATCAGCCACCTGGAATGATGAAACTTGGTGATGGCATTTTCTTTATCCCAGTGAGCATATTCTATAGAAATACCCTATGAATTCATTTATGGAATCCAAATATTGTATTCATTTCAGAAAAAAAACAAACAAAAAACAAAACCAAAAAGAACCCCAAAACAAAACCAACCAACCAAACAAGTCAAAAAACCCCATCCCCCAAAAAAAAACAAACAAAAAACCCCAAACCCAGACTCCAAAAACCCCATGAACATCATGGAATGGTTTAGGTTGGAAGGGACCTTAAAGATTATTTAGTAAGGATGATCTTTGGAAGATAAAGAGGAGTACATACGTAAAATCAAAGAGTTTAGAGTCACAAATATAAAATGCTATTGTACCTTCCCTTGGTGTCTTCTAGGGTAGTGTTAATTTTCCTAACAGATAGTTGGATAGATTAAAAAAACTAAAAATAATGCAATTATTTCCTCCTCCGTAAGCTATTTTCTTTGATTGTAAACAAAAAGTTATAAGATATACCCCTTATTTCAAACTCATACTCTGTGCTTTCTATGAAAAATGCATACCTATTGCCTCTAAATTTAATTTCCTCTATGTAATTGCACACAAATTATCACTTTACCTCAAATTTTCTTCATTCTTTTACTCTAAGACCTAAAATATGAGTTCGAAGCAGTGAAAAATCTTACTGCCTCCTATGCTGTCACTACTGTTTTTACTACCAGCTTCTCTAACACTTCAGTACCAATCTTCTGTGTGATGCTAGGAGTGACAGAAACTCTAGGGAGGAAAAGTCAACAAAAATCCTTGGGTTTTTTTGGGGTAAGTGGGAAGTTAAAAGATTCCAGCAGTGAAAAACCTGTGATTCTGGTATTTCTTTCACTGAGCATCATCTCCACTGTTTCTTGCAGTCTCCTCTAATCAGTGCTGTTCTTCTGTTGTTTAGCCTGGGATATGTTGTGTATGAACTCAAAGTGTGAGGTGTGTATTGGAATGGTGTAAAATATAGGTCACAAGATTTCAAGCTGAAATAAAGGAGATGCTGTCCAAGGAGAAGTCTGGCCAACCTGCCAAGAGGCATGCAAAATGGGAATGTGTTATAGAATATGACTTAGAGATGCAAGGTACATTTTAAACTTAGCAGATAGTGCAAATCATATCTAGAAATAGACTATCTGTTGTTGATAAAAATCTTTTCTGTATCTGGTGTTGGATACAATTGTTTTTAAAAAATGGTTTCTATCATAGATCCTGAAATATATGTAAAAGCACATTAGAAAAATATTAATTTTTTCCCCACTAAATATGCAGGTGTACCATAATTTGGTATTGATGATTGGTTTGCCTTCCTTATATTCAATTACTATCATTCCCAATGGATCTCTTCTAGTCTATTATCTGAAAGTTGTTTTGATAATAAACTCTATAAATACAGCTTTGCAGAGAGCTAAATTCTTATTTTCGCCAAAGGTTAGCCACTGTGGAGAACACAGCAATAATAGGAGTGTTTTCTTACTGCTTCCTTTTCAGATAAATGGTATATATATTATAAATTTATCAAGCTGAATGGGCACTGCTTAGCTGCACCTTATAGGCCTTGTACTGATAGTAACTAGGGAGGATTTTCCCTGGAGATAATTTTGCAGAGAAAAGGGATCTGAGATCTGTTTGGACATTGACCCTAAAATTCCTGCAGGAGTGATTCTTTTTTTTGCTAAAGGTTTTGTTTTCCTTCAGGGAAAAAATCTTCAGCCACATAATAGTATATCAGGTAAAACCAAAATTCTAATCAGAGATTCTTTGGGCATTGCATATGTTGCAGATGTGTGATTCGGGAGGGGTTCGGCAATCCAGCTGAAATGGGCAGCAAGTGTTCAGAATTTGGCTGCTGTGTCATTTCCTGCTGCTTAATCTGTTCATTTTAGTGTCAAAAGGAATTACAAGATAGACCAATCACCTGAGTGATGTTAAGAAAATCTGTTCTTTTCATTGCTCTGCCTGATGTTTTAGCAGGTGAATTGTGCCAAATATGATTACACTGACTAGTGTAAGCATTAAGGTCATTGGAGGGTCAAATTTTCCTTCTTTGACTGAATGTGTGACAGTGCTTTCAGAACCCTCCAAATGGCCTAACACCTCCCTCACTTATCTCTTACAAAAAAGTGTATTTGACAGAAAATGCAATTTCTGCTTCTTTCTCAAAGGACACACTGGATGTGCAATGGAATACAGGCCTATCATCCTGCTGAATTACTCTGTTTGGAAAGCTGGTGATAATGTCTCTAAGTGGCTTCAATAATCTACTTCTTTCTCCTCACTCTCCCTGGGAAAGCCATTTGAGATTTTTCTGCCCTGGAAGAGAGCAGAAACAGCTAGGGCTTGAAAGAGCTCTAAAGGGTTGGAGTTTAGTTGCATAAATCCTGCAGAAGCAAAATACCTTCTGATCTCTTAAGCTTTACTAAATCTTCAAAACCAGACAGCAGCTCAAGTATACTTTGATTTTAGGACTTTGTTTACATTTAAAATAATTGTAGAAGATGGGTCTGTGAGAGAAAGATATTGATGAGAAAATTAAGATGAAGGTTTTACTTTGTCTAATTGTTTCATTTTAGATGATTTTGGTGGTATAATAGCAAGTGGCATATAGCTATATAGCAATTAAAAGAATATATATATCTCTAGTTTACCCAAAAAGTGAAAGATTTGTGAAAAGATAAATTAAGACCTTACACATCCAGCTTAAATATATAACAAAGCTAACTTACTTTTACTGCTTTACCATATCTGGCCTTGGTCAAAACACTGAGCCTTCTTCCTCCATTTTTCCATATATCTTACTTTTTCCATATATCGTACAATTTCATACATTAGCCCAGACAATCACTGCCAGTGATAACTTCAGAGATTACCTATTGTTTCATGTAGACAAACATGTGAGAAATGATGTATTTGCAGTTTGTGTAGTCACACACAGTTCAACAGAAAACCAAAACCTGGCTAGTCAGCACAGATTTAATATATTTATGAAAATATAACTCCATGTACTTGATATTCTCACTTGCCAAACTGTGTTCAGAAGCCCAAATTGGACATATACTGCCTCAGAATTAAGGTATGAGAGAGGTTTGTAAAGAAATTTATGTGACTCCACTTCTTGGAAAAATAAATGATTTTAGAGAGATAACAGGCATTAAGCCATGAATTTCAAACAAAAATACAGAAATTTTGATAAATATGTCACCAGAAAATTTTAATTTTTGGTCTCCATAAGTATTTGAAAATGATAATTTGCACTAACAACTCCCTTCTGTCTGAGATATATAAAATGTTATAGCATAGATGCCATGGATCTGTTTTTAAACTCTTGAGATTCCTCTAGTTATGAGCTTTTATCTTCAACCTCTTTGTTTATTAAATCATATATAAAAATCAAATATAGATTTCTATATTTCCTAATTGTCACTATCCTTTTGAAAAAAAATCCTTATGTTCAAAAAATGCTAAATCCCCATAGATATATTTTTAATAATGCTGGGATTGCTATTTTTAGTTACATTACAGGTCTTTATGTCTACAATAAAACCTAATCTAGGAAACTTTTTTTATATTGTTATTAATACCCTTTTAGATGTTTTTCATCTTTTTGTGTCTTTGTAATAATTTCTGATCTCTCTTTCATCAGTGTGTGTCTTCTTTAGTGCTAGAATTTTTACACTGTCCACCGTAGTATGTCGTCGTTATTAATCCAAATTGGAAATGGACAAAAAATGCTGGTAGTTCTCACTCTTTCAGAGGGTGTTATGCACTCTGTGGAGTCTAGCTCAGAGATGGACAATAAATCTTCAATTTTTCTGCTATTCTTAGAAAGTTTTCTTCTTAAGAAGTATGACAGCAGGAAGTTTTGCAACTAGTGTCTTGAAATATATTAAGTTGTGATCAGTTATGATGCCATGATTTACCTATATGTTATAACCAGAAATAAGTAAATAATACTACCCAGAGTTAAAAATGAAAGTTAAAAATAGTTAAAATATGCATGGTAAAAAAAAAATCAATGCGTGGAAATGTAGTACAATGTGCTTAACTTGTTCTGGGAAACTTGTCTCTTTTCAAGTGTATTTAGTTTCAAAGACAAAACAGTAGATGATGTAGTGGATGAAAGTAGCTGCTTCTTGCTGCGTGCTAAAAATATGTGTTATAGTATCTTCATTCAAATACAATGAAAGAAGAGCAACTTTTACTTTCCAGAGAGTACCTTGATAGAACAGCCCATCAGTAAGAACTGGCTGTACCAGACAGGGACACGGGACATTTTCATGGCACCTAAGGAGGTCATCTTTTCCATAGCTGGCATTCAGTTATGAGGGGCAGCGTGTTTGATGCTGAAAAACCATGGCCTGACATGCTACATTTGTCACTCTCGTTCTAATTTTTCTCTGTGGTAATATGACTGTTAAGGAAGGAAGGTTTTCTAAGTATAATGAAAATACTCTGTGGTTAGTAGTTTTCATGGATAGAAGATATAATTTTCTGTGATAGAAGCTGATAGTTTCCTATTGAATGTATCCCACAAATGAAAGCAACCCATTACTTTAAATAGCACATGAATCTGCTTAGAAAATACAGATAAGAGAATGATACCAACAGAGTACCTTTTGTGCCTTCTACCTGAAACTGTTTGCTTTGTAGTAATGTTTAAAGGTTGCTCAACACTGCACACTGTTAACAATGATACAGTACTGGGGGCCCATGGCCTGTTATCAGAACTAATCACAGTACAAAGAGAGCTCGTGCTCTGCCTGAAGGTCTTGCAAGCTGAACTACTTGCTATTCTTCTATGTTTCAGTGAATGTGCTAAACAATAGAGTGTACACTAGGGAAAATAAAATGCATTCTTCCTGGTCTTGGTGGCTAATCTGATAGAAATTAAAGATGAGAATAACTGTATTGGGTTTGAGTGGCAAAGCTTTGTGATTGGAGAGTACAGGTGCAGCTTCAGCAAGAAGCTGCTGGAACCTGGCCATATGAAACCTTTAGAGCCATTGACAAATGCTGAGCCCATCAGCAATAGTAATAGTACCCCTGTGATACCTTTTTCAAAAATAGGATGAGAAATCCCTGTTGCAGAAGAGCAGCCAGAGTGAGAATATGTGAGGATAACAGCCCTGCAGACACCAAGGTCAGTGCAGAAAGATGAGCAGGAGGTGCTCCAGAGCAGAGATTCCCCTGCAGCCTGTAGAGCAACCCATGTGGAATCAGGCTGTTCCCCTTCAGCCCATGGAGGTCCATGGTGAGGCAAATATCTACTTTCAGTCCATGGAGGAACCCATGCTAGAGGAGGTGGATGTCCAAAGGAGGCTGTTACCCTGTGGGAAGCCCACACTTGTGCAGTCTCCTGGCAGGATCTGTGGATTTGTGGGAGTCCCACACTGGAGCAGGCTCCTGCAGTATTTGTGACTCCACAGGGAACTCAAGCTGGCACACCATGGTCCTGAAGGACTGCTCCCTGGGGAGGAAAGCCACGCTAGAGCAGTTCATGAACTGCAGCCTGTGGGAAGGAGTCATGTTGGAGAAGTTCATGGAGAATTGTATCCTGTGGGATGTACCCCATGCTGAAGCAGGGGAAGAGTGTGAGGAGTCCTCCCTCTGAGGAGGAAGGATGAGGGGAGATGTGATTAACTGACTGTAATCCCCCTTCTCTGTGCCTCTGTGCCATTGTCATGGGAAGATGGAGTGGCAATTGTAGGAGTAAGACTGACCCCAGGAACCAGCAGGGAGTGAGAGGAAGGTGTTTGAAGGTTTAGTTTTTATTTCTCATTATCCTGCAGTGACTTCATTGGCAATAAATTAAATTAATAAATTAAATTTATTCTCTGAGTTGAGTCTGCCTTTCCCGTGATGGTAATTGCAAGTGATCTCGCCTGTCCTCGCCTTGACTCATGAGTCTTTTGTTATATTTATTGTCCCCTGTCTAGGTGAGGAAGGGGAGTGATAGAAAAGCTTGTTGGGCACCTGTCATGCAGTCAGGGTCACCCCACCACTGCCATTTAGAATTTAAAAATAGGTAAAGAAGATGAGACCACCTTGATGCTGATGTCTTCCTATTATGTTATGTAGGTGTGAAATCTCAAGGTTACTTTAAAGAATTAATGGGTTGTAGTTATTTCACTCATGCACCCTTACTCATCACAGTAGAGGAAACCTTGGTGATGAAGGATGGCCCCTCACAACAAATCATATCTAGGAAGCTAGATCAAACACCAAAATGTGAGTTTCCACAAGTTGCTGCTCTAAACAGCAATTGAAATACTTCAGGGACTAGCTGACAACCCAATGTTTGAGAAAGATGATGAATGAAAAGGTGGATAATTGCCCAGAAAACATCTGACAGTTTCATCTGGTTTAAATTCTAACTACAGTTATTTGCAAGGATTGATTTTATTTTGCTTTGCAAGGGACCAAGTGGGAGGCAAGGAGCAAGTGCAGGAGGCAGCTCAGCAAAAGAATGCCTATGTTGACCTGTGATACTGACTAGACCTTGTATTTTACCAAGACAAATTACTATACTAGCTGTCTAACACAGCAATTGTTAGCTTTGCTAAAGGTTGATTTTGGATTCAGATTTCATTTAGATTTTTAAAGCCAATATAATTATTGTCTTCTGGATAATTTCGGAGGTCTGGACTTCGTTAAAATAACACTATATACAAATATGAATTCACATAACTCTTTACCTCCCTATTCTAAAACGGATTGAATCATTCAGAATCTGAACCAGCATCTTTGTCTAGCACAGTAAATTGTGTTATCCCAGGAGTGATTGAGTGTGAACATTCCTATTGTGCATTTTGCAATTTAGAGGCCAGCGTTGTTGCTCTTGGAGTGGGAGAACCCTTTGAAATGGTGCTGGTTTTGCTCTGTGTTATATTTCATCCTTAGTAAAGCATTATTCTGAGATAAACTCATGTGAGCATCCAGCTGTTTCATGGGACAGAAGCTTTTGCAGGGATGGTTCAGTGCTTTGGATAGGTTTCCACTCAATACTTTTGAAAGATAATGTTACTGCTCTTCATTACTGGGATGTCTCACTGTTTTCATTACTTGTAGAACCTGTGTTTCTTTCCTCTTGTGATGCTGTCAAATACTTAGGAAGTATATTACTGAAAATAAATCTATAGTAATAGTGCACTAATGCAAATGCTTCTCTTTCATGAGAAGTGGAAAACAGCCAGGTTAGCAGGGAAGGATAATGGCAGCCACACCTCATACATATCTCAATGGACTTTGTACACAAGCTCTGCATTTAATGTTTAGGCCCATTTGTTGTTATAATTGAACTAAGTAAATCCAAAGATTAAATAAAGCTGAAATCCAGTAAGAAATCCTGAATTTCTTACACTGTTTTCAGAGAATGAAGAAGTGAAAGTATTACTTAAAAGCCCTAATTTTCTTCCAGAGGATAAAGTTGTTAAAAGAAATGTATACTTTTCAGAATTAATAGTATAATTTCATTAAAAATGCGGGGCCTTTTGTAAGAGAGTAGAGTAACAGAGAAAGTGGAAAAAATCTGCACTATTAATGATTCCAAATTTCACTTTCTGTCTGAGACTGCTGAAAATGATATATAATCAAACAAAAATTACCATTTAAATAAGATTTTAACACCAGAAAATTATGTGCAAAATGTACGGTAGGATACGAGAAGGTCCTCCAGCCTATCTTTAGACATTTCTATGTCCTTGTCCTCTAGAAGACAACGTCTGCAGTGTACACTTCCTGAAACATAATCTGAGTTTTAGAATATTAGTGATCCATTTGTGATGTGTTCTAATGCTTGCTTGTAGAAATTACCCTAAAATATGTTGTTTTTGTGATAATTACATAATATTTCTTTTCGAGCTATCCAGACAGCTTAGTGGAGAGTACTGTAATCTCTTTGCAGTGGTCTTTTACATCCCACAGTTGTGTCTTCTCTAAACTGAATAACAGCTATTTGTTTCATTTGCTGTCACAAAGTACAGATTCTAGATCACTGTTCACTGTCTAGAAGTGTGACTTCCCATTACAGAGATAATTTTGAGTTGAAACTTTTCCAGGGCAGAGTAGACTAAAAATAATTTCCTTTGTCTCACAGACAATTTCTAGTCTATGTTTTAAGGTTTCATAATTACTTTTTTCATTAAGCCTGCTTGTTCTGACTTGAGTCACTTTCTGACCTGCAATATTCCATTTTCCACTGATCTTTATAGGTCAGTAAGTTCAGTTGCAATTATTTAACCATAGGAAATACAGGTTTTTGTCTATTGGTACATCTGGATAAGATTAGGTTTTATGCTCAGAAATGTGAAGGAAGTCTCAACAATTCTTCTGCATGTGAGATTTTAAGCTTACCATCCATGAAGTGTTTCAGGTAACAGGAACTGTTTTGCTTAAAGGGGCACATTGACTGCTGCTGTGAATGCTGGCCCTGCGCTGAGCCTTTCAGTGCAGTCTGTAAGGCAGATTGTCTTACAGCACTTCATTTGAAACACCTTCACTCGCTGACTTATGGATGTTTTTTCTTGAACATGCTGAGAGTATCAACCTGCCTATGGCTTTTCATAACATCTTTCTTTGGTTGTCTTGACATCATCATTGTCTTTCATATAGCATGTCAGTAAATGGGTAGGACTTTGAAACCCAGACTCTTAGTCTCCTCAAATAACACCAAGAATAAAACTAAGGCCTGTCTGTAATTAAACTTATTAGCCTCCTATACTAGAGACATTAGGTTTTGCTTTACTCTTCATGCTTGTGGACTCATGTACATAATTCAGGTTCCCTGCATATCGACTATAAACAACAGCAGAGA
The DNA here is from genome assembly GCA_034509185.1 of Euphonia xanthogaster. Classification (NCBI taxonomy): domain Eukaryota; kingdom Metazoa; phylum Chordata; class Aves; order Passeriformes; family Fringillidae; genus Euphonia; species Euphonia xanthogaster. The sequence goes on along the minus strand of JAYDZK010000268.1, from coordinate 20,261,657 downwards.
TGCTCAGTTTTAGGATAAGGTTGCTGATTCATTTTGCTTTGTCTGTGTTTGTGAATGGATTATTCTGCCAATGTGGCATTTTAAGGATTCATCAAACATGTTAAATTTGGTAAATGAAATAAATTTTTGAGAATTTATTTCTTTTATCATTTTCAAAGTTGGAACATGAGTTTTGCAACATTCTATATTTTCTTAATGTTATTCACTGGTAGTTATTTCCTGTAAAAGAAACACTACAAAATGAGGTAGTTGGGTTTACCTCTGTTTAGATAAAATTCATATTCATTTACAGGTTTGCTTTTTTTTGTTTTCTTTCATGTTAGTTGTTTTGTTAGTTCAAACAGATCCATATGCATAGATTAATACCTAAAACCACATTGAATCATGTGTATGTTTTTTGTATTTTTTTTACACATACATTGACGTAAGTAAGAGGCATTATGTGTTTACAACTTGTGAAAGTCCAGATGGTTTTGATGCTAAGGACCCTGAGTACCCATATGTGGCTAAATAAACAAATGTGTATTGATTTACAATGCTTCCACACAACAAACATTCCTACTGACTAGCGGAAAAGACCAAGATGCCAAGCAGAACTTCTAGAATACCTGCTACCTTTGTTTGTTTACTGTTTTAAGTGTTTAAAAACTATGGATCCACAAAAAAAAAAAAAATAGACATTTATCATAGTGTTAGGACTGACATTTTTCCTTCTTCACTTGTCAAGTTCATGCAGAATTGTATTCAATTTTTTAAAATGGCAGGAGAACTAAAATAGCTTGCTATTCTGTAAGAGAAACTTTAATTATAGTGCTTGGAGGTGAGAAGAGAGGCAGTAGGTCATGTCTTTATTAAAACATATCTAATTAAGTAACGTAGATAAAGTTTTCCCTTCTTACAATATGTCTCATTTTTGATAAAATCCTGACAGCTCATTGGGCTGGAGTTAAAGAGTAAGTTTTGGGTCAACCAGTGCACTCAGATGTTGCTTTCCCATTGAAGCCACACACAGCCAAGGCAACAGGAGTCAGTTTTAATGAGGCTGGAACTGCCTCTGAAGGAGACAGATCATAAATTAGTCATACAAGAAGAAGGAGACATAAAGGTACATACAGAGGATCTAAAGCAGTTTTAGCAAAAAAAAGAAAGGTGAATTCCTACTGATGGCCCTCACAAGTCCTTCAAAATGAAAGGAACAGATGGCAGGGACATTGTCACTATGTTGTGATGACATTTCTTTAGAAGCTGATTATTGTCAAGGATATCCTTCTGATGAAAAATCAGAGAAGGGCTTTTCTGAATTTTGGTTGACATCTCCTATTTATCTTCATGTATGACAGACTGCTTTGAATGGTGTCAAGGTTTGTCTCATCCCATACCTGTGATATCCATTTTGTGTTTACAGCAACATGAGCAAATGATGATGTCAGAGTGAAGTTTGATGGAAAATCTGAAGCCTGATTTAATGGTAATTAAAATTAAACCTTGAAAGAAAAATCTATTCATAAAAACTGGCTTATCAGAGAAGGGGCTTACATTTCTGTGATTTCTTTCTTTCTTCATATTCTGAAGTGTGTTGCCCAATGTTAGTAAATTTATCTTCATAATGAATTATGATTTAATAAAATACTGTTGCATCTGTTTACTTAGGAATAACTGAGTCAAAACTTGAGTACACAGGCCTTAACAGCTGTCTATTTCTTTTATTATTTATGTTTATTTTTTATTACATTATAACTACTAGTCTCTTAGACATTTTGAAAATGCAGTTGTGTATTTAAAGTACATATACTGAGCAGTTGTATTATATTGATGTTGCTCTGTAATGTTCAACCACCCAAACCCAGCAAAATTCTTGCAGAAGCAAATTATAGTTTTAGTATGGAGAGGATTTGAGAAAGCTGAGGCCCCCTGTAATGAAGTCACTTGCTTGAGGTTGCATAAATAGTCCGAAATAGAGCTTTGGAGGAGATTTAGGAGTGGACTGGAAGCACAAGACCATTCTTCCTCCTTGTAAGTAACGGATCTAAATAGAAATATATCTGTCTTGTTGGTGTTTTTAGATAAGAAAATGAAATTGTTACAAATACGCATACTGATTTTTTTTTTTCAGAAAGCTCAGAAAATATAAATCTTGATATTCTTTTTCCGTATGAGATGTCATTATAAAAGCTATGCCAGTTAGAGTTTTTTACCTAATTTTTAAGTTTGATGCATCATAAATCAAATAACTCACTAGTTTTATTCACTATAGGCAGAAATACTTGTGTTATTCTCAACTTTTCCAGCACAGCTAATACTTGCAATTCTGCAAACCTTAACTACTGTGAGTGGTTCCATCTAAGTCAATTAGTTTAATGAAGCTTACTTAGAGTAATAGGAATTAAGTCGCTGCTGAAAAACAAGCTACAATAAACTATGTTCTTTGTGATAATTTATGCAAAAAACCACTTTTGATTCTAGGACACAGTGGCAAAATATTCCAGTAATTAAACATGTCAGAACATATATTAAACTGTTTCAAGAACTGCTTCCTGGCATAAGATAGCATTTTATTCTTTAGATGTTATTTGAGTATGCAGAACATTACAGTCTGTGCTCAACTGAATTAGCACAATTGAACATTTTCACCATTTAAAGCATTTAAAACCCTGAATCAGATCCTAAAAACCTCCATTCTCTTATTTTCTGAATCTCCAAGTACTTGGATAGTAGAAGTTTTGTGATTGTTTTGGTTGTTTGGCTGTTTGGTTTTGTAGGGGGAATTTGTACGGGTTTGATTATTTTTTTTTTTAATTTTCTTTCACCTTTTTATACATGCAGCATTAAAATCTGGTTACCGAGAAAAGCATGAAAATTATGATTTTGCAAAACAGATTCATTCTTGGAGTAGTGTTTTAAAGATAAACCCAGCATAACAAAATATGCTAAAACAATAAGACTTGTCAGCATTACTAATGATGTAAAGCTGTTTTCAAATAATCTGCCTTCTCCAAAATAATTGGTGAATTTGGTCATTATATCTAATTAATTTTCATTTTAATGAAAGACAAATGATATAATAGCATTTGTGAGCCTTTCTGTGTCAGTGTTAATTTTAAGAAAGCAGTCTAAAAGCAGTTGTCTAATAAAATTTGTGTAGAGTGAAAACACATCAGGGTGGCATGAACGAGTTTCTTAGGGGCTCAGGGCTCTGAGGCTGCAGACTTCCCTAAGACATGGAATATTTCCCATCCATACTGCTGTTCTGTTTTACTTAAAATGTATTAGAATGTCTTGACTTTTCTTCTGGCTACCAACAGGTGTCCACAGAGATAAACCTCCTCCCTTTCTAAGAGAAATATATACCCATCAAGAAACCCCAGGGTACATGATCGTATTTATTCATCCAGATTGTGGTGTCTTATTCTGTTGATTGTGTTTCAGTGTTGGGATCAGTGAGCTATGAAGCTGTATATTTCTGAGTTTACCTCTGACTAGCAAAGAGTCTAGAGTATGATCATTTCCTCTCTACTCTGAACAGTTTTCTTTACAACTGAACAGAGACTTTTAATTGTTTGTCAGGAAACCGACATGTTTACTGAATGAAAGTAAACTTCCCCAGACTTTTCAGAGCTTTTCCCCTATGTTTTTTTTCAATGCCTGATTATTTTATAGTTTTGTAAATGTACTAATTTAGCATCAAAATCCAAATAACAAGGGAAGAGCCTAGAAACAGGAGTACCTGCTAGTTCTTACTACTTCTGTTATAGTCAGGACCATATTCTAAATATCCCTCAACTACTTCTTCAGAGTCTTATTCACAAAAACCCCACTGATTAACTCAACTGAGAGTCTTCTATATACTTTTGAAGTTTCCTATTGATTTAATCTTCATTTTTACTTGATTATTAAATGTATAAATCTACAATTATTCCAAACAGAAAAATAGAACACTTTTATTTGACATGTTGAACATCTACTAATTAAGAAGATTTATATGCTCAAATGAAAAGAATTAAAATACGTGCATTGGCCTGGTTTGGCAGCAGGTTTATAAGCAATAATGATGCTTATATTTCATTTTCTGGCGATGGAATTCAATGGTTTAGGGGCTCTGAGTATCCAAAAATAATTAAGAAAAAAAATCACATTGGAAATACTGACATTTTGATAACAACCAATACCCTTGTGACATCAGAAAAATACAGATGTTCAGACAGTATGCCAGATTCTGAGTGGATGTAGCAGTTTTTTGTAAGCCAGTTTTTGAAGATAGTTAATCTGCTCTCTGAAGCAGTTACTGAAATAGAGCTGCACTGAGTTATGCTCCCCCAGGACTCTCCTATGCAAAATTTATTCTACTCAAGTAAAGCTGCCTTTACAATCCTCACCATTTGAAGTTGCAGATAATGCAGTACTTTAGGTGCAAACGAGTTTCTGTGTATTCTGCTAGGTTCTTATTCTTAGCATCAGTGAAGTGTGAAGATAGGCTTGTGACTTTTGAATCATATTTCTCCAGTAACTTATTAAAACCAACTCTTATGTTTTAGAGATGATTGTTAAAGTGAAGAACTTCATTGAGATGAATGGATAAAACATCTTTTCCATGAAACATCTTTGCCATCTTTTCAGGCTGTTATTTGCCTCATGACCTTATATCAAATTTGCATATGAAAAGTTGTTTTCAAAATTATGAGGTCCAGCAGTATTTTCTTGACTTCTTCCTATGCCTAAGTTACAGATTCAGTACTTCAAAAGCTCATAAAATTTGGTTGAAATCAACAAAAAATGTCTTTCTTTTTTTACTACTTGTTCTCATTTATTACTTTCAAAAGTTAGCAAATACAACAAATATTTAACTTGCTAGTCTGTTAGTTTACTAGTCAAAATTAGAAATGGATTTGCTTTTCTTCCAAATATTTACAGCACTTGTAAGTTTGTGAGATCCTAAAGGGAAAATCTTAACAGACTATAAACCTGCTTTGTTTGCTATCAAGAAGCAAAATATTTGTTTGTTAATTTTGATCAGTTACTATCAAATTTGATGATATTTTATCAAGTAGCTATCTTCTGCTCTTGAAAAATAAACCACTGGTTCATTTGGCTCAATTGAAATGACCCTCACCCCCAAAATCTCTTTTATGCAATAACATTTTATAGTGTGGTATTCAACTGTTGGCACATTGACTGCACCCAATCAAGAATTGCTTTACATTTGCTCACATTTTGACTCAATTACGTGTTGAGCTATGCAGATAATTTATTCACATAATTTAATTCTTTGTTTTGTAGCCAAACTGAAATTAAGCATAAATTAAATGGGTTTGGCTTTCTCTAACAAGAAAATATTTCATTTGTCATGTCAGGTTTAATGGATGCATGAGAAATGCCTAATTTCAGAGGGTTTTATGGTTTTTTGGTTTTGTTTGTGGCTTTTGCTATTTTGTTTTGTTTTTTTTTGTTCAAAGCAGGGGAGTTTTTGAAATAAATTCCTAAATTGCATGAAAACTTAAAGCAAGAAATAATGGTTGTGCTAATGACACATCTATTATGCTCTCAGAAAATGGTATTTAGAGAGATCAGCTGACAGGTAAAATGATATGATTTGGCCTTTTATCTCTTAGTACGTTTTTATATGGGTATTTCTCTTCTGCAGGGAGTAGCCTTTGCCTCACATGACATGGTACCTATCCAAGTTGATGGATAGTTAAGTTACTATAAAACTTAATCGCTGTAAATATGTTTTATAAAACATTATTAATTTTGAATAATAAACATTAAATGTTACTAAATATACTTTAAAAAAATTTCAATTCAAATATTAAAAATAGGCTTTTTTAATATGTTGCATATGACTAGCTATTTTTGTATTATTTTTAACAATAATTGAAACACTAAATACTTCTAGGCAAGATTATCCTTTAATTTAAACTTTTGACTATCACTAATCAAAGATTTATATGAATATCTTTACCCAGGCCCAATTCCTAGTCATATATGTTCATGTTTCCATTATATTTATTTAAAAGGAACTACTTCAGAGGATGAAGTGAACACATGATTCTTGGTTAGATATTAAGGTCTCAGGATTTTGATTATACTTTAATTGTACCCTGTCTAATGAGAGAAACACCTACACATTTTGTTTACATTTTATATTAGAAAAATTAAGGAGACTCCTAAAGAGCTTTCTGAAACTGAAACAAATTAATTTTTAGGATATATGCATTAAAAAAGTAGACAAAGCCTAATATCTTGATTTAGTTAATCACATTTTTGATATAATAGTAGGAAATACCCATTTAAGGACAATCTAGACCAAGGTAGGAACAAGAATTTTATATACAGCAGAGCTTTCTGATCCTAAAATACATTCCAGCCCCTTTTATGTGCAAACCACATAAAAGCAGGTGGTAATTGATGTTAAGAGTCCATCTCATTAGCATTGCTGCTTTTTAAAATAATTCTCTCTCAGATCTGTACCTAAGGTAAAAGATTGTATAGAACTGAGGTAATTAAGAAGATCTGTGAGAAAGTAAGATGAACATATGAAACTAGTGCCCTTTTTTTACCTAACACGCACTGTCCTTCCCAGACCTAACCACATCTCTGTAAAGCAGTGGGCTTTGGGAGCTGTGACTTTGAGCCAGTGCTTGCCTTCTCTGTGTTTGTCAGCACAAGAGTTACAGTATCATGAACAGAAATTTCTCTTCCAGCACTGGAAGGCAGAAAGGGAAGGCAAAGAAAGTGTAAACTTCTTGGTTTATTGCTGATGCAGAAATTCTGCATTTAATAAGGAACAAGAAAACATGCAATTGCCAAAATGGTTATTTTGGATGTCTGTATTAGTTCTGTTATTCCTCTGTGCAGCAAAAAATGTCATTGTAGTGCACATTTCTTGAATGATGACAAGAATACATGTCAGTTTTGTGTCATTTCTTGTTTTAGGAGCTTTTCCTCCACCAACAAAGTTTTGTAAAATATTTGTAATGAGTTGTGAATTCCCACGAATTCAGCTAAGATGTCATGGAAGAACTTTAGTGTAAGCTGGAATGACGAATAATTGCAGCTGTAGAAATCATATTCATGGTGGTCAAATACACTCCACAAAGGCACACGTATGTACATTGAACAGGTTATCTGCCAAAAGGGGACGTAGGGCAGTTGACTATAGCTGTACTATAAAATCTCTTTATGCACCTGTGGCATTTAGAAATTTGCAAAATCTTTGTAGAAAGCAGACTTGCCAACTGTTGACATGTTTTCTACAAAAATCCTTTCTGTACATGTAAGCACTTGGCATCAACTGCTTCACAGGATCAAGTTTAAATGAAGTTAAATGTGCAGTAATCATGACCATTAACAGTAAGAAAGTTAAATACAAGTAAAAAAAAATAGTGTCAGTTTAATTTCATTTTAGGTCATCTGCTAGGAAAATTTGGTTATCTGTGTATTAGAAAAGCCTAGGGCACAAAAGGGATTCCTTAGTGGGCAGAAATTATAATGCTCCATAAAATTAAGCTCCTCTAATGAGTCTGTATGAATTTTAGTTTCTGGTCTATGTCTTTGAAGGTGGTTTATAGGTTTGCTCTGATGGTAGAATCAAAAGTCCTGGTACATGTGTCTCTCATATTGTGGGGGAAGGATCCATGTCTCCAATTCATGCTGAACTTTATATTGTGTAAGCCAAAATTAGCCAAATATCTGAAGGTTTTGAAAGAATATTTTTAATTTACTAGAGCATGTTGGAATTTCCTGAATACTGTTTCATAACTGACTGAAGATGTATTTCTGAAAAATCTGTTTGTGGTATTATGGGCAGAAAGTGTGGGGAAATTCAGAAGAAAATTTGGGCGCTAGAAAGCATTAGAGAGAATCATCAGGGGTATATTTACTAATCAGTGAATGCATATGAGTCGCTGAACTTTATCATTTAACATCGGCAGGTAATATTTCAAAGCTAGGTCTTATACCCTGGAATGTGCATTAAAATATAATTGGAATACAAAGGAAAAGATACCTGAATGTCCTTAGTATATAGAGGCATAAAATAATCAGTTAACTAATACTTTTTTGTCTGCTTGTTTGAATTATTTTTTTTAAATCTGTTGGATTAGAAGTGAAGTATCAAGGCCTGAGATTTTTGACAGCTTTGTCACTCAATTCATCTTCAGTTTTCTGATTAGGTGAGATCCTGGGCATTTCCTGTGTCTGGGATTTTGAACTAATACTTGAGAGAGGAAAAAAGTTAATTCGGGAAAATTTGAGGCATCTTGCTTGCTTTGTTGTACCTTTGTAATTTTTCACAGAAGTGAATTCAATTTTCAGCTTTGAAAAAAACACAAATGCTTTGAGACAGGACCTTTTATTTCATTGTTTGTATGCTTTCTGGTAAATCAGAGGGTAATATGCATATTTTTGTAAAATAATTCTTTGTATAATGCATATTACCTCATTGGTTGAGTTATTTATAAAATGTGCATTCCTAATGATTGTTTTTAATCTAGGATTCCTTTTGTTTGTGGTTTAGATATGCTAAAAGGAAGGGCTGAAAATGAAAGACAGAAAAAATAATTTAGCAAATGAATCATGAGAAAACTCTGTGCAAAAAATTCAGCAGTCCTCATTTAACTCCTAATTGGAATATTTTCATGAAAGATTGTCTACCTTAATTATTCTAGTTTACCAGAGAACAAATAAAAAGAAAACTTATGTAGCTGATTGTATTTGATCTGCTGCCATTAAAATATCTATCTTCAAATGTAGTTCCTCATCTAAAATACAGATTACAATGAAGTGAGAGCATGAAGAAAGTAAACATGAAACGATAGTTCAACATGGCCTAAATATCTAAAATTGGCTAAAATTTTCATGCTAGAGAAATTGAAAAATGCAGTCATCCTAAGTCTTAAATATCATTGAAAATTGATTACAAGTAGAAAATCAAAGTATACTGTTGGATAAGAGTTACATTACGAGAGAGAAATGTTACTTATTTGACATAACCATGTACTTCTAAATTAATGAGGACACATGGCCATCTTTGAAAGGTCATGGTGATCGAGAGACCACCGTGTTTGAGGACTGCAAGAAAAAGTTTCCCCAGTCTTCAAAAATGGCAAGAAGGAGGATCCAGGGAACCACTGGTCAGTCAGTCTCAGCTCAATCCCTAATGACCAGGTCATTCTGGAGGCCCTCTCTAACCACAGGGATTACAAGAAGATGACTGGGAGTAGTCAATATGGGTTGATTAAAGGTGAATAATGCTTGACCAATCTGAATTCCTTCTACAATGAAACAACTATCTGGATGGATGAGGAGAGAGCAGTGCATATTGTCAGTCTCAGCTTTAGCCAAGCTGTTGACAGAGTCTTTCCCAACATTCTTGTAGGCAAACTCAGGAAGTATGGACTGGATGAGTGGACAGTGAGGTGGATGGAGAGCTGGCTGAGTGTCAGATCCCAGAAGAACATAATCAACAGCACAGGGTGTGGTGGGACCTGTATCATCGGTGCTGTCCACCAGGGTTCCATACTGGGCCCACTGTTGTTTAAATAATTCTTCACTGCCTTGGAGGAAGGGGCAGAGTTCCCTGCAGACACAAAGCTAGGAGGAGTGGCCTAGCCCAGAGTGATGTGCAAACATTCAGAAATGCCTCGACAGTCTGGAGAGAAGGGCAGGAAGAGCCACTTGAAATTCAGCAAAGAGAAGTGCAGGTCCTGCTCCTGGGAAGAAACAACCCCTTGCAGCAACACAGGCTGGGGGCTGAGCTCTTGGAAAACATCTCTGTGGAGAAGGACCTGAGGGTCCTGGTGGAAAACAAGCTGTCCGTGACCAGCAGCGGCCAAAAAGGCCAATGGGATCCTGGGGTGCACTTGGAACAGCATTGCCAGCAGGCTGAGGGAAATGATCCTGCCCCTCTACTCAGCCCTGGTGAGGCACATCTGGAGTGCTGTGTATGGTTCTGGGCTCCCCAGGACAAGAGAGACTTGGAGCTCCTAGACCAAGCTCAGTGAAGGGCAACAAAAGTGATTTAGGGACAGGACCATCTCTCTTACAAGGAAAGGTTGAGGGAGCTGGGCCTGCTCAGTCTCAAGAAAAGACTGAGAGCAGACCTAATCAATGTCTATCAGTATCCGAAGGGAGGGTGTCAGAGGATGGAGCCAGGCCTTTCTCAGTGGTGCCAAGAAATAGGAGAAGAGACAGTGGGCAGAAAGTGATGAACAGGAATTTCCAAGTGAACATGAGAAAGAACTTCCTTACTGTGCAGGCGACTGAGCACTGGAACAGATTACCCAGAGAGGCTGTGGAATCTCCCTCACTGGAGATGTTCTAGAACTTTCTGGACACAATCCGGTGCCATGCACTTTAGGATGACTCTGAGCATGGAGGTTGGACCAGATGACCTACTGTGGTCACTCCCACACATTTTGTGACTCTGTGATTATATTAATATAATTCTATTATTATTACTGCTGGTGAATGATCATAACCCACTTAAGGTGTCCGTATTTTTATCTCAAGCTATGCTAAGTTTGTTTCTCAGATTAAGGTTTAGCAACATTGGCTTCGGTCTTTCAGGGGGCTATGATCCTGATCCAATGAAGTCTGTAAGGATGTATTTATTTTAATACAAATATATTTAAGTTAATATGAATAACCTCCTTATATTAGTTTTTAATTGAAATTTAGGTGTACGCGTGAAGCCTTCACAGGATTGAGATAAAAGTATGTATTGTTTTGCTTGGCTGAGTTTACCAGGGCAAAGGTGTAGATCCAATATCAGAGTTATTGCTGTCTGGTAGAGTTCTGTGTAAATATAATTCACTATGACATTTGTCTCAGATTATTGTCACACTTCTTATGTTTGGGACTCGCAGTTCTGGAATTCTTCTGCCACTTTTAGTTATATTGTTTTGAATAATTTCTCCTTACCAAGAGGGAAAGTAGCTGATTTCCTTGAAATTTACTTCAGCTAGATGGGAGGTTGTTTGGCTTTTTTAATCAGGTATGAAGAGAAGTGTCCATGCACTTTAGCTCCCTGCCCACACACACACTTTTGCAGAAGAAGTAATTGTTCAGGGCCACTCTGGCTTAACCAGAGGATGTGACAAAACACTATCGTGGTAAGGTGAGACATGACTAAAAGCAAATCTGCCAAAAATATAATTAAGGTAAAT
>JAYDZK010000268.1:20211777-20249050 GCA_034509185.1 Euphonia xanthogaster | reverse complement strand
TGAAGGAAATATAGTTGTGAGAAGACAAAACCAAGTTTGTATTTGTAAAACTAGAAGCCTTTGAAACAAATTTCTATGAACGCTCTTTCAAAGTGGCTATAAAATAATAACTTGTTCCATTCTACAAACAGAATAAATCTTCCACTTAATATGTGGTAGACAGCTACTCTGATGTCATGTAAAATATTGGAGCATGTTAGATTGGATAAGCTAATGATTGGCAGGAACAGTGGGGGTCACTTTGATATTGTCTAAATAGTTTGCATTCAGATAATTGGAATTGTTTGGGCATTTAATTATTTCTAAAATATATGACTAATTCTTTTATCCTTGGATTTGGGGTCTAGTCCTCTGCCTCTGCAGTTTTGAGTTTTAGATTATTCATGCACGCATTTCCCCAGGAAAAAAGAAAGTTAAAATGAGCCGTGGCTGAGAAAGTTGCGACTGTTAAGCCTGGAGAACACAAACTTCAGGAGGGAAATGTATTAATCCTATTAATACCTTAAAGGAGACTGTAAAGAAGACAGAGGCATGCTCTTTTCAGCATTGCCCAGTAAGAGAACCAGAGACTAGAGGCACAAACTGGAACATAGGAGGTTACCTAAGAACATCAGAAACAGCACTGGGATAGGTTGAAGTACTGGAAAAGGATGTCATGGAGCCTCCCTCTTAGGAGATTTTCAGAAGCCATCTGGAGACTGTCCATCTTATGTGTTAAGATGTTAGTGTAGCTTTGTCATTATTTGGTGATGCTGTTGAGCTTCCACCGATGAAAGCCAGCAGTATTGCTATTGATTTCAATTACTGAAGTAGCTGCTTAGTTAGGAGTTTTATTTTTTTATTACTGTTGTGCATGCAGGATTAAAGAAGAATTAGATTTGGGAACTTCAGTTTGAAAGTTGTATTTCTGGTTTAGCTGATGGCTTGCCCTGTGGCCTGGGGCAAGCTGTTTTAATACTTTGTGCCTTCATTTTCCAATTTGTAGAACCCAGACAATAAAATGTATCCACCTTGCAGGGATGTTGTTTCAATTAGTGCTTGTGAAGTGCTCTGAGCTCCAGAGATAAAAGACAGCATAGCAATGGGAACTATTGTTATTTTTATATCATTATAATACGTGTTAGGTCTTTTATATCATTATTATGCGTGAAATTAATCTTTATCTATCAAGAGACTTATAACTCACTCCTGGCTACCTCTCTTATGCATTATAATTTCCTCTATATACCGAAAATATATGTCACGTTGGTATATAACTGTACTGAGTTATATATCTCTGTGCACTGTGTTTCATGTGATAATAGATATTTTTAAAGCTGGTGGAAATAATTCTTGCTTATTGACTGTAGTGATTTTACTTGGGTGATGTTATATATTTTAGCTGTTTTTAAAATGTATTGTAGTTAATAATCCTTTGTTTTTAAATGGGACTAAAATAAAACATTGTGTCATATGGCATTATAGCACTTTTTTTAAGTGTACCTGTATGAAAATCATGACGTTCACTTACTTTAGTAACTGCATTATTGCATATCAAACCTTAAAACAGGTACAATGTGTCACCTTGAAGAATGAAGCTTATTTACTGCACACAATGTCTAATATATTGCTTCTATTGTATCTGAATTAAAACAGGTTTTTTTACATGACATTTGCTTGCAGGCCTGAATCCTTCAAGTATTAATCAAACATATTGCATAATGCCAAACGGTTTTGAAGAGAAAAAGCTCTGCAAAGTAGTATTAACAATAGGTGATGTGATGTCAGCTAATTGATGTTCTTGCTTTATTTATCAGATCGTTTTTAGTGGTGGGTAACCTGGTGAATGATGAAGGGCCTGGAGGAGAAAACATATGAGAAGGTTGAGATCACTTGGTCTGCTCACCCTGGAGAAAAGGAGACTGAGGGGAGACCTCATTGTGGCCTAACCTTCCTCACAAGGGAAATCAGAGGGGCAGACATTAATCTGTTCTCTCTGATCCCAATAAACTGTGCCAGGGAGGTTTAGGTTGGTTATTAGGAAAAAGTTTTTCACCTAGAGGGTGTTTGGGCACTGAACAGGCTCCCCAGGAAGTGGCCACAGCACCAAACCTGAGAGAGGTCCAGAAGTGCTTAGACAATGCTCTCAGGCATATGGTGTGACTCTTGGGGTGTCCTGTGCAGGGCCAGGGGTTGGACCTGGTGATCCTTGTGGATCCCTTTTTATTCAGGTTATCTATGGATCTCTCCATCATGTGCAAATAATTTTCTATAAATATTATCAACTAATATTTATTATTAAAATTGAAAAATATAAATTTATCATAGATTGTTTAAATTGTTTCATGCAAATTATATTATTTTTGTACACTGTTATTTAGGTAGCATAAATAATAAGCAGATATGTAAAGAATATATTTGGTTGTGAAAGCTAAAGCATTTTTTGATTGTTTTGCTCTATGTACTTATCATATGGTGTGTAATGGTCAGCCAAAGTTATTACTAGATTATAAAGACAAGTGGATGATGGCCAAGTGATTGCTGCAGAAACTAGCAGGGACCTTAGTTAAGGTTTTGCTGCTTTGAACTGTATTTTTGACCAGTCTCTGTCCTCTCATCTCTTGTGCCGCAAGACCAATTTTTAAATGAATTTCAGAAGCGGTTTAATGTGGTTTGTGTGGTTTGGAGTTAAAATATTCAATATCCTTCCATGCAGCAGTTTGCAGTGGCAGCAGAGGAGCATTACCTACATGTTACTTCTGTTGTTGGGTGGAAAACAGTAGCAAGGAGGTTGTTAGGGTGGAAAACAGAAAGTTACACAGGCATAGGGGCTTTTTGCAATTGTTTGACCAAAGCCGGATTTCAACCTTTTTTGATTTAAATTAAAAAGTAGGTTCATACTTAAGTATCGTGACATGCTTATGTGTCTGTATCTGTGAGTACAGGTATCTATAAAACTATTTGCACTGTGAAGATTGAATCTTGAGGTGAGTATTTGCAGAGTGAAGTAACTTTTTCTGATCTAGATTAATTATTATGCTATTTCATTTCTAAGGGTATGCTTTTTCATCAAAACCCATGTCATTTTACAAGTGTGTTATACTGCTAATAGTGAGTAATAGGAGATTAATTAAGCATTGCTTCTGCCACAAACAAATATTGTACCATATGTTTTTCATTAGTACTTCACTTTCTTCTTTTGCATTAGTTTTACACATTGAAATAAAAGAAGCACTAAGTAAAAGGAGTCTCTAATGGCATTAATGTTGCCACTTCTACTTTGAATGGATGTTTTGCAACCATTTTAACCTCAAGCAAAGAAGCTATTGCCCCAGTCAGCCTAACTTAATTGATGTCACAGCTGAACAGAAGTGATTCATCCACAGCAACTCTAATGCTTTCATGAAGTTAGGTACATAATGAGATAAAGAGTACATTCAAGTCATGCAGACTATTTAATCGGGAAGTTAAAGTGTCTACTCACAAAATAAGACTTTTAATAACTGACAATTTTGATCTTGAACGTGCTTCTTTCCTACTTGCACAAGCATTGCAACATTTTAATGGTCTGTACTTATATTTTGCAAGACAGACTTTAGAAGACAGTTCTTAGTCTCTGTGTAAAAAAAACCCCAAAATAAAACAGAATGCTCTAAAGTAGAATAAGGTTTGATAAAGGTCTTTCAGAATATTTGAACTTGACAGAAATATCGTTCTCAGGAGAAGCTTTGCCTTGGATTGAAATGGAGATGGGGTTCAATCTCTTAACTCTAAATACTTCTCACTTTATCCAAACTAGGAAACTGAAGTAAGTTGTGAAAAAAATATATTTTTTAATGCAGACCTTGAATTTGTGGTTTGACATTTTCTTCAAGCATGGAAAAAACTATTTAGCAACCATATAAAACCATTGGCTTTCCTGGTAATATTTCAAAATCCCTCTCTAGTCATCAATTTGTGTCTTCCTATTAAAATAATTGAACTTCATAGAAATGTGTTAGTTGTTCCTTTCCTTTTTTCCCTCTTTCCCTTTTTTTTTTTCCTTCCTATTGCCAATCATACATCAAACTGGTGACTATCATGTCAAATAAAATGCATGAGTAGTTTGGCATAGGTTATGTCCTGCAGGCTTTTAGCAGTTTGCTTCCAAGTGAGTATTTTTAATTGGGACACCAATAGGAATATTATTCATTACTGAGTTGTATGTATCATGTATGTTGCTTGCTTTTTTTTTTTTTTTTTCCTTTCACCCATCTGCCTATACTTAAAAAAAAGATGAAAAAATGATGATTTTTTTAGCAAGGTATTTGACTGATTTTAAAGTGAATTATATGAAAGAAAACTTGTCAGGGTAGCAGGTTTCTGAAAGTACTTTACAACAAGTTGCATTGCTAAAACAGTATTAATGAAAGTCACAAAGTTCCTTACATTCAATAATAATGAAATTATGCATTTTAGTTACACATTGTCTATTTAAAAAAATCAATTTGCTGCAGCTGCTAATAATTTTTTTGGATGCACAGTGGTTTTTTTTGTCTTCCCAGGGATATTTTTTGTTGAGATGTTATTGAGCAGGAATAGCAATGCAGTTCTCATAAGAGACAATAACCTTTGTGCAGAGTTGGACTACCAGCTTCCCAAAGTTGTAAGATATTGAACTCATGCTCAAGTGGGACTGTATTTGAGCTCTACTTAAAAAGGTTGGAAAAGTCACTCCATTCAAACTGAAAAAGAGATTTGAGAAGTATGAAGGACAGAAAGAATGGAGAGCTTAAATGGAAGAGAGGATGCAATGTATGCAAACCTATTTCATAGAAAGGACAGGGGAGGGTCCTAATGAAAAATGAAGCTTGTACAATCTTTACGTCTGGTAATGTTAGTGAATTACCCTCTCAAGGTATAAACAGATGAGTCAGAAACAGGATGAAGAAACAGATTTCAAAATAATGAGTAAAATTTTTAGTATACCTAACTGCTGGTTTATCCTGCTGTTGGCACAGTAATTTATACAGAGAGCTAGTGATTATTAAAATGGTAATCAAAATTATGAATCATATATGCTTAATGAGACATTTGATGCGAGATGCAAGTTTGCATTGAAATGAAACTCCACATTGCAGAGTGAAGGGAGTAGCCCACCATCACAACATTTCTGAGAATATGAGTTAATGAAAGAAATGGCACTATTCTGACCATATGTGATGTGGATTTGCTTATTGCAGTTGAATTCACTGGTGCCTTGGAAGAAAGATAAGAAAAGCTGTATAGGTTCTTGTGGTCTTAAAGTGTTTATGTGGCCTGCAGAAAGTACTGCAACCCTCAAGTTAAAAGAATTAAATTAAAATTATTCTAATAAAATTATGCTATTGAGAAAGTGTCACATTGCTTTTGCTCACAAAAACATGGTAATGCTGTTACTCAAAAAATGCATTTGCTCACATTCATGAATAATTTTATAGTCTTTTTTAGCAGAATATTTTACCCTGAAAAGGTGCCAATCTGCCAAAAAGTCCAAATTATTTTATTGAATTTTCATAATCTAAATTAATGTCAAGAGTAAGATTTTTTTTGATGGTGAAATATCATTTCTATACAGTATTTACCTCTAAATCACTTGAGGGGAAAAAAAATTCCTATGGAGCATAGGATTTTTCTTATGCAGCATTTTTGTCCAGTATTACATGAGAGGAGCAAGTTAGAGGCTACCTCTTTATTTGACTGATGCAATTTTTTTTTCCCCATTAAAGAGAAGCTGTCCATTACAGTACAATCTGGTCTATGCATTATATGTAGATAGAGTATCATAATTATTGTTCCTAGAGCAGAATTAGAGGAAATTTATCCTAGCAGAAAGGAAGTAGATTTGTGGTTTCCAAACTATTGATAACAAAATATTTCTATAGGCTGAAAAAAAGAAACACTAATTTCATTAATGATTTCTGTAGGGAATTTTCAGATCATCCTGAAGTGTGCTGGTCTGTGAAGCTACTAAGTAGTTTATAATACATATTTACTTCGGATTTCTGTGACATTACATCATATAATCAGGGATGCTGCAGATTTTTCTGTTGTTATATTTAACAAAACCTGAAGGTTCCAGCACAAAGAAACATGCATTCCTTAAATAGCAGATTCATTTAGAAGTGAGTAGTTGTGTTCAATGGTCATTAACATCAGGCAATGGAAATTCATTTGTGCTTGTTTGTTTTTTCTTGTTTTTTTTTTTTGGTTTTTTTTTTTTTTTTTTTTTTTTGTTGTTGTTTGGGGTTTTTTTTGCTTGTTTGGGTTGTGGTTTAGCTCCAGCTGGCAGCTAAGCCCTACACAAAGGGGACGTGGGAGAGATTTAGAAGAGCAAAAGAGAATAAACTTGTGTGTTGAGATAAAGACAATTTAATAGGTAAAGCAGAAGCTGTCCTCCAAGCAAAGCAAAACAAGGAATTAATTCACTGTTCCTGTGGGCAGGTTTTCAGCCATATCCATAAAAGACAGTGCCCCATCACATGTGGTGGGTACTCGGGAAAACAAACACTGTCACTCCAAAGGTCCCCACACTACCTTCCTCTTTCCCCACATTTACATGCTGAGCAGGACACCAAATGATCTGAAATATCCCTGTGGCCAGTTGTAGTAAGCTGTCCCAGCTGTGTTTCCTCCCAGCTTCTTATGCATCCCCAGCCTTCTTGCTGGAGAGAAGCAGAAAAGGCCTTAAAACTGTGCAAGTGCCACTCAGCAGTAACAAAAACATCTGTGTATTACCAACCCTCTGCTCAGCACAAATCCAAAACGCACCCCCATAGCAGCCACTTGGAAGAAAATTAACTCTGCCCCAACCAAAACCAGCAGAGTTTTCTTTTTCTGTGTATTTGCCTTAAATAGTGACAAAGATAATTTGTGTGTATTTCTGTCATTTGTATAATTGGTCAAACTTCTGTGAAGATTTCTATGCATTGTTAATTTAGGCTACAATTTGAGGTTGGGGAAAGAAACGAAAGTACTTTGTTTATACTTAGCTAAAATCTCTATAAATGCTGCTAGACATTTCCATATATTTTGATGGAAATTTTAAATGAGTGCTCAAATTCAGGAATCATTGTGTAGTTCTTATGTCGGTTCTATGTATTGTGGAAGTACAAATGTTTTATCACTTGGAGTTATCGGACCATGCTTTCTTAATGTTCACTACTCCCTGCCAGCCCCCATCCTACTATTCTGCTCACAGAACTATATTCACAACTTAGTTCACAATAGTGTGGATGATTTCAGGAGAGGAAGCTTAGTACAAAAGACTTTTCTCTCCAGTACTGATATTTGCTATGCAAAGTTCCGAGAATCAGAAAACTAGTGTTAAAAGTGGTTGAGATATTTCTCTGTAGATAGGAACAGAGCAATTGTATTATATGTCATATTTTCTTTTACCGCTTTTCTGAATATGACAGCACTATAAAATGCTGCCAACATTTGTATGGTACCATAAATGTATCTAAGAACTGGCCTTCATCTTCTCTTATACCAAGACATGAATTAAGTATGTTTACAGTTGGCAGCAATCCATTTCAGTGCTGGGATATAGCACTGGAATTATGTGCTTCTCCTCAGCCCTTTATGTGCTGCCCTTTAAAGAGCATGATGACATTCACACGGTTTAAAAGGTATTATATGAAAGAAAATTGTAAACCTTTGTCTTTTGACAGTAGAAGAGATTTAATGACCATTTAAATATGTGCTTTGTCCAAATAAGTGATTCATATTTGAGTATTCATACTATCTTTTGTTAGTTTCTGTGAAAAGGAAGAACAATATGAAAATGATAGAGACTCGCCCTTTAAAAAATATTAAGATATATGTTTAAGAGTAAAAGCAAGCATCCATCATTGCTCCTCCTTTCCAAGTGTTCCTCTATTAATTCAAGCCAAAAAGAAACTAAACAATTTCTAGTAGTAGAAAAATGCCTTAGATTTTTACGTAGTTATTCTTGTACATTTAGTGTTGCACCATTGTGCTTGTATTGGCTCAAATAATGAAAATCAGTTTCATAAGTTATTTTTTCTACAACAACTTAATTACTTTGCAAAAATTATGCTATAATTTTCATCAAATATAATGCAGTTATTGTAAAAAATTGGGATGGAATTTTCATGGAATTATGGGTGATTAAAATGTTTGCCATGTGAGGCATGGCATGGAGAGGCTGGTATAGTTTGTGACAAGAGAACAGGTAAAGGTCCATTGAAGATAGTGCCTCACTCTCTGGACCAGTCTGGATGGCTTTTGCTTTACAGAAAGAGGACGAGCAGGATATGCTCCATTTAAAGGTATAAAGCAGCAATTTGTTGACTGAGACATGAAGGATTAGCTAGAATTAGCAATAAGCTTAGGCTGACTACTAACATGCTTCATCACCCTCGATGAGGCAGTTAGGGATGTGTCAGGGTCAGCTGCGGCTGCTGTGTGGAATAGGATGGTCTGTGATGTTCCTGCATTGCCATGTTCAAGCTCTATTTTCCCCCTTAGGTATTTATACCTTTTATTGCATCAGTTTTTTTTTCTCTTCAATCCTGAGCTGCCTCATAGCTCTTTCTTCTCTATTTTACCTCTGCAGCTTTACCTTTCGTGTCTCACTTGACTATAGGCTATGTAGTTTGTCACAGCTCCTTCCTGTAAACGAATGGGTTTCTTAAGAGTCCTAGCCAATGTTATGCACGAGTCAGAACTGGTATGGTGTCACATAAAAATGAACCCCTCCAGAGAGAAATAGATATGTATTTTTTGATTTCAGGGACTGAGCTACAGCTCAAGCCTGAAGTGGTGTTGACTCCATTGAGTAAATAGTAGTGCTACTGTTGACCTAATGAGGCCTCAAGTTTCCTCTTAAGTCTCTAGGTGCTCATTCCTGAGACTTGTCTGCAATTATTCTGCTTAACTGCATTTTAAATTAATTGTGGTTTTATTTGGATACATACTTCATATGTAATGCTGCTTGTTCAAAGATGATGTGCGTATATATATTTTTAAATGTACATTTTGTAACTCATTTAACCAATAAAACGGTGACTTTTTTCCCAAGAGCTAACCCAATTTTCAGAGGCAGGATTCCACAAATATTTTAAATTCTTGAAGAGTCAGAGAAAACTAACATGGACACAAACTTAGGTTATAGTACAAAAGAGTTTATGTACTTATAAACAGAGGTTTGCATTTGAACTGACCAGGATGAAACTTCTGTTTTGAATGTTTCCCTTCTTGATTTTTGGAGTACCATAACAGGCACAGTGACAAGGTTGCCAAATGGACTGATCTTTTCCCTGTCTTTCATTTTCAACTGTACATATCTCATCCATTGAGTGTTTCCACAATATTTGTTAGCATACTCTTCCCTCTCAACTTTGAACCAGTAACAGGAACTGAAAGAAGTGGCTGAAGAAGAGACATGATTAGAAAATGAACCACTGAGTTTGTAGGAGGATACAAAACTCTTCAGTCTCTCATCCAGGCATGACCTGTTTGTCACAGAATGTCACTGTAATACTCTTCCTTCTAATGTGTAGACTCTAATGTGTCTGCATGGGGGAAAAAATATTAAAAATGCTTTAAGCTATGCTTTTGGAATCCATTCAAAAATATTTTTCCCTAAGCTTGTATGATACAGCTGCCAGGACTCTATGAGTCCCTGAACGTCCTCCTCATAAACATTGCATTAATAATGTGCTTGGTCAACAGTTTCACAGAGGACTGATCCAAGGATGTACAGAGAGGAAACCAGGGTATGAGTGACAATGCTAGACTTCCTGCCAAAAAAAGAAAAAAAAAAGAAAAAAGTCTTTTTTTCATGCTTCATTTTCAGAGCTAGTTCAGCTGATTGGTTGTGAAAGTGGAGTATATGCTATAGGTATCTCCAGTATCACCTGTCTTTCCTCTTAATATATTGAGAAGTTTGTTTGCAAGTCTAGAGTTTTTCCCCTCAGTCATAAAGTTGTGGCTGGGCAAGACCACCCCCTAGACTTACAGGTCAGATGCATATAGGAAGTTTATGAAGTCATATAAACTTTTAAGACTAAATAAAAATGATACCAGCATCCATTGTATCTGAATTTTCTACCAGCATCCATTGTATCTGAATTTTGGTTCATATAAAAATGGTTAACTGAATGCGGGAAGAACAGAGAAACAAACAAAGTGAAAAGACTATAAAGAAAATGCTGTAAACTGAATTGCTTGACCTGAACTAGGTCAAATTTCACGTGTGTTTTGGGACAAAATAAATTGTGTATTAGTTGCTTTTGCAAAAATCTGAGCATCATTGGATGACAAAACTTTAAAGAGAACTAAAATCTATTTACTAGTGGCATATGTGATTCAGTAGGTGGTGCTCTTCCCTCTACAGATCATTTATGAATCTAACATTTAGGATGTGATAGAACAATGCCTCATACACCTTGACCCCAGACATCTGTGGCTTTTCAGTTATTCAATAGACCATGTCACAACAATAATGACAGTGAGGATTAACAGCATGTTTCAGATGAAGTTTGTTTTTTTCTATGTGAGCATATCTTTCCTTTCCTCTTGCTCCTTCCTGTCAAGTGTAAGCATGGACTGGGGCCTGAATATTCTCTTAGTCCTGTGCCCCAAAGCAGCCCTGAGCATCTCTGACTCAAGTGACCATGTTGACATGTTTCTGTCTCATTTGCCTAGCAGGTTTCTTAATCATTATTAGTCATATCTCTTATATTTTCTTTCTTCTTCACTTGGAGGATCAGCCCTTCTTCTGCTAACAGATATCCCCCCTTTATCCCATTGCCCTTAAAGCCCCCCCTCCAACTAGGTGTCTCAAGTATGGATAACAAACAGAGTCTCATGGGTTTTCAAGTACTCACTTTTCATCTATACCTTCCTTGCAATGTTTTGCTAGTAATAGCCCCTCCAGCATGCTCCAGAACCCAAGAAAGAAGGACACTGATGGGGTCTCAGGTCTTTCTATACCAATAATGCATTGAAAGGAATCACAGATTTAAGTCTGGATGCTTGTCAATTCTAATAAATATTCATTCCATCAGTCCTTTCTCGGGAACTTCAACTACTTTTTTACATTTATCTTTCATGTAGTTGGGAAAGAGGCCTCAGAAGATTGTGGAAAGCTACTCATGGGAAATCTGTGCATTCCTATTGACACTTTGAGTGCTATCATACAGCAGCCAGTCAGCTGCACTTGACATCTGGAATCTAAAAGGAATAATCTTGCACATCCAACTTACAATTTAGACATGCCAAACAGGCACCATTGAATTGTTAGGTCTTCTTTGACCTTACTGAGCTATGTATCAAGACATAATATTGACTCAAATTTTTCTGAGTCAAGGTGTAACTTTAAATACAAACATGTGGCACTGTTTGGTGCGTCAGTAATTTTCCCTTCTCTTATCTTTTTCACTTCTGCTTCAGGGGCTCAGCCATGAGAAGTGACCAATGTCTCACGGGCTTCTCTGTTAGTGTAATGCAAAATTGTACACATGAAACCATATTTCTGTAGGTGTGTGAACATAAGCTTATATGGACATAATTTTTACAGGAAGACTAAATGTTTTTTTCTGTGAGGCATATGAGTCTAGCTTAAAGTCTTATATAAATGATGCACAATGAATTAAGGCTGCTAAAGTGCTTTGACGTTAAATGAATCCTGTTTATGTACAGCAGTCGTCATAAAAATGTCAACTCCTGCCAGAAAATCAATTTAGATTCAATTTTTTTTTTGAAGTAACATTCTTCTGGATTGTTGGCATTCATATATCTGTTGACAGTTTTTTATTTTTAATAATTATTGCATGTTTCTTTTTATTGTAAGTTCTTTTGTTTTGACTATAGCTAAGGCATTATCATGTTTCCATTAATTTTTCTTTTGCGACTCAAGTCTAAAAACATGGTAAAAGGTAAGTAGATCTTTAAGACTGTTCTAACCTTTTATTTTGTATGATATGTAATACTAATAATGCCCTACAGTAAAATAATCTATGAACTTCATTATGATAGATTCATGTTTCAGAAAGAAAGAACAACAGCTGTATATTATTTCTAATGGAAATTACCAAGCTTCTTAGCACTATGCAAGTGAGTCTTTAAAACAGAAACTATTCAATTTAGATTATATGGATTATAATGACATCATTTTACGTTTGCAGGAGCAATTACCATCTTAGTAAGACCTTTTCACAAAATAGTAATGCATATGTCGTTGCATCTGTATGGATGTATAGTTTTGAAATACTTATATTAATCAAAGTTTAATCTTAGAATAGATAAATATAACAGCACTTTCTCTATGGAAATTTTAGCAGTAATGCAATTCCTATTCTTGAGATAAAGAAAGACATTTTTCTTCAAATTATTTTTGTCCACAATTTTAAGAGAATGATGCCAGATCGTTTGCTTAACTGAATGGTGTGTTGACTTTAGCACATTGCAGCAATTGCTTGACTGAATTTGTTTTGTGATCCTATTTAAGAAACATAGGACTTATTTTTATTTGCAAGATGACTGCTAATTTGGGGTCCTGGGATCTGAGGTACATCACTTCAGCACATTTCGTCTTTCCACTTTCCATAGATTCAACTTGCCCTTAATTTCTTTGAAAGTCAGTTTGAAATGCAGGTGCTTATCAACCCTTCAAAAGAGGCCATATATGACTCAAAGCTGCAGGCATTGTCATGTAAAGTTAAGAAATCTTTTGCCTTTAACAATAGTCTCTTTCAAGTGGGTGGTGATAAAAACGAGCTAGTAGTATATCTACTGACACTGTTTCTGCACTGCTGATGAGGAGAAAATTTAATTCTCCAAGGCTGTCAATCCAGCATGAAATTCAGATATTTTTAAAATTATTATTTTAGCTCTGTGAGTCATTCTGTGATACATAAGGATATGTGCAATAAATAGATAATAGGTTAGATCTAGCCAAAGTGTTTCAGTGTGACACTGAACATGCACTTGTTATGCTTTTTTGTCTTTGTGTCATTTTGTAGCAGTATTTCTAGATATGTGAAATCAATGATTCAAGTTTAGGTAATTAGACTTTAAATTCTGCTCATTATCTTCATATTAAGAAAAAAAAAATCCCACAAAGAAAATATAGCAAGAGCGTGTGGTTGTCATTTCAGACACAGATTCATGTCTCAGTCTGAGTCAGTTCCACTTATCATATCTGATCTCTCAAAACAAGTCCAGCAACAGAAGTGATAACACATAATGCTGTATGAAAACAGAAGTACTTGTGAAGATCTAAAATTCTCCATAATTCTAGTAGCAGTTGGTTTGCTGCACAAACAAGAATTTTGATTATCATTTATTTAACCTTAATGAATACAGATTAATTTAGTCATGCAGTTATTCTGCATTTAGATATCTAGCCATAATATTTGACTCAGTGATTTTGTCAGCATTGATGCTGAGAAATTTAAAATGCTGAACACTGTTGAGTGTTCTCAGTAGTATGTGGAAAAGTTTGCTATCGGTTGTTTGTTGTTTGTTTTTTTTTCCTCAGCAGAATATGTTAAAGAGCAATAATGGAGAATAAACTATATTAAATGCGTTTCTCTTACTGTTTAGTACATTGTTTTTATTTCTTGTTGTAAGAAAATTGTACCTCACAAACCTTCTTCATGTGCAAATCTTGTAGAAGGTCTCCACATCTTTTTTATGTTTCAAAGTTGTTTGTCCATTGCATGTCAGCATACAGCAATGTATGATACCTACAGATGAGTTAAAATCTGAGCATATACAATCTGGCATAGTTAGATTTTAGTGCTGGATTCCTCTACAAATTTAGGCAATTATTTTAGAATAAGAATTATGAAATCCATTTACCATACTAATCAGTTTAGTATTTATCTTCCATTACTATGTTTATCATAATTTAAGCTTTCTCTTGATAAAGCATTTCTCTCCTTTTTTTTAACTTTTCACAATATACCTATGACAACTTGCTATTAATTAGATCTTTAAAACCATATAGAGTTGCCATGCCCTGTCCCACTGTGTGTGTCAGGCATCAATATTAAAAAAAACTAATTCCAAACTGTTCCTATCATATCTCTGAGCTGATTCAGTAGGCAAAATGAATTTTAAAATGGTTTGACTTTCGCTTCACTCTGTAGAGAATTCTTGTTAAGGGCAGGCACATGGTCATTTCAGAAATTCTGAGAGCAAGAGGAGAGGACTTTTGATTTAAGGTTAACACAGTAAAAGCCCATCAAAAGAAGGAGCATATTTCTGCTAGTGAAGAGGTCTATGAGTTACCTATCCGAGAAAGGTATCTGATATTGATATTGTGTCGTGTGTCCTCCAGAATCTAAGTAGAAGCATCTAATGGGAACGAATATTTCAACCAGTACTAAGGAAATGGAACAAATTCATGGTTTAGCTGTTACACATGAGTTTACAACATACTCTTTCTTTATAATGGTCTCTATACTCTCTAATTTCCTGCAACCTGTGAGTCATTCTGAGAGAAAAATGGATGAGAAACTCACATGGTAAAAAAAACTGGCACCCTTTATTTTCCCTAGTTCTGCTATCTTTAGGCGGAGAAACAAACATGCAATTGTATTTTGTCATTGGAATTTCCAGAATTGTATCTATAAGTTGTGTTAGTTTTCCCCAAACAGGTTATAAATTATAAACAACAGATCTGATCCTGGTTATTTTTATCTTTAACTTCCGTACTAGCAAAGAGAGGTTTTTTCTTATTGCTGTTGGCTTTTTATTGTCAAATAACTGGAGATGGTGGTGTTATAATGCAACAGTTTCCAGGGACTGTTTTTACAGTATTTGTTGGGGCAGTAAGAAAACTTAAATTCAGCTCTCCTTGACACAGCAGGACTTTTTGACACCTCAGCCTGTTTCATTCATTGGAGGTCTACAGACTCTGCCATCCTATCATTCTAGCTCACATCCTTATTTTCCTGTAGTCTTCCATGACATGAAAAGTCTTAAGACACTTCATCACCTCTTTTTTGCCCATGGCAATCAATATATTCAGAGAGTGAATATATTGTATTTTTGAGTAATCTGCTTCTGACAACTCTTTTCAGTGTGGTATTTGACCAAGATGCAGGCCCTATATAGGTGAAGCAATCAAGGAATAAGATATAGCAGGGTTTGACAGTGTTGCTATGCTTTGGTGTTAAATCTCATTAATGTTTAAAAGTGAGTTATTTCTCATTCAGTTTAATATATGTGTTTTCATTTAACCTGGGGTATTTTTTCCCCAAACAAAGTTTTTATATTCTCTTCCCAATTATATAAATCAAAAGTTCTTTTTCTTTTGGGTGTTGGATTCAGACAGGAGTACCTATTTAGTTTTGCAAAATCAATAAGATGAATTCCTGACATTGAATATAAAATAATTCCATGGGAGGAAGGGAAATAGATCCTTTATTTCTATTTGTATGTTGTCTCTGAGAAGTTACTTATATGGCCTTCACAATTTTATCTGAGGAGAAATATTTAGTGGGATAAATCAGTAAGTCATTGAATGTTGATACTGTGACTTGTCTATATCTAGTTCTCACCAAGTTTTGACTGCAGATCTGAAAAGGTTTCCAACTCCAGTCTGGTTTTCCCCCTCAATCCATTTGTTGTTCTGGAGAATGTTAATCTTGGTGTCTTTTTTACTTTGTGTTGGAGTTTCTCGTATAGTTCAGCTGCACCACTATTTTGAAACATTTAGAAGAAAAAAGAGTAGAAAAAAGAGCCTCAATAAACAAATTCTAGCAAGAATTTGTTTCTGTGTTGAACTTTCACTGTTTGTCATGTAATCAGTAAAAGAAAATGTCTGGAATATTGCAACACCTACTCAATGTGCATGCATATCATTGTATCCACCCATAACAAATCCGTCAGTAATGCCAGGGTGATGAGGAATGATTAATGGTAGGAGCTACTGAAGTAAACAGCCATACAAGTAGGAATAATTGTAGGACTTAATTTTGCATAGATTTCTGGATGGTTTTGAGACCTTTTATATTTTATATATGCCTAAAATACTACCATTGGTTTTCTTCTGAAAGGTAAGTTTCATAAAGGTTTTTGATTTCCACAGCAAATACTGTATTTTAAGGGTAATCGTGGGCATCATAATAGAATATGCTAAGTGGCTTATGTCACTGACTGATTTTAAAACTGAAGAAATGTGTAGTTTTGGAAATTACTTATGGAGAATAAGCATGTGAATATGGTCAAGATGATTCCTGTGTGAGAATACAGCTGACCGGAGACTAAAATCAATCACAACTGATTTTGTTGTTGTAATACACCTTACTGACACTGGATCTGTCTTCTACAAGACCACCAGATCATGTATTTCCTTTCTTAAAATCAGTTCAGCCTATCTAAAAAAACAAAATTCTCTGAATTTTGTTCACTGTAAATTTTAAAGGACAGTTGTCCCCACTTCTCAGAGTGTAAGTCTATTACAGAAAATGCACCTTCTTAATGTTCAGAAGTCTTCTTCTGGTTTTATTTAAAAATGCATTAGAGCATGCACATTTGATTTTATGACATTGCCCTTTACACTGAAAGTTCTCTGTGTCTTTCTAATTTTAACAAGGCAATACATTTAGACTGTAATTGTATCTTCTCTTAACCTTCATTTTTCTAGAGTGAATGAGCTAAGCATTTTCCAGTTCCTCTTATAAAATTGGATTCTGTTATTTTGATGATGATCCTGTTATCTTCTACAGCTTGAATTAATATTCCTTGCACATGCATTTTCATCTACTGAAGTCCAGATTAGGTTTTGTACAGTTGCATTCAAAGTGGAACAATACGAACTGATTCATTATGGTTGTGTTTTCTTGGTTGTCCACTAATTTCTAGTAGCATTAAACTTTTCACCTTAGTCCTTCCATATACAGTTTATAAGATTGTATTATTTAATGTAAATCCTTTTTACTCAGTAAGTGAAGGACCTTGGATATACCAGTAAATGTCATCCAATTTCTTTTCTTCATTTTCAGATACCAGAATAAACACAGGTAAAATAATCAGACCTTATAAGCATGAATAAACCCCAGGTATTTTCTTGTTTAAAATATTTCTCAAGATAGGGATGGATGATGTACCTTCAGTCAAACTACATTCCTCTGTATTGCATATCACATATACCTGTGTCCTGGATTCCCAGATCTGCAGTTCTTGGGAGCATTTCTCCCATTGCTTTTGAGTAACTTTAATATTTATTCTTCTATAATCAAATTGAATCATATGTTTGGATGTATATATGCATGCATATATATATGCGTGTGTGTGTGTGTATGTCTATATGTTTATATCTATATGTGCATATATATGTGTGTATATAGATATGTCTGTGCTAGTAAATTGTATAAAAATTTTTGATGTTCCTTCTTTTACTCTTTATTTTCCTGAGACTTTGGCTTTTACTATTCAAATCAGAAATTAAAGCAATTATCACAAAAGAAAGTTATGGTTTTCCATGTGAATCTACTTAAATTCTTAAAAAGTCCAAATGAAGAGGATAGAATAATCTTATTTCTTGGCATCATATGATAATGCTGAATATCCAGACTGCACAGCCCAACCACTTCAATGCCAAATATCTCTGACACCTCTGCCTGATTAATGGACTCTGTGCAAAGAAGCAATGTATATTTAAATTTTTTATCCCTTCATGTGACTATTTTGCTTTCCACTGCTGTAAACACGTCTCCATACTTGTTTTTCCAATAGTGCAGTGATTTAAAGATCGTGTCACTGCATTATTGATTGTTTGTATGGATTTTAAAAAATAATAAAATTGGCTGCTTTTATTATCTTTCAAAATTGTTATCTTTTAATACAGTTCATAAAATATCTAATGTCCTACCAAGGTTGATTTCAGGTTAATTCAAGTTAACTTCAGCAGGAAA
The DNA here is from genome assembly GCA_034509185.1 of Euphonia xanthogaster. Classification (NCBI taxonomy): domain Eukaryota; kingdom Metazoa; phylum Chordata; class Aves; order Passeriformes; family Fringillidae; genus Euphonia; species Euphonia xanthogaster. The sequence goes on along the minus strand of JAYDZK010000268.1, from coordinate 20,231,156 downwards.
AAAGTAATCTTTGTCTCTTTTTCCATCTTGTCTCTGAATGGGTATGTAATACTTTCTTGATTTGCATCTTTGCATCCACCTCAGATAGTGATGTGTTTTTCTTTTGTTTTCCTTCTTATGCAATATATGCATTTAGAAAAGTCATGTGCAACTGGTGTGTCAGTGATTATATAATACTCACGGGACCTTACAATATTTGCAAGTATAAATTGGGACTATAAGTCCACTGTAGATTTGCTGACTTCTCCTGAATTTAATTAAGAGGTAAAGAGAGGTAAAGAAGTAAAGAACAATATTAATTATTACAATAAGCTGTTTTAACATTTTACAAAGTAGAAATACATCTCTGATGAGTGGAATATTTTCATATTATCCGTGGACAGGAGGGCAAAGAAACTGCTTTGATCAGAAGTGTTGTATGATCCTTGAACCGTGGCCATCTGGACATGTATGTGACTAATGGGAGATGATCATATAAAGCAGCAAACAGAGATGATAGATTATTTTTATCACGTCTTTCTTTTTATCTGTCTATCCACTTAGTTGCAGAGGTTGAACTTCACGGAGATTGTCAACAAAACGATTATTCCACTCATTGGTCAATGTGTGTTCATTTTCTGCTGATTGCTGCAGGGATCGATGCAGTGTGTGCTGATCTTTTCGCAGGTTCATTTTTCCAAGGGCAGTTATGTGTAATCCTCATATCACTGTTTAACCCCAGCCAGCAGCCAAGTACCATGGTGCTGCTCACAGCCTCCCTTACCCTGCATGCTGCACTGGAGTGGGCAGAGAATCCCAACACAGACCATGCTTGTGGGTTGGCATAAAGGCAGTTTAATAGATAAAGCAAAAATCATGCATGCAAGTGAACCAAGACAAGGAATTCATTCACCCCTTCTGGATGCATAAAGCTTGCTTGGGAAGACAAAAGCCATCGCTCTGATCATGTTTCCCAGCCAGCCCCTTCCTTCTACCCTAATATACTGAGCATGATGCCATATGGTGTGGAATGTCTCTTTGATCACTTGGGGACAGCTGTCCTGTGTCCCCTCCCAGCTTCTTGTGTACAGCTCCTCACTGGTGGTGTGGGATAAGGAGTAGAAAAGCTTTTGACTCTATGCAAGCACTGCTCAGCAGTAACAAAAACATCCCTGTGTTGTCAGAACATTCCAGCACAAATCCAAACCCAACCCCACAGAGGTACTTCGAAAAGAAATAACTCTATCCCAACTCAAACCAGCACACTTCAGTTCATCTGTTCCATAATAATAGGTCATAACCTATGATTAATTGTTTGCAAGCTGTTGAAGTAATGATTCACACATAGGGAAAATTATGGACAAAGGAGTGATAGAAACTTTCCTCTCTTCTTTATGAAACTATTGTAGTAGGTGATAGGTTTGTGTGCTATTTTTTTTATTATTTTTCTGATAGCTTTTATTTTATCTTTTAAATTTTTTAAAGGGGGGCATATATGTGTTTTCTCACACATAGGTCAGGTTCTATTAATAGATGGATTTGGGCAGAGATGGAAGGAATTGAAAATCAGTGAGTACTCTGGAAAAAAGCCAAACGTTTGTCTTCCATTTACTTTAGTATGTAGCTACAGGCATGCCTTATTGCTGAAACAAATAAACACCATTAAAAAAAACCCCAACAATTTGGGTCTTTCACCAAAAGTGTTTGCTGTTATTTTATGATGTGAAAAATGTCTTTTAATTGAAATTAATCTCTGGAGGGTAAAATTACCTAAGGCAGTATTTGCAAGAAGTGCTTTTATATAGCATTCTGAACTGCATATAATGAAATAAATCAAATTATGCTGAACATGAGCAGAAACCCATGGCAACTCTCCTTATTATGCTGCCTGTGAAAGGATTCTAGAGAAGATAAGATATATTGGCTCTATCCAGTTAGAAACCTCTGTTTGGATCAAAGGATTTTGAGAAAATTGAGGTATAGACTGATATTTGCTTGAGCTATGCCATTTCTAGTACATATGGATTAATTTTACTACAAAATATCAAGAACTAAAGCTGTAAACCTGCAAAAGACAATAAGAAATATATATTTCTGTAGCAGTTTAAGTTATAGGTTTTCAGGTGTTTTTCTGTTTGCTTGCTTGCTTGTTTCATTTTTCATTTCAGTCATATTTAGGTAATGATGACATGGTTTATTTTGACTTTCTCAGGGATAAGAACCTGTCTTACATTCATAGATTGCAGTTTGCGTATCAGCTTTGTAATTCTGAGCACACTGTAAGGCAGGGATGATAAGATACTTTTCACAATATCATCCTACTATGAGGCTCAAATTCTGTTTCCTGGGTATTTGCAAAATACAATACCAATTCCACAAAGTCAGGCTAATCTAATTGTAAGTTGTTGCTTATTCATATGGCAATTATGTCTATCCATATATTTATGAGAATAGGACAGTCCTATTTTGACCTTAATTAGGTATGGATTTAGGTTTTCAGATGTATGTGAATTCTAGAAGTTTACAAATAAATTCTGTGCTTTATATTCTTCAATTACTGATGAATAAACATGAAGTGTTTTTTTTTTTTTAGCAATGTACATATAAATTTTTTCTTGTTTTGCAACCTTTACTTTTCTGATTAAAGCTAAATACTGTTCTGTGTTGATAAATTAAATCATTGAAATTTGCCAGTCATGGTGTGAAAAATAGTTGCAGTATCCACATACATGAATACTAATTATGATGTGGTTATTCCCTCTGTCCAGAAGTTTGTTTTCCTCTTTGTGGGAAGGAAATTCTATATTGACATTCTCACTGAATATCTTCTCTCCCAGAGTATATGAAGATGACTTAAGTCCAGATATAATTTGTTCTGAAACCCTGTAATGACTCATAGCTTCAGTTCTTTCTGTGTAAGCCCTGGTGTAGACATTCATGTTCCAGAATGTGTCATATCTTGATTTAGTTTAAGCCAGCTAAAAATGACTTAAATCAATATAATGCAGTGTTAAAGTTAGGAATGTTTACACAGAGGCTTAAAATATCAGTAGTATTTACACTGAAATTTCGTGCAAACTCTATACATGAGACATCATTTAAAAGCTTTGCAACCAGTAAAAACTTCTGCACTCTCCCATTTCCCAGTCTATCTCAAAACTATTGCACCTCAAACTGTTCCTGTTACATTTAGGAGTTGTGGGGACACATTTGAACATGATGTGAGAAGACTTTCCTCTCAGGAAACCTTTTGTGCCTGGGAGAGGGCACTCTGAAATCAGCTGGTGGTGCTCCTTCGCGGTTTTTCTTAACTGTGCAGCTTCCTTTGCAAGGATGAGGGGGAGGCTCTCCTCCTGTTTTCTTTTGGACACAAATGCATCTTGGACTGTAATTGAATATCCCCTTAATTAAATATAGCTATTTTCACTCTGTTTTGAAGCATATGTAATCTTCCATACCTGTGTGAGATGGATATAAAACTTTTCTATTTTGATTTGCTTGCCATGTGCTTTGTGTAATAATAATTCTGCACAGGTGTTACTGACTCCATTCAAAGCCGGAAACTAGGGAATGCATTGAAAAAGGTGGTTCATGGCAATGAAAGTTATTTTCTGTTTTGTTGCTCACACTTTTTTTTTGTTAGGAATGGAGAAATACAGAAGTTTTTATAGAGGAGGGAAAGGAAATTATTATTGGGAATGGAGAAACCCTGTCAAAAGAAATCAGGCAGTTTGAAGCAATGTCAGAATAAGAAAATATCTTTTTAAAAAGTGCCTAAAGTGTGGCTTATTCCCCATGCAGTGGTAAAGAAATGGTTTGTCCACATGTCTTTAATTAATCCATTTTACATGTGTGGAAACTATATCTCCAAAAGCTGTAGAGTGATTCATGCATGTAGGGAATTTTTCTGTGTGATACATGAATGTTGTTATAGAGAGTAAACAAGTAATCCTTTTTTAAAACATTATGGTTGAGTTCTTAATCAACTTACTTCACTGAGTGTCCCAGAAGTCTTTCTCAGAATTAGAATATCAAACACATTTTAATTTATTTTATCCCTAGGTGATAAGTCAGAGAAATAGATGTGCACATTTTATGCCACATTCAGACTATGCCAACAAATTCTAAGATGTATTGTCTTAGTAGGAACTGTTGAGTCACTTCCATAAAATCCCACGTATAAATCCAACCAAGACTTCTACACTGTGGCATGTTGACTTAATCTATTTAGGAATCAGATTCTTTTCAGCATGGAACCATCATGAAACAAGAATATAGTCCTGAATGAGGTACTGAAAATTTACATCCTTTAGGAAATTCTGGATAGCTAGATGAGCCTGCAGAATGCTTTTTTTTTTTTTTTTCATAGCATTATGCAATGGGAAAGAGAATCCAAATAATTCAGTCTTAGCCATCACTCATCAGGGAGCAATAATACAATGAATTTTTCAATGTTTTGCATTTGTAATGTGAAATAATTTGACATTGCTGTTTCTGTGAGGGACAAGAAGGATGGTGAAAGTAAGGCTTTATTTAAATACAATATGGTGAGAGATTAGAGATTTTTTCCTTTCATGAGCATGTAATCATTGCTGTGGAAATAGAGAAATCACATCAGACTGAGAGAGTATTTTTAAAAGAGAAAATAGAACGTCGTGATATGTACACTGGCAAACTACCAGAAAGCAAACCAAACAGAATGTGAAATTAAAGAGTCAAAAATTTATTTAAAGTTTTGAGGAAGTGACAGGTTGCTGAACTATAGTAGAATGTTTTAACAACAGAACACTGTGCTACTAGTAGATGAAAGATCAGTCTTTTCTTCAGTGGCCATTGTATGGTAGGAACATGATCAGGGAATAGTATTCTGTGATGCTAGAGGCAGGATGAGAAACACACCGATGCTTCACACGCTGTGTTTCTCATCGGTGAGATCCTGTTTCTCACCGGTGAGAAACACACATCCTTCAGCACATCCTCAAAACATTCCATGCCTTTGAAACCTGGGATTAGATGGTCTTCACAGATCCCTTCCAATCTCAAAGATTCTCAGTGATTCCCAAACACAGAATGAATGTTGTTCAGTAATGAATCATACATAATGTGTAATTTTATTTATACTCCAGGCAGTTCCTCAGTGTCAATTACAATTCTTGTTTAACAAGAGGATTATTGATTAATGCTGTTATTACTTTTATTATGAAAACTTCTATATGAGATTATCATTGTTATATGCATTTTATAAATACTTCTGTCTATTGTTTACACATACAAATATAAAGTATACAGTGAATTACTATTATCATTTTACAGGTGGAAAACATAGGCCAAAAAGATAAAATCCTTATGCTCAGTGCTTTTCTAAGCATAATGCCCATTTCCACACTTGGTGACCCATCTGAAACATAAGCGTGAGTTAGAAACAGAACCTCTGCAGTCAGAGTTGCTCTGTCACCAGCTCCTGTTCCAACATCCCTTTCCCTGAACTCTGCTTGAGAGCTGAAGAGGAACTGGCTGATGGTAGTTACCAGCATAGACAAGGCATATGTGAGTGTGAACTCTCTGTGGTTCTTGAAATACCTCAACTAACTGCTGGTAAAGCTGGATTAATATTTGGTGCTAATTCATTCTGTGATATACTAAATAACACAAAACCGATTAAGAATTTTTTTTTTTTAGTGAAGAATCACCTTAACTGTTTACTATGAGATGGTTGTAACATCTGGTGGTCGTAATTGTAGAATAATCTTCACTGCCTCTGTACAAAGAAGAAAAGTATGTGATCTAGTTTGCAGACTGGAATGTCATCTGATCCCTTCATTTACTGTTGCCAAACGTAGTTCGTGTCATCCTTGGCAAGGACAAACTAGTAATGACAGGCAAAATATTTGAGGTTAATTTAAAATCTAGTAATTTGTAATAATAATTTGTAAGATGATATGTACCTTCTGTTTTTTGACAGAGTGGTTCTCATAATTTTAATGGTACAATTAGGCCAAATTCTGATCTTCATGCAGCACAGGAGAAAAATATCTTTGTAAAATGAAGTTTTCAAATGATCCTGCTGATTAAGTTTCAGAACAGCTGTGATTTTTTTAGTTTTCCCTTATATAATAGTAAATTAAGCTGTGGTATAATCTGTGACTGTGAATGTGTCTGATGGGTTTTTCTCTCTTGTGTCTATTTTTGTCCCCTGATTATTCTCATTTATTATGGAAGATGAATAATATATCAGTAGTGTAGGTGTTTATATAAAGCATTTTTTTCCTGCTTTAAAGAATGACAGTTTTTTACTTTTATATTCTATTTCCTATATGTTGCATTATTATATTTTTTGTATAAGATTCAGTGTTTCTCTTTCTATTTTTATATTTCATAAATATGAAAAAGAAAGTATTTTTAACATCTATGCACAAAAAGAAATTCTTTTTGATGATAAGAAACTACTAGACCGCTCCAGTTAAGTTTTAAATTATGATTTTACTTTTCTAGGTACCAAAGCTAATCCATCTTATATACACAGAAAGCAGTCAGCAGAGAAAATTTACAGTTAATTAATAAACCCACTGGATCACAATTAGCTAATAAAGGCAGGTGATAATGTGTCTTTGGGATAGAAAAATGACTCAGGAGAAAACGAGATAGAAGTGCTCGAAACATTTAGTTTAAATCCACACTGCATATTAACTAGATACATCCATTTTAGTAATTCAGAAGTATTATCTATTTAGCTGATATGATACATAGGAGAAACTGTAAATATGACAATATCTCAAATTAAGGAATGTTAGTCTACTTTTCTCTGAGTTTTCCTTCGCACATTTCCTCTGATCACAGAAGAAATGAGCCCTCTGGTATTCAAGTAATTCTGTGGAATTCTGTTTTCTGTGGAAGTATTTAATGTTTGTCATGAATGTGTCAAATATGATCTGTTGATTAACTAGAGATCACCCTGTTTACTGCCAGATGTTTTTTTACTTCAAAGGAGAAATTGCATTTCCAGGTATTTAAATAGCTACATTGTACAAAATTAACATAGTACACACCTGCCTTAGAATTTTGTTTTCCTTGGCAGAGTAACTACTACTATAAAGTAGTTCCCATAGCTACTATAAAGTAGCTCCAGATTAACAAAATATATAAGTAACCATTAATGACTGTCACACGTATCTAAACTGCAGTGGAATCGGTATGAGAAAAGCTTGTCCTAGGGGATAAAAAAAAACCACCAAACTGTTCAGATCTGCAGCAAGTAGGGAAGATTTATGTATGTCATGGTAATGATACCCAGCATTTAATTCCTGTCTGGAAGTAGCTCTACTGTCAGAGAGTTTGTGCACAAAGAATTTCCAAGTTCCCAGGTGCTCCCTAGTATTGTATATTTGGCCTTGAATGTAGAGCTCCTGCCAAGTGCTATACAATGCCATAAACCTTGGAAAAACCCAACCCACAATAAAATAACTAGCTGCATTTCAGTGTATGCAGTTCAGAAAAGGATAATGATTTTTCTTAACCTTTGAGTTCTGGTGTGAATTGGCAAATATTTGTCTGGTAAATGGGATAATGACTGTAGCATAGACCACTCACTTTGAGGTGTCTCAAGATCAGGTTCTACATTATTATTAAAATTATTGTTAATTAAGAGAAGCAGAACAGAATATAACTCCAAGTCCAAACCAGATGAATTCTCTTTCATTTTATTTGCTTATGTATGTTTAAGGTGGTCTCCCTAAGAAATTTCAACTGCTTGCACTTTATAGGTGTTTTTATTTCATAATTATTAACAAGATTTTTATGTTTATTCTAAAGCACATGATAATCTCATGCTCTGTCTGTATGAGACACAATACAACATGGAATGCTTTTTTCCCCCTCAACATGCACAGGTTGCCACAAAAAAAAGGGAGGTGCAATGGAGATTGTTAATACAGACATATCCTGAGACACAGCGTACCTGTTGGGAAAATAAATGCACATCACTTTGACACGAAGGACAATTAAGAGTGCCATGAATTACTGAGGACAGGTAAACGAAAAATTACTTTCCTTCCATTCTTTGATTAATACTGTGTGTCTGTTAAGACCTGCTATTACCTTCTTCCCAAACTTTGTTCTTGCCTGTTCATTTATAACTTTTCATATATTCACACAAGGTTTTATTAGAAAAAAAGTGCATAAATGGGTGATTGGTTATCAGTGTTTACAACAGATCTCAAAATGACTTCTAAGTTTGAAACTGTAGGTTCTCCACTGATAGCAGACGCAAATTATAGAGAATGAATTTATTGTGACTCATCTGTGTCAGTCTTGTAGTCGTTTGTTTGTGCTTAATGCATAAAGTAGAGCTGAGCGTTAATCATTAACATTCAGAGAAGTCTACGTGCATTCCAAGGGATTTGGGGTGCAATAAGCATGGAACTTTTTATTAGCACATTAGTGTGTGCTGACGGCAGCACAGTCCTGTATTTTGTATATGTACAGAGGAATACCAAATCATGAGCGAAATTTAGAGTGCAAAAAATTTTTCAACCTGATTTTTCGCTTTGTTGCCTTTTTTGTGCAGCCGTGATTGTGAAAAGGGAATTCTGATGGCTAACAACACTGGAGTGGGAATTTTATATTTTCATTTTTCATATAGATAAATAGATTTTGAAACCTTTTGGAGGTTAACAATCAGTGTTGATTTTTCTTTTTTCCTTGTAGTAACACTTTCTGAGACTTTATCCTACATGCAAGTATGCTATTAAGTGAAAATTATTTTGTGTTTTGAGTTCCAGATCCAGATCTTAAAAAAAGCTTTCAAGTTAAAAAAAAAGCCAATCCTAACAAAATTATAAATAATAATAAAAGAATATCAGGATTGTTTCAATTTTCTTTCTTTCCCCTCAAAGAAGGATAATCTCTATAGATCAAAGAACATTGCTTTCTTCTAAAGAATAATTTGTTTTCTTTTTAGCATTTTCAAATAGAATATACACATGTATAGAAAACCATTTTACTGAAGAGCAGTTTTTAGTATGTCTTATGATAGAATATTACTCTCTTTTCTAATACTGCAACTAGAAGTCACTTGGTAGTGATGAGTGTCATTTTTTGGAGACTGCTGTGAGGTTATTTAAGAGAGTTTTCAGTGTGTTGATGCAATACAATTAGAGAAATTAGCGTGACGAACTAAATTAGAATTCATTTTCATTGGTTGGTATTAATTTAAAGGCAAAATTAAAAAGATAGAAACTAAATTTTCAAAATAAATGTGAAAGCGTCATGGAAGTAAACTTGTCTGAATTCATATTTAGTCCTTTGTTCTCGTCCCTGTAGGAAAAAAAGAGTTAAAACTAATGTGTTACTATAGGTATTTGTTTTATTACTGCCACTTGTCTGTGAGAATTCCTATCTCAATTCTGTATATGAGCTGCAGGGTGGAATTCTGCTCCTTTATTTTTGTATGTCTTAGAGCTTCAGATTTTTATTGTTTTGTGGGTATTTTTGGTTGGTTGGTTATGGTGGGTTTGTTTTTTTTTTTTTTTGGGGGGGGGGTTGTTTGTTTCTTTCTTTCTTTTCTTTTTAAGTAGTATGTGCCAAATAGTCATACCAGGAACTTTTTTGGCTACTATATAAAATTACTCAAATCATATGTCTGGGTATAGGTAGTATCACTTTCAGTCTTATATTGACAGAAATATTTTTAAAAATACATTCTGGGATTGCTTTGTTACACTGCAGAAGAGAACTGTTGTGTATGGATTAAAATTAACATTCTACAAACCTCTGCTTGAAAGATGTAGGTTTTTATAATGCTTGAGGTAGCACAAATGGCATATATGGTGTTTGTATTATCTAATTACCCATACTGTTATCTTCTGAATAAAATTAAAACTTGTATTGGGGTTGCATGACGAGGTTTTGGTAGCTGGAGGGTTACAGGGGTGGTTTCTGTGGGAAGCTGCAGGAGCCTCCCCCTGTGTCTGATGGAGCTGATGCCATCAGGCTCCGGGATGGCTCCACCACTGACCCCTCAGCCATGGTGGTAGTGCCTCTGAGATAACAATTTTAAGAAAGGGATTAAAAAATCCACTTGCACAACAGGCAGCAGCAGTGGCAAGAGAGAATACATGAAGGAAAGTGCTCAGCAGACACCGGGGTCAGTGAAGAATGAGAAGCAGGAGGTGCTCCAGGCACCAGAGCAGAGATTTTCCTTCAGCCTGCAGTGGAGCAGATCCCCCTGTACAGCTGAGGAGGGGAGTGATAGGAAGGCTTCAGGGACAGCTGGTATCCAGCCAGGGTCAACCCACTGCAGCTTGCCATGATAATGCAGGGATTTATTACAGTAGTAATATTTTTATTTTCCGTTTCCATCTCATATGGTAGGTGTGCCAGATCTCCAGGATGAACAAAACTTACTATTAAATATTGAACATAAATTGCACAAGCCTATAGCATTTAAAATAAAGTGCACTAAATACATTTGTTATGATGTTGCCATTTTATTCATGGGTGGCTTGGCTTTAAATAATGTCTGTGTTTAAACATATTTTATGGTGATGGATGCAGAAATTGGAATTTGACAGATTTTATTGCAAAAAAAAATCAGGTACATTATATGTATTTTAGCAATAATTCCTTTATAAAAGTCTTAAAAGCAGAAAGTAACTTTATCTTCTTCAGCTGGTGTAACTTGAGGAATTTCAAGGTGATAAACTTGAAAATTTTCCTGACTTTTGAACAGCAATGGGCTAATGTAAAACTAATCTGCTTTCTGAATGACTTGGCCCATCTACAATGTATTTACAACTCAACAAATCTCAAATATATCTCAGAAAGCCCTTAGGTTGAGCTATACCTTCCATCACTTAGGAGATAAATAGAAGTGCCTTAGTAATTGTGTTATTATGGGTCAAATTCCAGAATGCATCTCAAAGTCTTAGACAACTAACCTTTTTTGAGGGAAGATAAGGCAATCATTCCAAATAATAGCTGTTATAAACTATCAAAGAATGCTGTATAAATAGCATTTATTTTCAAAATTTCATACTCATGTTGGGTAATTAATTGGATCTGCTGAACCTTTGTCCTCTCACAGTTTGTCATCTGCATCAGCAAAATTTCCTTGGAGCTTTTCCCCAGGGAAAAGATGAGAACCAATGCATTGTCAGAAAAGCAGATACAATGCTTGAAGTTTCTGCAGGCTTTATGTACAAAACAGCAATTGAAAATAATGGGTCAGTACTTTGCAACTTTGTAATCCAGATCTGTAGTCCTCAAAATCCTGTGATATGAAGTATGAAAAATGTGTTGAATGTGCTCCATAGGATCAGATTGACCAAGAATGTATTATGCTTAAAGACTGATGCTTGAAAAATCTGAAACGGTAACCTTGCAATCATAAATTCACATATCCTTAACTTCTTGGAAAATAGTCCTTCCTGCATAAGATTTTCTAACTGATTAAATTTCAAAGCAACAGCTATTTTAGTAATAGCTTCTATTCTTAGCTGAGAAATGTTTAAAACTTCAATATTAATGGTTACTGGTACTCTTTAGCTTCTCATACTTAGAAGCAGGAAGAAAGTAATTACTGTTTGACCAAAGGGGGAGGGCAAAAATAGCAGAAGTACACAAGTCCAAATGTCAAAAGCAAAAAGCTAAAGCATATATATTTTAAAATATTTGAAACACTTTTTTGTCACCTTATGTGACATTCAAGGGGAATGTTATTCCAGTTGTTATTCCAGAATGTGAAAAACTGGCTGAAAGTGCTCAGTTAGTCCTCAAGGAACTGACCTGACATCAGCAGGTGAAGGTACTTTGGAAGATAGTATAAATTCCTGCAGCCAGTAGATGATGATGCCTGCTTCTTACTGTCCATCTGCAGAAAGGTGAATCTGCTTTCTACCTGGGGCCTGGCTCACTGCTTCTGCTGGCACATTTACTGATGTGATTGTGGGATTATGTTCTCTTGTACTCTCACTTAATAACATTTGAGAACAGTAAAACTTTATCCTGGTCCTCAAGATATCCTGTATTTTTGGTTAAAACTTTTCCCATGGGTTTTCTTCCTTTTCAGAGATATCATTTGCAACTGAATCCATGCCTCTCAATATGGCTTGAAAATCTCTAGAAAACTTGGACTGTGTTGAATTACAATGAAATATGAAAGCAGGGAAATCTGAAATGTTCCAGGGTATTCAAATTTTCAACTTCATATCATTTTAAATTAAAAATCGAGCTATAGTAGTTGTATTTAAAAGACAACAGAAATGCCTCCCAATATGTAAACATGTGCTGGATTATGGGATGTCCTGTAAATACTAAAATTAATTATTTGAGAATAAAATAATTAAAGCAATGGAAATATTATAGGCATTAATATTTTACATCCATCCAAGAGGACATTTTCACAAGTGAAAATTGGAGCAGAATTCTAGTTGAAATACATGAGACTCATGTTTTGCATTTCCCAGAGTGTCTAAAATATTCAGGGTAAATCTGTGGGTATTGTGTGTTCCCTAAGGCATATGAGGTTTGTGGCCAGCTCCACTTTTGATTGAAGGTGTGGACTGCATTGCTTGGACTATACTGTGCACTACACTGCCTGCATTGTGACAATAACTTTGGGACTCAAATGACCATTCCTCTTCACTCTTCCTGTTGTCATCCCAGGTAGTTTTCACGTGAAGCTACGTCATTATGCTGCTGGTCAAACATTGTACCTAGAATCTCCTGCATTCCAAATTCCCTGCGGAAGGGCATGACAATGTTATTATGGAAGACTCCTCTCAAGTTTCCATTTACCAGGAAATAAATAACACTGTTTAGGAAAATGATCAGTACTAAGTTTAGAACTTTTACAGTTCTTAATTATACCTCATTTCTTTAATTCACAACTCCTTCACCACAGTTCAAAAAACCAAACCAAACCAGTGAAAATATACCCATTAATTCAACCTACATATGATAACAGGCACCATGTTGGAATGTAGCATAATTGAGTAGCAAAATAATATCATGACTTTTATTTCTCTTATTTATCTGCAAATAGCTGTCTTACAATTTGAGATCCAAACCACTTGAATGCATAACTTCTTTCTCTTTCATATATACATCTCTTTTATTTCTTCTTTTTTTTTTTTCACCAACAACCCTTCATATTTCCAACATTGCAAAATCATGGGATACCAAAACTTAGAGACTCAGGAGTGAAAATTTCCCACATCATGGGATTGAATATTACTGAAATAAATATAAAGAATATGAGTCTCTGCCATGGCTTATGAGACAGTATTATAAACTGTGAAGGTGAATTAATGAGCTAAGTGGAGGGTATAAGGGAAGATCGAAGCTTCATGGTTAAATGCATTATCATGGGAACATCACACAAAATGGTATATGACCAAATGATTAGCTGCAAGGCTAAGTAGAAAGGTCTTTAAAATATTATTTTCTACTCTCTTGATTCACAAACCTGGCTTCATGTTTGTGATTTAATGAAAACTAAGTGCTCTTAAATTACTGATACCAGTAGGTCTCTGTATTTTACATAAGTTATTGTGTCTTTAACTGCATATTAGAAGTCCACATTCAATTGAAACAGAAGGAATTAAGACAAAAAGAAATGGGCATAATTTTCAGTGAACACTAGAAATAGGTGTAAAATTGTTTGAGTTGTATATGAGAACCCCCAGAGCAAGGCTGACATATGGCTGGTGATATCCTGTAGGGAACTGTAGAATGCAAGGCGGTAATGATAATCCTTCTTAGAAAATAAAGGTCATAAGTGATAGCAAGTGCCAAGAAAGCATCAGGGATTTTTTTAGAGCCTACTGGGTCAATAAAACCTCAGTAGGCTCATGTATTTCTTTAACTGTAAAAAAAAAACTATTCAACTTGGATTTGGGAGTGTACAGGCTTGTGAGTGAAGTAGAGAAAACACTTTTTCTTATCCTGAGCCAATGCCTGTTTCTTCTAGGGGGATATATTAGTTTTAGGAGGTTATGCATTGGAGCCATTGACCTGATTTCCACCTGTGTTGATTTCCCAAAGATCCAAAGTCAGTAGAAGCTAAGGCAGTAAGTATTTCAGAGAAGCAGTTCCTATATTTTTATGTTTGGATACTGGTGTGGATAAATAAAATAAATTTCTGAATATTTCATGTACTATATAAAAGTATATTTCAAATTACCATATCTTTAAGGAAGTTTTGTATTAATAAGTGATTGACTGAAGTAACTGGAAGATCACATTTTTCCTTCTAGATTATTCTATTCATGTTATATAGAGAATTATGAAAAATAATTATCTTTTTACATCTTTAATGGTAGTGGTGATCATTCCAGCTTCTGAATGCTGGATATTCATTTGGCAAATTTTTTTTTGTCAAAAGTTAGCTCCAAGTGCAACTGGCATGTACTTCACTTTTAGGGAATAGAAATTAAGTCATGTTATTGATGCAGCTGGATAAGTGTTAAGGCATGTAAACAGAAGAAACTACAGCAGAAGAAAGTATAATAGGATGACTATTAACTATTTTGCACATGGAGGATTTCAGATTTTCAATTTTGTCTTTGCAATCTAACGCTTACTGACCCACTGATTTCTCTGTTGTAATTGACTTCAGAAATATATGTTAATTTATGTGTAACCCATGCAACTATATAGAGAAATATGAAAATGTTTGTGGTAAACTGAGATTTATGGGAAAAAAAAGTTTAAAGACTGCATGTAATAATAATGCTGGAAAATTATTTAATTAGCTATGCTAACTTTTAGCTATACTAACCTTTATTTGGAATTCAGTTACTGTACTGTGTCTATCAAACATCTGCTTGTTTGTGCTTGGAAAAAATTTGCTCCTACCTTACCAACTATAATAGACTGCATTTGAAAATACAGGTTTTTTGTTAGTGAGAAGTTGCCTCCTGGGCTTTTTTTTGTCCCATACAGGTTTTCCTCCCAGATCAACCTTTAAGTTTTCAACACATTTGTCACAAATGTCTTTATAGCTGACTTGTTCACAAGGTCTCTTTACAGCTTTTCTTTCCCTGGTACATGGAATGGTTTTCTTTGACATCAAACTGCCGGTGTACAGAGATCCATTGTTCTCTAGATTGGTATCTTCCTGTACTTTGTCTGCTGTGTTGCTGTGTTGTTGTTCCTCAGCATTTACTGCCCAGTTCATCTGTATTTATAAAAAGTTAGGATGATGCAGCTTGTATCTGCACCTGCACTACAGGAACAACTTCTTACTATGGCTGCCGCCAGAATTAGTATCATTGTTCATAATTTGCTGCTGATAGAGATTTTTGTGTTTCTAATTTTTATATAAAGTGCATTGATTTGGGAAATTTGATGACTTATGATAGACAAGCTTGTGAATACCTTCATTTCAACACTTAGTCTGTCTATATGATTTAACTTTAAGTTAAACTTGAATTCATTAACCTACAGTTTAACTATCCACCCATCCATTAGGTTTTATGATGAGTTTTTGCACTATGGGACTCATATGTGAAAGTTACAGGGTTGGGGTTTTTTTAGACATATGGATAACAGCAACAAATTTAATTAAAAAATAACAAATTACTGATTTGAATTCTGTGAAATTTATATGCCTGGAAAAATACTGGACTCTAGCTTTATAGAAATATTTTAGTGTCCACTAATCTATTTGTCATGTTTCCAAATGTAAAGTTTTAATCCACTACATTTCTTATGTCTAAATAATCTGTACCAGATTACTTGAGAAATCCTCAGAATATAGCCCTGCATTTCATGCTAATATCAAAATACAGCTCTCTGTTACATTTTAATCTGGTTCCTCCTATTTCTTGACAAATGAGAGCGTGCTCAGTACAGTTAGGATTCTCCATTAACAATGGTTGATGGCATTAGATAAATCTATGTTTCTTCAGCAATTTCATTGGTAGGAAATCCTCAGATTCTTGTAGCCTTACAGATTTGGGCCATAAGAACTTTGGTTTTGTAAAAACCTTTGTAAAAATAAGTAAGGGAGTTAAAACCATAATGTTTTTTGTAGTGCTTTTTCTGGGTTACTGCCAGTGTGACTGGGAAAATCACTCATGAGATTATTCCCACAATTATACAGAGCTATAGATCTAGCAAAGTGCATACCTTAAATAACAAAGGAAGAAAAAACTAAATGAGCAGAGTGGAGAAAAAAGTGAAGGGAAAGTAATTTCACAGTGGTTTTGTGAAATGCAGCACTGTATTCACTCACTTTTGATAATATGGCAGGCATACGGCTCCTCACTCTGTCATCTGTCCTTCACAACAGATGCATGAGGTATAGAGACAGTGTGTGGACCTAGTTCAAGCCAGTATTCTGTAATTATTATCTTTTTAGTCCTCTGAGGAATTCCCCTCTCATCGAATTAGGCTACCTTCAATCCTTTAGCCTCTGGTGATACAAGGAAACAAAGACTGACTCTGAAACTGAGTCTAACTACTGGGAGGCTGTGTGCAACTTTTTAACTTTGGAATTCTTTCAGAGTAACAAGCAGGTGGGATCATGGGGAAGAAATTAATGCTTTTGTTCAGCTTTTGCATTTGCATGCTCTTTCTTTGTTAGATATGTAAAAAATTAATAGATGTAAATTAAGGATTGTCTTTATGGAACCTTAACTTAATGAAGCACCTGTGCTTCGTAAAGGATTTTACAAAGCAAGATTTAGGCTCATTACACTTCTCTAAAACTGCAGGCTTTGCCATTTTTCTTTTCTTCTTTTCAATCACAACTGCAGGTTGGGTCTCCTATCAAGGGCGAGTTTAGTCCAGTGTCACTAGATTTTTATGCAACTCACTGGCAATTGAAAGGCTCCTATATTTAGAATAATAGGGAATCAGAGTGTTCTGAGGAAAAGACAAAGCATGAGAGGAAGATAACAAAACTGCAAGTTTTGTCATGGTGTGGACTGGCTTTTAGATGTCATGCTCCCAAAGTGGATCCAAATGCAAGGAAGAGGGAGATGAGGGTAGTAGCATCTTGTCTGGGCCTGATCAGTGTGTCTGTCTCATTTTCCCAAGGTGTCTTCAGACTTATTCCCACTCCTGTCATTCCAGAGAGAGTTTAGAAGATTTCTTCCTCCTAAGGAAATTTGCTTTAATACTATTTATTAAATGTTGGATTCACTTTAAAATTTTCATGCTGTTACTGGGTTTTTTGAAAAGTGTGGAGAATAAAACCATAATGCACTAACTTTAGTCTCCTTTCCATTCAGATATGAGAAGGAGTTTTCATATAGCCACTCTCCTGCTCACTTATTTTGTGGTGCATGACAGTGGTTACATAAAAGGTGTTTTTAAATTTTATTCTAAAAAAAGGGTCACAAAATTTCTGATCCTGGTATGACCAGTGCCAAATCTTTCTGTGTCTGAGAGCTGCAAGATGTATACAGTGTACCTCAGAAAACTGGTATCAGCAGAGTAGTTCATGGGTGGAGGATCATAACAGCTTCTTAGAGGTTTTCCTCTGAGACAAAAACACCATTAAATTAGCATAGCCATACAAGAAGAAATAAGATGCTTAGGTGATAGGTAACTACTAATATTTTTTGAAAACTTTCTGTAAAATAGCACAGCTTCCCTGAAGTCAGTAGAGCAGGGCAGATTTAGGCCATCTGAAAATTTATTACTTATATTTTAGAAATTAAAATTATTTGTCATTAAGGATGTTGGCTTGACCATGGTTCCATTGTACAGATGGGATTGACATCAAATTTCCGAAGACACTTTGTTTTCAGCAAGTGCATGGCAACTCTGTTTTGATCTTACTGTGCCCCTTTAATCATTACTTTTTGCTGCTGTTGCTAAGAATGGTGCCCATTTTAGTTTGACTGGTGATTTTTCTGAACATCAGTCTGCTATGCACTATGCTGAGATCCACCAAATTTATTTCAAATTACAAGTGAGAACATCCCACCCTTTACTCCTCCACACACTGCTCTTAATATAGGGATTGTATTCACATCAAAGCTGTCAGAATGTTTCTGTGATCTCATTAGCTATACTTATTTCTACCTACAGAATATGTGAATCATCAACTGAAACAGCACTAAAGACCAACTGCTAAAACTCACATGGCTATAAGTATATCCATGCTGAGAAGAGATATATTCCCAAGTCTGGAGATTCAAGTTGTTAAAATGGCTAGCTCTGCAGACCTAAAAAGGGGTTAAGTCATTTTTTGAGATGAATTTGGGCCTAAAGCCTTTAACATGGAAGTAAAATTTTTAAATCCAGTAATAAGTAGTTTTATAATTTCACATAGCCTATAAGTAAAAACCCTGTCTATTTAAATAATACTGAAGGAATTGAACCAACATTGTTTTAATGTTTGTGGATTTTTTTGCTCTGTTTTTATGTTTATTGTTAAAATACAGAGTTTCATTCTACAACTGTGTGAGGTAAATTAGATAGGTGGTACCAAACAGAAATTAGCTCAGTTAATTCAGCCAATTTAAATCCTTATGTATATAAACATTCACTGTAGGGGAGGGAAATCCTTTTAAATGAGAAAATTAAGAGAAATTGGACATAGAAGCTATGTGTTAAATGAGGTGGTTACATTGGTGTTGGATGATGGCAGGTATAAGATCTGCACAGCGAAAAATTAAAACTATTCTAATCTCCAGCTGCTGCTTACTAATACTGTTTGAAGGTCATTTTAGCAGCTCAAGTGGGAAGTGTGGTGACTGGAAAGTAAAATCTGTAACAACCAGCAGCCATTTCTAGAGGGGCTGGGCAACATGAGTGTGTCAGCAAGCTGAGGCTGGTACCTCTCTGAAAGTTGAGAACGCTCCCTCTTCATGGATGAGAGAGATGAGTCTAACAGAGGAAAGATAGAGAATTCAGACTTGGTTTGTTGGTCATCGAGTTCTAATTCTGTATCTTCTTTCTTTACAGTTAAGGGGAAAAGAATTTATAGACTTGATAAAGTGAGATTTTTTTCCTCTTTTGACAAGTAATGTAAAGTAGGGGAAAACAGAAAACGCTGCATCTTCTCTCTCCTTCATTGAAACAGAGATATGCAATTGAAAAGCATTCTTTTTACATAGGAGCTCCACATGTCACTGCCACACACAACTCCTCTGGGCCCCTGTAGAACCAGTCTAGTGGAATAAGTGAATATCTGACCAACCAAAACAAATCTCACACCAGTACTCAAGCACACTCGTATTCTGAACTGTGGGAGAAACAGCTTTTCCTGGTGTAGCTTTTCAGGAGTTCATGTCTACATCTGTCTTCACTTCAATAAAATCAATAAAATACCTTAGAACTAGGATTAAGGATTCCTACTTAGACAAGACAGTTCATCTTTCCAGAATTAAATTCCCTTTTTTTTTTTTTTTTTTTTTTTTTTTTTTTTTTTTTTTTTTTTTTTTTTT
>JAYDZK010000268.1:20194096-20211677 GCA_034509185.1 Euphonia xanthogaster | reverse complement strand
TTTTTTTTTTTTTTTTTTTTTTTTTTTTTTTTTTTTTTTTTTTTTAGTTATAAAGTGCATGCAAATAGAGAAATTAGTTTGCAAGGGGTCATGTGAACAGCATAATGTCCCCTCTGATACTGTGGGGAATTTCCTAAACTCTCAGTCTGAGATCCATGTCACATCAAAATTGCAAGTCCTTAATAGTCTCTTGCAATCATTCAATCATGTCAGCTTATTATCAGATGCTGGAAAACCTCTGGTAGATATTGAGTGGACAATCTTAATTGTTTCCACATCATGCTATATCATTGTGAGGCAAATTTTCATAGGCCAAAAAGTAAAACTACTAAGTACCAAATGGGTGTGTAACTTCAAAATGAAAAGGTAATGTGTATATGCAAGCCATGGAAACACTCTTCTCACGTAAATTGGCTGAATATTATAAAGATTTATATGAACAGTGACCTTTGAAATTCTGGTATTTCAGTATCATGAAGTCAAGTAATAAATTTTGTGATACAGTATAGCTGATTTAGCTGATTCTGTTTACTGCCAGTATGCATATGTGTGTCTAGATCAAGGAACTGAAAATTTCAGTGCAAAGGCTTTGAATGTCCTGCAGTCAGCTTGTGTCCAGTCAGGCTGACTGCATTTGGAAACCAGGGAGTAAGAAGGAGTTGGCAGTGGCAGCTTGCCAAAGGCAAATGAAGAAGGCAGCAGCATGAGCTTCAGGAGAGGATGGAGAGGAGTCTGTGGGAGGGAGCAGTCCTGTAATAGTCTAATAAGTCTATTTTAATCTATTGTTTAATTTATCTCATTTATCTATCTTATCTCTGTATTTTTTTTATTTATCCTATTTCTATTTTGCTGTAAGCAGAAAGGCTTCAGTATCCAGAAAAATAGCTTGAGAAACAGCCTCAGCCAATATAAATCAGTGTACTTTATTTGAAGGCAGAGAATCTGGCCGTTAATATAATGTAAAGTTACTGGATTTTGATTTCTAGGAGCATTGACTGAGCACACACACCCCAGGGTAGAGTAAATGGAAGAGACAGGCTCAGTATCTCTGAAAGTCAGGCCCGTGATTTCTAATAGGTCATAGGCATTTATAAAAGAAGGATTAAATTCTACTGTATTTTAAAGCCTGTGAGCCCACCACCCGAGCCACAGTTACAGAGCTGTGTGTGTAAGCAGATATAATTCAGCTTATGGGGAGTCCTGGTTTTGTTTTTTGTGTTGGTTTCTTGTGGGTTTTTTGGGTTTCCTTTTCATTTTTCTCATTCTAGTTTAATTATTAAAACTTGCTTTCTTTCAGACATATTTTCTGTGTTATGATCAGCCATGTACATATCCCAATATTTTAATTAATGCATTTCATAAAGAGAGAGTGCATTAGGACAGATGGGACAGGCTGGATAGTACCTATGAAATGTTTGGGGAAATTGAATACAAACATTGCTGTTGGGATCTGCTGCAGCTTTAAATACAAATTCTTTTCCAGTAGGGAGTAGGAAGAGGCTAGAAAACTACTTTGGAATTTACCCTCTTTCTAGTTCAGGCAAGGAGCATTAACAATATCAGGTCCAATTGAATTTTGCCTGTACTGTGATCTGTCCATCCTCAAGGCACATACTGCCCATGAAGGCAAGAGAATGAGTTATTTTTTTTCCAAGGAATTTTCACACACATTGGGAGGCCTGTTTATTCGCTCTGCAGATAATGATTAAAAACAAAGTGCTATGCTTAACCAGATTTTGAGTTGTGTTACTGCCTATGTTTGTACGGATAGGAAAAAAGGAAGCATGGGCCATAAGTCAAAAACCTGAAATCATGTAAACTTCTGTTACACTTGACATTTGAGCTTTTCCAGTGAGCTCTTTGTGTAAAAGTCCATTCCTGGGCATTACTGTCACTTCTGCTTTCTCTATGGAACATTAACTCTGTTTTCATTGCTCACATCTAGCAATGATCAGATGAAGCGTGGCATATCCAAGCTGATAACCTACAATTTGCTTTTTTTATGTACAGACATAGACACATATTTCAGTACTGGCTTCTTTTGTTAAAATGCTAGTTGTTCTATGTAGAAGGAAAAAAAAAAGAAAAAAAAAACTAAAGAATCTTTCAGTTTTTATTTTTTTTCTTACTTTGCTGATGAAATTTTTAAAGATGGCTTGTGAAATGATACAACTGACCCATCAGGCTGGATCTTAATAGATCATGTCATCATAAGGCAGCTCAAGCATCATACCTTCTATGCAAATTGAGTCATCTCAGGATTGAATTTTGTTAGGATGGGAGGTATGGCACAGGAGGGAGGTACCTCTGATGTGTATGTAGTTCTGTTTTGGAGAGTTGCTAGGGAAAGCCTTGCCTTGGGAACTAAGACTGATAAGCTACTCCTCTGACCTTCCATTTCTGGAGATCTAACTGCAGTCTGAGATACCCACTGAGCCTGCAGCCAAGAGAGGGCTCCTCAGTGCTGCAGTCCACTGCAAACTGTGGAGATGAACTGTTTTGCAAAACTGGTCGTGTGGCAGCTTGAGAAGAATGTGCATAACTCAGCTGTGTGGTGTGGGCAGAGGGCTGTGGTGAAGGGGTAGATGGAGACTGAAACAATGGTGAAGTTATTGATCTGGGGTGAAGTGAAACCATGTATTTACAGAAGACTTAGTTTTATCTGATTTTCTATTTATTTGCTATTGCAACAAATTACCTGTTAATAACTCTTATTAAATTTAGGATGATGTGAGCTAGGGTGCTAGGATAGAAAGTTTGAACATCTATGCATTTCAAGTGTTATCTAAAGTATTATTAAATATTTTCTATTAATAGGGATATCATGTACCTTGTAACATAGATGATAACCTAACTATGATTATGATACACAGGAGTGAGACAGTCTAGCAGAGGACATAAGGAAGAATGTGATGGCAGCAGAGGGATAGAAAGAAAGTCATGGAGATGGTAAAATGAGAGTGATTACAAATAAGCAATTGTATTACAACTTTGGAAGTGCTATTTTTTTCCTTAATTTTTTAATTTTTTCCTTTTTTCCTTTCCTTTCCTGCTAATTTTTTTCCTTCCTTATGCAGGCTCTTCTAGTCCACATAAGAAGAGAGGGCAAAGCTGAAATGGTGTCATACAGAGGAAAGTAAGAGTTAAGCCAATGGCCTTAAGATTTAGTGTTCCATTGGTCATTTTGTTGAAAAACAGTGTATTAAGGAAGGGAAGGTGGAATAATCTTGCATTTATAGCTATGCTGTGTTTCTTCTCTTGAACACTGGGTGTTAGGTAACTTTGAAAGGAAAAAGTACAGGTTTGGTGCAGAGTTAAACATCTTCCATAGCTGAAGTCACTAACCTGAAGTCACTAACTCATTAGGAATATCTTATGGCCATATGTGATAGTTATTAATTTTCAGAATTGCTCAACTCTTCATGCAGATCTGTGACATTTTCAGATTTAGAGGCAGCCAAGTGTGTGAACTTCACTAATTTTCATATAGTGTGTGGAAAATTATCCAGAATGTTTTACATTAAAATTCAAGGTTCATACATCACACCTTCCATATAGCACTGCTGCAGATTAAATTCACTTACACATTAGGAAAGGTGCCAATGCAATCATAATAGAAGGCTGAAGTGCTGAAATGATGAAGTAGTTCTTTTGCTGCCTTCCTTGGCGCATGTTCAGCACCCCACTTTGATTCAAACATCATACCCTATTTGGTAAGACTCTTGAGAGTAATAATAAATTATCTATTATGAGCCTGGTTTGTTAGGAGAGGATGTGAAATGCACAGGAAAGCTGCTACAGAATAACCATAGATTTCTCAGATCATGCGTATAACAGTTCTGGAAATTTAGTTTTCATGCCTGTGTACTTCTGAATAAAGAACTTGCAGTGGCTCTTCAGTAAGTGTCACAGGAATATAGTCCTGCTTGGACATGTGTGTCAGATAGAAAAGCAAGCAGTCCCCCAACCTCATCAGCTGGACTAAGCCCATTGAATGTTTTTGCTCACAAAGCCATGTCATCTGCGTCAAATTCTTGTAGCATGTCATTTTTCTCTGCACTCAGACTGATTGATTAGTTCCCAGTCATTCCAAATGCATTTCTGTTAAATAGTCTGTAGAGCTGATTACTTTTGAAAGGATTTTTTTCATAGAAAAAAGGTCATTAATACCAATAGCACTTCAGAAAGGAACCGCTGCTTTTGGCATTTTATTTTTGTTTCAGCATTTTCCATATATATATATTGTGTGCATTAATTTCTATTGGAAATGTTATGAAAATGTTTATTGAATGTTCTAGCTTGAGGCTGATCTAATATTTGGTGAATGATTCAGAAAATTTTGATGACTTCCTAATAATTCCCCAGATACTTAAATGAACAAAGAAGACATTGATTACTGACAGAGTAAGGTGAAAATGACATTTTATATCATTTAAAAATACTTTATGCATTTTTTCATTGTTAAAATTTCTAACACATTTTACTGCTAGAAAGAATTCTTTCCTCTCCAGTAATTACAATTTCAAAATATCATTTGGAGACACTTTAAAAAAGTTCTATAGGAAGGTGTTAAACAGACACTGTGTTCCACCTTCAGATTTTAAGGTCTGTGTGTGTTGATGTGCTGATCATTTCAAAATATATATAACTATAGGCAAATATGTATATATGGATGTACAAGTAGTTCTAGTAAAAAAGAATACTGATTTGTTAGTAGTAAAAAAGAATACTGATTTGTTAGTAAAGTGCAGATAAATAATGGCAATAAACATAAAACCTGTACATTTTTTTTCTGATTCAGAAGTACAGGTAAGAATATGACTGCATATCTTTTTGATATGATAAATTATTTCTTAGACAAGGTAGCACTCAAAAGTGTGAGAGCTGTAATTAGGCAGAGATTGATGGTATCATTCAACAGTGAAAACCAGGGAGAGATCTTGTTCTCAATAATTGCTCTAGATTGAAATCTAATAATAAAGTCTGGCATCAGGACACCTCTACTAGGAATTTAGGTAAAATCAAGGGATTTACCAGTTGGAGGTGGTGGGAGAAGGAGGGAATCTGAACATATTGGTCAGAGAATGGCTATCTGCGAACACTGTTAAGCAGCAGGGAAATGACAAAGCAGGGTCTAGAAGGCATTCATGGGGAATTATTACCTGCCTTAGAGGAATACTGGTGCCATTTTTAATAGGCAATATGTAGTGTGGCATATCAGATACTTTTATTAAGAAGGAATAATGTGATTTCAAGTATGTTCAGAGCACGGAGAGCAATATGGCAGTTTAGAGAACATGAGATAACATGGTCTGTGTAATGCAGTCCAGCTGAAGCTGAGAGATGCTTTTCTCTAAACATATCAGAGAGGGAGAATAATTATGGTAAAAGGCAATTATGGTAAAAACCGTATAAGTTATTTGTAACCAATATTAAACTGAAGAAGGTCTGCAATAAGTCATGAAGTGTGGTTCTAAAATGATTTCTAAGCAGAGTCAGGAAAACTAAATGATTTTAAGGTGAGGTTTGAAATAAGGGTTATGTAAATATGTCCAAAAATTCCTGCCGTGCATAGGAGCGTATTGATATCTGATGTTCCATTTTATCTAAAGGATGTTGAAAGTAGTCTTGGCAGCCTCTAATTTGCACTTTTATTTGTGTTAATTTTAAACTTCAAAGCTTTCCTGGTCATTTATTGAGGTCAAGAAGGTGGTTTAGTTGTTGGTTTTTTTCCCCTCCTTTCTCTGCTGCAGTTGCAAAATTCAGTTTTTAAATTACTAGAGCTAAAACTCAAGGGAAGGTAATATGGTAGAAAATTACATGGAGTTAAATTCTCCTGTTTTGTTGGTGTATCCTTAGACTTTGTTGGTGTAAATTTAGGTTTAAGTTATTCTCCATGTTTAGGATCAGAATGAAATTCAAGCTCATCTGTTCAATTAATAGGGTTATCAGGTTAGTATGTCAGTACAGCTGGCTTTTTTTGTTCTGTCCTTTTTCTAAATTGTGATGGTCTTTTAAGGATTTCTTTTTTTCTCTTCATTCCCAGGAATCTATAGTTCCATTTTTTAGGATGATCTGGAAACTGTATGAAAGGAATTCCTTGCTATCATTCATCATAGGATATGATATTACAATTGTCTTTGATGTCGTCTGTTCTTTTTCTGTGGCTCATTATAGTTGTGGAATTCAATCTCTTGCTGTGTTACACATGGATGGCCAAACAACCCTAGAAAAGAACTACAGAAATCACTGAGAAATAATTCTGACAAAAATGCCTCTTTTTTTACCAAGTGTAGGATTGATATTTTAGTACATGTGGACTTACAAACTGCTAGAGGATCTTTCTACAGTATTAATGCTTCACTGGGAAAAAAGTAATTGGATGAAGACAAAATAGGTTATCTCCCTTTTGTCTGTACAAAGTAAAATGGCAGTTGTAAGAACCCATGTAAAGGGCCAGCTTGAAAGGAAGAACTCTGATGTGTGAGAAATTTTCTTTCAAGAACCACAGAGAAAGATGAAAAGCTGTAAAGCTCAGAGAAGCTATTTCACTTTCAGAACACCTGTGGCTCTTCATGGGTGTTCTCAGGACCAACTCATGCCAGTAGACAAAGCATATAACAATTGTGCTTGGAATCATAGAATAATATCCTGAGTTGGAAGGGACCTACAAGGATCATCGAGTCCAACACCTGACCCTACCCAGGACAACACCAAGAACTGCATTATGTGCCTGAGTGTGTTATACAAATCTTGCTTAAAATCTGATAGATTTGATGCTGAAATGACTTCCTTGGGGAGCCTGCTCCAGTGCCCAACCACTCTCTGGATGAAAAACCTTTTCCTAATATCCAACTTAAAAATCCTGTGACTCAGCTTCATGCTGTTCCCTTGGTTCCTATCAGAACCAGTCACCAGATAGACATGAGCATCTCCCTCCTTTTCCTTTTGCAAGGGAGTCATAGACTGTGATGAGGTCTTCTGTCAGTCTCCTCCAGGCTAAGCAGACCAAGTGACCTCAGCCATTCCTCACATAACTTCCCCTATAGGCCCTCACCACCTACATGGGCCTCTTTTGGAGTCTGCTCTTTGTGGAGCCCTTATTTATAATTTACATATACAAATAGCAGCAGATGCTGAATGTGCAAAGACTTTGCCTTGATAATTGCATAGTCTAGATATTCTTGGTTTTCTATATTATTTGTGTATAAGAGCTGAATTTCTCTTCTCCCTGACAATTCTTCCTGCTTAAAAGGAATGTGAGTACTTAGGGTTTTGTAATCTTGTTAGGCAGCCATTATTTTGACATAGAAATATCTTCAAGAAACTCTTGTAGGGTCTAGTAAGGAGTGAGAATGATCTGGAGTAAAAGCTGTGTATGAGATCCTTGCACTGTACCACAACTGGAAGGTGTGCTGGAGTTTTGATAGAGTTGCTGTAACCTGAAGGGGTCATGAACCTGATGTTTAAGTAGCATGCTCAAACAAATGAGTAGTCTTGAAACCAAAAATGGTAAGCTTTTAATTAGGAGGGGATGGGGAGTTGAATAAACGACTTGAATGTTAACTGAATGTTCCAACCAAAATTAAATCTTTGGGTGACTTAGGCAGAGAAAAC
Organism: Euphonia xanthogaster; assembly: GCA_034509185.1. Classification (NCBI taxonomy): domain Eukaryota; kingdom Metazoa; phylum Chordata; class Aves; order Passeriformes; family Fringillidae; genus Euphonia; species Euphonia xanthogaster. The sequence goes on along the minus strand of JAYDZK010000268.1, from coordinate 20,204,060 downwards.
AATTTCTCATGCTGAGTACATGCAGTGAAAGTGGGAGACTTTGGGCATGGATGATGATTGTTTTGGCTGCAATGCTTTTGGATTTTGCCATTAATTTATAATTTCATTGCTCACATAAAAAGCAGAGAACATTTATCTCCAGCCCATTTAATTCAAACATTGAGTTTACTCTAGGTTTGTAAAGGGTGTCATGAGCAGAGAATGTTTAAGTGCTGTAATGTGAATGGATAACATCAGTGTGGGGGAAGAGGCAGAATCGGGGACAGTGGTAGCATCTGCATTATAGTGGGGTTTTTTGGCCTTGTATGTGCTTTTGCTTGCTTTTCACTACTTCAGGGACATAAGGCTGCAGAAAATCTGGTAGGGGAAGAGGCAGAATCGGGGACAGTGGTAGCATCTGCATTATAGTGGGTTTTTTTGGCCTTGTATGTGCTTTTGCTTGCTTTTCACTACTTCAGGGACATAAGGCTGCAGAAAATCTGGAATAGTCAGGGTAAGGATTTGCTTTGTGGCAGTCATACTGTATCTTGTGACATCTCTTAGATTGAAAATCTTAGGGTATCAATAGGTTTTCCTTAATGTCACAGTCATGGGAGTGAATGCAAGTCTCCCATGTGTTAAAAATACCTGATAATTAGGAGTGTAGAATAGAATATGCAGAGTATTCCAAGTGACACCTAAAATTCAGAGAAGAGTAGATTAATAAAATAAGCATTATCAGCACACAACAAATCAAATGTATTGCACACAAGAAATCAAATATATTGAAAGTTTCTACATTTTCTCATTTTTATTATTGACATTTATTATATAGAACTGGTCTAGAAACTTTTATAGGTAAAATAATTTTTTGGTTTTAGTATGAGCTCTTCATTGAATCCTCTTCAAAATTTAGAAGCAATAAAAGAAAATATTCCATCTTTAGCTTCTATCTTCAAAGCAAAGTGAGAGAGCATTTTAAAATATAGCAGAGATATCTCTGTATTAAAATAGTGTTTGATTGACTAGTTATAGTCTCTTATTTCAAATATCAGATTATTTTAATTTTCTAGGCATGCAAAACTGTTACACTGATGGCAACAGTTCTGTTCTAAGTATTTAACACATACCACGTGTGTGAATGAATACAAGTGTAAAAATTACATATGTAATCATGAGTGTAGGAACCTGTGCTCCCATTCTGATCTACTGTGGTCGTAAATTGTTAATGCTGTGTAACAAGCATGATTTTCCAGGTGTTTGTATTTTTGTGGTATCAGTTATTAAACAAAATAAGGGTTACAGTAGCTTGAAAATTATTACTGGTGAATATTTTCATTCCTGATTTTGAAATGACAATTTTCTGGGTGGGATTTAGAATGCAAGGACATTCACTTCTGTCAGTTCTTTTAAAAATTCACAAACTTTATAACAATTTTGTGTGTGAACATTTTAACAATTTTATGTAAATAAGAGCTTTCTCAGGACCAGCCCTCGCAATCAGGTTTAATAAATTGAGACAGCTGCTTTTGGAATGGATGAAAGATTAAATTTACTATCACACAAATAGACTGGGCATAGACAAAGAGAGATTTTCCTTTGCCTCACTGTCATTCAAATGAACAACGAAATTTTGCAGTATTCTAGATAGTTTTGTGTTAGGTATTATACTTTTTGTGTCATAATTAGTAATAATGATGATAACTTTTGAAAGCTAAAAATGTTGATTTATCTCACCAGGTCTCCTGCTTCATTAATGTCTTCAACAGTGTCATTTAAGAGTAAATGCTCCATCAAGCAGCAGTGATTCAATCATAAAAGGCTGTAATAGCAGAAGCATTAGAACTCTGATGTCCCAAAGCCTCTCTGTTTTTTGCATCTCATTCTCTAAATGGGACCAGTTATTATCTATCTTAGCTCATTTCAAACAAGCAAAACAATCCTTTTCTTTTGCATACAACCTTTTATTCCTTGGGAGTATCTAAGGGCTGTTGTGTACAATGCTTATTATTTTACCTTTAAATATGCACTTAGCTCTAGACTGGAACAAAGTCGAATGCTTACAGGCTCAAATTGTCTGCTCTCTCAGGATGAAAGTTCTTTGTAAGGAGAAAGCAAATGATGCAACCTGTTCTAAAATCCATGTGCAAGTTATGCCAACACTGGAATCTGCAGACTAAGCATATATTGGGGAATATTATGGAAAATAACCTATTGTTTTCCATTTGTAGCTTTCAGTTCAGGACCTTCTCCTATTTTCTGTATGTTAATAAGCTTGTCTTCAAAACCCTGTTAGCAGTGCATGTTCTTTTTTTTCAACATTACCTGTGTGTGTTTAACAGATGCATCTGAGAGATATCAAACCACTAAACTATGCATGGCTATAGTATAATTCTGAACACTCTAAAATTCTGAGTTGAGTTCACATTTATAAATTTACATATGTGATTGTCCAGCACTTGTGATAAATGTTGAAATGTGATCCAGCAGTTCTCATTTCAAGCTATTTCGTCAACTGATGAGCTCAAGCTCTCCAGCATCTCTGTTAATCACATAGAGAGCAATCTGAATGAAGACTTAAAATAGACACCCACATTCAACTGTTATGAAGGGTATAGCAGTAGTGTTAAACAAGATCTTCCAAGTTTATTAACAAGGAATACAGAGGAAAAAGCAGCTCCTCTCTGTCTGGTTTGGACAAATCTTTTTTATTCCCCCTCTGTCTTCGTCCCTCATGCTACCCATGCAGATTAAAACAGCTCAGAGCTGACTAGACTGTTCTTTTCTGAACTGTTCCAGCTTAATTTAAAATCCTAATTTTACTGGGCATCTCATGATTTATACTCACAGGTGCTACAGCTATTAGGGGTCTATTTGACTGCAGTGTCTTCTGAGGCAAATCAAAACATTATTTTACATGTTATTTTTAATATTTGAGACAGATAAATGCCTGATAATCTTCCTGATATTAGATGAGCTGCATTTGTGCTCCAGTGACTACAGAAATATTTTGAATTTATTCCTATCTCTAACGCTTTTGCTTTTCCACCTCCACTGCTCTCTCTAGTTTTTCTGCCCACCATGTAAAATCTCTATCTTTTCTTTATTATTAGAAACAGTTCTAAAAACCTGACTGCTAGTACTTCTGGGGTGATCGGTATTTGATTCCATTTTAACACTAACCAGCTATGCTAGGGAGGTATATAGCTTAGCTGTTATCTTCTGGGAGTCTTAAAATTGGATATAGTCTAAATTGGTCTTGGCATGTGCAATAAGAACAACAGCTTTCAACGGTCTGAAATTGTTTTGTTGGTTTTTTGTTTTGTTTTTTCTCCTTCCTCCATATAAAGCAAAAGTACAGAAATATACTAATGTTTTTTTGTCTGCATCATCCTTTTTCTATATTGAGGTATAGATCTGGGAGTCAATCTGTGAACAGTCTGTGAATTATTGCTGTGATTTTATGTCAATCCTCTTTTATTATTTTGTCATATTTTTGCTCCTTCTGTCTTGTCTTCAAAAGACATTTAACAGGTTACATGATCTGGAGTTGGAAGCCTGCTGTCTAAATGAAAAAAGAAAAAATGGCTATATGTCAGCTCTTTTTATTCAGATTAGGTTCAAAGAATTACTGTTTTAAGGGAGTAGGAGCATCTTGCAAAAAATGGAGATGAGTTGTTGATGTAAGGCTCTAAAAGTCCAATAGAGAAGGTTTTCTGAGGTAGCCCAAAGGAAAAAAAAAGAAAAATTGAAAGGAAGGAGGTGTGTTTAAGGAAGGATTAAATACAGCTAAAAGTGAAGACTAAAAATTTTAAAAAGGCTTCTCAGCCTGAGAATGCGTGAATGAAGTAAGGTTGACTACCATAATACTGTAGGTAGTTACATGGCACTAGGCAATCCAAGACAAGAAATTATACATAAGTTAGTATTTGATTCAGTTAAATAAAGTTTTATGTGTTTCAAAGCTTAAAGATGCTTTCTGTTAGAAAATCTTTTTAAAAAATCAATTTGTCTTTCCTTAAACTAACATTTCTATCTGAAATTTCATACTGTGGACCAACACCCATGGACTTAGAACCCAGGAAAATCTGGTTGTTTAAACTAGCAGCATTTGTTGTTTCACCATCTAATCTTGTGTCACCATTTTCTGTTGGGAACCTCTGTAGGTTAAAATTGAAAGTGTGTCATGAAATCACCTTCAGGTCAATGAACTTTCAAGAGATCACTGGCAAATATTTTTGTGCTGTTTCTCGGGGACCATGTTTTCTTGTGCACAGTCCTGGGTAACCCGTTCTTCGTGTTTCCCAGGAGTGTGGGGCACAGACTGCTGTGTAGAATGGGAAGCTGTGCAGGTGTCTAGGAGTCTACCTCATCTGCATCTTGACTAAAGGGGGGCATGAAGCTTGACAGTGTTTTTGATTTCAATAAAGACTTTCATGAGATTTCAAGTAATCTATTGTGCTTCATGTCTAAATATTTTTCTTGATTATTTAGAACTGAACCTTGAGTATATGCCTATACGTTATTTGCTTATAGCAAGCATGAATTCATGCTCACGCACATATTTAAGTAATTTTCATCTCTCTATACATTCTTGCCAGAAAACAAAATTTCTTTATTATTTTTAAGAGGAATTACAGTTTTAGCATAATGAAAAATTGATGATCATAGTTGAAAAGAAAGAAAAAATGTATTTCTAAAAAATTTTGTGTGTAATTTTTTCATCAAGAGCAGTAAACATGACATACAGATAGAATTCCAATTTTTAAAATAGTTGCTGCCTATTCAATAGAAATCACTCAATTTCCCTGAGGTTAAGGATCTACCTAGATAAAATGCAATGGAAACTTTTATTGTCCTTCTTCTTCCTCTCCATCCTGGTCTTTTTTTTTTCTCCTTTTCTGCTTTTAGATTTTTTCCTTTTTTCCCCCTCTTATTAAATTTTCCTTTTTTTTCCCATTTCTTTTTTAAGGTTTGATTTTACCTTTTTAGTAGCAATGGCAGATCTGTGAAGTGGAAATGATGTGGACTCTTTATCATAGAATTGCAGAATATGCCGGGTTGGAAGGGACAACTCCAAGTTATCAACTTTTCAGAGTCATTGCAGGCACATCGTGAATTAATTCACAACAAAATTTATAGGACTTTAGACTTTATTCATCTACTTGTGAACAGGTCCACTGAGTTACTATTGGGTGTGAATAAAATAACATCCTATTGTATATCAGTGATATAGCTTTTTTATGCAGTTATGCAATTTTAGATCCTGTTCTTCCTGCCTAAAAAAAGAAACGAAGCATGAAAATTGTGAAAAATTTATTCTCATTTCAAGGCTGTTCTTTCATCTAACTTATTATACTGCCATCAACTTCAAATCATGCAAAAGCTGCCCTTTTCATACTGAAGTATGATGAATAGGTATTTAATGAAGGCTTATAAAAAAAATTGTACAGGAATGCAGTAATATCAGCAGAACATTAGTGTGCCAATATCTAGTGCATACACTAGCACAGTAGTTGCCCTTTATGGACATAATTAGCGTAGTCTTTCAGCATGTGGACTGACTTTTGTTGGGGAAGTGCAGCCACATTCTTTACACTATATATTCAATGCCGTGCTGGTTATGTGCAAGGGACACACGCCCCAGTTTTCTGAGCTGGAGTAGATGTGATGTTTGGTTGTACCTGATCAGCTCTGTTCTGAGATAACATATGGCAGGCGTTCAGCATCACAGCTGCTGTGCTGTGCTTAATTTGACAGTGAGAAAGTCACAGCTTCGTAGTAATGGTAACTGTTTGCCAGAATGATAGAATACATGGAAACCATGGACAATAAGTCTTTATATCGACATCCTAACCTTTAATATTCATAGTTCTGTCTATGGTGTCTCATCAGCAACCAGATCAGATTTTCAGTATTAGAATTACAGTTCTAGTATTTGGTGAGTTTTGGTTGGGATGTCCACCTAACGGCAAGTTTAAATAACATAGTTTTCTGGTTATAAGATATTTCTAGCATGTGAGAAATTACTTTTCCCTCTTCTAGTATCTGGAAGAGCTGGGCTGGAACAGTCTTAGCTGTGCATCTTCCTGTCCTTATCTTTCAAGAAATACTTAACATAAAGCTTTTAGCTCCTTATGCATTTAGTACATTTTGTCTTCTAGTATTATATTATAACGTAAATAAGATGAGGTTGTTAGGGAAGAGGGTATTAAAAATTTCAAATTGCTTATTTTCCTTAGCTTTATAAGCATTAATTAATATTCACCCATCTGTCTCCATGCACTTCCTGCCTCTCCTCTTATGCAAATAAGACGATCAGTTTAGTGTGCAGGCTGTCAGGCCGTTAAGGGGCGCTTTGTGCTAATGCATTGCAAAAAATGAATCTTCTTGTTTCTTATAGTTAAGAGGCTGGCTCTGAGAAAACATACCTCCAAGTATGAAAACATAAATAAAATCTAATGCCAGACAAAATGTAATCATCAGAGCCATGTGTTTTAACAGCTTATGAAAAGTGTGCAAAGGAAGAGTGAGGTATATTCCTGCAGTCTTCATCATCAAATAAGTCAAGGAACTGAATAAAAGGCTATTTATGTAGGATGTTGATGAAGTCAGCACAGGATGAAGACCAATGTCTTAAGGCATTTGGTGGCCTGATCACACACAAAATCAATCACATGCATCTTTTAGGTTGGAAAAGACCTCTAAAATCAACGAGTCTTATCGCTGACGTATCTCCATATTGTTAACTAGACAATAGCACTAAGTGAGATGTCCTTTCATTTCTTGAATACCTCCAAGGATGGTGACTTCACCATCTCCCTAGGCAGCCTGCTCCAGTGCTTAACAGCTCTTTCTGTGAAGAAATTCCTGCTGATGTCCAGCATAAGCCTCCCCTGGTACAACTCGAGGCTATGACCTCTCTCCTGTTATTAGCTGCATGACAAAAAGACCAATCCCTATCTGGTTACAGCCTCCTTTCAGGGACTTATAGAGTGATAAGGTCTCCCCTGAGCCTCCTTTTCTCCAGGCTAAAAAACCCCAGCTCCCTCAGCTGCTCCAAACTCTTTCCTAGCTCAGTTGCCCTTCTCTGGACACACTCCAGCACCTCAGTATGAGGGACCTCCAGCACCGGAGTGTGAGGCACCTACTGAGGGACCCAAAACTGAACACAGGATTTGAAGTAGATCACCACCAGTACCAAGCACAGCCTGGTCCTGAAGGTCACAATATTCTTTCTACAAGCCAGGATGCCTCTGGCCTTCTTGTCCACCTCGGCACACACTGGCACACATTCAGCAGCCCCAGGTCCTTTTGTGCTGGGTATCTCTTCAGGCACTCTTCTGCAAGCCTGTAGCAGTCCCTGGAGTTGTTGTGACTGGAGTGCAGGACCCAGCATGTTGAACCTCATACCATTGGTCTTGGCCCATCTATCCAGCCTTTCCATATCCTTTTACAAAATCTTCCTACCTCCAGCAGATGAATGCTCCCTCTCAACTTAGTGTCATTCCCAGACACTTTTGTCTTCCTAAGGTTGAATATTTCATTATTCCCCAATCTTAAATCCTTGCTGAAAATTTTGAGATTTTCTGTTGCAGGTGGACAGGGGAATGGTTGAAACTTGATCCTTGGTGGTCAGCATGTGTTTTAGTGAATCCTAATCCAACCCTTATTTGTCATCTCCCCTAATTTTTTTAGTATCTTCATCTATTGCAATTCTTAAAATATCTTTTATACTGTGAACTAGAAAACTGTTAATGCTCTTGCACAAATGGGGAAATTAGACACATGCTGAATGCTAGATCCACCAAGAGACATTCTTGACTCTTAGAGAATCTATGAAATTAGGCACCTGAACAGTAGAGTTTATACATTTGCACAATCTAAAAAGCATCCATAGTTATGACAGTAAGTAGGAGAGGGGAACTTTAAAAGCACTCCACTATGAGAACAGTTTGTATTGCATATAAGCTGCTCCTTTTAAAAACTGAAGAGGGCTGTGTGTTTTCTTTGCTTTTCAAGTGCTCATTTCTGATCATGACTATTCTGAAAAGTGAATCATAATGGAATGAACTTTTTAGCTTCTCTCATTTCCTGGTAGAAGTATGCCTTGGAGCTTGAGGTTTTATCTCTCTCTAAAATTATTCTATTTCACATGTTCTCATTAAGCCTATTAAGTCTAATGCTTATCTGAATTCTATTAATCTCGTTTTTTGTGCTATCTTAGCACAGCTAAAACTGTATATTGAGAGTGCTTCATTTAAAACCTAAAAAAAAATAAAAAATCATCCTACTTTTGACTTAAATTGAATATTGCCCTCTTCTTTGAGTGGTAAAGATAAGAATCTCTAGGGAAGTTCTCCCAGTGAGGGTTGCCAACTTTGGAGTATCTCTTTTGCATTGTCCACATAGCTGTCTAATCACCACAGATTGTTGGGTAATCTCCAAATCATAAGCAGGTGGCCAAGATCACCCATGTTAGGGCATTGAGTGTACTAATATCTCTAATGGCCCAGAGCAGCCCCAGCTATGGCCTCCAGCCATATCTCTGTCTGTAAACCAAAGAGCTCTGTGTTGGCTCAGTCTGAAGTCTTCGGCCTCTGTCTGAGCTGTGCTGGCAGTGTTGATTGCTGGCTGGCTCAGCCATTTGTGTGCCCAGACACAGATCATGTTGTTCTGGGTCCTAACCCATGGACTGGCATCCTATCTTGACCTGTTCTGTGCCTCTGAACCTGCTCACTGACCTCTGGATACTATCTCATCCTGATTACCTGTAATTTCTTCTGACCCACAGAATGTTTTCCTGGTTTGATCTGGGACCTGCCCTATGGTTGTGCATCTCCCTGCTGATTTGCACTCTTGGTTGAACTTGACCATTATCTCTGCTACCTCTCTGATGGTGCTCTGCCTTGCTAACCTTTTTATCTCATTTGGCTTCTGTCTCCTTGTCACTTAGGGAGCAGCTAACCCTTGTCACGCGATCATTCTGCATTCAGATCTGTGATGAGGAATGATAGGAGAATTACAGTCTATGAAAGCTGCCTCATTATGCTTTGTGACACGATGGTCAAATGCAGGCTGAGAAACCAGAGTTGAAAATACAGGCATATTTTGGAACCCTTTTTAGGATATTGTGAAACCATTCTTTATATTTGAGTGGTGTCATCTCTACCACGCCAGAAATAATACATAAGCAGAAAGGAAAAGTTCAGTTCTGAAAATAGCCACAGAAGTAAGTGGGGCTGTATTAAGACACTTAGAATTTGATTGAAAACAAATCTGGTCTTGGAAGATATTCTAATTTTGGGAACTGGGCTGCAAATGGGCAGCTGACTTGTAAGCAGTCTTTAAAAATACCCATAAATAGTGACATGTCTTGTGGAACCAAATTTTCACGTAGTACTTTTTGTGACCACTGGGTCACAATCATTAGGCAAATTGCAGTTACTGGAAAAAGGGACAAGTATGGACTAAAGTCAGTATGGATCACTGATTGCTATCATGCTCCCTGCTGCTGTGTTGAATCTGTTCTCTGTGTGTTGAGTCTGACTGCGTTAAGGAATGCTCTGCTGTGGAGATAATTTTGGCTTACCACACCAGATATGAAACCAGCCAGTACCAAATACCATTTCCACAAATTGTTGGTCTTGCACAGGTGAATCCAAGCCAGTGAGGCAATTGTTTTATTCACTTTTGGAGAATGTCAGCATGAGTAAGTTCCTGGATCTAGTATTGGAAAGAATCCTGTCATCCTCATTACTATTTATAGGACCTATATTAGCTAGTGCCAAATCCTGCTCTGGAATGTAGATAGAGAAATGGAGATCTAGTGGGTAATAGAAATGCTAAAACTTTGTTTACCTGTCTTTCTGGTAGAATGATTATGAATTTGGGGGAAAGAGTTCTTGAAAGCGTACTCACTTGCTGGGATTTTCTTGCTCTTTTCAGAGTGGACATCATGGCAAGGCTCTTAGATATTCTGCAG
>JAYDZK010000268.1:20175283-20193996 GCA_034509185.1 Euphonia xanthogaster | reverse complement strand
CAGGACTTGTCTTGCTCTCCCTTTCTACTTGAAGTGCATTACACAACTATTGACTGGGTTGAGATCTCTTTACACTTGGTACAAGGTTTCTAAAACATAGTCTAGGATAGCCTTTACAAATCAGGGGTACTGCTCTTGCTCATGACTATTGTAGTTGTTGACCTTCAAAACTATCTTGTTCTAGAAAAACAGACTTTGTTTGATAATATATGTGTCATATATAGTCATGGCACCGTATGTGTGGTAAGATGTATGTTAAAGATACACACCTTCTTAAATCAGAAAAGATCTTAAAATTTCTCCGTTGTCCAGTGGTTGTGCTGGCTGGTACACAACTGCTGTATCCATTTGGTCAGACAAGTACACCCCAAAGCTATTTATAGTGTTTTAATATTCTAAGTTTATGCTGTTTGATTTTTTTTTTTCTTTGTAAAAGAGATAAGACTGTTACTGGTGAATATCACTGAGTATCCTTTCTAACTTGGTATAATTAAGATAGTTGTATTCTCTGTAATGTTAGATGTTAAGTTTGGAAGGATAGATTGAAGGTTTTCCATCAGCAAAAGCTAGGGTATGATGTGTCCTGAAGTTGGAATACTGTAGAAGTGGCAGTAATGGTGTTTTTCAGATGTCATGTTGTGTCAGTTCAGTATGGGTTGGACTTTAAAATGCCTTTAGAAGAAGAATGTTTCTGATTCCTTCCTTTCTTCTTTCAAATAATTAGTCCTAAAATGTTTCTGAAGTTCCTCTGATACAGCCAATACCTAGATAAGGCAGTGTTAAAATGGTCAATGATGCATTCAGCAAAATACTTTGTTGGAAATTGAAGAGTAAGTAGAGTAGATACTGATTTTCATTAGATAGTTACATATTTCAATAACTAAATACATCAGAAAGTAGCTTGTGAATGCATGTGTGTTCATTACACAAGTATTGCTTTGTTCATCAGAATGGTATCAGGCCTATGTGTATTTGAGAGAGCAGGTACTGTAAGCATCATATTGCACAACGTATTAGCTGGCTGAATGGTTTTGGATAAAAATTTCTAAACCTCAAGGGCAACATTTTCTCAGTTTATTACACTTCTGTTAATTGCATATTTTTAGTAGCTGAAATGTTCCTTTAGAAAATATCATAAGAAGACAAATGCAAATATTGACATTAGAAAATAAGTTGTAAAATGATGCAGCACATTTTGAGACTTCCATCTCTAGTTTCTGAGCTTTAAAGCCACTTATCTTCATGGTTTATACTTCATGCATCTATGCCTGTTTCTCACAGATTGAAAAAAAAAAAGAGAAAAAGTGAGCTTCAGCTTTTCATTGTTTACTATGTTAAAAATGAAACCTCTACAAGTGTCAGATGAAAAAAATAATGGGTTTTCTGTTAGCACAAGAAGTGTGCAGATTAAAAAAAACGGTCCTTAACAAAATGGTTTTGGTAACATTGAAATTTCTTTTAAATTGAGTTGCCAGGACAAAGAACAAGTCTAGACTAGGCTTTTGAAATCTATTTGAAACAGAAGAAAATTTTCTAAAGTTGAGTTTATTCACTGCTTAGCTGAAAGCCTTATTGTATACAGAAATGCCTCTAAAACAAGTTTCAAAATGCAAACAAGCGTTTTTACTCCTGAAGTACTTATATTTAAAGACAGATTATGTATTTTAACATAGGATTTCGACCCACCTGACAGCTGCACCAAAGGACACTTTTCTTTGCTCCACAGGTGAAGAAGTTTTGTGTCACTAGTAGAGAGCTAACAGGCACATCTTGTTTCCCTTTGTTGTTTTTTTTTTTTTTCTTGTTTCCCTTCAATTTTTTTTCTTGTTTCCCTTCAATTTTTTTTTCTTGTTTCCCTTCATTTTTTTTTCTTGTTTCCCTTCATTTTTTTTTCATTTTCCTTTCATCAGCCTTTGTGTAAGAATACTCTGGGAGTACGTACAAGAAAAGGAGACTGTAATCCATCCTTTTCCATATGAGGTAAACACCTTCATGCTTTTTGGCCTTCCTTCTGAAGCTGTTTTATTTACTCCATTTCTTCTTTGATGTTATTTTTAGTGAGTCTAGGAATCATATGTCAGATCTGGGTAGTACCCATGTTAATCTGTTTGTTCAAAAAGCAATTAGATAACTTGATGATTAAATCATGTGCCTATTCTAGAAAGTTTTTTGAATACATATTGAAGCATGAGATACTTGGATCAATCAAGGTAGGAGAAAACACTGAATGAACTATTTCACATATGTGTTATAGGCATGTAATACACTGTGATACATTATAGATGTGGAAGAAGGTATTGGTGGTAATCTAGTTCTTCTTGCTAGCATTTAGGACTTTTCATTGAAGGACAAAAAATATTATTATTGTGTGTGTATATTTATTTTAGAATTCACAAACAAGACTTTTGTGGTTGTACTTGGGAAGTCCAGAGCTGAATGAGATTTTCTTCCAATGAAGTGACTGAAACTCTTTTCAAGATGATATAGTTCACCCATACCATATTTACCCTCCAAAGATGAGCTTGAAAGGCTATGAAGACTGATTTCATCAGTCCAACTTAACCTCTGAATCCAAAGGACCTTTTACTTAGCACTTGAGGAAATACTGAAGGCACTTTTATGTTTACAGCTTTTGACAATCCCGTAAGCCTCACAGGCCTTTCTTCCTAAATTAAATAAAATCTGTAGTGCAAACTATGCAAATGTGTTTTGTCATTCTTCCCCCAGAGCTGCCTCTTAGCATTTTATCTCAGTGAGCATGATTAAGTTGGAGTAGTGGTTTTCCTACAAGCACCTGTTGTACATCTAAAGTAGAAAATTAAAAAAAAAAAAAAAAAAGGAAGATGATGGGGAAAAAACTTACATCCCGTGGCTTTGTGCCATGACTCTTTTCTCATCAGGGAATGACACGAGCACTGCCAGCTCTAAATGTGAAAACACTGTAAGATATCCACCATTAAAAGTGTGTTTCTGATGATTTAATGTGTGAGGTTTCTGTGCCATAGCTTAAGCTTTCTTATTCCTGTTAGATAAAAAAGTTAAGGTTGTCAGTATTTGAATTGACTATACTAGTAATCCATGTAGCTCAGACAGAACTTTTTCCAGATGAAACCTCGGGCTGTGGGGTAGGAAGTTCAGAAAATATCTTCCTTTGACTTCATCATGCAGTAGCATAGAAATTAATTGCGCAGAGGGTAATGTCAGCTCCCATCAGCAGGGCCTGAGTCTAATTAGCAAAAAGGTGCATGTTACAGTTTGTGAATTTTTGATTACTAGATGATGTGTAATAAGCAGGAAGAATGGTTTACATCATTTACTGACAGAAAATGTGTACAGGGTGATTAGTGCTCTTATCAAGTAACTAGGAAATGTTGTATCTCACTGCCACAGGTCTGTGGCTTTCCTCGTGAAGAGATAATCTGAATGATGTGCTTTCCATTCTCCAAGCTCCAAAAAAAAAAGTTTTGTTTTAAAAATAATCAGTCATTGGTGGTTTTAAGTCATTCCATATCAGGACTTCTACTGCATTTTAAGCTTATACATAATTTAAAACATTTTAATTTTGAGGCTATCTAAATCTAACTCAGCTAGAGCAAATGAAGGTAATAATGTAGTGACTAGTAAAGCCTTTTTTCAGGTATCATTTTTATTTAATTAGGCCTCAACTGCCTGACTTCTCCTCAATCAAGAACACTCAGGACTCCACCAGAATCAGAACAATTAAGGCAAAATATTGATCCATTATAATAACAGGAGCAATAATCTGTCTTTCAGAGACTGTATCATACCACAGTCAAATAAGTATTGCAGAAATAGAAGATTTAATAGGATATAGCCATATATTAGATTCAACTCTGAAAATGAGAAATTGCACCTTAGATGATGCACAGACCTTCTGAAAAGTGCATGATTATCAGGGGAGTTTGCTGAGTAGATAATGATGTATTATTGAGAATGGAACTGTGTAAATTGAAGTGCAGGTAACGGAAGAGGGTAAACCTTCAAGCTGTTGAGGTGTAATAACTGGCTGGAGACACAGTAGGTGTTTTGTCTATTCATCTCCTACAAAGCCCGTTTTTCCCCCACTACATTTTCTTTTAATTTCCGTAGGTAGTTGTCCAAAGAAATCAACCATGAAAGGTATATGAGTTCAGTGAGCAACCAAAAAGCTTGAGCTAGTAAATGCACAGCCTCCAGCCATGCTCCTGGTGCCTTTTTCTTTAGTTGTCTTAGTAGCTTTATGTATCTATGATGGATGATGTGATACGGGATACTGACAAAACTGTAAGATGCTCGAACATCTCCAAGGCTGCAAAAGAAGCTCAATGTGTTTGTGAGTACGCTTGCATTAAAATTAATATTGCCAGAGGAGCATTTTAATGGTTTTATACATTAGACCTGCTACAGTGTATGAGTTCAACTTTTCTTATGACAAAGAGATTATCTATAGCTGTATGGGTAAGACATGGGTCTCTGGTGGTTTTAATGACAAGAATCCCTCTCTTGCATTGTGTTTTCTAAAAATCTTGGGGAAAATCTACATGTATAAGAAAAAATATCTGTCAAGATTCTGAGAAACCTAAACTAAGGTAGAAGAAGGAAAGATAGTAAGAATGAAGATTTGTAGTTATATTAGCTAGGCCTGCTTATCCTAGAGCAGTTTCTGTACCTTTTTTGAAAACTAAAACACAGAAGAGTATATCCCTATAAGAAATCAGGATGCCAATCAAAGAAATAGTAAAATATTTGTGAAGTTTAATGGTTTGTCCCCTTGCCATTCAAATATTCCATAAGTAAATAAGCTGAATAACTGTTATTCAGTTATCATATTTTCACTGTAGAAGTATTGAAACCAAAATAAGTTTATTGGCTACAGAGCTGTATTATATCAGGGTGGAACAATAGGGATTTCAAGTGCAATGCCTTTTAAAAGAGAATGAGAAGCTGAGAAAAGATTTCAGAAGTATATGGTCACCAGCTAATGGACAATTGCACAGCTTTGCTGAGATTTTCCTGAAAAAAGGTGATGTGGTTGTTTCCTCAACCTTCCCTGTGTTGTCTTAAGAGCAAAGGATGGTTGGAACTTTCTCTCTACAACCAAATAATTGATATTTTCTCTGAGGTACACAAATAGAAAATGTAGAAACCTAGATATATACATATATATATATATATGTGTGTGTGTGTGTGTAAGCGTTCATGCATAAAAATATAAGTGAATTTTTATATCTGCATGTATAGATAGAGTCAAACACCCCTGTATTTGACTGGAGAACTGGAGATCTCCAGAGTCCTTACCACTCTTAATACTTCTTTGACGGATAACAGTTTGAAAAGGAGAGAGCATTTGCTGAAGGTAGGTGGCTCACTGGAGTGTAGTATTTTAAAATATGGTGAAATATTTAGGCAATTCTGGCTTTTTTTTTTCCCTTTTGGTAAACTCAGTTCTTTACTGGGAATCCAACAGTCTTTCCATACATAGCCTGCATTTCCATGCAACGTGTTACTTGGTTTTCCTTAAGCAATGGGTGGTCCTTCTGCTCTCATAACAATAGTGAGTTCCTCTATTCCACACAGACTAGAGGACCTCCGTGGGACAGGCTGTTTCTAGAATCTAACTTTATTGTGCTGAGTCGACTGTTTACAGAGATTAAGCAACCCTGTCAGTACTGTTTCATCTGCAAATAAATTCCTAAAAGGGCTGTCTAGGTGTGTTCTTATTCTATACTCTATTTAATTTTCTTATTCTATGCTCTCTAATTTTTAGTAGACAGCAGAAATTTTATCATATTATAAGGCATAAAAGATGATTGGTATCCACTTACTTTTATGGATCTGTGTTTTTTGTTTTTTTTTTTTGAAATGTCACCTTCATTGGTAAGAACAAATAGCATGTAAGAACAAATATTTTTTTGTTTTATGCAAAAGCAAAACAAATGAACTAAAACTTTGTTTTGTCATAGTAATTCAATCTTAGAAGAGAGGACTGTGTACTGCAGAATTTGGATAAAACTGAAGTACCACATGGAAATTAAAGGCAGCCTCATTTTTGATATATAAAGGGGTAATATAATAGCTTAAGAGTATATTCATGACTGTGATGGACTCCATAAAAATTATCATCAGATTGATCTGAAATACTGGCTATCTTGGTAGATTTATCTGTGTGCAGCAGTCAGTGGTTTTGTTTGAGCTTCAATATTATTTATTTGTAGGAAAAAAAGATTTTGCAGGATACCATTAGAGTCCTAACATGATGTTTACTTTTAGCTGTTACTTTTTTTACTCATACAAAGAAGAACTAGTATTTAAATTTATTGTTCACTAGTTTTTTTGAAGCAATTATCTTATATTTTTTCCTCTTATTTGTGTTTTTGACTTAGTTGAAATTAATATAGCTAATCCTGCGTGATACCTTTCAATACAAGGTTTACACATCCCAAATCATCATTCATATCCAAATGATTTAGCTGTTATTGATTTAATCAGTACTGAAGAAAATTATTGTAGTCTGATGCACTTAGAGTTTTTCACAATTGCTATCAAAAAGATCTTTATTGACCAGCTTTATTTACCAAATATCCACTTAGCCTAGCACAAAGATCAGTGTGGCACTGAGATTACAACAATTTACAGATAAAACACGTGTCACCTAAAGAAGGCATAAAACTCTTGTCATGAACTTCTGTGACATTGAATTTCTCTAAACAGTATATTTATGATTCATGCTAGCATTGAAGCTTTGAGAAAGTTGACTCATTTCAGCTCTGCCTTCAAGGTCTGTGTGTTTCTGATCTATATGAATAGTGTAAGTAGAAAATTCTTGCCACGGTTTTGGAATTCGAATGCTCTTTGGTATTCAGGTTGTATATGTTACACTTGAAGGCACGCTTGCAGAATGGATAAATGATTTCTGAAGAAGTTTACAAGGAAATTACAAGAAAATCAATGATAAGGCTGACTGCAAAGACACATGGGATGGCAAAGCTGCTGTTTTCCCCTGCATCTGTGTGGCGCCTCCAGTGCAGAGAAACTGCAATGTAAACAGTAAACACTCTCCACATGGGCCCAGAACACTGCTGGAACTCTTGTAATCTAGTCTCAGCATTTGGAAAGTTTCTGCTACCAACATAAGCCATAATTTCAAATGGCTGAAGTTTATGTAAGGGCAGCTCTTTGTACAGGACTGTCTTTTTCACTAATGAAATCTGAGTGCTCCTCTGAGACAGTGGCCTTTTGTACCTTATTCATCTCCCTAAAAAAACAGAGTAAACTTTCAGAGGCTGTTTCTGTGTTGCCTTATAAATATACTGAGTTGAGAGGAAAAAAAATAACAGAAATAAAACTGCTTTAATTCAGTTCAGGCAAATAAATACAGATGTGCTTGGTTCCTTCTATTATTATCTTACACAAGCCCTCCTATTGGCTGCTGAAAGCCACCAGAATAATCTAAACACAAAACAAAGGGCAATTAATGCAACAGAAAACTGAAAAAGAGAGTGTAAGGGAGTGAGTTATAATTTTGAGACCTTTGCTTTTTTTGCCTTCATTTCATTCATGTGTTTAGCAGCACATAATGAATTAGTAGAATAATACAGAATTATTTCACTTTGTTTTCCTGGGGTAGCTAAGTTCATAAACTATATGCAGTCTTGGGATACATATTTTCATTATATCTGTAAAGTCTCAAGCTAAAGTCTCTGATAATGTCTGATGTTCACAGAATGCAGTTGTGCTCTTCAGCTTAGATCATTCAGCAGGTCTGATTTGAGTTCTCATACAATTTCCCCCCTTGAATTATGACTGTGATACTCTAAAATAAAATAATTTCATCATGGCAAAGCTATATTTGTTTAACATGCAACTATTTAGAGAAAGGTGTATTTTAAACTCTTGTACCTTTTCTATAGGTATCTGACCATTTACATAAGGACCTTAGACTAACCTTCTGAAAGGCACTTCCAGTCTTCCCTCCCTCTCTGCTTGTCTTCCTATCAGACCCCAACGTGTCCTCATGAGCCCTGGCAATTCTTACTGGACATGAAGTAATGTTTTAAGTATTTTCATGCTTTTTCCTTCTCTGGTAAAAGTCAGCTTTTTTATTATGGGTAATGATTTTGAAAGCTTATAGCTTTCTTATTTTTAAACACCAAGGTTGTATGTTCTTGTATAGGAAGCCAAACTGTTCCTCTTTTTCCTTCCAAAACCTAGTAAAGCTAAAGTGAAAAGACAAAAGAAACAAATATATATAATTTTGCAGTATCTTCTACTCCCTGTCCCAGCCATGCATAGTGTGTCTACAAATTTATCATCACTTTATTTAGTATTACACATAAACTATTTACTTGAGATTCTGCACTACTACACATAGCATCTTTTCTGCTCTTCTACTTTATCACAACCTACCATAGTTTGTAAATGTATGGAATGTAGGAAGTCATTAATGTGCAAAAGGACACAGCATTTTTGAAGAGTAAATGTGGTTAATGCTCCTATTGGCCATGTTGTCACTGACTGCTGAAGCAGACAGTCTAGACTCAAGCAGCTTGTAATGCAATTACTTATATTTGTATTTATTAGTGAGTGGTTCAGCAGTCCCTGGGAATTTGTATGGAGTGAAGTGGGCTAATTTAGTTACATAAATCTTAAAGAAATTCATTAGCCCACCTCCTGTCCTCCTATGTTTTAAGGCAAAACTCAGATGAAAGGCAGACATACACAAAACCTTCATGCTTCCAGCAGTTTGATTCCTCATGGAATCCGGTAGGGTATCCTACTCTATTTAGTTAGAATCATACAGTGAGACAGCTTCCAGAATTGCATAATAATAGGGATTGATGTCTCAAAGAGTTGCAGAAGTGGTTATTTTTTAATCACTAGAATAAATCTTTTCTAGATGAGTAATTAAGGGAATATATTCTTGCAGGCTGTCTCAGTCCATTTGCCCAGTAGACACAGAAATCCTGGATATTGTCAGTCATCAGTTGTAATAGGTCCACATGTCATCTGGAAGACACAGAACATGCTAAATAAACACTCTAAAAAATGCTTTAATTTCTAAACCCAGGGTCTGATCTTTTCAAAATACAACTAGTATGGAGCAATCTTACAGATGCAGCCTTACTTCTGTTAAGTGTAGTGTCAATACTCTCAAGTGTTAAAAACTCCCTCATAATCTTGTGCCTATCCCTTCTAAGTTTTAAAATAACTTTCAAAGAACACTATTGGTAGGGATTATCTGCAATATGAGTGAGTCTTAAGAGGTTCATCTTGGTACATCATACGGTGCATGGAAATTTCCTTAGAAACC
Organism: Euphonia xanthogaster; assembly: GCA_034509185.1. NCBI lineage: Eukaryota > Metazoa > Chordata > Aves > Passeriformes > Fringillidae > Euphonia > Euphonia xanthogaster. Next base: position 20,184,686 of record JAYDZK010000268.1, on the reverse strand, counting down.
ATGCCCGATACTGTTGGTTTCATATGGACAAGTAGATTGCACAATTTATTTTCTTAGGGGTAGAGAAGATTCTTCTTAAAAGAAGAAAACTGCTCTCATTTTGCTTGTTTGCCAAAACTTTGGTTTTTTGTTTGCTGAAACTGAATTCTTTACACCAGAAATAGTTTTAATTAATCAATCAACTTGAAATAATATATAGAATGGAAAGGAGAAGATTTCTACAAGTGTCGAAATGTCTTGTTTCAAAATTATTTTCTTTTGAAAAAGCAGATTTTTTCCTTTGAAATACTGGCAAATTTATCTCAAAATATCAAAAAATAAGATCAGGATTGCAAAATGAAATATTTTAGCTTTCCCCAGCTGAGCCTGTTGAGAAATTCCTGACTGTCTGTTTAAAATTCTTTTGAAGTATGAAAAGTAATATATTAGTAGAGGAAAAAAAATTTCCCATCCAGTTCTTGCAGTTCCTCTGTAAAAGGAGTTACTGTTGAGATCCATGGGAAGGAAATAACCCCCTAGACCTGGAAAGTGAAGCATCTGCCTGTTACTAGGGTGGCAAACATCAATGCACTCATTTACATAAAGACATGTGACATAATTTAGGCCTAGCGGTATCCTGAAGTAAACATTTGAAACAACTTCCAGGTGTTAGTGTAAACACTGATTTGGTATTTCAAGTGGATGGCACAGTGTTCTTGTAGGAGATTCTGACATTGAAAGGGTCTGCACTTCCTAGCATATAGAATCTAAATAGAATTACAAATTGGAATTACTCAGTACTCCTGATTCTGGCCCTCTTAACAAACTGAAAATCATAATTAAACCAGCCTTTACTTTTTCCACTTTGCTTACACGATGTTTCTTGTCTTTTCAGAACTTGAATGTAGGCAAATTCCTATGGAAAACGCTTTTAAATTAAGAACTATTTGTAATTTGAATCTGAAAAATACCTATGTTTTTCAAACATTCCTTGTGTATTTTGAAATAAAAATTAACAGCTGACTTTCGCATGAATATATCTCCTCTCCTCCCAAATTAACATAGTGTACAAAATTTAAAAAATTACCAGATCTCGCACCATTATATTTCCTTCTCTTAACAACAATATACTGTAATATATAAAGTCACACATTGTAGAGGAATTGCTTAACATAACTCACCTTGCTATATATCTTATATAGCTTCCTATATTTAACATAAAGGAGACATTTGTGTGTTGATTGACCCCAGAGAAATTTGCTTCCTGGCTAAAAAAGCTGGTACCATTGTACAAGGTAAGCAGAAATAATTCTGCAATAATTTGGACATCTAATTACGGTGTTTAAGTGCAGACTTTGAAGTAAGTAGAAATATTTTCCTTGTCTGTTTCCTTGTCTCTTTTGATGTTGGCTTAAAATATTTTTCATGAAAACAAACTTCTTTTGAGGAGGATAGAAATATAATGTTTAACGCTCGGTGAAACAGAATGGGATCAAAACCTTCTTAAATGCCTCATGATCAGCTATTAGGAAATTTTAGTAGAACAACATATGTCCAACTGGCTAAAAAAAGTTGCTGCAAACTAGTCTTTACTCTGACTTGAATTTGGATCATCGATTCCTCAAACATTGAATTCACTGGTAAACAAGAAAGCTTAATTGTATGTTCAAATTTTTGTCAGGAGATCCTCATCTGAGGATGAGACAACCATAGTGAGATGTCCCAGTTACATGTGGAGCTTTGACAGCGTATTTCTTCGGACTGTGGGACAAGAAAGTGCAATTAACATAAATGCTGTCAGATGGTGCATTGGATCTGTGTTGACTCTGTTGATTGCTGACATCTCATTTTCTCTGTCTCTCAGGGGGTGGAGGGGAAGTGGTGGTGTATTGAGTGTTGAGCCTGCTTAAAAATAGCTTCTAAAATGATCATTTGCAGCCCAAGTTTTCTGATAGGTGTCATAGTTTGCTGTTCTAAATTCCAGTGCAGCCACTTATTCTAATCTGGATGCTTCATATGCTAACATTCAGAAATTATATATACCACACTTATGCTCTGCTGTTTGATTTAGTATCTTAGAGTTGTAGAATCTTAGAATGGTTCAGGTTGGAACGGACCTTTAAAGATCATCCAGTTCTACCCTTGCTGCCATGTGCAGGGACACCTTCTACTCTGCCGAGTTGTTCAAAGCCTCATCCGAATTGTCCTTGAGCATTTCTGGGGGTGAAGCCTCTACTGCTTATCTGGGCAACCTGTTCTTGTGCTTCACTGCCCACAGAGTGAAGAATTTCTTCCTCATATCTAATCTAAACCCTCCCTCTTTTATTTTAAAGCCATTTCTTCTTGTCATAAAACTACATACTCTTGAGAACTGCCATGTCCATCTTTCTTGTAGGCTGCTCCCACCATAACTTGTAAATAAAAAATTATTGCAAAGTATCTTGATGCTGATTTTTAAAAAACCCAGCCTTAGAATTCATGCAATTACTGGTGGTATATTTAGCAATGATGTTAGAACGATTGCAGAGAAGGGACTTAGGAAATTTGAAGTTATTTTAAAAACACAATAGACTGACTTGAAGAAAAGTTCGTGAGACACAAAAAAAAAGGAATTGAGAAAAGTGAGAAAATAATTGCTTCAAACCAGTGGCCTTCAGGAATAAGCTGTTGTTCACTGAACTGGACCAAATTATCTAAGAAATATATTCAATAACTTGTTGTGACTAAGGGCAAAACAGAATGTTTACGAGAAGTGAGTTTCTTGAAAAATAGCATTTGGCTTAAATTGAGGAAACACGTAAGATGCTGGTAAAAACAGGAAACACAAATAAGCAACTTGGCCCTAGCTTTTACAGAGTCCTGCTTAATTGAAGGTATTGAAATTCAGGCTTCACATTTTATTCCTTGGTAAGTTTAGATGAAAGCTTTGGTACACCATCAATTATGGGAACTTTTATGCTTTATTTCAGGCTTTTAAAAAGTTTTGACTCTCACTCCAGGTTAAGATACAGACTCCAGTAAGTCATATCCATCATATCCTATATTTCTTAAAGTAATAAATAGCCATTCCATCAAAGACCAAATTTGGCCCTCTAGGTTTCTCTGTGGTGCCCCTGTGAACCTCTGTCCAAGAGATATTTGTAGTCAGAGTTTTGGCTTCCACTAGAGTCCAGATGAATTTGCTCTGCCATTATTATATGGAAAATACAATTTTTGTCCTTTCTATTCTAAGTTATCCATCTAACACTGCTGATAATGATAAGGGAAAGAAAAAAAAATGAGCCACTATTTTTGTGTCAACCTCATTGCACTATCCCTTCAAGCTGAGTTTTAACCTACAGCAGGACAAAGAATATTATAGCTATGCTGGGATTTTGCTGTAGTTATTGATTTTCTGTTTAAAGCTCTTGGTGGTTAATTGTGGCAATATAAAATATCAAAATAGTTGCATAAGAGGAAGGTTTTGTCCTTGGTGGAGTTAATACGTTATCTTGATTAATCAAATTTCTTTGTTTTTTCATGGAGCATCAGAACACGAAAGAATAGTGTGAAATCTGTTTAATTCCACAGGCAAGCAAAGTGCTAAATCAGAAGTAAGTCCCCAAATAGTAGTTAAATAGAGTAAAAAAATGATCCCTCTCTAAAGGTCTAATAGAAAGTGCTGGGTACTTGTTTGCTGCCATCTGTGAGAATTGTTTCATCAAGTTTTCTGTATATATTTTTCTATTGACCAAGCCATGTGTATATTTTTAGCAATTTGTTTTCTGCCTATTAACTATGTTTGCCAAGAAACTCATCCCTAGAGAAACTGAAAATCTTGCAAAAAACTTTTTGCAATGACTATCCACATTTCTTGAGGTCTTTATACTGTTTTCAAGAGAGCCATCTGAAATGTCCCTTGCTTGAAGAAGTGACAATCAGATATCCCAACTGTTATGTTAATATCCCCATGATGAACATTGTACTTGTCAACAAATCAACGTGTTATTCAAGAGATTTCCACCTTTTTTTAAGCTATGAAACAACACTATTGAGCAGGATCTTATCTGCTTGAATTCTATCTCATCCTTCTGTGCACAGTTTGTAAAAAGTTTCAAGCTGTCATTTCTGTTTTCTTTCTTGCGTTTGTGTCTTGGAAATGGGAATAGAATTCTATTCCTTCTCCCCAAAGTCAGTGTTATTTTTAATGAACTCTAATTGGTTTCTTTGAATTTCATCATTACTGCAGATCTATAAATAGTAAAAAAAAAAAAAAAAATTCCAGGACACTGATAATTAGGGATTGTGAACTTTGAGTAAATCAGGTAACCCAAACCAGCTTTTCTGTGACAGGCTTTCAACAGAGTGCCTTGCAGTTTCCCCTTGTTACCATCTGCAGTGCAGTAGATTATAAGTTTATAATTTGATACAAATACATCCAATCTCAATAAACCTTTCAAAAATGCTGTTTTTTTGTTTTACCCTGGTGAAACAGAAATTGTAAAGATGTTGCCATTCAGTGTCTTCTACTTGCTTTTCACTGCCTGATGTAATTCATGTACTGTAAGGACCCTCTCTGCTATTGCCAGACAAATTGTGTTCATAATTGTTTTAAGCATTCATGGGTAATGGCATAAAATTTCTTTGTTTCCCCTCATAAATTAAAAAAAAAACCCAAACAACACCACTCACTGGCCAAATGAAAAAATCTTTGACTGTTACATCCTCACGTGAGATTGCAGGTGTGGATGCATTAAGTACTGGAGGAAGAGGTAGTAGTGTTGAGGAAATGGCACTAACAACTTGCTTTGGGGATGAAATGGAGCAAAACAAGATCCTCAGCATCAGCAGTGTAGAATGTCTAGGCAAGGAATACGGAACAGGACGCCAAGAAGGATACACAGCTCACATACGTCAGAGAGGGGTCATCCTGCAGGTTGTTCTCGAGACAACTGTGATCGCATTAGCAGCGCTGAGCTCAACATTAAATGTCATGGTCAATTCCAGCTTATTTAAGGTGATACCTCTGGCTGTAAGAGTGGTGAAAAGGCAGATGAATGTTTTATCTAATAACTACTGGGAGATCTGTGGGAGTTTGGCCAAACACTGATGAAAGGAATAGAGAAAAATGCATCTACAATGTTGTGTATTTAGCAGTGCTTTTCTGTGTGAAGGTGTAATTTAGTTTCTCTCTCTTTGCCTATATCTTGTTATAACAGAAAGGTGTAGGTGTACAAGTGTTGTTTCCAATCAAAAGATATTTTCTGTGTCAGCACAGTACATGTGTGGTCTGTATCACTGGGCACTGCAGAACTGCTGTGCTAACTTGTAATTTGACACCTAATACTTTTTTCATTGGCTTATGGGGTTTAGCCACTCGAGATTATTTAGAAAATATTGCTTTCTTGGATAGGTCCAAGACAGAAATAAGGCTAATAATCTGATTTTCCAATTGACATTTAAATCCTTATGACTGAATAGTAGATTAGATAGCTACATGTACTGCAGACATCTCCAGCATGTCCAGAAGTCTCTTAGGAGTTTCTGCTATGAAATTGAACATGTAAAACTCCTGGGCAAACACAAGGAATTCTTTGAATTATATTTGGAAAAAAATTGCAATAGAAAGAGAAAATCATTTCTGCAAACAAGAGTTATAGGCTAGCCCCAAAGGAGGGTCTTCAGTATGGTTCCATGTTTGATCCTCAACTACTTGTATGACAAACTAAAGCAATATCATTCACTGTTTCTCTCCAGTTCCTACTGGAGAGAAACACAGGGAATGTGTTGTGTAAGTGTAAGGTGTGAGTATATTCTAAAGCTTCTTCAAAGAACATTTTTTTTAATAGTAATTTTTGAGTCTCTGGTGCTAATCAGGCAGAATTGTTGCATGTCATGTCATCCCACCTGAGATCCTATTTTGGGCCTAGGCGATCAGGTACCTTCATGAATGCCTGGGTATGATTTGGAATTAGGTAGTCATCCATCAGCAACTGGAAATTAGGTGCATCATTATTACTGTTTGCACTGATGGAAAAGTCAAATTCAAAAAAAAAGGCTTCATGATACTTTGTACTGGGTAGGCAGAGAACAAAGGTGTTCCCTCCCCAAAAGATCTCCAGTCAGAGCTGTAGATGAAATATGATAAGAGATTAAAAAGGAATGAGTAAAAAGGTTGAAGTTCCATTAGTAACATGTGAGGAATTCATGATTACTGAGAGCAGTGGTCTCTGTGGCAACAGGTACTAGTCACCTGACTGGTGCCAGGGTTAGTGGCCTGTCAGGACTATGGGTAAGGCAGGTTATAAATGGTTTTGAAATTGATAAAATGGCACTAAACATATGTGTGAATATATACAAATTTAAGATGAACTGGAAGTTATTTGTGGGGAAGCGTTATTGTACAAAGCATCTTTGGGGAAATATCAAGGGGAATATAGCAAGAAATCTTCAGATGTTGAAAGACCTTTAGGTGCTCTAGTGTAAGAAATTTTTTTTTGGTGCTGTGTAGTGATGGGATTAGAGGTAAAATGAAAGGTATGAAAGGCTATATGAGTGAGATTTGAAAAAAATGTCTGGATTTAAGTGCCATAAGGTCAAGGGATCAGGATGCAAGAACTCAGTGATCGAGAGAGATGAAATAAAAGAGCTTCAAAAAGGGTTTTACCTCCTTATACAGGCAGAAATTACCGCATCTTCAGTAAACTGCAAAGGAAGAAGTAGACTGATTCCTGTTGAAGTGCTTTGTCAGGGCAGCACATTTCTGTCCATAGAATTCATGTCTAAATACCCTTTCATTGTAGCCAAAATCGGCAGTGGAAAAAAAAATGGTTTTAATGAAACATTCATCAAGAAAGAAAAAATATATAGTAAAAAACTAAGGATTCAAAGTGGGATGAAATAAAGATGCTGTTCTGCATGATTTGAAGTGATCTGGGTTGAAAATGTATGCTCCAATTCAAGTGGAGTTGGACTTGACCATAGTTCGCTGACATGTAATGCCTGTGTTCTCATCAGGAGACCATAAGATCTTGACAAACTACCTTCTTCATTTGTATGGAAATTTATGAAAAGCTCTAGAATTCCTTATAAAAACATTAAAACAGTTTCCTGCTATGAAGGCTCAGTTAGAGAAGATGTCCAGACTGTGAGACTAGATGATGGATAATATTCTACATCCTTTATTCACACCTAATTGCTACCAAATTTGTGATCTAAATTAGAGGAAGACTATGAACTCATTTTTAGGGAATCAAACAAAGCAGATTCATCAGGTCTAGTTTAAATTCAGCTGTGTGTGAAGCTGTTGTGGTTCTGTTTTAGTCCTAGCTAGTAACAGTTCATATATTTGATTAAATAGATTTGAGTTGGACCACTGTAGTAAATACATTATTGACTGAAGAGTTGCATAATGATCATAGAACTAAAACTGTTGCTTCATCTTGGGAAACATTATTGCTCCCTACCTAACCCACTGCAGCCTGTTTACCATTTGGGTTTCCAATGCTCCACCATCACTTCCCTGCAGGTTTCTCAAGCTTCCTAAGGGCTGGACAGAAGACATTGCACTGTGTTGTACTAAGACAAGAGTGATCCCCCCCCCCCCTTTCACCAGAAACTGAGGGTGAGAGGCTGGATAAACTAAGACCCACTAAGACCCTCTCTTCCTCTACTTCTAAGTCCTGTACAGACAGGTATAAAACAGAAGCACGATATGCCTGCCTAAATATTGTCATGGTATATTTGTAAGTGACCTACTGATCAGAGGGGTTTATGAAATTCTTTCAGAGTAGAGCCCTTGCAGGCACTTATGGAATGTTGTAAGTTACCCAGCTCTTCACTCTGAGATACTGGAATTAAGAGTATCAAAAATACTTCAGTAGAGTTCACCTTAAAAATCCAGAGTCTTGATAGTAAAGACAACCTTTAATTAATTGCCAGAATAACATGATATGGTAAAGATTCACATACAACAAAGATGGAGAGAGACTATTTACAGGAGCATTGGAGTGACAGGGCAAGGAGGAATGGTTTTAATGTGGAAGGGAGTAGGTTTAGTTTAGATATCAGGAAGAAATATTTATTGAAGGTGGTGAGGCGCTGGAACCAAATGCCTTGAGAAGTCATGAATGCCCCACTCCTGGAAGTATTCAAGGCCTGATTGGATGGGACTCTGAGAAACCTGGTCTAGTCAAAGGTGTCCCTGCTATGGGAGGGAAAGAGTTGGAACAAAATGACCTTTAAGGTCCATGACAATACAAGTCACTCTATGATTATTATTCTTGTCTTATTCACACTAATCCTATCCTACTGTTATTCTTCCAATAGCAGATTAATTAATTGTGAATTTCATTAAGATTTTTATTTACTCATAAGAATTTTTGTCTGGTATTGTGTTTGTATTTAGAATCAGAATACTTTGCTGAAGAATAGTTTGAGTGACTTTCAGAGTTTTTTGGCCTCAATAAGGTAGAGAAGCAACACTACTAACTTGACTGGAAGTGGAATAATGGGAGCTAGGTAAGCCTGTTTTGTGTCACTACATGCTGAATACCTTTACCTGGAGAATTACTCGAATTTGTAGTCTAGAGAGTTAGTTCTAAACTTGATTAAGTAAGGCATTGTATCATTTTATTAGTGTAATGTCCTCATTTCATGAATATGCATTTTTGCTTAATGTCTATGTAATACCCTGCTGATAGTCCTTAATGCATGATAATATTTTTCAGATTTAAAGTCTGAACTTTTTTTTTTCTTTTATTCAGCAAAGTTTAAAAAAAAGTTCTTTTCATTTCTTCATATTGAGAGGAAATGATATTCAGTGGTATATCCTTGCCATCAACTTTTGGTTACTCAGGCATCTAATTAATAGACTCTAATATGACTCAAAGTATTAAAATTTGAGTCCTAATGTAGTCCCTGGAATCAGTTAAGTGTATCCAAAAGTTGATTTAGAACATTTAAATTATTCAGAAGAAAAAATATAATATCTGACTTGCATAAGATGAAGTAAATTTATGTGAAGGTACTCACACTTTAAAACTGGGCAGTAATTCACTTATATTCTTAAGCCAATCCTTAATGCCAATCTTAAGCAAACAAATATATTGTATTTTGAAGAAGAAGTGATGCTGTTCTTTAAATTAGAGAATCCAATAAACAAGCAATTTCCACAGCAGTTGAAACTATTTGCTTTCAAATAGAGGTTTTCGTTTTTTTTGTATTTTGAAAGCTGTACATGAGCTTGATTTTTACATTCCTAGATTTCATCTATGGTATGATAATATATGATCCACTAGAAAATTTTTTAAAAAGCAAAGAAACTGCATTAATCCAAGTATGTTACCTTCTAGGACAACATGTAGTAAATACAACGACATTAAAAAAAAAAACAAACCAAAAACAAAAACAAAACCCCAAATATTTTTATCATGATTGAGAGTAA
>JAYDZK010000268.1:20146204-20175183 GCA_034509185.1 Euphonia xanthogaster | reverse complement strand
GAGAGTAATGACATTAAGAAGAAAAGGGATTTAGGTAGTTCCAATACCTTTTGCAGAATATTTAATAACCATCAGTGTTTTATTGAAGTATAAAGACCTGAACGAACCTAAAGTATTTTCCTGAAATATTGAAAATATTTTGCACTTCTGACTGTGCTAAAATTAGAGAGAGATAAAAAAAATAAAAACTTTGCCTATAGTATTCTTTGTATTCTATATGAATGATTTGAAAATCTGTACTAGAAAACACAATTAGTAGACCAGTTCAAGCATGCTAACAATGATAAAAACACATTATTTGAGATTCTGCATTGCAAAAAAAAATGCATAATCTAGCCAACAGTCATTTTTTGACACGTTGTACTTCCCAGTAGGTGAAAGAAAACAAAAACATCTTGTGACAGAAGGAAATATAACACAAACTGATAAAGAAAATCCCTCCAAGAAAACACTTCACAATTGCAAAATCAATTATATGCTAACCAAGCACTGTGAAAATGATTTGCATTGAGCTAATATAACAGGAGTAAAGCCATAATTATTTGCATAACAAATACATTTGTGAAATCTGGAGTTTTCTTGGAAATAGTTTTAGGAAATAGCGTATTTTTGGGAATAGTCTTATTTTGGATGTGTTTTTCAATTTCATCTCATCTCTACTTGGAAATTTAAATAGATGGATCTATAGCAGGGGAGCATCAGTGTTACTGTCATCACAATTGTACTCTCTGACATGAAATATTGAATTAGTACTGAGATGAAAAAAAATTGCCATTATTCATGCTTTGAACCTAAGGTAAAATAGTCTAAAATACCTTGGAATGCTGACAGAAAGTGGTGGTGAAAAACTTCTGATTTCTGAATCTGTTGCAGCACTTAAAATCAAATAGATATGTGTGACCTTGCAGGCTGACAAAAGTAAGCTCGTTGCATTTGTATTAATTGGAAACCAAGTGAACTCAGTGTGATGTTGAGCCCAAACTGCTGTCAGTGTACGTCGACCCTGAGCAAGGCTTGCTGTGTTAGAATGAGTATCACATTAATTCTATTTTCATAGCTGCTATGTGGGAAGAATGAGACACCTTTTATAATCGTTGGTGTTTCTAGAAAGAGTCTTATAATACTTCTGACATTCATGTGTGAAAAACAATGCCTAGAACAGGGCTGTGGGTGGGAGGAAGGGGGCTGAAGTGAAAGAAGTGTGAACAGTGTTATGCTCTTAGGTCTGATGTCTCACAGATGATGCAGCTTCTGTGAGAAGGCAGGATACTCCAGGTCAGACAGCATAACTGGTCTAACCTACGCCAGAGTTCTCTCAGGGAGAAAAGGAATGTCTTGCCATTTAGTGGGTTCACACGATCATACTCAAAACAATTGTTTTATTGTTGGGTTTTTTTGTCTTTTAAGATGGAGGAGTTATGATTGCTGCTCATCAAACCAATTCATATTCTCAATATATAGAGGCAAAGACCATTTTTGCCTACAGCTGTGTCTGTGAATCATTTATATTTGGTGGTTAACCTTTGCTTCTAGTTGTACTTCTTCCTAAAATGGTGATCGTGAGACTTGGCAATATTTTTTGACTGTAGAACCCTGGAAAATTATAATACTCCTGACTCTTCTAACATGTTTTAATGTAGTCTGAGATGCTTGCCTACCACCATGTCAGCCTCCAGCTGAGTCACTGAACAGAATGATCTAAGATTCCATGACTTCTTCACAAGCTTACATTTATAAGATGGTTTGTAGTGAAATCAAGAATCCCTGGATGTCTTGATTTAGATTTTAAGTGCTCGGTACTTAACTGTCATAATTTCCTTAAATAACAAGCCTTAACAGCTCTGGAAATCAGACTACATATATGTAGGTACCAGAGTGTTTAGATAGCCTGAATTCTAGGTAGAGGTAGGAGTAAGATTAATCTTTTTAATCTAAATTGGTAAATGACACTGAGAGGTACCTACATATGTGGTGATTACCAATTACTTCTAAAATGAAAATATTTTGTTAAAATGAAAACTAGAACTGAAATATAACTGTAGTGCAAAAACACTGGGTGAGACACATCAAGCTATTTCATCCAAGATGCCATGGTACATAATGATAGCAGGAACATCTCCTCATATAATCTTTGCTCATGTGGCCAGCACTTTCATATCTGTATGTAAAATCTTTGCCAGTAAATCTTGTCAGGGAAGGGCTCACAACACCTCAAGTAGGAATTACCGCCTCCCCACCTCCCTTGTTGATGGCTAAATCAATTAATCAGGTAATTATGTGAGGATTGAGAAGTATTCTCAATTAATGATCTAATGATTTTTTTCTTTCTTTCTTTGCTCTGGTTTGAACATCATCTTGTTCTGCAAAATGTATTTGTTTGGAAGGAGGTGGTTTGGAAGGAAACAGTCGCTCTAAGAAAATTCAGGTGAAATAATTTTGTTTTTTAAGCAAAACTGCAAAAATGTCGAAGACCATATGAGGCTGAGGCAGAAATCATGTCAGTTAGTGAGAAATTACTACAAAGATTACAGAAAAAAGGCAGAAGAGTTTTACCTCCTGATGAAATAGAAGGAATTATTTAGGATAGGCTGAATGCTTTATCAATGTGCAAATTTATCAAAGATATGAATAGATTCATCGGAAGTCTGTGTGAATCTGTGAGGGTTTTGAAGAACTGTCTATCTTTGGTAATATTTTGTTAACCTTTCTGGAGTGTTGATGTCATTCCCACAATATGTTTGCTCCCAGTGCACACATGAAACTGTTACATGACTAAGAACCAGGACGCTGATTCCACTCGGTTCAGTGTGTTCAGGGAGGGGGTGGGGGAGCCTATTTCCTACAGAACCTCAGAAGAGTGACTTTTAAAACATTATACAATGCAACTTGTGAACGTATACAGGAAATATATACCATGTATAGAGGAATAGTACTACTAAAATCAACACTGCTGCATAATCTGTGCTCCGGACTGTTCTTAGAACTAAAATCTGTCCTTTAAGACACACAGTGCTCAAGACTGAAGTTAGATTACTTCAAAATTGATTATTAATTGTATTTGGGGACCTAAGAATTCTTTTAGAAATAAGTGTAAGAAAGATCTTTGATGAGTAGGAGCAGTATTTTTTTTTCATCCTGAATTTACTGCTGCAAAAGCAGAGGTATTTGCTAGAGGATGCACAGCATTTGGTTTGTGTACTTTGGGGTGAGCATTTGGAATAGCCACTGTTACTTCTTTTAAATACAAGCATGTATATGCCAGATCAGCCCTGTAGGTTTTTCTTGAGTGAGCAATGCTGGCAGGTGACTGCTTTGCCCTTCAGGCTGCACCCTGGGCCTCCCTTCACAACCCATTCATGCATTCTCTGATGTCAGTGCTATTTAAGATTAAGGACATGTTTAAGCATGATGCTGGATCAGAGCTTCAGTGCAGTGCCAGCACTCTGTGCAGCAGAGCACGGTGAAATGCTCTGCTGTGGAGCATGCTGAGAGGAAGAGAGGTGTGGTGAACACAGTAACAAGGATATTATTCTTTGATTCTGTTTACCAGGTGAAGCCTCACCTGTGCTGAATGACTTGTCAGTAGTACATCTGTGTGCACTCCTGGGATGCAGCCATAAGCACTTTACCAAAGTCCAAATCATGATTAAACTATATTTAGATGTGTTGTAACATTGTGAAAACGTTGTTTGGGAGTTCAGAAATTTTAATTGGCTATTCAAAATTTGCATATTGTGTTTTTTTATGTGCCATTTATGATTGCATCCTATTCCTTTCTCATTCATGTTCTAGATTCCATCAAAAGTGTGTATATGAGGCAGGGAGGTGTACAAAGTTCTTTTAAAAATAGTTAAGATGGGAAGGTAGGTGGGGAGAAGTAATATTTTCACAGGGCTTGTGGTTAACAGGGTTTGTTGTTGTTTTGTGTTGGTTTTGTTTTCCCACCAGCAGAACGATTCCTCTCCGTGTGTAGCATCCAGGTAATTCAGCTGGCTGTGATTAACTCGCATCACTTGGTGCCTTCAGACTGTAAGACATATCATGGTTCAGATGAAGACTCTATACCTTTAGTTGTGGTATCTGTTTGGAACAACCTAAGCATCAGTAGGGGAGTTCTAAAGATTGCTTTGCACCTAGGATGAAATGCAAGTTTAAGGTAAGTGATGCAGAAAGGCTCATGTTCATGTAACAGCCAGATAAAAACTGAAAGGAATAATAGAGTGGTTTAAAAACAGTTTTCCTAGATAAAAGCACCTTTGTGGCAGCTCCCATGCTCCAGAGAACGCAACGAGATGTATGGCATGGGGAGAGTGTCTGAGAAAGTAAAGTTCCTCCAGATACCTTGAGAATGCATGTCTCTTCTGGGCTGGCTGCTTCTCCCTGTTTGTTTTTTGCCTATTAAAAGTCCTATAAGCAATGCAATGTTGGAATTTAGCTGCATCCTATCTTGCTATCCAAATTCAGAAAGAATATATGTAGTGTTTTTTTAATGAATGGTTCTCTTTTTCTTAATAAAAAAAAAAAAAAAGAAAAAACCAAAAGGCATACCTGAGTAGTTATGTAAAAATATAGATGAAAGCTGTGGTGTTGTGGGCTTAGAAGTTAAAGGGTGTGTGAAGGTACTTAAAGGTAATGAAGGTATTAAGCCAAGTTTTGAACACCTTCTCCCAGCTCTGGACTAAATTTGTTGTTCGCAAAGCATGTGTCTCTTCTGTAGTGATGGATTTGTATTTTGTTTAAGCTCAATATGTCAAGGACTATGGATAATAAAAAGAAAAAAATAGAAAGGAAAATGATTCCTTTCATTATTGTAAATCTGGTAATCTAGTTTCCCTTTACTGTGTGAATGTTAGAGGTCAGATGTGTGCAGAGAGATGTGAATATCAGCCGAGTCAATGCAAATTATATCCACAGACTGAAATTCCACTCAGATCAGATGCAGTTTCTAATCCTTTAGGTAAAACAGATGAGATAGTATATTTTTTTTTGTGACCAATATATCTATGTTTTGTGGACAGTAAACTTTCCAGGGTAGGGTCCTTTTTTTTCATAGTGGAAGGCCTTCTTTAATACTTTTGAATAGTATTTTTCCAGTGGATCTTGTAGTGTATATCCATTGGAGATTGCTTTCAAAGTTATATCTAGAGACACATAGCAAGGAGTAAAAGGCTATTCAAAGGCAGAATTAATAAATTCTGCAGCCACACACTGTGGGACGTCACTAAATTAATAAGAAATTAACTATTCTCTTCCAAGAATTGCATGGGGGCAGAATTCACAGCCTGTGTTGGGATGTGCATATTTCCTGCTTTCAGTTGCTTCTGTGTGTGGCTAAAAAATGGAAGATCATCATAAACAACAAATAATGTGTATGCTACATGTGCTGTTATGTATTTTAAAAGTATTTTTTTCTCTTTTGGTTATCCTAAAGGTCATTTGGTCAATTTTAGTAAATGTGGTTGATAAATAATGATGACCCAAATGCCACAGGGTGTAAAGATTATTTATTTCTCAAGGAATATAATAACCTATTACACAAATGTGTTTTGATTGGAAAGACAAGTTATTGACAGAAAAATGCATGTATAAAACAAGAAGTAATGTTTATTTGGCAAATTTTGTTTTTATAATTAAGCCATCTGGTGTATCTAGTGAGACTATACAAATGTCAGTGTATAGTTTTCCTAGAAGCCCATGTTCACAGAATACCTGCAGCGCTTATTACCAGAAAGTTCTCAAGGTATGAAAAAGAAGAAATGATTTCCAGAGTAGATGCAGTGCTCTGAAATGAATAGATAACAAAAAGTACCTATTCAGTGGGTTAGCTACAGGTGGTTTGACTATAAACCAAGGAAGGCTGAGTGACACCACGTGCTCTGTGAATGACCCATAAATCCTTCCATTACACGTAGCTGGCTAAAACACCAGACTTGTCCCCCTTAGGTATTTGAGTCTGTGCCTGTTGCTTTGATAAAGAAGAATTGTTTCAGTGTAGTATTGAGCTCTAATACAAGGGTAAACAGCAAACTACAGGTCGTACTGAGAAGCCTAGCATGCCAGTTAAATGATATGAGGAGAACAGAACAGATTTTATACATGCTCAGTAATTTTGATATTTAAAAATTATTACTTGTAATAGTCAGGTAAAGTTGATGTTACTACTAATTTCATTCTTTTCTACAAGAAAAGTTTCTGAACCTGGAAGTTCTGGTATCGTTAAGATCTGGATTTAGTTCACAATCCAAATATGCTTTCCCCTAAATATTTTGTTACAATGTATACCAAGGAAAATTAATGCAAATAGAGTATTTAATACTGCAAAACTCAAATTCTTTACTGCCTTGCATTTGTAGCTGAACTTGCACATACATTTCATTTTATCTAGCTGTGATGATTAGAACAGTTTGAAAAAATAAAGTCTGAAATTTCTATGCTGAAGAATCAGACCTTATTTGTTTATAGATATAAATAGCTAGTTTGAAAATAAGCTTCAAAACTCAAAGGCTGTCATAAGGGCAAAGCAAATCTCTTTGTATCTGCAATATTTAATTAAGTGTGATAATTCTTCTTCCATTCCATATAATAACACACAATCTGGGGGAATTTCTTTGGTGTTCTCAGATTGCTGACATTCTACAGATACTCATTATTTAAATGAACTCTCTGAATAGAAGATTTGAACTATGACCACTGTGCTTTCACAAGATATTTTGTACCTGATATTGAACTTAGTGTTGTTCCAGTGAGAAATAATATGGTACTGTTGACGATAAATTATTTTATTTTAATCTAACATTTAATAACTATAATGTTTCACTTTTCATCTTAGAAAGGATAGAACCCTATAATCATAAAATGGTTTGGGTTGACAAGGACTTTAAGGATCATCTAGTTCCAATGCCCCTGCCATTGACAGGGACACCTTCCACTACACCTGGTTGTTCATCCAACCTGTCCTTGAACACTTTCAGGAATGGGAATTCTTTTCTGGACAACAAGTTCCAGTACCCCACCACCCTCACAGTAAAGAATTTTTTCCTTCTGTCTCATCTAATCCTACTTTCTTTCAGTTTAAAGATATTCTTCCTTGTCTTATCACTACATACCCTTATGAAAAGTCCCCCTCCATCTTTCTTTTAGGCCCTCTTTATGTACAAGAAGGTCACGCTGAAGTCTTCCAAGAGCTTTATCTTCTTCAGGCTCTTTGCTTGTCTTCATAGGAGAAATGCTCCATCCCTCTGGTCAACAGAAGTGTGTCTGCTGGACACACTCCCATAGGTCCATGTCCTTCTTACATTGGGAATACCAGAACTGGATGCCTTACTCCAGGTCTCACATGAGCAGAGTAGAAGGGGAGATTGACCTCCTTTAATCTGTTGGCCACGCTGCTTTTGATGCAGCCCAGGATACATTTGACTTTTTGAGCTGTGAGCGCTCATTGCTGGGTGATGTCCAGTCTCTCACTCACCAGCACCCCAACTCCTCAGGACTGCTCTTAATCCATTCTTGGACCCTTCTTTTAATCTATTCTTGAATTGGGATTGTCCTGATCTAGGTGTAGGACTTCCCACTTGGCCTTGTTGAACTTCATGAGGTTCATATGGGCCCACCCCTCAAGCCTGTTAATGTCCTTATGGATGGCATCCCTTCCTTCCAGTGTGTCATCTGCACGACACAGCTTGGTGCCATCAGCAAACTTGCTGGGGATGTGCTCAGTGCCACTGTACATGCCACCCACAAAAATGCTAAACAGGGCTGGTGCCAAGCCCAGAGGGGTACTTCAGGAACACCTGGGGACCATCACTGATCTCCATTTGGACATCAGTCACTGACTATAACTATAAGAGATTTGATATGATCAGCCATAAGCAGAAAAGAACTCACCTGAATACAATAATTTGTATGTTCAGTTCTTAGTACTTAAAAAAAAAATCCTTGCCAAAAGAAATCTTTATTGTAAGCACAGTATTATAACTGTCATATAAGAGGGACAGTTATTTTTTATCATTAAAGATATTTCAAAAGGAACATTGATTTCAGATACTTTAAGAAGTTGAGACTGAATAGCTGTTGCTCATCTTTTTGAAGATTTAGCAGCTGGAAAATATTGACTTTTTATGATTCTTATAGAATGAATTTGACCAGCAGATTTTTCAAGGAATCTTCTATTAACCTGAGATTTCAGCCTCCTTCTGAATCCTGATGATTTTTTTTTGTATTCTTAAATTTTTCTGACACCTCTCTATTGTTGTACTGAAATGGAAAAAAGCACAACAAAACACCTAAGCCTCCCATCACCCTCTACTCTGCCAAAAAAACCCAAACAACCCCCAAAACATCAATCCTCTTTATTGTTCTCTCTTTTAGAGAGTTACACTTTGGCTTTCCATAAAAGTACTTTTCTATACCAGGGTATACTTTTCTAAACTTTATTATAAAATTCCATATGATTCTTAAAGGGAGAAACAACTGTATAAATATAGGTTTAGGCCTTTACCACCTTTATATTCAAATAATATTCAGGTATTTTATTCTGTACTTCACTTGCCAACCTTCAAGTTCCAGTTTTCCCACTTGAGTAATCTGTTCATCATGGCCCATCTGTCATAACTTCAGGCTGAGAACATGTCTTGAACCAGAAGAATCACTCGTGCATCATGTTTCTGGTCTTTGTGTCTAGCATGCCCATTTATTGTGAGACCTACCTGGGGCTTCCTGACTTGCTTATCTTCTTGGGGATATGTGTTTGAAAAGCTATGAGCTTTTCCATATGCTAAGGCAGTAAGTTCCGATTTACTTTCCTCTGAGTAGAGATCTTTAAAGGACTTTTCACAGATTATACCTTATGCAGTTCTCTGTCATTTACTATACATTTGGAGCCAACAAAATGAGTCCAGATAAAAAATTAAAATCTTCCCCAAAGCACTTCATGTTGATTTTTAATTATGAAGTGTGGCTTGTAAAACTGGGATTAGAACCAGTTTTCTCCAGTATAAGCAGGACAGCTCTTTGCATAGGAATTCCCAAACTGGTTTGTTTTCCACTTAACAACCAATGGAGTATGTTGTGTATGCCACAAAGGAGTGTTTGCATAGCAGCCATCCTCAGCAGAGCATGTTGATTGTCAGGGCTGTAACAGCTGCGGTATTTCTTCCAGCAGCTCAGAGAGCAGAACTTTCTGCAAATGAGCTGCCATAAACCCCTTCAGCTGTGCACTCTTGATGCTGACTCCTTCCCAGAGCAAGCCACAGTATTAGTAGTAGTTACATGTCCATTTCTGTCACAGGTCCATTAGTATCATTTTTGTGTCCAAGATGAATTCACACCACCTTTGTGGAAATTTTTTTGCCAGTAAGATGAGTTTTGTGGTCCTCTATGTGGTGTGTCATCTTTCAGTGACTTTCTGCTTTCAGAAGTCTATCAGCTTGGATATTACTAGAATATACCTGTATGAGATATTGTGAAAAGCTTGTTTGAACTCTTTAGTTAAAGGTAGAGAGTGAGAGATAAGATGTAGGATGTTTGGTACCAAGGAGACAGACTTGTTCCAAATACTAAGGTTCTTATCAGTGTAAATGACAGCAGGGTTTGCTATAAACAAAAAAAAAAAAAAAGTTAACATCATAATAAAATGATAAATTATTTATTTATTTTCACACTTTGAGCTCCAGAGCAAGCTCTGGACAATGTCCATAATAGATTCCCCTTCTCTATAACCAAGAACAGAAATTTGAAGTGGTTACTATTTGTAAAATTTCTTAGGAAAGAAAAATTAAGAAAATCAGTCTTGAGTTAAAATTTAGTTTAGTTTTGTTTTTTTTTTAAATCATTGTCCAGCAAAATACTACAAAAAAACTACTCTTCAAAATCCTAAAATGCTACTAACAATTTAGTAGTTAGAACAGAGAATATTTCCCTTTTTATCAAGTTATTTTTTCCAGTAATCTTGAGAATTTGGTCACAAAACTGGAGACGTGTGTATCTACCCTCCTGACAATCTTTGCTCTTCAAAGTGCTGTCTTTTATGTCTACCTGTGCAAGTCTAAGATATCTTTTATTTGAAAGCAAATTGAAGATGAAGAATCTAGCTGAACATTTATTCACTATCGAGCAGCAGAACAGACAGACATTATCATATATTCGTTAAGTAATTAAACATGACACCTTCAGGGCTATATGTAACTTGAAAGCGCCACAATGGAAATTAGATAGATGCAACACCAGTTAGTGGTAGAAATGCAAAACATGCTCTATAAAGAAATAAAGTTACATTCTTATATGACATAAAAGGCAGGTGGCTTCCCAAATCTATTAGAACCTCTGCCTCTTATGAAAAAAATATTGCTTTAAATGATGCCCCAGCTAACAGGAGATTAAGCATAAAGACTATCCAAAACTTATTTTAAACACTTTGGTTATGGTTGCAGATCTATAGTTTGTTTTCTGAATTGTTGTACAAAGGGTATAACCACGGAAGTGATGGCCAAAACAGTTGTAGCAAAAATGTAAATGCAATAGCAATTTCACAAACTCAAGAGGAATTTGTCTCTGGGAGGTAATGAAAAAAAAAACCCAAACTGTCCTTACCGAACAAAAAAAATAATAAAAAGCTTGGAGGTATGGCAAATCAAATTCCCTTCTTTAAAATAACCATTTTAGAGAGTTTTGCCAGCTGTTCTAGTTATATTTCCAGTCTTGTCTTCTCTCTCAGATATACTACCTGAAATCAGTTTAAAATATTAATTTGCTTAACATGTAAACAAGCAAGCAAACAGGAACCAATAACCAAGCTTAAAAGGTAGGTTTCTGGATTGCACAGACATGTCAGATTGCCATCTGGTAAAAAGATGCTATATTTATTGCTTTCTACTTTTTTGTCCCTATACTTCTCAGAGCAGATCAATGCCATATGCTTGTTTGCTTCTTAATGTATAGGGAAATATATACAAAATGGAAAGGAAGTTATTTTTGCTAGATGCTCAATGAGAATTAAAGTGCCTCAGAAACAGCTAGGTTAAAGCTCAGTTCAAGAATCTAAGTAGATGTATCTGTGTGGCAGAGGATCGGCATCTTCATTTTCCTTTCCAGCTGAGATTTTACTTACTTGATTAGCATGATGGTAGTCTATATAAGCTTGTGAGAAGTCTATATATGCTAAGGGATGGTCCTTAGAATTCTCCAGTAAATTCTATTTTACCATCTGTTTAAAGTTTGCCCAAAAGTTTGCATTTAGATAATGCACTTAAAAGCACAACACCCCATTGGAGTGCATGACTCATAAAAGCAGTGCCTGCAGTTTAATTGGAGTTTAATTCCCAGCTGTTTTTTTAAATCTTCACATACAGTGTGTTTTGTAATGGGAATCTAGATATGCTTTTAAGATTTTTCTTATTAATTTCTCCTCCTTTTCTTAAGTTGTGTCTTGGTGTGCTATAAGCTGCTTGAAAGCCTTATTCACTTAAGTCATGACTATAGAATAAACACTCAAGTCAAACAGTGTTATATCTGACAGGAATCTGACTAGTTTTAATTAAGATACACATAAGTAGAGATATTGTGCTATCTGGAATCTCTTATACACCAACAGCCTTTTAGACCATACTCCTGTCCCCAAGAATTGAGAAATTTAGTGACTCTGTCCCTGGGTGCCTGTAAAAATGACGAACTTTAAAATCTGTAGAACAGGATTTTGAAAAGCCACAGGAGGTTATTAGCCAGTGCTATTTTAAAATTTATTTCCCTTTCAGTTTGGGGTGAAGGTTCTACTTGTAACATAATTAAACACGGCATTATGCTTTCTTCCTGACACATATTGACAGAATGTGGGAAATTGAACAAGACTGGCAGAAATGACAATAGGGATTTGTCTAAATTTCACTGCAAACTTGTGTCAATAAAACCAAGATATATTTTAAATAAGTTTCCAAGGGACATCACAAGCTCTTTTAGCTGAAGAAGATCTTTATTTTGGCAGGAAAATTAATTTGCCGTAAAAATAGATGTTAAATTACTGGCTAGCAAACTTAGTCAAATTATTGGTTGCTTTTTCTTTTAAATATAAATATAGACTAACTATTTCTGGGTTCACATGAAATTTCTAATATTAAGATCCTGGATATCACTTTGAACTTACTGAAGATATGATAAGAGAAGTTTTGCATTCCTTAATATGTGTGCATTGGAAGATGTAATTTGAAACTATGGGCACCTTTCAAGATTGGTATGGATTTGATTGCCAACTTTAAAGTGTTGACATTGATGACCACAAAAGTTCACTGCTATCTTTGTGTCTTTTTATACTTATATATGTTTCAGGAAAGTAACACTTGCTTTGCCTGTGCATCGGTAAAAACAAACTTGTAACTAGTCTGGTCAAGCTAATGCCAGGTTAATGAAACTTCCTGAATCTATGGGATGGGGTTGCAGCCTGGATCAGATACAGCTGCCTTCTTTCCAAAATGTGTCTGCTTGAGAAGGTAATGAAGCCATGGCTTTTCAAAGTACTGATGGATATTCAAATCTAAGATATTCAATTCAGATAAAGGACACCGGGATCCGTGCCTGTTAGATTTTAGATACATTTGCACATTTCTCTGGAGAGAAGTTACATGGCAGCTGAATAAGTCATATTGATATGTCATAGCTATGACAGTTTAGGATGATGTCTGTCTGTGCTTGCTATTAATTTCTCACATTCATTTTCATCATTTACCCTATGACTAATAATAAACCTGATTCAGTTAGTGATTCTTTGCAGACATTGAAATATGAAGCTATTGTCTGCATCTGCTTGAAATTATTCCAAGGCTCCCAATCCAATTATTCCAGTCCTTAAGGTTTATATGGATTAGGAAGATCCTGGAATGTCTGGAACCATAAGAACTTGACTTGTTCATCTTTTTCACTTCTTCTAGAGGAAAAACTTGCGATGCAGAGTACTACATAAGAAAACATGGTATAGTTTCCCAGATAGATGGAGAATGGCAGGTGATCATGCATTTTTATTTAAACTACTCGTTCACAGGAATTCTCATGATTATATAAAATGACAGTCTCCAGGATAGATATAGATCATGGCTTCTTTTAAAGTAAAAGTGCTTTTTACTAAAATGCATTTAATCTTTCATGTTAGAAAGTTCCTTAAGTAATACAGTCTAATATATTTATAATTATTACTTCATAACAGATTCTTACATAAATGTCATGAATGATTGGTTTAGGTCATTTAAAGAAGCACTGGCAAATTCAGTTTAATACAAATTTCCAATAACAGGAAAAAGTTTTATGGCAATGTTCACTCTATTACTTATTAGATATCCCAAGTTATCCCCCGAGTTTCTTGTAAGGTCAAGGGAAGAGGTATTGCCTTATTCATTACTCAGAGCTGAGGACTAAAGAGAATTCCTGAGACTTTAGAGCAGCCTGAGGAGGTGGGGAAACACACCACCCCAGTGATTCGTGACATCTGCTACAGAATTCAACACATGATCCTAATTGCTCATCTTCCTACTTAAGTTCTACCCACCCTGTGAAAGAAGACAGAAAATGGGCTTAAACATTGGCTCTACTACTGGAAAATTTTATAAAGACTAAATAAGTACCTACTTGTACAGAAATTTTTAAAAATAGTCACACATTATGAGAGGCAGTCTGGGACAGGGGGATCGGGGTGGGGAAATGGGATCAGCTGAAGAGTGGGAATATCCCTTCTTGTTATTTGGTGCTTCTAGCCATCCATCAATATCACTGCTGCCTTTACTAATATTCCTCACTGCATTGCTTTTAATTTGCAGATAAAATGAATTGGTCAGCAGAGATCAAAAATACCCTGCAAGTAGAGATGTGCACTTCTTATTTCAATTACAGATTTTGAAGAAAGCACTGGTATTGTGCAAAGAGGAACTTTTGAAAGCAAGTTCTGCATACAGATAATAGATATTTTGGATGGATTTTTGAACATGGCATTTACTGCCTGAGGAGTGAAAGGTTGGGAAAAGTGATTAGACAGCAGATTACTGTCCTATTTACTGGTGACATCAGACTGGAACCAAAAGAATTCCTGTGAAACTTTTGAAGACTTAAGACATCTATTACATGAGATAATGAGTTTATGGGTGCACAAGAGAGACACAACTTTTGAGCAATTTAAAGTACAGGGAAAAAGACACCTGCTAGAGGATGCTAATGATGAAAATTACCTTGTTGCCATCCCAATATGTTCTCAGCCCAATAACATCTTGTAATAAAATAGGTGGACCATTGATATTTCCTGCTTATAAACTGTTTCCAAAGCTTCCCAGCTACTTGGTAAATCTTTCAAATCATCATCAGACTGTGAACCCCATATAAGAAGTGAAATCCTTCTGAGGTGTAGTTATCCTGAACTCAGGGCCTCCAGATTTTTTGTCTCTTTTAGGAAAGTACTCCACTCTTCCTCTTCCATCCCTTTACCTGAAAATGGGTTTTATTTAGAATCGAGATAAATTAAATCATTTTTTTTTCTAGGATGGGAATTTGTTTTGTGGGATATTGTTTTTGTAGGCAATGCTTCAGTTTTACTTTATCTATCCCACTGCTTGAGGGACACAGTATGTTACCATTTCATCCTTCAGATACTGCCCATTTTAAGGAAATATTTTTGGCCTGTGAAGGCATTTCTTGCTGAAGGGGCATACGAAAATGCAGTTGAGACAGCTATCATGTGAATGAAAATATCAACTGCCTGTTTGACATCAAGTAGAACATTCTTGTTCTATACCTGAAGACTTTCTGTAAATGAAAGATTGGATTAACCCGCTGTAATAAATGTAGGGTGCAGAGATAACATGAAGGAGCTGTTCAGCAATGTGACTCTCCCACATTTTGTTCCTGTTGCATGGGTTATTAGCCAGGTGGTTTCTGTTTGTCAATATTCACTGAAAATCTATCCTTTAAAATCTGAAAATGCAGACTTCCTGTATATTTTCATCTCAATATGGTGACATGTATGATATTGTTATTGCTGAACTTGTTATTGATTCTCTGTTGTCCCTGATTCAGGTATTTTCACAGAGCTGAAAAAACAGAAAATAGATTATTTGGCCAAGAAAAATACATTTCTATAGAAATAACAGTGTTCAGAAAATTTGAGGGTAGTTAATAATGATCTGAGTTGACTATAAAACCAGATTCCAAAGTACTATGTTTTCTCATATCACAAGTGACTCTATTAAAGGAGTAGATCTTTCTTTTCATGAAAATGTAATTTTTGCACTTCTTTATATATTGCGGGTTGAAGAATAAATTAAGTGTTGGGATTTCTCTCTTTCTCATAGAAGGTAGCAAAAAGTAGCAAAAAATATTTGGATACAGTTTCCATAAAACTGGTGGGCTTGTTCTTTGGGATATCCTGTGGCTTTTAATCAGAGGATCACTTGATGCCCACATTGATCTCTAGATCAGGCACAGCTTGCATGTGTGTGCACATGCTGCTTCCTATAACGACATGAAGGTGGTAGCAGTTGGGCAGCATATGCTGCTAGTCTGCTGCATGGCTACACTGAATTTGCCCATTAAAGCTGTGTGTAAATAGAGCTCAGCGTGGATTGATGGGTCTGGATGTTTTCTCACAACACATGGCTATGGATTTCCAGGTATTTTTATGTTTTGCTTTCTGGTTGGGTTTTGTTTTGGGCAGTTGAGACACTTAATCTACTTCTGATTGAATTCATCCTGTAACTGTAAGGAGATGCTGTGAAAAAATCATAATCTTCTTTAGGGTTAAACTATTTTGATACCTGATATACCATATTACTGAAAAAATACCTAGCTGGAGTTTTTGTGAAATTGCTTTTAAAACTAATGGAAAATATTATATTAATTCCAAATGAAACCTAAAGCCAAACATTTGTAAGAAGTAGGAGTTGCTTCTGTTTACTAATATATCTGCACAATTTTTGTAGTGTTTTTCTTCTTAGAAATTATGGTAAATGCTGTACAAATTCACAGGTAGCTAAAAAATGTGTTCTAATTTCTTAAGTACTTTTCTCTATATTTTTTCAAATTAGAGAATTTCTTTTTTTTTTCCTTGACTTGTAATTGCCTTGCTTTCTTACTGTGATTACTAAATTTTTGCCTTTATTTCATTAATCAACATGACAATCTTTGATGCCTTGCTCTGTACTTTATGAAGTCATTTGAAGCAAGTTGAAATGAAAACATTAAAAAGACAGTATGGGAGGGATCCACAGTAATATAATACAGTTTGATAGTATTTTATATCTACTCTGATTCATTGAGCTTTTATTCTATCATGAATAATTGTTGAATGATAGCACTGAGTCATTTTGAAGTATTCACTTTTCTAGCTGACTGTGAGGGCAGACTTAAATTGTGGGGGTCCCAGAGAAGTGGGGATGATATATGCCACACGACCCTGACAAGTTCTGTCTTTGAGAGTGTTAATGAGTTCTCATCTTTTCTTTACCACCTTACAGAACTGTAAAAATCATGAGAGGTCAGTGTACAGCAATCAGGAAAAATGTGGGACAGGAGGAGCATCAGGGTCAAGTATGCAGTCAACCATGACAAAAGCACTTTATTTAAATTATAAAATGTTATCTGAATGGCTGGAAATTTATACATTGACTACAACTAAAATTCAGCTTACTGCCTGGAGTTTATGCTGATTAGAAACTCTTAATGATCATTTCTTTTAAATTAATGATCATCTAGAAGACCAATGGTTCAGTCTCTGACAGGGACAAAACTAGGCTGCCCAGCAATGCTTAGCCCTCTTAATAGAATATGGATTATTTTTATGGATGCTACAGTTTTAAGCTGGTATCCATAAGGCATAGCTAGAAGCCAGATTCCATTACTTTAACTCTTTTAATTGCCTGTGTGATCTGTCTGCATTCTCTCTTTCTGGTTGTGGGGACTATGTTGGATCAGCCCCTTCTAAAATCTGAATTTGTTCCGAAGTACTGCAGAGCTCTGTATTTTAGTACTCATGCCCATGCTGGAGGAAGAAAAGTCTGCTAGAAAATTACTGTGGTAAATGAGCAACTAAATTAATCAACTTTCTCATCATGACAAACAGAGCTTCCTGCTTCAAGTGTCTACCTTTACTTTTTATAAAAATGGGGAAAGAACCAGACTCTCATAATGCTGCAGTGAACTCTCAGGCTCATCTCACTGTAAATTTTAAAAAGGTCTTAGAGGGCCACAGTGATGCTAAAATTCAGTGACCCTTGCTTGAGCAGTGATAACATGAACTAATACTCCACTGCCAGCCTATCATGAGGAGAATGGACTCTCCTGCTAGCTTCAAACCTCAAGGGTTTCAAAATGGTTATTATCAGTGTGTAGAGTTTTCTTTTGCAAAACAGAAATATGCAATTACTTCACAATAATAGAAAGATGGGTATTCATTGAAAATACTAAAACAACGAAGAAATCAGCAACGGTTTGTGGCTCAACTCTGTTTATTCTCTACCCCGCCATCTCCCTGTATTTAATTACTCTGTTCCTCTGCTTTGCCATTTACACCATCAGTGTTTGTGTAGTGAGAGCACAACCTCATCTACCTTGCTACCTCATCACACAGCTGTATATTTTAGAATAGAGCTTTGGAAATGTAGGTTCTGCTGTTCAGATGGAGTGAGGTTTGCTCTCAATCCAAGAGAAAAGGGAAGAGGATTTTTTTGTGATTCAAGTTCCCAGACTGTTTCCCAGTGGGACAGTGTATCCAGACTCCAGGCTTGAGGGACATCAATAGTTAAGCCTTCATTTTAAAGGATTATACTTGGCATTTAGACAGATATTACTGTATATGAATTTCAAAATCATTAACACTTAAAAATTAACACTTAGATCATTACCACTTAGAAAATCTCATAGTAGTCCTGAGAGCGATTACTATATCTGCTTTGTTGAGAAAATGAAGCACACAAGTGGACAGTCAAATGCAGCATTAGTACAAAATGAGTGCACCAACTAAGAAATCAGGGTTTAAGAGTGTAGTATTTCTATACCTACTCTCAAATAGGGATTAATTTCTCCCTAAAGAGACCAAAATTTAAAGTTTTAAAAGTATTTCCTGTGTCTGTGCTGTTCTTTTAAAAGTATTTTTCTGTGTGTCTGTACTGAGCTAAATGTGGCTTTCATTCAGACTTCCTAAATATCTACATATTTCTCTGTAGATAGTGAAAGCAGAATGTATTTTGTAGTGAATACAATATATGTCAAACTTAGTTGTTATGCCACCAAATTTCTATTTTGAACTGACTTTTAAAGATAACCTTAGAAGCATCCATTTCCTGCCTCACTTTAAAGTATGTTCAAATCAAAGTATAGAGTATTTTTTGCCTCCAATGGAAAGGTAGCACTACTTCTTCCACTGCCTACAGAACAGTAAATGTTCATTAGATAATGAGAAAGCTTTATAGTCAGTATGGTGAGTAAAAGGGAGAGGTTTGCATCATGCAGTTGATTCTTTGAATTTACTTTGGGGTAACTGTGGGGAGATACTGCTACTGAGACAGCCAGTGTCATCTCAGCTTTTCTAAATATCAATTAGACTTTAACAGAAGGGAAGAGAATGCAATATAATGCATTACAATACAGTCATACAGTTGCCTGTTTCCATTGCACCTTGGAAAACAAGAGAAGTGAAATGGCATGTCAAGCATGCTGTGAGAAGCAAGAACAATGAGCCAGCTTTGCCTCTGGGTGTACGTGGAACTGAAGACAAATAGCGACAACACCAGGTGTACTCCTTACACAGCAGAGAGCGTGCAGGGCTGTATGTTCATGGTAATTTGCATTCATGGAGCTCTGTTGATCCAAGGTGATTCATGCAAATGTCCATAGGGTGGCTATGGGTGTTACCTGAGGTCGGGAACCATAGGAGAGGACCAGCAGCGTTATGAGGCTTGGAAGGCTTCAGTTCAGTTCCCATCTGTGCAACAGAGTTGAGTTCAGTTCCAGTCTCTGGCTTGAGACAGGCAATTTCATCTTGTTTGACTCTTATTTTTTTCTGGAACTGTATCAACAAGTATTAGTCTTATTTTTGTGTTCCTTCTGTGAGGGCTACCTCCCATACCAGAAGGGATATCACCAGACTGTGTCACAAAAACAAACCCATCACACCACAAAAGCAGAAAGAGGAGTTCGTGTATCTAGGAAATCTTTCACTCCTTACATGTCATGCATCTAAACCTGGAACTTAATTTGATGTTACCTCTGCAGGTTCCTTTAACATTTTACAGCTCTTAGTTTGATCAGTATTTCACTTAGTTTGATAGCATTTCACTATCTTTATACATTCTACTGAACTATCACTAATAATGCCTAACAGCTGCATCTGAATGGTTTCCAAACCTTTAATTATCTGGCAAGAAGAACTGAGTTGTTCAGCATTAGACTAGTTGCCTAAATGAAATATGTAAACAGTATGTCCTACTCGCATGATTTTTTTTTGTACTCATAATTGTCTGACTTGTGTTTTTGAAAGCACTATATTCAGTTTAAAAAACAGACGTGTTAAAAGAAAATCTTCTAATGCAGGAGGTAGTGATTATCATAGTAAATTCAATATTGCTTGAAGTATCTCTATAAAATAAAATTTTATATATATTTACCTACACATACTGTCAACATTATTTAAAAGTCTCTAGACTGTTATCTAAAAGTGATTTTATTCCAGCTGTTCTCATCTAACTTTGAAAAAATCCCAACATAAACTTTCAGTGACTGTATAAAAACAGATTTCTACTGTATTTCTATTTAGGAAGGAAATCAAGTATTTACTGTTTGTCACCTGTGTGAATATCTGATCTAACAGTCAAGAAACCCAAAGGTGAAAAGAATGGCTGTTCTCTAGGTTTGCATAATTTAGTACAGATAGCATTCCTCTGCTCTGAACTTGAAATTAAGGGTGTGCACACCTTACCGCGTAATAGAAGCAGACTCTCCTCTTGTATAGCAGCTGCTTCTTTGGAGGTGACAAATGAAATAATATATCAATTTCCAGAGATTTCCAGTTTTTAAAAACAACAGGGCAGATATACAAATGTGTTTCGGCATGCAGGAAAAGAGTATTAGTCAAGAATCAATCTTAATTATTTCATCAAGGTCTTAGACGAAAGTTGTTGTTTTGGATCTTCCTTAAACCTCTCTGGTTTCCTGTCTGGTTTAATCTGACTAAATAAATTTGATAATATGATCCTTTTGTACTGAAAATCTGAAATTTTTACTCATTCTCTGCCATGAACTTGAACTAGTATGAGCTTAAAGACCCAGCTTTAAGGAAACAAGAAACTTATAGATACATTCAGTTTGCAAAAAATATATTGAACATATAATTTATATTGACTTAGCAGTTACAGTAAGATCTACTATATTAATCTGTTGTTCATTATTCTCTCTTTTATTGTTATTTTTCAGGTGCTAGAACTTATGGTTTATATTTTTATGGTGGCTACTGCCTTTCAAACACAATTTATTTCTTAAAGACAGTCTTATATTAGATATTTTATTAATATAGGAAATAATTGTTTTCTTCTGTTAAATTGTAGTAAGAGACTCTAAAAGACAAAAAATAGGAAGCAGAACAAAAGAAGCCCATCAAAAGTGATATAGCAGAAATATATAGAGGTAGCATTTTTATTTAAGACTGATTATATTTCTGCTTGGAAAATAAGAGATTTTTCCAGATGTGATAAAAAGAAAAAAGGTTATTTTGTTTCAGTTGATTGGAAACTTCCAAAATAGAAGAGACTAAAAAGTTAATCAAATGCTATTATATGCAGAATATTTTACCATTACAATGTTTAATTCTGTGCTATGGCCCTTGGTTCCAGTATATTTAACATATTTTTATTCCTCAATACATCCCTTGTCAATTTTATTTTAGAAGCACCAAATAAAAATGAAAATGAATTTTCCTGGAAAACCTACATATACACACCCTTTGTGTACTCTGGAATGTCTCCCCTTTCTAACCAAATTAAGGTGCTTGGTCAAATGTGGGGAGTAATGGTGAGTGCAGCACAATTAACTTATTTGCACCAATTGACATCTGGGCAGCTCTGAGGGAGTCCTCTGGTCCTTTCTTCCTTCGGACATTTTCATCTAATAGGTTGACACTTTAGGAAAATTATGATTTCTGCCTTTTTTAATTTTTTTTTTCCCATTAAAGTGCTTTTGATACAGATCAATGCATCTGAATGTCCCTTAATTTTTAATGGTGCGGCAATGTTAGACACTGGCAGCTGGAAACCTAAATTGAGCAGATGACAGGAAAGTAATGGACATTTGCAACCACTTATTGTGTCTGACCTTGTGTTTAATATCAAAGGGTAAATGTTCATTTTTCTTGGAAACCTTGAGAAATTGAGGGAATACAAAGGCAAGCGAGGATCTGATCTTGCTTAGACATACTATAATATTTTTATGGGAAATAGACACATTTCACCCTGTCTTTTAGAAAAATGAGGATGGATACATCCTGCTTTGTTTGAGGTGATTATAGATGGTGTTATGGATGCCTATCAGTAATTCCTTTAGCCCTGTGAAATACTGTAACAAAGATTAAGAAAAAATGAAAGAAAATTATGAATTTGCCTGGATGGAAATTGATGATATAACCTGGTATAAGCCATCCTTGTATTTCTGACCAATCCAATGGCCAACTCCACACCTTAAAAATCCAAAGTGTTTTGGCATTTTCTTAGGAATTGTGCTTTGGTTTTTAGGTGGGGTTTTGGGGGTTTTTTTGGGGTTGTTTTCTTTTTTTCAGATGAAGATAAGATTCAAGCAATCCAGCATCTATCACTGTGAGTTGTGTACTTCTAACACCCACTGCTACTCTGGAGTCTTCTTTATGAAAAGCAGAGATTAGCAGCCTGTATTCCTGAAGCATGAGGGATTAGTACTCCAACTCACATAGGCTGACTGCACATTGCATATTTAAGTATTTCCAGCTGTCTTAGGGTATCTGTAGTGCAGTTTGTCAGTAAAATTATAAAATCAAACTTGCATTTTCCAATCTTAAACAGATCTTTAAAATTTTGGTGCTACTATGGTGATAGTTTAATATTTTTTTTATATTTTTGTAGATTAAATCTGGATTTATTTTAGTGATACATAGAGGCAGTTCTCATGATGATGTATCTGATGTCTGTTCATAGATATATGCATTTTTAATTGAGAAAAGGCTTTCATTTTCCTTTATTTAGGTAAATAAACTTGTCTTTCTGTCTTGTATTCACATACTGATTGTACCTGTAAATGTTATTTCCTTTATTTCAGTGAGAGTAGAGTTAGGAGTTTGTTTCATGAGGGATTTTTCCAAATTACCTATTTGCCAAAACAAAGCACTGGAACTGGTAAAGAACTTCATGATTTAGCATTTGGTATGATCACAAAAATCTTATCATTAGGAGTTCAGGATATTTCTTGTTTGAAATCAGAGATATTGCCAAAAATTTCAGTTTATGCTGTTAAAAAAACAAAACCAAACACACAGATTTTGTAAGGTGTGATAGAGGCCAGTCTATGCAATGGAAAAAGCTGATGTTCTTTGTTGATGTGACTTTTACATAGTCAGCTACAATAATTCTTCTACAGTATGAATGGCCTAATAAGAAGATGAAACTGAGCAGACAGAACCTGGAAAATAGGTGAAAATAACATGTGTCATCAGGGAGGTGGGGTGGGAAAGCTGTAAGGATATTTCTCAGAATATTTCTAAGGATATTTCTGGAATATTTTCAGGATGATTTATTTAGTATTTCTAGACATACAGAGAAGGTCTTGACCATGCTCAGTGTTAAAACTATGAAATAAGACTCTGACACTATGAGCGTCAAGAGGATAACCTTCATGTCATAATCAAATACAATTTGGTTAATTATATTTCACATCTGAAATTTTATTCTTCTCTCTCCATTTATTACAATGAATGACCTCTTTCTTCATTTGAGTTCTTTCCTTCCAAGCAGTATGCTTGGTCAATGCAAAGTGGGCATAAAAGATTCCTATATAAAACCAATAGAGATTTTTCCCTCCTTTTTCCCTATCTGATAGAAATTTCTTTGTAGTTTA
This sequence comes from Euphonia xanthogaster, assembly GCA_034509185.1. NCBI lineage: Eukaryota > Metazoa > Chordata > Aves > Passeriformes > Fringillidae > Euphonia > Euphonia xanthogaster. Next base: position 20,152,095 of record JAYDZK010000268.1, on the reverse strand, counting down.
AAAGCTAATGAAGAATGGCTGTAGTCAGAAGTAGCTGAAGTGGCCCTGAAAATTAAAGGCATTTACCAGCTTCTGCCATGCCTAGAGCCTCAGCTGAAAAAAGGGTACTTTTAGATAACTTATTCTTATTAGTGCCTAATACATAGTTTAGGCACACATGTTGGCTTCTGCCACCTCTAGGATATAGGCTAGACTGTATAGAAAGAGAGTTTGATAACTTCCTAAATCATTAGCATGGGACAAATCACCTGTCAGTGACATTTTTACCTGTTCCTATAGAAACTGAAAAAGGTGTGGTTCTGTGAGCTCTAAAAATCCTTTGCTCAGCTCAACAGCTGCACAGCTCTTCAGCCTCACTGCCAGACCCTGTTTCCCTGGGACAACTGAGCCCTTAGAAAATTGAGTCTCATGCCCCCATAAAATTTTCCTTATACAGGGAATATATCTTAACCAGGTACATCCTATGATGTCTTCATTCTTATTGTTTCCTGCTCCTCTGGGAAAATTCGAGCAATGGTCTGGATAGTTTTGGTAAATTTTGCAAGTCAGATTAACTATATAGTTGTTGTTACTATTAACAATTATTAACAAATATTGTTATAATTATATTATTATTACTGTTACTAATGTTATTATTACAATAGGTCTTCCTGTGCAAATGTGTGTTTGTTTTACACTTGTGCCTACAAAGTTTGAACAGAACATGTTTGTTAAATCTATAAAAGTGGCTTCTGGAGAAGCAAAGAGAAGAACCTTTCATTGCACTTCTCTTCTGAAATGCATCATTGACATGCAGTGGAGGGAATAAGCATTAAATTTAATTAATAATGGATTTTTTTTCACCTTTCAGATTTGAAAAGAGAATGTTTCTCACATTCTATAGAGTTTTATTTTATTAACCACACAAAGAGAAATAATGCTTCATTTAACTATGTCAAAACCAATCTAAACTCTCTGCTATTTACTTTCCTTTCTACAAATTTTAATGCATTTTTAATTCCACACCACTGGTTGGCAAACCAACCATTGAAGTTATTGCTGCCCTGTAATGTATTTCAGTCATTTCTAATAAACCTGGATCTTAAGATGATTTATTATTATCTCTCTACACTATGAAAATGGATTTGCTGCCTGTGCTGGGTTTCAGCCCTTTCATTACTATGGGTAGATACGTATGAGACTGAAGAAACAAACAAAAAAAAGCTTATCAGAATACAGACAATTTCTAATTTTGTGTTCTTTTGTGAGGAAAAAAACATGTTTGAGGAAGAAAATACAGAAAATGGATGAGTTTTTTATGATTTTAAAGGAAATTTTCCTGAAATTACAGCAATAGGAAGATTAAAAGTTATTTTAACAGGATTTTTTTATTATAAAAGCTGTGGGTTTTTTCTCTTTGAAATTAACCCTGAAATATTTTGTAGCTACTTTTTTAAGGTATTATGGAAATGTATATATTTATTTTGCAAAAGTCTGTACGTTAAAAAATTTATACAATATTTCAACAAGAAGGTTGGAAAATCATAGAAAATAAAACAACCGATGTATGATAAAATATAATACCAAAATGTATCGTAAAACATCCTCGTCCTTTGAATTGAATTTGTTTGTTCAAATACAACAAGAAGTCACACTTCTCATTTTCTGAAAGTCATATCAAAAATGCCTTGTTCATCACATCTATTACAGGAAAATAATTACCATCAAATAAAAAAATATTCTTTTATATTAAGTTCTGTACAAGTCAGAGTGGTAGACAGCTGAGTTCATGTTATTCTCATCCTTGATTTCTGAAGAATTTCTTTATATCCTAACAGTTTTTCTGTTTTTTTTAGAATTGTCCTGCCCCTATTGTTCTGACTGTTCCTTGTAACCCAACTTTTACATACTGAGTGTTTTTCACGGCAAGGAAAAAGATTTTCAGCTGCTGTTATGACTGGCAGCTGAGCAGCTTTTTCAATCTCAATCCTTCAAGCTGAGTTTATTTTATTCAGAAATTGCCCAAGGAATGTCAGATGAAAGAGAACAAATCTTCATTTATTCCTGCTTGTGGCTAGAGGCTCTCAGTTTCTGGAGCAGATATTTTGTGAACTCCTGTAGTCTTTTATAATGATTAACCTTTTTTAAAATAGCTAACAAAACCTTAAAAGTTACTTTCAGCCTATCTTGAAGGGAGGAGCTATTTCAGAAAATGATATCCTGCAAAATTTCCTTGAAATATTTACTTTCTGTCTCTACTAGTCTAAATTAACCATGTTTGTCTTTAAGAACTACACTATGGCCTCTGAGCTGGAATTTGACTACTGAAAGATGCCATTAGGCAAGCTTGACTGCCTCCTAATACCTCAAATATTTAGAAAAATAGGCTATTTTAGCTTTACAATGTTTACCTTATTAGAAGTTGCAGCCTGCACCCAGCCAGCTGACACTGGGGACAGTTTTGTAGTTTTATCATATCTCCGTGCATCTTCATCTCTGTGGTAAATCTGCTTTCTGTAGAATCTGAGTGTAAAGAACCCACATGGTACATAGGAACAAATCTGTTCTTACAAATTACTTTGGTAATATAAAAATACACTTGGCACTTTTTGACTCAGCTTATCTATTTTTAAAAAGTAGATAACGACAAGGTATGCTAATAATTTTTGGCTTCTTGTGCATTATTAACAATAATTCTACTTGATATGTATTTAAATATATCAGCTCTTCTGAGAAGTTCATGGTCTAATAGATTTAAATTTGCTAAGGTTTTTACAGCATCTTGGAAGGTCATGGATTGAGATTAAATTAGTCCCCCCTCTGCAGCAATCTACACTCTAATCAGTAGGAGATAGAAATGCAAGCTAGATTGCAAATGGAATGCAAAGAGGGAAGGTCATTTGATACCTTGGCATCAAATGATGATAAGGAGAACAAGTAATTTTAATGATTTAGAACACACCTTTGGAACTGGCTAACTCTTCTGCCATTCTATTTTATGAGGCAGGCACAATCAGCCCCAAACACCAAAACAATTTAACACTGAAAATTGTAAGTACCACGACCAAATAACCTGACAGTGGAACATAATTGTGATTAATTGATTTATTGGATCCTTTGGAAATGGACGTAACTGAGTCAGGGTGCAAATCTCAATTCAATATTCTAGATTTTTAGTGCAGAAGTTTTATGTCAATTTCAAGTTGAAAGCCTTTTCCATACCTACTCTAAAACTATATAAGCATCATTTCTCTAAATATCCCCCCAAAATGTGAATTTTTCATCTTGACTTTGATTACTATTTGAGCTGAACATTTCACATTTTCTGAAGCCCTTGAAAACCATCAAGACCAGTTTCCTTCCACTTTCTGCCCTACAGCATGTTTTTATCTCTGCAAAATATCATTTATACATTGGAAAATAAAAAACCAAAACCCCACTGTCGGGATGGTGACACAGTGAAATGCATTGTTCAGGGAGGTTGTGGAGTATTATCCTGGGGAACCTGCTCTGGTTGACCTTACTTTGAGAGGACAGCTTAGATGAGATGATCTCCAGAGTCCTCTTCCACCTTCAAGTATTTTGTGATTGTTTGAACTTTGGCTTCCCAAGCTGAATAATGATTAGAAACTTATATGTCGTGTTTTACAATATGTATTTCTTTTTTCTAAAGAACACTGCTTGCAATAAATCCTTTGGAACCTTTGCTTGAAATTATTTTTTAAAAATTTTCTTTTCAATTCCAAGAGCAGAATAAACTTCAGTATATCTACTTTAAACTTTAATCCAGCAGACCAATCTTTTAAAATCTTGTTGAGTTGTAAGAAAATAATATTTTTTTCCTTTTCTGGCAAATTAAAAGGCCTTTTTATAACTGGATTCTCCATAATAATTTGGTTGACACAATGGAATTTTTCTTGTGTGTTAGAGTTATAAAAGTACTGCTTGCTAATAATTTTTGGTTTTACTCTTGACATTAAAAAATAATCCTAATTTATGTGATTTTAGTTGCTAACAAATGCAGAAATGCTTTTTAAGTCAGTCTCTTGTGCTGCTATTTATTTTGGTAGAAAGACAAGAAGTCTAATAAAAATGAAAGACCAGTTTACCCCAAATTGGTGAGTTGTAGTGGCTTCCTTCAATCTAGTACACTAAAACGTTTAATTCCTGAAGAATTAGTTCAGCTGTTAAGAAATCAAGAAATAAATGCTACACACCTCAACCAATCAAAGGAATTTAAATACCTCAAGGGAAAGTTGAAATTAAGAAAGGCTGTTTTCAAATGCTGACAAACAAGAAAATCAATATGATAGGCTTGGGGTTTGCCTCCACTAAAATCCCCAAGTTTATCTTGGCTTGCAGCATTTTCAGCAGTCACTCTAATTATCTAATTGTGTGTATTGTGGATTATGAGGTGGTGACTGTGGTTTGGTTTTGTTGATTTTTTACTCTTGATTGAAGTACATGGTTGGTCTCAGCATCTTCACAGCATCAGAAAATTCTGTGGCAATGTCTGTTTTTCTCTCTAGAGAAAATGTTGCTGTTTTGAAAGTAGCTATGTCAAACTGGTACACACATCAAGTTGTAATCTAAGATGTCCAGTGGGATAAAAGACCTCTTGCAAAGAAATGACAAAAGTATAAATCTATCCAACATCTATTATCTGAAATATGTCTCTAATTCCATGTGCATAACTTTCCAGGAATAAAGAGGAAACAACTAATATTGATCCCTTCATCTGCCTAGAGGCAAGAGTCTGAATTTTGTAATTTGCAATACCTTATGTCGCAGGATTGCCAGCATTAGGACAATATCTGGATTAATTAATAAAACATAGTTTTCGTCTAGGCACTAATGATGACTCCTGCCTCCTACGGGATGAAAAATAAGATTTTAATAAGTATTTTAAACTACTCTTCAGAAAGAGTTTTATCTTTTGTGTAAGTTTTTATTTTCCATCTCCTTTGTGAAATATTTTGGGTTTGAAAAATGCTACAGAACTTCCATAGTATCTGATAAACCATGTGAGCCTGCATGCTGTAATCCTGTTGCAGCCTTGTCTTATATGCATGTAAAGTGTTTTTCAGCATTGCAGATGTTAAAGGAAGCTGTCTAAACACACAATTTGGAAGATCATTTCTGATCTTGTCTCATAATCTTGTTTCCTGCTGTCATTGGAAAAGTGGAGACATCCTTCCCAAACGTCTGAAGTCTAGGGGTGCTGAGGATAAAACTTGTGTCTTTCTGCATTTACCATGCATATTCATTTCCCACAAAAGCATGTACTCTAAGAACATAAGTAATTCCTGTTTATTTGCAAAGCAGTTGTATATAGACTGCAAAACCTCTATGGAAAAAAAAACCAAAAAACTTTCTTTCCCATATTCTTCTTTATTTGGGTTTTTACAAAAGGATTATTAGTCAACTTAATAGCTCTGTGATATTTGTTTGGATGAATAGACTGAACTAATTTTTTTTTTTTTAGTTATTGAATATTGTAACTGGGCTTGAAAGAACTGGTTGTGAATTCCAGGTAATTGTTTGTACATATGATTTTTAAAATGTCTTTAGTCTCTGCCCTTTCTAGTCTCAAGTATTAATGAGAATATTTGTGATATTGTCTTTAAAAATCATACTCACATCTTGACTCACAAGTCTTAGAAAAAAAATTCTGTGTATTTTTGCTCTCTTTGAAAGGTAGTGACAGGGTAGGAGACCCACATAGGCAAATAAAAGGTAGAAAAAGTTAATGGATTCATCTAGTTAAAAATATTATTTCTTCTAGTGCTATATAAAACTAGATGAAGTTTCATCTTAAATTTTTACCAAAGTTTTGGAAGAAAAGGGTTGAATTTTGAATTTATGGAAATTAACAATTAGGCTATATTTCACTGTGTAACTCAGATTCTCCT
>JAYDZK010000268.1:20123368-20146199 GCA_034509185.1 Euphonia xanthogaster | reverse complement strand
TTAATTTGTGATTGGAAGACTCAGACTCACCTGCAGAGATAAACACTGATGGTTTTTTCACAATTTGCAATAATAAACCTCTTCATACAGGTCTTATTTATGTTTTGCTTCTGTGATTTTCTCCACACACTTATAATAGATGGATAAAATGTGATTACACTGAGTGAGTAAGTAATGCTTTATTTTCAGCGCACTTTCACCTGTCTGAAATCAGATTGGTATTTTCTTCAATCTATTGGTTATTTTCAAATATTTGGTGTTTAAATTACAGTAATAATTCTTCTGTAGTTCAGTAAACAGTGACTTAATGTGGGTTTTTGGAATTTTTAAATATGAAAGAAATTATTTTATAACTCTCTGACTTCAGTTTCTTCTCTGAATACATACAAAGGATGAATTGAAAATACTCTGCAGCAGATATTTACAGTCTGCCAGTAATTTTTGAGAAAGATTCCTTCTCGTAAGCCTACTAGACTATTTCAGATGGAAAAAAAGATTAGAAAAAAACCCAAATAAACAACAACAACAAAACAAAACAAAAGAAAAAAAATTAGCTGAGTTAATCCCAAACAAACCATTTGGAGGGTGAACACTGAAAATTCTTAAGGCACTAATATTTGCCTACCATTACTAATGATATTACATTGCATTAACTGTCAGGTGAGTATACAGATATAATTTCCTTGAAATACTTGGCCTGCACTAAAGAAAAGTATAAATATAGTTTATCTTGCTCACTGTGCCGAAAAAATGTTCAGAGTCTCCTATGCAGTGGATAAAATAATTTCAAAGACCAAGGTTCAAGTCCTCCCTTGTGTTTTGAGAGGTACCTTCAACTGTTCCTGTCTTAGGCAGAAGAAATGAGGAGGAAAGTCTTTCTCAAAAAGCCTTCCCTTCTTAAAGGGAGGGAGCCATCTCTCAAAGAGCTGAAAGTGCTGAGTGTAGCTTCCATGAGTGCTGTCCTACTGAGCAACAGGCTTGCATCTGAGAATGATAATGACTGACTGGGAGAGCGGCCTTTGCCCTTCTTTAAACCTGCTTTTTTTAACACCAGGATCTCTGAGGATTTAGGTGTTCTTAGTGCTTTAAACTAACATCCGTTCAACATGCTGAAAGGCTGCATTCAGTTCAGACTGGCTTAAGCAAATGGAAAAGTATGCAAAACATTGGTCTTGCTGTTTTTGTTGGAAGAACAATACTTTATACCAATAATTGGATCCATTTATTGTCCTGCTTTTATTATTCAGTTTTTGAGAAGCAATGTAATAAAGCTAAACATTGTAAATTCTGGAAGTAGAAGGAGAAGTAGTTAACTCTGGGAATATTTAGATTTTCTTTTGACTCAATTTGCAGTTTTCAACATTCAGTCAATTATGTTTTATGATACTGTTAATTTTATTCTGCATTCCTTTCTAAGATAATGTATAAATACCTTTCATTGTATTGCCTGTGTTTACAGGAAATGAAAAAATTATCTTAAGGAATTTTAGAGAAGCAGTTTTAGAGGTCTTGCTGATGAGTGTGGAATAGAATTAAGTAAAGGCCTAGCTACAAAGAATATAAACACTGACAGAATTAAGAAGTTAGATTGATCTTTGTTGAAGTGTTTTAATATTAATTGTCTTTTTTCAAGAATATGAACAGATTAACCTCTGTGGTCTCAAGAACTTAATCCCATCAGGACATACATTGCTAGGTATGGTACACAAATGTGTGATGGATATAATTTGAGAATGTTCTTACAAAAGTCTTTTCTGTGTGTGAGCATTGTTTATGTAGACTCTATACATGAACATATTTAATCACTTTTTTAAAATATGTAATGCTCTAACAATTTTGAGTTATGAGCTTTGAACTAAAAAAAGCTACAAGCTCTCACCTAATGGCCCTGACATTTATTTTATTCTATAGATATGGAGTTATTCAGGATATACTGTCCCTGATAAAAAATAATTCTTCTTAGGATGTTAAGATTGCACATCCACTGGTTTTTTCCCAAGGAGACAAAAAGCCATGAGTTTTCTGTTGCTAAGGAAGGCTGGAATACATGTGTCTAGTATCTTACGTGGTGTTCATTATTGTAGTATCGTAGAATTCTCAAAACAGATGGGGAAGCGTACAATGAAATTAGATTCAAAGTCACACAGGAAGTCAATAGCAGATATAGAAACTAAAATGAGTCTCTCAGTTTGTTTAATATAAAATTGTCCCTTTTTTGTAAGAAAGATGCATTATCTGAAGTAAGAAACTTGTGCATAAACATTCCAGAAATCCTAACAAGCTGTTAATATATGGCAAAATGAAAGGCTCATAATTATCAAAGGTTCCCTGCTCGAGGATTAGGTCATTTTTGTTCTCTTGAAGCCACCTTTTCAAATTCTATTAATAATTATTAACTAAGAAAAATCCCTCTTAGCTGATTTCTTTTTTTCACAAATATGAAATTTTTTTCAATCAAAAAATGGGAAATGACCCTGAAATTTGCCATCCCCTAGGTCTTGTATTTCCTAACACTGGTTTTGAAAGCTGTGTTTGATATTTAACTGCATGATGTAGACTGCATCAGGTATTTCACTGTGTACTGGAAGGTACCCATGCTTTTCAGCATTATTGTTTTTTTCCCCTCTGGTCAGGGTTAATAAGGTCTTGGTTTATAATAACAGATGTAAAAACAAAATTTTAATTACCCATCTGTATCCTCATTTTCATCTCCATTTCTTCTTTATTTTTGGGCTATACTGTTTTATAGACTGTGATTATGATTTCTTTTATGGAATCTTTTACCTTCAGAGTCCCATAAAAAAGCTTTGTATACAGGTGGACTGGAGATGTACTAGAGCTGCAATGGGGTTGATGTTGGATCCTGCAGAAATAGGGAGGCATATCCAAGAAATTGGATTTTACTGATCAAATCTAGTACAAGAAATTAGTTATCTTCTGTAGCCAAAATGCTATTAGCGCAAATACTTCTGACTTTAAGGTACCAAATCTTTAATCAGCATAAAACACTGCTCCCTTGGACTGCAAATAATTGAAGCTATTTATCATGTGCTTAGCAGTTAAACGAACTATTTCTGTGCTGGAATGCTACAGCTGTTTGTTAACACTGCACAGTTTCAGAACAGTTTAAGTGGAGAAACAGAAAAAAACCTACTTAAAATGTAGGTAATTTCCTCAGACTATGATTAGTCCTGAAGACTCTAGAAGAAATGATAGCCAGATTTTCTCCAAAAGCATGCCATTTCAATAACTTTTTGTGGCTAGTGTTGAACCTGAGATGAAAGGGTTGTGTTCATTAGAGGTTTTACATGCCAAGCTTATATGTTGGCCAATATGTTGCTTATACTGCATTCAGAAATATCCCATGTTTTTTTGTGATGTTTTTATCCAAGTACAGCTAATCCTGCTCTAGCATTGTTTTACAATCAGAACCTGAAACTGTATTGCAATATTATTACAGCAGGCTGCAGTAAAGAGAGTGCTGTTTTTACAAAATTATTTAGATTTTATGCTATAGTGCAAGCAAAGGATAGTATTATAGCATATCTAATTACGTTTTTTTTTCTCCTCCTGTTTACGACATGGACTTAATTTGGTTAATTTCCCTGTCAGTTAAACTTCCAGTGGCATATTTCTTTGTTTTTATGGATCTTTATCTTGGTAGATATGCTTGAATGGTAGTGTTTCCTGGATTAATTTTTGGCACCAAGGTTTTATCCTATCTCCAGTTCTGATGTTTAATCCAACATGATAATGTGTTTTTGCAAAGCATGGAGACTTGTGTGTTAGTGGGCAGCAACCGGCACTTCAGAATTTGGAAGCTGTTTCTAGAATCTCCACCTTATGTTGTCTAAAATGGAAATTACTTTATTAAAAATAACTTGATTTGCCTCAGTGCACCTGTTTCTATGCAACAGCAAAGGCACCTGTGTCCTATTAATACTTACACTATGCAGCACATTTGGAAATGTTATAACTCAGGTGGATTATCCTCCTGGGAACCGCACACATCGCTCCTGCCTTGGCTCTTTCTCTATCTATATGTCAAGTTGTTAAATGGTTTTTGGGTTATTCAATGTGTTTGCAGCTTGAATTCCTAAAACATGCTACTCAGGCAAGTAAAAAGAAACTTATTCCAGATGGCTGGTAGCAGATCTCCGTGTTTTTCTATATTCTAGTTGTCCAATATCTATTTTGAATCCATCCGTTCTTTTGTACTGCCATTTAAAATGAGAGGTACATAGCTAGTAGGTCATCTACACTTGCTTGTTTCTAACTCAGCCTCTTGTTCAGCTAGAAATGAAAATGTCTCTCATGCTGCTTCTTGTCTAGGTCAATTATTTTTGTTATAGTGTTAAAGGTTTTGGCAGTCCATTTAAGAGGTTTTGCTATTTCATGATTGTACAAATATTAATTTAATTTTTGCATTAACATATGAGAACTGTCACTCAAGCATCAGGTGACTCCCACAGAAAAGATGCACAAGAAATTCACTTATTTCACCCTGAATCTTGTTCATTTATCTTTAATGCCAGTAATGTAAATTGACATCAAGGCTACGGAAATAGGGTTCATATTACTTGTTAGTTAAATATGATGTGAAACTTTTTATTTTCTGCTGTGGCATCACTGTGTATGGCTAGAAGTAGTATACTAGGAAATGACCAATACGGTTACTTTTCCTATTTAGTTGCCAAAACTGACTGTGTGTAGTATTAATCCTGCCTAGGTTATCAAATTCAGTGGTGGTCTTCCAAGATCTTTATTTCTGCTGATTTAGAATAATGCCTTAGCTACTTCATAGTTTTTCCTAATTCCGTATTTTAAAAGGTAATTCTTACTAAACATGTTTTTGCTGTGTTATACAGCAAGGAACCCTACTCTGAGTAGTATATCTATCATTCAGGACAAGTTGGACTCTATTGAAAGAGACCTGAACAGGATAAGCAGGCTACCTCCATCCTCAAAGAAAAATGAATATAGTAACTAATTCCTTATATATATTTATCTGGCCGGTACTTAAAATCCTCACCCAGACAGGTAGGTCATACAAAATCTCACAGAACATGATTTTCTTTTTAAAACACATGTTTGGGCCTTTTTCTTGTTGTAATTGTTATTTTCTTCCTGTCTTCTAATGACATATTAAGACGATGTAAGTTTGAACTGCTGATGTCCTTGAGAAGATGTGATTGTTGTCTATTCACAGTGCCTTCATTGTATTTATTTGTTCATAAACATAAATTATAAATATTATATCCTTACAAACATGTTTTTTAACCTGACATCTTACATGGGAGTAACACAGTAACAAGTGTCTTTCCTTTCTTTGAATTTAAAAAAATGGCTGGCACTAAATATATGGGGAAAGTATGGCTTGTGTCAGAAGTCTGCTATCAGTTGTGTCAGGACTATAGCAATCATTAATCAGTGAGGTTAGAAAGGAATATTTACCCACTATCAGAGTAGTAAGGACCTTGTTGGTTGGTTGTTTTTTTGAGTCCCATTCCAGAGTTGGGAGCAGTCTCTGGTATTATGCAGTGAAATGCTTACAAGTGGTTGTAAGTGGCTGTTGGGAGAACTGTGTAAAATAGGGGATCTAATGTGAAAGATCTGTTATATATCTGTCATAGCTCCAATAAAAATTCTGTTCATTTAGTGTTCTTCCTAACAGGCTTTTCAGGAGCTTTAAAATTAATTAATGTCCTGTCATCTCTTTAAATGGTTCTTACGTGTTTTAGTTCGTTGGAAAGCTTGTGAGACATTCTGTTTGCATTCTAGCTAAAGAAAAGAAAATTATATCAGTCTCCAGGCAGACAGTTTAGATAGCATTACATAGTAACCACTATTTTTTTTTCTGTAGAAGTCAAGCTTATTAATTATTTTCTCTTTTTTTATTGTATTTCTTTGAAAAATACATTTTCACCTACTTGCTTTTTGCTCTGTGTAAAATGGAAGCTCATGCTGTCTCTGTAGACCACATGCCTTCATTTGTCGGAGTGTTTCAACTGAGATCCAAACTCCAAGTGCTTACATGGAACAAATAATTTTTATTTTCTTTTTCTGATGCTTCCTTAGATGAGTCCCTTGTCAAATCCTGACAATTTGTGAAGATTGTACATTTTGGTAGAAGGTATGCTCTGTTCTCCTGAGAGTGAAAACGTGTATGACAACTGCAGCATATGATGTATAAAATGGTTGTGTTACTCTGTTAACCATACGCCATGTCTGGTTCTACTGTGCTTCTGATGAGCCTTATTCTTCTGCTAGAAGCAGAGAATTCGTGCCCATAATTGAAAAACTATGAAGTTAATTTCAATTAAATGTCTCTTTTGAGATAAAAAATATTTAAGAAAGGATCATGGTTTGTTTGTAAAACAAATCTCTTTAAAGGACTAGAGGACTGCTGTAATTGCCAACATACAAACCCAAAAGTGGGTTAGGAATAGGATTTGTAAATGGACCAAGGCAGTACTATGGATACAGGTTTTTTAAAATGTCAGTAATCTGCTCTTATTCTTGTACAGTTTCTAAAGCAGAAAACTTCTCTTACAGTTTATTTGTCCATTAATATATGAGATTCTTTCATGATTGGTCTTCCTGAGTAAATCAGTGTCAATGATAGTAACTGTAAAATTAATAATTTTGACATTGGTTACTAGTCTATCTTTGAAATTTATTCTAAGCCCCGTTCCTAGCAAGAGTTCAAATATTTAAATATTAAGTCTTTTATAAGATTTTTATTAGGATTAATAAGGATTAACTGAAAATATAATAATCACATTTACTGGCTTTTGGGTCTGGTTTTGATGTGTTGTGGGCTTCTTTTTCTGTAGTCTTATATCTGGCAAAACTAGAACTGAAATCTTTGAGTTTTTCACTACTGGAGACAACTCTTACAATTCTTTTATTTTGTATTTTAGGATTCTTGTCATATCACCATGCTGATTCAAGTCTGTAGCACATTACAGCATTTTAAATTAACATTTGGTTCTGCCATATGTCATTCTGTGTTGTGGCACACCAGTGTAATATCATGCTTTATCAAGTTTATCAATACTTAATTTATCCTTAACATAGTTTTATCTAATCCATCTATTCATTTGACTTATGCTCTTAGTCACTAAATGCCAGAGCACAGACACATGGTTTCTCCTGGACGATGCTATATTGATGCTGTAGTTTAGGAGAAGTTTAGTAGTGGTTTAGGCAAAAAGTAATTCTGTAGCATTATAGCATTTCTCAGATAAAATTTCAAATGGGTTGATTTGGAGATTTTACCAATAAGCTACGGGGATTCATCTAGAAGACTGAAAGGCTAAGGCTTCAATATGTAAATTAAAGAGTGATATTTTTGGTTTAGTTAGTTTCTCACTGACTGTATTGCATTTATCTAGCCAGTATTACCTAATTATTAAGGCTGTTTCCATCCATTTGGATTCTAATAAAGTCAGGGCAGGGAATCAGAACAAGAAAAATGAAGAGGCACGACTGGTTAACAATGTTTGTACCCCCGTTATGTCACACAACCCAGCAAAACAGTTTTCAGAAAATGCATTGCTGAATAAAGTTAGGATCAGGTAGACAACAACTATAACAGATAAAACAATTTTCTGAGGAGACTGTATTTTTAATAATATCATAATCTTTTATATTCATTAAAAACATGCATTTCAAAGTGGCTAATTAGGATCTGGGTATGGGAAAGAACATATCTGGTCTGCAGTGATTTGCACTTTCAATCATCCTGTAAAAATTATTAGGTATAACAACTCAAACAAGTTTGAAAATTTCTAAGACAAAAAGATATGACTCCATGGAGAAGAGGTTGATTTTGCTCATATCTATCTGGAGGTTGGTTGTTCACTTTGTTTTACTGCTGCCTTGGGTGCAATGAGTCAACACAACAAAAATGAAAATTTGACAATACTGGAAGTATTTTACTAGAAACCAAATTATCTTGAAAATGAGCTGTAAATGCATAGATGGGGAATATGTAAGAGGACAGGAATTTTAACTTCTGCAATTATTATTGTCACCTCTAGGAGTGTAATGAATAATTTTCTTCTGTTCCTTTTATTTGCTCTTGCACAAAATGTTATTCTGACTGAATGTTATGGATTATGGAAGAAGCTCGGTCTGTCCTTAGAAAAAAAAAAGTTAGGAAATTTTGCTGTGTGGTCTGTGTTTTCCATTTAATGTATCCTTTTAAAACATACATATGTACATGTCCTTTGAAATGACCTATGGAAAAGGAATTTTTGCGAATACCATGTGAATATATTTTCACAATGGATAATTGTTGCAGGAGCCTGACTTTTTAACATGATGCATTCTATTCTTTCTTTTATCTGTTGGTCACTGAAACCTTAATCTGAAGCCCAGTAAAATGCATGAAAGTATTTTTTTCATTTAAAATGCATGAAAGTATTTTTTTCATTGTCTTTCCTCTAAGATTACAGTCAGTCATGTAATGGATATCAATGAGATTTTTAATGTGTGTGGTAAGAATCTAGCTACTAAAATACTTTACTGCCTGATAGGGGTTCTTTCTCTGAATATTTATATCTATATTTTGATCTATATGGATCTTAGTAGATGTTAAATTTCTAGTTTCCTACACTGAAACTGCTGTATCGTCTTTCTCCACTCCAAAGAAAAAGCCATAAAATAAGTTCAGTAGTAGGTAGTCTTAAATTTTGTTAATATGATAAACTCATATTTATTCCTAGAAAGGTTAATAGTTGGGAATATTTCATATGAAAATGATGATTCAGAGACCAGTATGGAAGTGTATCAACAGACAATCAATCCTTTCTAATAATTTTTCATCCCTCTAGTGTATCTGTCATGTCAGTGATCATTTGGTACTTGTGAATTTAATTTTTCATTAATAGAAATTTGTTAATGGTTGTTAAGTGGCTTAGGAGCCTAATTCTCATAATCAAAAATTAAATAAGTAGAAACCAGAAGCCCATTTAAAACCAATTAGTCTTAGGTCTGTGAGTACCATTAACACTACAGATAACAAAGTTTATGCTTCTAAATAATTTAGGCACTTGAATATTTTTATGCTATTTCACTGCTAAAAAACAGACACAAAATTTTCTGGTATCACTAATTGAATATGTGATTTATATGTAATTTTTATTTTACATATAAAGATTTATATGTAATTTTTATTTTTTTAAACACTTTATACGAATGAAACAAGCATTCTACTCAGTAAATTTTAGGTCCAACAGGCATAAACAGTTGAGTAAATTCCTGTGTTCTAGTTGAAGATACTTCAGTGTAAGAAGGCTCTGATTTTATTGAGACCTCCAAGCCTCAAAAGCCTTACACCTCTTTCCTAAAAAGGGCATGACTGATGGTGATTTCTGAGTTCTGTTTATGAGTATATTATAAGATATAAGGAAATATATATATAATATGAATATATTATAAGATTATAAGGGAATATAGCAAAGAGGAGTAAACTGCTAATGAAGCCCCTGGAATCGCCTGCACATAAATTCCTTCCATTTTTAATACTGATTTGATTAGTAGTGTGTTTACAGGAAGCTTGCATGGTGCTCTTGTGAGTCCTATTCTTGGATTTCTTAGTGGTGAAGTTTCAGATCTCACCGATATCAAACAGCATGAATGAACATCTGCTGCCCTCATAAACTTTCATTATATATCCTCCCTGATGCCTCTGAGCACAAGCCCGAGCATAGCCTTGGAGATGTATTATATGGGGCAGATGACCAAATTAAAATAATTTATGTACATAGCACAGATACAATATTAAATCTGCATAAATCAGTCCAAAACTACATAATACAGAGGAGGGGGAAGAGAACTTTGGCATGATGTATAATAAAAATATTATATTGAATTATCTTATTAAAAAAAAATCATTAAGTGGGCAAATCTATGAGTGGTAAACCTTAATACTAGTGTCCTAAAATAATTAGTTCTTGTCTGCTATTTTTTGCATAAATGGAAGACATGTATTATGCTGGGAACCCTTTATGCATCACAGTATATAGTGAATATATATATGTACATATACAATGAGGGAGGAATTAAAAAAAAAACAGCTGTGTAGTTAAATGCTTTGTTCTTGAGGGCTTTTGCTTTCAGAAGTCTGCTTTCCTCAGGCATAAATATAACAAGTATTGTTACACAATTTTAAATCTTAATCAGAGTATTATGACAACATACAGCCCACTATGAAAAATGGAAATTATAATACCTTATAAGTAATATTTTAAACTATTTAAAATTAAATATTGAATTATTTATGCAAAAACTATATGAGTGGAGATGAAATGCACAGTATTTCTATAATAATTTGAACATTATCTTCATCTAGTAATAGGAATTACTATAACTTTAACCAAAATAATATTTTCAGAAAAGGTCCTTCAGAAGTTATGTGAGGGACGGCTTTTTTCTGGGAACAAAAGAGTGAATTTTGTTCTTCTTTTAGGTCTTGGAATTTGAGACATATATTTGAATTTGAGATGGGTAGGGAGGATTGCCATTGATTTTTAGATTTAAATCTATTTAATGTGAAATAGGATAAATATCAATGCATCCAATGTAGCATCTGCTATCTTTACTATGTAGCCTAATATTGCATTATTGGGAAATGTTAGAGCTGCAACATATTTAACAAAAAGATTACTGGCAGTATATAGCTTCATATATCTTCTTTCTAAGCTTCTGGTCTAGTGAGAAGAAAGGTGAGGGCAGACTGGCCCTCAATGACAGGCTGCTGAAGGATCCTATTTGATCTGTATTGAGTATGGCAGCATCTCAAATGAATAACTTCAGGTAGTCCAGGACTAGGAACCTATTTGAAATTAACCCAGTTGTGATCTGCAAATGTCACTGATTTCAGTGTTTGTCCAGCTTGCTATTAACAAAAGTGTGCTTGGAACAAGACAAAGCATAGCATACAGATATTCCAGGACTTAGTCCATGCTTCTCTAGCTTATTAATCAAATACTGTCTTTTGGAAAGAAATAAATCAGCTCCTCAGAGAAACGTCTTTTCTGTTGCACAAAGTACTTGCCCTGACTAAAACTCCACATGAACTGTTTAATGCCTGTAGACAACAGTCATTCTGTTTAGAGAGAAATCTGTAATTCTTATGCAAAAATCCTCCCACTCCAGAGTGGTTTACTGTGTCGTTTCAGAAATCTGTCTCTAGTCTATGCATTTTAATGTCAATAGAATATGCTTCTGTTTTTTATCCCTAAACGTTTTGGCAAATATGAAAGTGATCATTTGACCATCTGATAGACTCAGTCAAGTTGCCTGTCAGACTTCTCAAGTTGCTGACTCCATCTGGTATGAAGTCAGGAAAACTGCCTGAAAAGAAGTTCTGATTTTATTTTTTGACTCTATAACCTTTTCAGTGAGCTCAAGCCATGAATTCAAACCAGCCATAAGAAAGGCCAGGTAATTACTTTGTGATAAGAAGAGCAGCACTGAAGGATTTGCCTGGGGCTCAGAACACTGATTGTCAGATAAAACTCAGCAAAGTCCATGGCCCCCGAAGGACTGCTGAGACTGGACTGCTGTAGGCTAATATGCTTAGAGGAAAGGTCAGGCAGCTGTGGAAGCCTGAACAGCAGACTGTCTCTGAGCTCTGTGGCTGGCAGTGTTCAGGAGCTGAGTGGGGAGCACAAAGGGATTGATTTAAATGAGTTAACTGATTCCTCTTTTCTTTAGGCCCACATTCCCCAGACATGTGAGCTGGTGTTTGTACTGTCACTGCAAACGGCTGGAGCTCTAATGTGAGCCTCCTGCATAATTGGAGTGGGAAATAAATATTGGATATCTCAGGCCCTGGATCTAAAAGTTTGGCCCCATCCTTATTTCATTCAGTTACATTATAAGGAGTGTTTGGAGCAGGAAGAAATTATTTTTTTCTCTTCTACATGTCAGGTTATTTCTAGGAAAATAGTATTCTTGGTTACATCCTATTACATACTGGCCTCCCACCTGGTATGAGTGGCTAATAGTTTCTATTGGCAACCACTGACAAATCAGAGAAGCTTTTTAGCTTTGATTTATGAGAGAAGCCAGAATAATACTCGGGAAGAACATAGCAGAGGTTTCACTTTCAGTAATTCTCATCTCTGCCTCATTTCATCTGAGTGCAGTTAGGAACACAGCCAGGTGCCTTCAGCATAGACACAGCCTTCAATAGTTGCTTCCACAAGCAGTGGTTACACATGAAAGAATGGAGGACTGGTGGGATTCCTCTAAAATTTGTAAATACAGTAGCTTTCATTTACTTGAACATCTTGCTTTTAAGATTGTGTAAGAAGGCTAGACTAATTAGTAACACTGACAAAAGTAGGTTGTAATTTAAAACTTGTCTCTAACTAATAAACTTCCTTTGCTATCAGTGTTTGGTTTGGTGTTTTTATAATTCCTTTTTTTTTTTTTTTCTTTTAATTCACTTAAAACTACTGCAAGATATAAATACTTTTCATCTGTGAACAAATTTGTCTTCTAAGTAAAATTAACCTATTGACTAGATTGCTCTCATAGTCTGAAACTGCATTTATCTTCTTAATCCTCTCAATCATACATTTAAATATGAATTGTGCAGCTAGCCATTACAGAAAAATAGTTGGAGGATGGTTGTCTGATTGTCAGGATAATTTTGCAAGATTCTCAGTATGCTATTTGAAAATGACAGTTGGTCAGGGTTTTCTATTATAACCGTATTAAATTCTGCTCCAATCATAAAAGCATTCTTCTTGAAAGAAAGAATGAAAAGGAAAAGGGGTTTATGTACCACTATTATCCCTTTCAACCATCGTGGTTTTTATAACCATTTCTGCATCTTGCATTATTGTTCTTTTCTATGTCCTCTTTCTTTATCTGAATCATAGGAGATATTTTAAAACCTACTGGAGTGGAAAACTACAAACTAAAGAAAACTTCCTTCTCTACTGAAATAACTGAGTCAGAAGGAATCCTTGTTAATGGCTTCTTTTCTGAATTGTCTAAATAGCAGACACCTCTCAAAAGAATTTGGAAATCATGAAGTTGATATCTCCACCTATTTTGATGTAAATCACTAAACAGTCATCAGCAGGTAGGAATTTAACTTCCAACCTGACTGGTGGTGTGAGTGTACCCAGGAAAACACCTTCAAATGGGTTAACTAAATGAATGTTTATATTTCACATCTACTGTTCCGTCTCACTCTGGCTTTACTTCTTGATTAGGTTTTGAGGGATGAATTGTTCCTGGTAGTTTTTTGTTATTTCTTTGCCTTTAATTAAAGACTAAATTGTACCTTCTGTTGCCAACCAAAAGAATAACTTCAGTGTGAAATATATGAAGACTCTTTAGTCCCTCTGAAGTTTTTTGAGTGGAAATAAAGGTAGAATATGCACGAATCTTGAAAAGCTTCCACATATACATCAGAATTGCAGTTGTACTACTATCATCTCAACATGGATCTCTGACAAATAACTACTTACCAGACCTACTGGAAGGATGTTTTTTTATATTCAATTTAGGAAAGAAATTGAAGTAATTTTTTAATATAAAAATAGTATGGGCTAATGAAAATAATATTCAGCAAAAGATAATTTTTAATCTTATTATTTGTGTTTTAAATACATACATGAATACATATACTTATACATACATATATATATATACACATATAGACATATATAGACACATATACAATCTGTAGATGACCTAAAAGGCTGTTTTTTTCTAGGTAAATAATGGAGATATGAGGGCAAGCAGAATGGCACTGGTATGCTGCAGTAATTGGAGGTCTTTACTGTGCCAAAAAAATACATTAATTTTGTTTGCTTTGGTGTGACCATGGATTTGCTTATATATCAGTAGATAAAGTGACAAGATCAGTCTGTGAAATTGAAATAGCATGTCAGATAAGTTGCAGTTGTATGTTCATGGTAGATGTTAATGTCAGAGTAGAACATATGAGTGCTCCGTTCTCTTGTGAGGTACCATAGTGTATATAGGAAAAACAAAAAACAAACAAAAAAAAAAAAAAACCACCCAAAACAAAACAACAAAACCTCCCAGAATTAGGTGGAAAAGAGTCTTGTATAAAATATGAACATGGCCAGAAATGCTCTCTCAAAATAACAGAACTGTAACCAAAGTAACTGAGTGCATGATTTCACTTCTGTTGTCACCTCTAGGTTCATGTGTGGAGGTCATTAGCAGTTTTTTCTGATGGTATCTGTGTGCAGGTACTTGCAGGCTCTGGTGCTCATACATACACAGCAGAGGTTTTAAAAAGCACTCTGGTGCCTTGAAATGACTTCTCGGAATGAGTGTCTGTGACAGTGCTAAATGTTTCCTAGCAGGGGAGTGCCATAGGCACTTTTAATAGAATTTAGAAGCTGATAGAAAGAGGCAAACTGTATGCTGAAATCCTGCTGTCTATCTGCAGCACAAGTCTAGCAGACAGGAACAGCAAAACCTTCTGACATTCAGTAAACCCTGTAAGAGGTCTCCAGAGGGATTGCTTCTAGGAGTTGAACCATAACCTTTTTCTCTATGTGCATCACAGTCTTTGTCTCACTGCAAAAAAATGCTGGCCAGTGCTTTAACTTGATGTTGGCTATGACATTGGCATCTTTTCCTTGAGAGGTAAGAGAAACATGCTAATCAATTTCATATAGACAATAAAGACTGCTGTCTTCTGGCTGGGATAGATGGAGTGTTTCCTCACACTGGCTTAATAGGAGAGGGTTTTCTATAGTGTTGTCACCACAGCAGTGCATATAATATACCCTCATCTGTGAAACCATAATTGCTGGCCTGCCAGTCCCTAATGTAACTTGCTCGGGAAAAAAGTATTTGTGGTGTTGTGATTCTGAGGGGAAAAGTGAGTGCTGTTCTCTCTGGTGCAGGTGACTTCTAAGAAAATAATAGAATAACATATAAGTCTATTGTCTGCAACTAGCTTTCTGCTCCCTGAAATTTTGTTAAAGATATTGGAAGTGTTCCAGGAATATTTTTTCTGGATATGTTTTTAATTAAATTCTGTACTGCTGAACTGAGAATAATCAGCAGTATTTATCAAATACTATAGGTGAGGTATTTCAAATGCAGACTTGTGAAATTTTAAAAATATGTCTGGCTTTGTTTCACTGAAATTTTCTACTCCTGAAAATAAAGAAGAATGTGTTTTTCCAGGCTGCAGTGTTGAGTACAAAATGGAGTATTTTGATGAAGGAAATCAGGACGTTATTCATGTCAGTTATCCATAGCAAAGATTCATCTAGAAGGTTACTTTGCAATGAAAGCCAAAATAGTTTTATGTTATCTGCAGTGTTAATGTAGCAGTGTCTGACAAATAATTTCTCTGTTCATGTCATACAGCCACTGATCCTGTAAATCTGGGAGGATCCTTCTCTCTGAGACATTATTATTCACTATAATAGAATATTAATTAGAATTCATAAAAGTAGAATATTTTACATTAAATGTTATACTTTAAAAAATAATTGTTGGCACCAGTAACAATTTGGGCCATCCCTATGGTGCTGCTTGAATCAAGGCAGTCTACGAAACTAGA
Source organism: Euphonia xanthogaster (assembly GCA_034509185.1). NCBI lineage: Eukaryota > Metazoa > Chordata > Aves > Passeriformes > Fringillidae > Euphonia > Euphonia xanthogaster. Next base: position 20,130,613 of record JAYDZK010000268.1, on the reverse strand, counting down.
TTATTCAACTTCCTATATACTTAGAATACTTTTCAGTAAAATTGAAAGCTTTGTTATGAGCCCATTAGAGAGTTCTCAGGGCTTTAGAAACAAGAAGTAACAACTCTTCCAAAATACAGAAGTCTACTTTCCTGTCTACTCTGGTGTGACTTGGAATAATTGAAAGTGGAACATCTGGATATCAACTCATATAGTCTAAATGTCCATGTACCAGTTGGTATTTACTTCTGCTTTAAGCCACCCTCTACTCACCTAAAAGTTTTTACCTATACATTCTGCTGTTTTGATTGTAAGGATTGGGAACATTTGCAGTCTCTTCTGTTCACTTCATAGTCGGTAACTTTATCAGTTCTACATGTGCCAAATACTGCTCTGCAGCATCTGGCTGTTAAGCTGTTTAGTCTTCCTGGGAGAATTTTGGCTTAAACCCATGACTAAGAATCATATAAAGATATGTCCAAGACAGATGCCTTTCAACTTGCCTAACATTTGATATTGATGTGTATAATAAAGTCAGTCTACATCTCAGAACTCTCCAAGTCATTTAGGCTCTCCTGAGCCCAAGGAGAGTTTGAAGACATCACTTACTATTGTGTTGCATCTTGAGATCTTCAAAACACAAGATTTATGGCATAATTTTTTTCCACATTTGAGTCTTACTGCTTCAACACTTGCAGTGAAGACCAAAACTATGCCTGTGTCTTGAAAGGTAGCTGAAAGAAGTAATGAAAAGCTGGTATATATACATGTACTTGGCTAAGTACACTGAATAGATTTCCAATAACAAACAATATGAACACTGGAAAAAAAAAAAAAGCAGGCAATGTCTATTCTTACTGTTACCTTTCTAATGGTAGTTCTCAGAAAAACAAATGTTAAAGCAGAAACATTTTTGTTGTTTCTAAACTGAAATATTTCCCTATGCCATTTTAGAATAATTTTTATTTTCTTAACTGTGTTACAAAGGGGCTTCTACCTCTTGGAAAATGGCATAGCTGTTTGAGAATGAAAGAAAAATTATCTATTCTGTGTTTAAAACAACTACCGCACTTAATTGGTGAGTAAATGAATACTTTTTCATATATTTAAAATGTGAATTTTCTTAAAACATATTTGAAATATGTGCGGCTTTAGATCAAATTACACAATGCTGTATGATTCCAAAGTACTTTTTTGCTTATATACTGAAGATGTGAGTTCTGTGGTACTTCTATACCCACCTACTATAGATAAGGTCCACAGACTTATGTTTCTTGAAGATGTAAAAATCAAGGAGAAATGCATAAAAATGTGAATATTACCAATATTATATTGGAGTGAACCAATACTCACTATCTTCTATTTCTTATAAAGAATGTTGGAGTGAGGTAAAAGATAAAGTTGGGGTAGCCTAGTACAGGTTTTTGGCAGAATATAACTATCCAAAATGGCAACGTGACCATACAATGAAGCTTTATACCTTTTCTTGTAGAAGGTACTGCAGTCTGAGAAGCATCTTCTTGTTAGTGAGTAGTTCTACTACTGGGACACAGATCAAGCAGACACTAAAGAGATAACCTGCTTATTACTGCAAAAATATCCTCTTGTTGCAACACATTATGAAATATCCATGACTTTGAAATTATTTGGTTGTTCTATCATTCCATTTCATGATAGGGGATGTGCACAACACAGAAAAAGTTTCTGTGGTACAAAAAATTTTGAATAGAAGCTTCATCTGAGAACTGATCACACCACATCTTATATAAGTGTTGAATGATAATCAACAGTTGTTATTTTTGTGTTAATATTATTCTTCTATTTGTTTAAACAGAGAACATTTTTCCTATCTCAGTTTATCATGTTAGGAGTTCAGTTGTTTGTCTTCATCACGTCATTGCAGCTTCACGTGTCCATTCCACATTACCATTCTATCCTCTTAAAAAGAGCAAAGAGTAAAGATGAAAGGAAGGAATGAACGAGGAACTCTTACTGTTTTATGTAACAGCTTTTTTGGTGGGCTATTTGAGGCTTTTTTCTTTTTTAAAATTATGTTCTGCCAAGAGATTTAGAGAAAACAAGCCTTTTCAACACTCTGGTAAAATAACAGGGAGATGTATATTTTTTTTACAGTCACCGGCATTTTAAGGGAAATTGCCTCAAAATAATTGTTATATTGGTTGGTTTTTATCCTATTTATTGGGTATACTGTAAACATTTTTAATCCACTGAATGCTAGATAAGGCCAAAGTAGTTTTTCTTTTTTTCCCATTTTATGTATATCTGTGATTTTTTTCTTAGTGGTTTTATTCTTATATTTATCATCAGCCATAGAAGATGCTGCAGATTTGTGCTAAGGGCTTCAGTACAAGTCTTATGAGGCTCATGCTAATGCTGTCTAGACTGTTTCTATTTAAATTGTGAGAATGTGACCTACTTTCATCTCTGTCACTGCATCTGTGGGTTCTCCTATTCATGTCATATTAATTCATCCAAGTTTAATGATTGCCCTGCCTCATTAGCTGGGCTTACAGGACACATATGGGAGACCTCAGCCAGGCCAAAACTCCTTTTTCAGTCATGCCAAGAACATGTCACTATGTTTATCATGGCCTTTGTGACCCGGTGATCCCAAGTAAATATGCCTAGCAGTTATTATTGGTGGTTGCTGAGATAGATTTCACAAAGTTTAACAAAATAACTTCATGATAGTCTGTCCATCTGTACTTTAATGATGAATGCATCATGTTCACTCTTATGCATGCAGATGCAGTAACAAGAATTGATTTTTAATGTTGACTGATTTTTCCTTGGAGTACTGAATAGAAAAAATACCTTTGGCTTTTAATCTCTAACTTGATACTACATTTCATTACATCTTTTGCCAGAATTTGATGCTTTTTTTTTTGCCTCTGTAAATGTAGAAGTTTTTTGAATCTCTTCCACTGCTATTTGCTGGATTTCCTGCTATTCATCAGTTAATTAGTAAAATAGAAAGCATGTCAACATAATTCACTAAAGAAACTTTACTGGACGTAAGATATTTCAGGCAGATGATCATGAAGGCAACTGGATTTGTCAATTAAGCATTCAGATCCTCTGGAATATTTCAGCAATTTCATAGTGAAATTGCCCTGACCTTTCTTAAAACAGTGGAGTTTTGGATCTATTATTTTCATAAGCAGTACCATTTTAAATATTAATCTCTTCATGGTATAGAACATAGTATTTCTTAATTAAAGAAGCAAATTAAAATATCTCAAGTTACCCAGTTAATAGATTAAATTAAAATGCTAAAATTTTATTAAGAACTTACTTGATTTTTCTGTCCCCCAAGCTTATCACTGTTCATTTTGTCTAATTAGGGATGGTTTTCACAGGGTTGAAGAGTGAAATTATTGCATGTTAAGGTGGTAAATTTGGCATTCTGACTTAGTTGTTGAAATGTTGCAGGCTGTGGAGAGTTAATGGTTCCATAGTGAGATTTAGTTGGTGTTTATTAATTTATTCTTCTTGTCATACTACAGTGAAGTTGAAACACAATACTTCCCATAAACAGCAACACATGTGCAAGATCAGAAAAATATCCTGAGAGTTAGGTGATTAGGACCTGACTGATGTGGAGTTTCAGAGAGATGATTCTGAAAGACATAACCATCCCTTGCCTGATGAGATATTCTAGGTGTGGTCAGTAAGTATTAGACTATAATTGGTTCATTTACTTATCACTCAGATATAGGAATTATTCTACGTATAGCTTGCTACTAACTTATCTATAGGAGGTTGGCTTTATCTTAGCAGATGAAGTAGTCACTGTGCAAAGCTTCACACAGGAGCCATGGACTATTTTAAGTTGTCAAGTAAAAGTTGAGTGGTTTATAAATGGTTGCTAGGCCTTCTGGTAGGTTTCTACACCACTGTATTTTGTACTGTATCTATCCCTATGAATTACGATTTTTGACAGCAGGAGTATGGTGTGGTTACTGAAATACAAACTGTGTTCAGCATACAGCTGTCTTCAGTATATGGCAGACAGTTGTCTTCATTACTCTGCTGTTTAAATTAAAGAAAAAACAGATCATCCTAAAACTAGAGAATTAGCAAATTCTCATGCAAATTTTTTTTCTGAACTTCAAGAACTAAGTGCCTTTCACTGAGATAAGTAATAATCCTTTTAAGGATTATTACTTGTCTCAGTGAAAGGCACTTAGATCTTGGTTACTTTGGTTTGTTTTTTTGGTTGTTTGGGCTTTTATGTTTGGAGTTTTTTGGTTTGGCATTTTTTTTGGAGAGGGGTGGGTGGGTTTATTGGTGTTCAGTGGGGTTTTTTTGATATGGAAATGCAGCTAATGTGAATATTTTCCCTATAAATCCTTCTCAACGTGAAACAGAGCTGCTATGAGCATAAGTGTCTCATTGTGTTTGGACTAGATCTTCCAAAAGTGAGTGTACATTTGCAATACGGTGTGACTCACACAGTATTAAAACTCTGCTGTGAATTAGTTTAATTGTATATAAAATGCGAGAAAATGGAAAACTAGGAATAAGGTTTCTAATAGCAGAAGAAAAGCTTTCCTTCTTAGTTAAAAAGCCTCTGTCAGGTTAACATTACTGCATTAACTGAAGAACGGGAATCCTGAAAGAATTTATTTCTGGTTGAAAGTCCATCAACAAGAGAATGGACTGAACCTGAACAAGGCTAAATGATTCATTCAGGGAGTTCAAGAAATCTGGGATTTAGTAGCACACTGAGGGGTTCCCAAGTGCAAGCCTTGGATGCAAAGCTGTGGGGTATTTTTGAATACCAGACCTCTCAAGTCCCTGTTTGACATTTATTTATGAGTTGCCATTTACAAAGTTTTAACTGCTGGTTGGAAATATTATTCAAAAATTCATTGAGATGAACTCAATTGTTTTGCAATTAATTTATTGATTAGAATTGTAGGTACCAAAAGTTTCTGTTTAAAACCTAGTGGATTTGAGAATTGCGTAGAACATAAGATATTTAGTATCTTTAGTATCCTTTTCCTCTGTGCTTTTTTGTGGGAAGTACTCCTTGCTTCCTTCTTATGTCAAGCACTCATCAAGCACACACGTCAGAATCTTTTTGTAACTTCCCAGAACAGCCTATAATGGTTAAGTTTACAGGAATACACTTGTTTTAATTAATTCATTATTGAAATTAATCTGCAAAATGGAAAACAGATTAGATCTCAGTCATGTATAAGTATGGATGTGGCCTCTCTCACCAAAAATATCAGTGTCAGTGCAACATATAATTTTTCTATATATGCCTATTCAAATAGTATGGCCTAAATGTTACACACAGGTTTTTGAGTTGTTTTATGATCAGTGATGATGTGATGAGTTGAGTAACAGAATTTTTTCTTTTCACTTTCTCACCAAAGTCAATTTATTCATTAAAATTCAGTTACAGAGAGAATGTGGTCTTCATAGTATGTAAGACTGAAGAAGTCATGTACTGAAAGTGCTGAAAAAGCACTGTAGGATGGTACTCAGCACTAATGCTCTTATTAAAGCCAGCAACATACTTAAAGATATTTTCAGAGGGTAGTTTTTTCTCTCCTAATGAAACCCACACAGGCATTTTCATGGGAATGACAGAGACATTACTGCATGCAATGGTTGTTTGTACCTTGTCATGCATCAACTTAGTCTCATTTCAAATGTAGAACGGACAGTTGAAAATCATCACTCTGAGTCACGTACTGTGACATTTTTCCATCTTCATTTTTTTCTGTACTATCTATTGGGGTTTTTTTTCTCTGTGTCCTAAATTGCTGATCTAAATTACAAATATTTAGAAATATGGGTATCTGGGATGGATTGTTCAGATGATGTGAATTTAAGCAATTGTGATTAAAGTGGTATGTGGTCTTTCATCCTTCTAAGACACAGTCCTGTGTTTAATACAGAAGCTTCAAATGGGAAAAATGAATGGAAACCATACAAAGAAAAACTGGATGAAAAATCATAATGTTAAGTACCGACAGGACCATCTGAATAGCAAATATTAGCTGTGTTTCTAGAATGATTTGGGAGTCACTTAACACTGAATCTCAGAAAACAATGCAGAATATGATGCAGAAAACAGCCCAGAAGTACTTGATGATATGGACAAAACACTTATAAACTGATTGACATTTTCACAAGTAGTTTTTAAATGTGGACATGGCAATCTTGGCAAAATAATTCTATATGAACAAGTTATTTCCTAAGGGGAAATTGTGTATCTGTTAATAATTAAGATTTTGAGGTTATTTAAAGAGCTTGCATTTTAACCTTTGAGTTTGAAAGACAAGAATTATGAATGAATGCATGTGTATGATCTTCCAGCTAATTCTTCAAAATTCAAAATCAAAAAGAAAAAGTACACTGGTATCAAAATAAATTAAAATTTTCACTCATTTTCTTTCTATTAAAACCAATTTTGAAAAAAAATACTTTCAGAACAAAAGGCACATTGTTTGATCTTGTATGCAGTGTTTTTGCTTTGGATTTCTGAGGGTTTTAATGGAATTTGAAATTCAGCTTCGAAAAGGAGTTATTACATACCTTGGCAATGAGGAGAAAGAAGGTCTAGAAAAACTAGCATTTCAGAAAGAGCTGAAACAAGTGACATTGAAAAGAAGAGAAGAATGAGGTATGGAAGTGGGGAACAGTAAAAGTTTTCAGCACATGAAAAGTTGTTGCAAACAAGGGCAATCCATGCTGAATGGGTTGGTTAATATTGGATATGGTTTCTGTAGGATATGGGTTTATACTGCAACACATTTTTCCACATTGTTATAGGAAATCTCATTCTAATATAGACAGTGAAATATTAGACAATAAAGCAGTAGAATATCTATTACTAAATTCTTCCTGAAAAATGTAGAGTCCTTATCAAAAAGGATGACAGGCTACCTTGTGAGAGAAGGTAGAGCAGTAAAAACATTTCCTGCTTAAAGGAACTAATTTTCTGAATATCAAATGGAATAGATGACATCTAGATTCAAGGTGAAAATTATTTTTATATTCAAGCCTCATAAAATTAATTTATTTCCAAATTTTAGTATTTCTTTTGTATTGGCATTCAAAGTACAAACCTGTTCTTAGTTTTGAAATGGCAAACAGACTGGTTTGTACTACTGCTCTCAGTTGAAAATATTAATAATATATTTCTGCTATTTACAGCTTCTCTTCAGATCTTCCAAATACAAAGCAGCAGTAATTTTCCCATAGACTGCAGAAATGAGTTGTTTT
>JAYDZK010000268.1:20072355-20116383 GCA_034509185.1 Euphonia xanthogaster | reverse complement strand
AAAAAAAAAAAAAAAAAAAAAAAAAAAAAAAAAAAAAAAAAAAAACAAAAACAAACAAAAAAAAACCCTAAAGAAACCCCGAAAATTTCCTTCCTCAAAATTAAGGAAGATTATAAGCCTGCCAAAATTCTTACTCTTAAGAGTACATAATTGCAAACATAGGTTTATTTAAATACTGTTTTAATATTTTAGCTCTAAACAAGTAGATAAGGAGTATTCAAGAAAAACTTTATCAGGCTTTCTACATATTTTACACCAAAATTCTTATTCATTTATTTCCTGTTCATATACTTAAATGGTTGAAAAGCACAATTTTTTTCCTGGACTGTGAAATTTTATATACTCTGACTACGGTCAATGTTCAGAAACATTAGGGATATGAAGTTCTTTTTGTCATAATTCATAATGTTGGTTGCTTCCATTTGAAATTACGTGCCAGCTTGTTATGCATTTAGTAGATGAGCCACTTCTTACTGATGGAGGACCGGTTTCTATAGCAGCCCATGAATATAGAGATATCCCTTTTCACCTCAAACCCAGGACGTATCTCCTTTCAATCTCCTCTCTATTTCTGCAGGCACTCATCCTCTCTCTTCTCTGCAAACAAGCAGATGGAGAGTATGTGGACTTTGAAATGTGACTCAGAGGTCAAGAGATTTAGAGTCTCAGGAGGAAAGTGAAATTCACAGCTAAGGACAATTTACTGTGACCAACCTACCCCCAGGAAACTCCCAGCACAGCCAAAGGGCTTGGTGATGTCTTGATTTCTCACATTGTCAGTTGCCATGAGTTTGCACAGGAAGGCATGTCTGCATCAGAAATACTCTGATGAATAAAAACTGTTTATTTGAGAAGGGGTTTTCAGGTTAGAAGTTTGTCTGAATGTGTACTAGGTTTATACATAAATCACTGCTTTTAAATTGCAAATTCAGTATGGTAACTTTTTTTATCAGACTTACGGAAAGGGAAGAAATGTAGTGTTAGGTTCCTCCTTTTTCACTTCTAATTTTATTTTTGTTTTTATTTATGTCTGTAGAGGTAACAATACAAATAAAACACTGAAATGGATATCACCCGCTTGCTTGCCTCTTCTTGGCACATTAAGTATCTTTTATGAATGGAGTTTAATGTAGAGTCTTTGACTTTTGGTGCTGTGGTACTTTGAGTAGCTTTGGTGAATTGCTTAATTGTTTATTGATTTCATAATTATTTTGGGTTTTATTCTTCTCCCCTCCCCCCCCCCCACTTGTAATTTCATCCTTTTTTAGAAGTTCTTGGAAAATTTACATTAATTCAGAGATTCTTATCAATATTTTGTGCATTGTGTAAATTCTACGTTGCCAGAATGATGAGGATAGAAGTTACACAGAGGTACCTCAATAGTTAGCTAACCAAGTAAAGAAGAAATTGTCCACATGTTCAGAATTCAGTTCTCACACTGGAGGCAGAAGATAGTTATGGTAAATTTTGCAACAGGCTACTCCCCCAGGGTCATATTTTATTAAACTGAGAAAATTGGATGAGTCAGAGCCATGACTGTCTAGGAATTTAAAGAAAATAATTGACACTTTTTCTCCCAAACATACTGTATTTTTCTTTATTTTTTGTGGTGGGTGTTAGGTTAAGAGATGTCTGCATAATCTTCTGTTGATGAAGAGAACAAGATGGTACTTTTTTTTGCATTTTGCTTTGTTTTGCATTCCACAAAAGAGATCTGCTTCATACATGACTTTTCTACACTAAACTCCTCTCCTTTACTGTTCATCAAAAAAATCCTGACAGTGTTCCTCTATTTTTTAAATCCATCTGATTTGCCTGTTCTGTAATAGTGGAGTTGTTCTGCTATTATGGGAATAGTGTACGTGCAACAGTGGACTCAAAGTAGAAAGCTAAAGGACCGCTTCAAATTTTAGCATGGCAAATTTCCCTCCACCCTCTGAGTTCATAAATGAAAATAATTGGGCTACAATGCCAAGAAATTAGTATCCTAACACAACTCCACAATGCTGTGAAAACATAGCATTGCATAACTGTGATTCCACTGAATGGTATCATTATGACTAAAATTATCTAACGTTGTGCTGCCTTTTTGTTCAAATCTGGCAAGAATCAGACTATCTCACCATGGTACACAATACATTTTCTAAATATGGGTGAAAAACTAGAACATTCTTCAGAACAAGTATTGCCTAAATCCAACAGAAGCGAATGGAAAATTCTGGCCTTATTTGGTGATACTTTCTTGCATTGAAATGTGATCAGCACATCAGTCATCTTTAGAAGGAAGGAAATGCCTGTTACCAGATGGAAAATAAATTAAACTGAGCATTTATCATTCTTCAGGCAGTAGGTGCAAAAGCAGAAATATTTTTAAAATACTAATCTGCAATATTTAAAAAAAGCTGAAATTAAAAAAAAAATCCTGTTTTTTAAAATGTAAATTAATTTTAAAGATGATTGTATTTTGGCTCAAGCCACCAGTAGACTTACCCAATCAGCATACATAGGAATTCCTAGCTAGCTTCACTCTTCTTGAATAAATGTGAATGAAATTTGAGTAAATGAGAGACAGTTGTTATGCACCATGGCTAAAAAGCAAGAAGTGATGGTCTGGGGTGAATTCTCTTTGAACAACAAGCATACACAATATTAATGCCTTGGGACAAAGAATCCTCAATTTAAATTTTACGGACTTTGTGTTTCTAGTTTCTTTATCACCACTGTTCCAGAAGGCACGGGAATTAGCTACCACCATTATCTGTGGTAGCAGAGGGTACAAACTGAAGCCCTGAATCTTCAGTTCATTAGGTAAGACAACTAAACCTATATCTGAACACTTTACATACATAGTTTGTGTCAAAGAATCTCAAAAGCTGCAGTTCTCATGGATTTCAGCTCCTATGATACCATTTAAAACTGTTGACTTCTAACATATAATAAATCATGTATTTAATCAGACCTGTCTTTCAAATAAAAAAAAGAGTTAGTGTAACTTGGTTTTACATTTATCTTTTCAAAGCTTATGTTGTTAGATTTTGTCAGTGTGCTTGAATAGACTGGAAGATGAATGGTCATAGTCTGATGGTCCAGGCTATACAAAGACTTATTAAATAGAACTGATAAATGTAGTTTTGCTTAACTCTGCAATTGCATTTATTGCTAGATGCAATCTCTATGTATATACAACACAGGTACCCTAAGTCCAGTCCCGCTGTATGTGTATCAGAGCGGCATGTACAGCAGTTCCATGGTGTGAAAATGCTTTATCTTTCTTCCTTACCTGATTACTTTATAAAATCTCCTTTCAGTTTGCTAAGATTGAAGTATTCCAGAGAACATACATAGTAACAAACTTGCTGTGTTAGTGACTCTCTGTGTTGCACTGAGGAAAATATAACAACATTTAATATCAAATGTGCAATCAAGGAACAGCTGGGTTCCTTTTGCAATATCCCAGAGCTGGCCAAGAAAATTAAATCAAAAGTTATTGAGTAATTATTCTCATTGTTGGTATTGATGCATTAGATCCTATCTAAGTCCAAATAGAGTGCCCCAATCATTAAAATAACTATTTCCCCCTTCCATCCCTCCTTCATCCAAAGGCATTTAATACAGTGCTAATTCTTAAAAGAAATTGTTATTTCCTATATTTTTTCCCATGCTTCTGCCACTGTTCTGTGTTGTTCCCCACTTCTACACTGTGCTGTGTTGTTGTACAGGTAAAACGGACTTAAGGAATACCAGAGTGATCAACATACAGTAACCCAGAGATATTAACATTAATAGGAATCCTTTTCCTAAAAGGCAATAATTTTATACTTGCTTTTGTGCAGAGCAGAGTAAGTGCAGCAAAATTTAGCAACCGTTACATGTAAATATTATAGATCATTATTTGGTTAGAAACATATTAATTAATAACAAATGGAGGAACAAAAACACCCAAAACTTGAAATAACGGTAACTGAAATATAAAAGCAAAGAAGTGTATTAAAAAGTGCAATTAGTTCATGAGCATGAGACTCACACCTATCTGAAAAACTCAGCTTGAAAATTCAAGTTATTTTATTTTGCATGAGATGACAATACAGATGAGAGTAAATGAAAAGCTAGACTGAACAGTTCTTCAACTCCTTCAGTAGGTAAAGGAATAGCCAAGAATCTCAGGAAGGAAATTATGGTTTAGTTACAGTTTAAAATCAGACAATGCCATGATCCATAAAGAAAACAATTTATTGCAATCTGTTCATTTTATTGCCTTCTTTATTAAGCCTTTTTCAGCTTTCTTCTGTGTTGGCAAAGCAGTGTTAAGGCTCTCCCTTCTACTTCTTCTATCATCCATGCTGAAAAGGAAGCTTTTGTAGACTGTGATCTGGGTATAACCTGCAGGAATCAGGATGCTTTGCTGGATCAGGACTAGATCTCTCTCCTGTGCAGGATTGAGCCATTGAAGAGAAATGCAAGTTGCTATAATAAGCCAAGTGCAAAATAGGATTACAAAGTCATTAGAGGCTGCAGTTGTTCAGCACCTTTTAGACCCTTGGGAAACTAATGAAAATGGGCTTAAAACTAAGCATTCTGTTCTTTCAAAATAGTGGTTATTAATTAAAAAAATAATAAACTGAAGATACACAAGAATGGAATAACAGGGGTTCTGCATATCTGTGACTGTGTGGGAAAGAAGATGTGATAGAAAAGTTTACTAAATAAAACATTAAAAATTAAACAAATAAGTAATAAATAAGTAAATAAATAAATAATGAAGTAAAAATAAAGTAATACTAAAATAAATTATAAATAATAACAAAGGAAAAAATAAATAACCTGTGGCCCACTGATACTTTGTGTACCAGAGGAACCTGCAGAATGCAGGAACTCTTGATGGAAGAATGCACAAAAAGTACTTGGAATACAATTTAGCTTTGTATCCCTGAAAAACTATATGTACTGAGCTAAGTCTGGAAAAAAAAATCCCAAAGAATACTATGGAAGTATGGCTGGTTCCCACTAAACACAATTACCATGGTTTGAATGCCAAGGAGATCTTAGAGCACTGAAGACTAATTTAATAGAGAGTGCAATAAATGAGTTTAAATCATATTTTCAGACTATCAACCAAAAAATTTTATTTTTCCTGAAGTTGGAGTGAGAAGGATGATAAGAGCTGCTGACAATTACAAAAAAATAGTTCAAGTTATGCCTCACTCTTTATCATGAAGAAACAAGTGGGGAAAGATTTACTTCCTTTGAAAGAACCTCCTCTTACACACCAAGTGCCATCAAGTCCGTTAAACAACTCTGCATATGAAGATTCTTCTATTGCTCATACGCCAACAAAATGCAGTAGAATATTTTTCATAATCCTCCAATTGCAGATGACAAGTCAAAATCAAATTAATCAAACTAAATAAAATGTTTTTTTTTAATTTCCTTTATTGGGATCAAAAACGTTGGCATTTTATTGAATTACATGAATTTTCCATTTCTTAACATTGAATGTAATAGTGACAGCATTGAGAGGATTGAGATACAAAAATCTTATATTTTAGACACTTGTTACAAGAGACTCAAAATAGATAATTTTTGTATTGAAAAAATGATAAGCATTTCAAAAGAGACATAACTTCTTTAAAATAACTTAACTATTAGCAGCTGTTGGCAGAAAATATGCTATTAGGATACTAGTAACTATCTTTGTATTTTTCCTCCTTTTTATTCTTTGACATTGAAAAATGTTTGAAAAAAATTATTGAAAAAAACTTAATTACTAAAAACATCATAGAAATTCATCCCCTTTAGCAGATATAGATCATTTCAACAAGCCTGTACACATACTCTTGTATTTCAAATAGTTTCCTAGTAAAGCCAAAACTGGTTTGATTTTTTTTTTTTAATAGGGAGAGAGAAGCATTTATTTTCTTCTGTTATCAAAAACTTTTGAATACAATTTTCTAGACTTGTATTAACATTAAATCTTTTTTTCTAAAACGCTTGCAGGCTTCTAGGCTTTTTGCTCTCTTTGGAAGAGCCTTAGTCTATTTGTGAATGAACTTTTTATACGGATGTATGCTTGTGGTAAACAGTCGTGATACTTAACATTTTCTCCAGCCCAAATCTTTCCTCACTCATTCATCTACTTTTTTAATAAGGTCATTGACTTTTGTGATAGATGACCTTAGAAAAATCATGTGACTACAGAAAACTACATTTTAAGAGAGGAATGTTGAACGCTATGTCCAGATGTTCTTTAAAATAGGTTTTCAGATATAAAGAAGTGAATGTGAAAACATTTGGGTAAACATAGTGATTATACAGATTGTTCCTTTAAAGCCAGATGAAAAAGAAGGGAAATGAGGTCACATCTATTTTGATAGTGCTTTCAAAAGGAGAGGAAGGGAGAAAGAAAATGAAAGAAAGAGGTGTTAAAATGTAGTGGTGCTCCAGGATGATTGACTAGAAGAAGTAATCTCAAAGACAAAAAGGCAAATATAGATGATTTAGCCTTCTGTGTCATCAGTACACAATTGTTTCATGCTGTCTCATGCTTTGTCTACTCTATTTCCAAATGTTCCTGCCTTACAGAATTATGTCTCTATTGGACAGATTTTTGTCTCATGAAGTGTTTTGCTGCTGTTCAGCTTGTTACCTTCATTTCATACTATTGTTGTTTTATTGGCATTTCATTCTTGCTGTATCATACCAAAATTTTCTTTCTCAAGATCTGTAACCTTCAGATATTCATAAAATCATGTTGGTGGGGATTTTTTTGTTTTTGTTTCTTTTTGGTTGTTGTTGGTTTTTTGTTTGTTTGTTTTTGTCTCTTTTTTAAATTTAGTCATGTTGGACAACTCTATCCTTCTGAAATGAGCTTTTCTGGTTACTCTTTCTTCTTTGAATATCCTGCTTGTCATTATCATTTTGGTTGCAAGATTGCTTAGACTTAGGGTGACTTGGCACCCGTGATTGCACCAGACTCATGTAAGGTATATGAAGGAGATGATGGACGAAGATAATGTGAGATATACTGGTAAAGGTTCTTTGTCATCCAGTAATTCTTTGAATACAAAATTCCTTCTGGTATCGGCCATATACATGATCAAGGCTGTGGTGATTGGCAGTATTTCCTCCTCAGAGGCCATCATTCCTTGTCAGTGGAAAAGAGCTGTGGCAAAGGACAAGTTTTTGGTTTTCCTCTGCTCTGAAGGCAATTTGGAGAGAAAATTTGTATTTCTGTCAATTAGCTTTGAAACATTCTTCTAGAGATTTTCTTTATGTTAAGACTGCCACTAATCCAGCATGAGATTCAGTATATCTGTATTTACAATGCATATGTAGTTTAAAGTTTCAAAGTTATTCAAAAATTCATATCCACTTTAATTTTTGTTCATTTAAATATAAAATAATGTGAATAATAGTGCAATAAAATTTAAAAATTCTGTAGAAATCCATTCATGATATTTTTTATTGATTTTCACTGATTACGATCATTCTGCTTCTTAGAAGGTGGTTAAAGTTACATAATCCTTTTTCAGAGGAGTGGATTGCCATACATTATTTTATTGAATGACATATTCTGTGTTGGATGTGTTGGTATGCAAGTAACCAAGTTTAAATACTTGCAAAGTCTGAATTTACAGAACAGTGATAATGCCTAACTTTGAATACTGTGACTTTAGTAACCCTGAAGTTCAGACCATAGGGTTTCCATCACTGGGTACCCAAAATTAGAACTTTAGTGCCTTAGTTTATTTCTTTTCTTTTTCAAAAAAATCCCAAACAGCTAAAACAACCACAAAAAATCCCTTTGGCTATAATTCAGCCCTTTAGACCCTTTAGACTTTCAGTAGAGCACCAAGATAAGATTAGAGATGTTTCATTTATTATATAACATTGTTTTAATGATTTAATGCATTCATATGAAGGGCATTCATTGTGAGGCTAATAGACCCAAGCTGCAGTGTTTTTTTTTCTCATAGCAGTATTTGTAATGTGATAGATACTTCCCAGGAATTAAGAAAAAAATTCAGTCTTTGTGGAAAGACACATAATGCATATTATTGATTCAGTAAATAGCAAAGGAAGAAGGGGAAAGTGTTAATGTTTTTGCATTTCACCGGAAGAAATAAAGAAAAAATAGGCGAAGTCACAAAATTAGCAGTGTATTAAACAAGTGACCTAAGAATGTGCTATGAATGCATATTCAGCATCTTGTGCTGCCATCCAGAGGGATCTTGAAAGGCTGGAGAAATGGGCTGACAGGAACCTCATGAAATTCAACACAGAGAGATGCAAAGTTTTGTACCTGTGGAGGGACAATCCCTTGCACTAGTGCAGGGCCAGAGGCCACTGCGTCGGGGAGCTTGAGAATGGATTTTGTATCAGGTGATTTACAGAGGTCCCTTTCAATCTCAGCCATTCTGTGGTTCTATGGTATTCCTGCTCTGTGTAAGATATTATAAAGATATTACACTGCTCTGTGTAAGAACTATACTAATGAAATTACTGTTTCACTGTTTACGGAACTCTCAGTGACCGCTGTCATGAGGTCAGGCCTTTTGTAGCAGCTGATGACCTTCTGGAGCAGCTGAAGCCAGTTATATTGAAGAATAGCCAATCTAAAACTCTTTATGGTGTTAGAAAGTAATATAATTAACTGAAATTTATAAAGTACTTCTTTATTTTTTTATTTTAAATATTCTGTGTTTCAGAATAAGTTGCTGTTGATATTATAAGGTTTATTCTGTGTAGGTATATGGCATGTACAAAAAAAACCAAAACAAATCAGAATAGAGTATTCTTTTATACCAAAAGTTTGCAATGAGTGAAGCACCATCACCATATGAAGTAATAGGTGATATGTTTTTTATATATATATTAAAAAACCCAAGGGTGATAATGATTCCATTAGTATTGAAGTTCATATTAATGCCTTTCCAGCAGACCAGTTACCAGTAGATGAGAACAGCTTTCACAGATGCAGTTGTACAAATCACAAAGTTTCGTGTGAAAGAGTTTCTTATTACAGAAAAATCAAATTCTTGCTGGGTTTGGCTAGCAGATGGCTACTGTTCTGGAAAAACTAGTTTTTTCAAGTGGAATCAGGAGGCTTGTCCCATCCCCATGTAACCTCTCTGGATTTATTTCATTTATCCTTATCTTTCTTTATATCAAAGGATCAAGAAATCCAAGACAATATTTTTTACATATATTTATTCTTAGTCTTTAATGTTCTTAAGATGATTACTTAGATTACTCACTGGATTTCTAGGCAGACTGTTGTCTTTATTATTATCACATTATTGTCCAGCAAGGACAAGATATTTGTGAAATCTCAAAAGCTACTTTTGGTCTCAGAGGGGTTTTCTATTCCTGTTCTGCTATTTGTCAAACTACCAGTTGTCCACACACATCGCTTAGTTCTTATTGACTGCTTGGTAGTATTTGAGTGACATTTGAGGTTTTGCTTCTTTTTTTTTATTGAATGGCATGTTTTTTTTATCACACAGCCTTAGTTTTAGCTGATACATGGATCCCAGTTTGTCCTAATGTGAGTCACTGGAAATGCATGTGTTTAATTTCTGCATCCAACTTCCCATGATTGGATACAGGTGGGAATACCACAGATGTCATTAATTTACTGAAGCTTTGTTTTCAATTTTTGTATCATTTCAAAGTCCATTGATTATGTTGCCTGTTATACTAGTTTTTGATTATATTGTGTGTTTGCTGAAAATGTATCTGAATTGTATGTAAATGTAAAGGATTGGTATAGATATTTGTATATAGTTATTATATAGTATAAATATCAGAAAGATATTAATTTCAGAGCTCTGATTTTCTGATTCCAAGTTGGTTGACCAGTCCACTGGAGGTTCTATAAGCCTGACATTATTTTTAAATACAAAGATTTCCTTTTTAAATTAAATTGGCTTTGCTGCTGCAATTGCATTAACTAATGACTTGGTCTTGTGCTAAGTATGCTTCCCTCTGCCTGATTTTAGAGACCATTGAGGTCTGCAAGGATTCTGAGTAAACAGTTTTATTAGGAATTTAATTCTGTTGAGTGCTGAAAATCTTCTCTTCCCCCTGAATGCTGCTGAGGGTTGCTAGGCACCTCAAAGGGTTAGTGACTATCACAGCTTGCTTAGCACATGGTACTACATATGTCATTTGCAATCTCTGAGTAGAACAAACTTCTACTGCTGTCACTGTAGATTATTCTCTGTGCTTTCGGGGTTGTTTTGCTCTGCTTAAAATGTGAGTGTGTCCCTCATAAAATGGTAACATTCTGTGGATGGGGACTGCTGGATTCTGCAAAAATAAATCATTGAAGACATGGGAACAGAAAGGATTTCAGACTTTTTGTATAAAAGCAATAATCATTCTTCTGAAAATTCATATAAAACCTCTCCAAAACATCAAACCATCCAATGACAAACACAGTGTGACAGTAATAATAAATCTTAATTTTCTTACAGTCGTTTTTAGGCCTTGTTGTTTTAGTATTGTTTGTTGTGACATGTGAGTTCCCACATACTCTGTGTAAAGCCAGCAGTATACAGGATGCACACACCACAAAACAAGCAGATCCCCAAAGCCTCAGGGTATTGAACTGCCTTTTTGTTTCATGTATCCTCTTGCAGAAGGACTCACAGAATGACATGCTTTACTGCATGCCACCTTATTGCTTTATTATTAGCCTTCGTAAAGGTCAGATGGGCCTGACTCAAATTCAAGAGGAAACAATGCTGTACAAAGTTTTCCCTTCATTGAAGGACCTGCATATTTTTCTGAGATCTGCAACAGTATTTTTAATATCATGTTGAAAGCAGAGAACCATTTTCAATTCCCATTGTGGTAATCAATGAGATGTAAAATTGCAGCAGTTCCATGCTGCCTAGAGCCTCTCCTGACAAACCTCGTTTGGTTTGTCAGAATGCATAAAGCACTCATAGGAGCGTAGCATTAGCTCTGTTTCTCTGTGATGCGAGCAAGCACAGAAAGAAACCTGCTCTAAAGGAGACATTTTCATTTGCTTAAATAGCTCTGCCATGGCTGCAGTACAGCAAAATCTTCCTGTGCTATGCATATTTCTTAGGATGGGAATCAGAACCATTAGCTAGCTGTATGTGTGATTCAGAATAGCAATAAACCCATGGTCTAGTTCAACAATTATTTAACTTCTGAGAAGTAATTCACAGATAGAAAGTCAATCAAGGTAACAGTCCAGGTATGCTGTATATGCTGTGCTTTATTAGCATATTTGTGATTACTCAGGAAGGTTATGTTTGTCACTGTGCTGCTGTCTGTGACCATCTGGAACTTAATAGGATACAATATAGAATTTGCATCCTTCTTTTACACAGACCAGAGAACTCTTTCACCTGAAGTAAAATAAATTTTCTAGGTACTAGCAACTCTAAGCCATTGAAAGAAGTAAGAAGTCAGGAATCCACTGAATTATGAGCATATAAATTCATTTGATAGCTCCTTAGAAACTCTTTTACAATATATATTTAGGAGGAAGAAATGCTCCATGCTGGATGTTTTGAAAATATGCAGAGTATGGTCCCAGATTTTTTCCTGTGGGTGTCATTATAGATGGAGTGATTGGGTAGCTTGTGGCATTAGCAACGGGTGAGAAGCTCCTTGTCTATGCCTCTGATGCCGATAACTGCAGTCATCCCTTATCAATTCCTTGGAGGTGTTTATAAAGTGTTCTGTTCTCATTCCCTCTGCTGCTGAAGCAAACATCAGTTTTGTATAATGACATTTCTCCTGACTACCTTAGCTGATAAGCAAAGAATTGAATGAATGTTTGTAAATTAGGTATTCTTTCTCTGCACTGATTATTCTTTAAGCATAGAAATTAAGGGGATTGCAAGTTTCCATCTCATTCTAGGACTGGCTTTCAGAACTATATGACAATTTTCTTTGCTTAATTTTTCTAATTAATAAATATTAGTAAAAATGCAACAGCTAGCATTTCCAAGCTTTCACAAATCGTGTTAAACTTCTTGACAGGACCAACAACAACAAAAAAAGTTTAGTAACGCATGCTTCAAGTATTCCATCTACTTTCTTAATTAGCAAGTCAACAAAATATGAGTTTTCACCTTGTGACTGTATTGTATGGATCAAAATGAAGAAAACACAGACTTTAGAGATAATAAAATATAAGCCCTGAAAAGAGAATCGATGGAGAACGGGATATGTTGGAATCACTATCTCCATGTGGCTGTGTCAGGAGCTTGAGTGCTGTACCCATCTGTGATGAGATTTTGGCATTAGGCTAGGGGAAATCAGGAAAGGTGTGGAGAATGATCTGTAAAGAGCAGGTCTGAAATTCTTCATGAGAGAATTTTATATTTCTCTAAACCACTAAACCCACCATCTTAGACAAACACCTGTCACAAATATGATGGTCTCTGAACTCAAATTTCTGAAGGCTCATAACAGCATAATTTGCTGGGTTTGTGAGTTTTCTTAGGGATTTTTAGTTGCTTGGGTACAATACCTGCTTCTCAAGTTGAAAGTTAGACTGATTATACTGGATCTCAGCCAAAGACTAAATTTTATTTCTAAAGAGTATTTGAAGAACAGGGGGAAATCATGGGAATTTGCTATCAAATTTCAGATTTTTTTTTTGTTGTTCTTTTGTTGTTTGTTTTTTGGGGGTTTTTTTCAGCAAAACTGAGATTCCTTCTTTAATACAATGATACCTGTCGAAATTTTTACAATGTAGATTGTCATTTGAAGTTGTGGTTTGACATGTTTGCAAAGTTGCGTAACTATTTGTTTCTGGATGTGTTATTTTACTTTTTTCTTTCCCTCCCACTCAGGAGTTCAGTATAGTTGTTGTGCATTTCCTTATATTACTGAATACAAGCATAAAACATGGTCCAGGTTTTATTTTATATCTTGTGTCCCAAACTTGGTCCACTGGTCAATGTGTGCTGCTGCTTGACAAGTTAAGAAGTGGTGCAGCACAATTTCTTTCCTGTGGAGACATTGCCTCACAATTCCTCTATGGTCCAGCCTGGACTGCAGTCACACAAGGTGTGATTTTTTTTTTCCTTCCTTTTTTACTTTCCCTTTTCTTGTATGAAAATGGCCTTTCAACAAAATGTTATGAATGCTCAAGACAGAAATTCAAAAAGTTCTAAAATTTATAGCCTATAATGATTTAGATAAAACTTGTAACAGTCTATTTTTGAGAGGCTGAACATATGCTAGGTCTCAGTGAGGTGTTCTCCTCATCCTTCTTGAAATAAGACTAGGCAACCAAGAATACATGCAGGGGTTTTGTCTACTCTAGATTTAGTTGAGCTGAAATCTCTTGAGCTCTGTTCAAAAGATTTCCATGCTTTGAGTGTGCTGTTAAGGAGAACATACTTGTTTTCTGGGGTTTATTTCAAGATACTTATCAATATGTTGTATCTAAAATCCATAGATTAAGGTCTTTCTAATACTCTGGTGAGCAGTGTCTAAGGTAGGCTACAAAGACTACCATTGATTGCCAGACCAGTTTTGGATTACTGATCTTGAAGGTACATTTTATATGGTCTTTTTACTATAGTCATGATCCCAAATAAACAAAGCAGAACCCAGTTCTGAACCAGAACTATCTTTCCATTTCCAGATCACCACCTTGTGTGCTCTCTCTTTTCCTTTTGTCCCCAGAAATTTAACATGGCTAGCAAGCATGGTTCTGCTTCAGGGGCATGAAGTCTGCCTTATCACTTCTACAACCACCTGAAAAGAGATTGTAGTGAGGTGGGAGTTTCTCTTCTCTCAGGTAACAAGTGGCAGGAAGAGAGGAAATGGCCTCAAGCTGTGCCAGGGGAGGTTTAGACTGGATATTAGGAAAAAATTCTTCAGAGAACGGGTTGTCAAGCATTGGATCAGGCTGCCCAGGGAAGTGGCTGCATCCCAGTCACCATCCCTGGAAGTGTTCAGAAGGCATGTGGTTTTGGCAGCTGAGGCCATGGTGTTATGGTGAACATTGTGGTGGTGCTCTTTAATGGTTAGGCTTGGTGGTCATAGAGGTCTTTTCCAGCCTTAGTGGTACGAAATAACCTTTTTTTCTGGAAGAGCTTCAGTTCAAACTGAACCAGGAATTGAACTGAATATCCCTCGTTCCTTGCAAGTACTTTATCTACTAGATTATATGCAAAAAAAAGTTTGCACTGCTGCTCTTTTAAATAACCAATCTTCTTTTTTCCCTAGGATGTGTGGGCACTCTGCACATTTAATTAGGTTAAACAAAATTTTATGGATTATTACACATTCATTTCACTGTATTTAAAAAAGTAGACTAAATTTAAGTGTAGAATTGAAAAAAAAAAGGGGTAAAAGGGATATTTCTGCAAATTTCACCATTCTTTATTTGCGATAAAAAAGGTCATATTAATGTATAGCTAATGCAGCTACATCTGTAATTCCCAGACCATAGAAATTAACACTTAAGATTATAAAATTCTGCTTGCAAATATTTCTAAAATGCTTAACCAGATAACCTGCTTGCAAAGTCTAAGTCTGCTCTGAGTCTTTATAAGGCCTACAGGATGCTAACTTTATTTGATTCCAAATTTACAATGTGAAAATAGGCACTGCATATTCTGGAGAGGAAAATGTACAAGCTGAGTTCATGTATCTTAATGAGGGTTCATAAGCTGGGCACCACTGCCCGTGGTTGTTTGTGCCATTTTCTATCAGATTGTTTCTCTATGCTTGCGTGGATACTTGTCTTGCATGAATAAAGTTTTGACAGTTTTGGAAAACTGGAGTATCGAATTGGAACTGATGGTATTTTTCATATCTTGGTAATCAGTGTAACAACAAGCAAATGTTCCTGGTAGAGATGTGGTGATTATTCCCATTTTACTCTTCAGAGGGAAGAGAACTTGTTTTAAATTGAACGTAATTTCCAAAACACCTTTACTTTAAAGGAGAAAAAATGGTTTTTATGTCCTTTTCATGTTTAAAGCCTCTGTTTCTTTTCCTGAAATGTTCAAATATTTTCCTTGCCTGTTTCTAGCTATTAAAGCTGGATCATCCTATCTGAAACATCAGCATTGTACTGTAAGACCAATGACACATAATCAATCTGTTAATTTATAGATTTAAATTGCTTTTAATTGCTTAGCTGTATTTATTTTTGGAATTTTTTTGAAAATACCATTATTAGCAGAGAAATGCATCACCAATTTGTGAACAATTTGCAGATAAGAAAGCAAGTGATATTTTTAATTTCTTTGTTTTGTATTAGTAGACTACACTGTTGCAATAGCACTCAAAACATTTTGATCTTTAAGTGCTCTACATCAATTGTTTGGTGGGGTTTTTTCAGTTTTCAATAACAATTTGGGGATTTGTCCCTGCTCTTTTGCAGGTAATAGTGCATACCATCTTCCAGCAATGCCAGACTCAGCTATTTCTACTCAGTATGTTGCAGGGAATAATATTAGCTGTGCTTCAGTCCCTGCTTGTCAGTCTCCACCTTATGTTCACCTCAAGAGTAACAATGATACGTGACTATGGACATATACTGTAAAATAAATCACCTTCTTCATTAGGATAAGATATATCACATTCTTCAAATCTTCTGAAAGAAGTTCTTCAGCTACAAAGCAGGCACCTTTCAAAATCTTTCTTTTTGGTAACTCAGGGAATAAGTTTTTTCCCATGTGCAACACCAGCAAATGATGTAACTTTCTTTCACAATACCTTGAGGGACAAAGGGCAGAAAATAGATTAAATAAGGGGGTAGGTCTTTTGCTTTATTAATATAATTGAAATTTTCTTTATTTGAAACTCTCTGATGTGGGAAATGAATTATGACTAGGAAGTATCCGCATGAACTAGTGAGTAGGAGCATCCTGTAATTCCTATCATGTAACAGAATTATAAAATTGTTTGGATCACAACAGATCATAAGGGTTATTTAGTGCCAGCCATTTGTCTTCCATGCTTTGTTTCTGAAACTGATTTACATAAATTCACTTCTAGTTAATGACTGAAACCTCTACAAAATGGTATTAAGTAGGTAAAAGATTTGTAAAATTTTGATATAAGCAATATATACACCAGCAGAGGAATAGAAAATATGAATAATTCACATAAATAATAACAATAACAATACAACTAACAGGAGAGAATTTCACTTTTCATTTTGAAAAGAAAAAACATGAGTTTAGCTGCTTTTCAAAAATATTGACTTGTGTCTTACTGTGGTAAAAATAGGACTCTGGAACTTAAAATTGCTTTTGGAATTTTTCTGTGACTCTAGATCTGTTAAGACTGTCACCTTCCTTTTTTGTAGAGATAGAAATCCTCACAGACTCCTTTGATGATATTACATTCTGTTATAGCAAAAGTCTTTGTAATTATTGCTAAGCTGGAGCTATACCAGATATGCTAGTAAGGAAGGTGAATATAAGTTTAAAATTATCAGTTCAGTAGAACTCAGTGGCACTCATCCTATTGTTTTGTTGACATTATGAGTTGTTTTTCCACCTAAGAGGAAAATTTTTTTCTCTCTGGCCCACTCTCTGTTTCATTTCAGCCATACTGAATTTAGCACTTGATGAAGTAGACACAAAATTTTTTTTTGCTGTATTTAAAATGCGAGAAAACACTATCAAATGTTCTTCGATCTCTTTTCTTTCTATTTGTGAATATCCCACTGTGTTATACAAACACAGCAGGGATGAAAGCTAAAACAAATGCATATTTGTGTCTACAGTACAAAAATGTGTGTTTATAGATGAACAAACCAGGTCAAGTCTTTCGCAGTAAAAAATAAATTAAACAGCCATTTGTCAGACGAGTATCTGGAGACTATTATTAAAAGTCAAAAGAACTGATCTTAAAATGGGGGAAACATTGTCAGGGGAAAATATTTTTAATGACATTTTGTGTTTATAAGCACACACAGACACTCACATTAAAAAGACACCAGTCTGGTTTTCACACTGTACTGCTGCTCTGAAATGAATCACTCACAGCTTTGTATTAGTTAGGCTGAGCAAGACAAATAGTCTAGAAGATTGGTTTAACACATATTAACTCATTTATTGATTAGATGTACAAAAACATTTCCAATCAATAGTGTATGAGTGAATATCTTTGCTGCAGTAGATAACAGAGAAAATTATTTTAGAATTTAGAAGGTACACCTTATTTGAATTGGCTTTGGAGAGGTAACCATGCAGAATTACCTAATCCTCATCTGCTTAACTCAAATGCAGAAATGTTTAAAAAATTAGCATACCAGGCATACAACTATTCTTTGGTTTGTTTTCATCTGGCATTCTTGAAAGAAGAAAAAGGAGAAGTGCAGTATATATAGAAAGTACATGTTTTATGCAAGAGAATAATTCTTACTCGGGGTTTAAATAAGATGAAAGATCAGGAAAAAGCGTAGTTACGACCTTGGCCATAAATAATCAGGGTTTTTGGAGGTTTGGCCAATTCTGAAGTCTAAAAAAAGTTCTGTTCTTTTAAGCATGTTGAATAAGATAGAGCTCTGAAATAGCAGAATATGTCAAAACTAAAGGGAATAAAAGCTAGTAAGAACACCTTTTTGAACCATCAAGGAAACACCAGTAGCTTGTTTTACTGCACAGTGAGTCAGCAGTCAAAGGTGAGATTTAGCTCTAAGTTCTTCATATTTACTGCTAATATAGAATTTGTATACAGACACCTTTCTTTAAGGAACTTTCTAGCATTTTCTCTTTGTACCCTGAGGTGAAAGTCTTACATGGGCATAGCACACTATGATTTTCTGTTTCATTGATTTTTTTCTTCTTATTTAACATGTAAGTACCCAGAGCTCACATGCATTTCTACTAACAGCTTGCAAGTGATTCAGATTCATAAAAAACAGAATCTAATGCTATTTCACACATCCTAGGCTACCCAAGACTACAGGAGCAGGCAGATAAGGCCTTGAATCTACAAGAAACTTGTGCTCTTCTGGAATGCCAATTGAAGGCTAGATGTAGTAACAGAATATAAAAACCTCCTTTCTTTTGGCAGTTGAATGTTACCCTGTTAGTGATATTTATTAAAAATAGCAAGATCTGGGTAACTGTGTTTTCTCTTCTGCTTATTTATGTTCTTTACTGTCATCATGGTAGCATATGTTACTATGTTTTGTCTTTCTTTAATAAATCTTTTGCTGCAGCTTTTTTCATCCCTTTGCAATCTATAAAATATAGCTGCTTTGAGAACTATTACTAAAGCTCAGTTATAACTTCAATGAGTTTTTCTTACTTATTGCCATAACGAATTGTTAGAAAATATTTGAATATTTTAGACCAAATTTTGATCTGTTACTGGCCTAAGTCTGAAGTAAAATCAGTGCACTTGAAATGCGGAGCTGAGGGTTGGAATAATACTATTGATTGTTCTGAAGAGGTTTCTTGCAATTCTCCTTAGTGAGCTAGTTATTCAAGCAAAGATTATACTTTCATATTGATAATTTTCTTGTTCTCTTTTTCCCACTAAAGCTTCATTTCATTTGTGATTACCTTTTTCCACACTCTCCCTAGCATTTCATTTTTCTGTAGTCCATACCCAGAAACTAAAGGCATTTCGCATCTCTCTCTTTGGGGTGGGAGGGATTATCTCTACCTTTAGTATTCTCTTCTTTTGGGAGCATAAGTGCATGGCAGGTGAGGTTTTCCAGTGTAAATGTGGTAGACTTAGTCTAGTCTACTACATTTAGTCTTAGTCTTAGTCTCTGAAATTTTTAATGGGGCTGCATGCAACTTATTTTTCCATATACCCTGAGAAAGTTCATTTTTTTCTGGTTGAATTTCCTTTTCTAGCTGCTTTAGCATGGTTCAATTTTATGCATTCTGTAGAAAATCCTATTATATATTTTTTTTTAAATAAAAATGCATGAAGAAGTCTTTTTCTATATTATCTATTTACATATCCTTGAACTTATTAACAGCAGACTTCTCACAAAAGTAAGTGAGAAAACAGACATGCAGGTCTGTGGTTCTGGTACTCTTCAGTAGGTTTATTTTCAGAGAGTTTGACTTAACATTTAAAAACATATGTAATTGTGATCATACTTTGTAAGGGAAGGAAACACCACATGCTCAAGTTTTGCTATAATAATCATGCTCTGTGAAAAATGAACATACGTATGGAAACTCATTTTCAATAATCAACTACTTAGTTTTGGATTATATTTGGAATTTATTTGTATTACAATAACTCGGAGTACAGATTGAGATATTTGCTGCTAACTACAAATTTACATTACTGTGTAGAATGACAGAGGGAAAGTAACTTAAAAAAATTGTTTATTGTTAGCCCATGAATAGAAAAAAGAAATCCTAGATCTCTGTTTCCTTCCAGTAACTTTCTTCCTCCTGTTTATTGAATAATTTTGCCCATTTTAGTTTCTATGAGTATTTTCACTGTTTGTAAGTTGGTCTAAAAAATGTAATTCTTTAAACCAGCAGATTGTTTTTGAATAATTCCTATCATTCATGTTGTTGCTCTTATTTTATTTCATTGGACACCGATATACCACCCAACCAACGTACCAATATTTTTATTGCCTGTTACAATACTGAGGAGATTTTTTAAAATATATTCTTTCCCTAGTATTGAATTGGGAGTAAATTTTTTATTGATGCATAAGTATATGTAAACACCAAGATTTAAAAATGCTTCCATAATCCTACAAGCTTGCAACAGCTTAATCTTTTTGTCTGTAGCTCTGTTGGTAAGAAATTGAGTGGAAGTTATAAGATCTGGTTTCAGATTTGTGTTCTGTCACAGATCCCTTGCATTTCTTTTAAAGACAAAACATAGCTAAAGGTCAATTTAATCAGAAAAAAAAATGGAATCAAGTGATTAAGGTATATTGAGATATCTTAAGGCATATTGATTTGTTGTGTTTCAGGCTTCACTTTGATCCAGAAGTAAATGCAAGCTCTTCCATCTGAGCTCAGGGTTGGAGTAGGGAGACACAAACCCTACATCCCCACCACATGACTGCAAGCTATAAATACCTGGCATTTCTTTACCATATCATTTGAGAGAGCCTATTAAGCTCTTCAGGGCACATATTTGACCATCCCTTTCATCTCTCTCTTTGGTTTTTTTTTCCTTCTTTTCGATTGGAGGAGACTGCTGTGTCGATAAGGGCGTAAAGTATTTGTGAAGTGCTGGTTGAATAGAACTGGCAAGAGAATATGTATTTTCTTAATGTAGCATAGAGATATTTTCTATGACATCCCAAATTTTGCACTTATAATGAAGGGGAAAAAAAACCCCAAACCGACAGAAAAACCCCTGAGGAAATAGTCTTTTTCATGCAAAGCTGATGGCTGGCTCAGGGAAAGACAGTCCATATCCTGTTTCAAACTACTTATTATAACAAGCAGTACCAAGCAAACCTTCCAGATTGTCCTGCTTTGAGTCACAGACACAGCAGATCAGTTTTAGTCTCCATTTCCCTCTAGATCTTGGTTGATACTGGAACTGTTGGTGACCCAGAGCAGTGGCACAAACTGTCTGCATGCTAAGTAAGAGCTGCAGGCTGCATGAGCACAAAAACCTTACATAAGCACCTAGGAATCCAGGGTGAAAAAACTTATCAATGAATCAAACCAACAGGGAGGGCAAGAAATACCAGTGCCTGTTACATCAGTAGCTTCCTACAGAGACTAAGCTTTTGTCTAACAGAAACAGCTTTTTCCCAAGCAAAATCAAGGAGGCAGGTACCTCTGCAAAGCTGAGGACTGTGTCCTTCACTGAGACACAGAGATTACATGTTTGGAATCCACTGTTAGAAGGAAGGAACAAACAGCTCTTTGTTTTTGCATCTTCCTTGTAGATATTTTCATAAATAAATATATAAATGAAAACTCTCCAGAATTAGTATAAACCAAGAAAGCTCTGTGGAGGTTGCTAGGCAGCCAAGGCCAAAGGAATAGAAAGCAGGCAAGTCTTTGAAAAACAGAATCAGTGACTTATGGGTTATCTGAAGTCATGATTTACTCAATTGTCTTTTGTCATAAAAAAGAGACAGTATAATTTATTTTTCTTTTGCAAATTAACATTTTTTAAAAAGATTAGGGAAAAAAACCCTCTTTTATATATCATATCTCTGTTTTGAAGCTATGAAATTTTGTGCATGATTATTCTTTATAATCTTTACTTATTACTACAGAAATTTGATGCAGTATATAGAGGCTATAAACTGAAAACTATTTCTCAAATTAATTAATTTTTAACCTTTTTTCAATTTTAATTTTTACTATGGTGTGCACGTAAGACTCTAGAAGAAGAAAGTTTCCAATGCTGGAAGGAATGTCTTGCCCTCCAGAGGAATACACGGACATGTTTCACTGACACTAATGACAGGAAAAGACCTAAATTCAACCACCTTGCCTTCTATGGTGTATGATGGAGCTACTCATTACAGAAATACACAAGTAACCACCCCCTTTCTATTACTGCTAAGTATACAAAAATACAGGCATTTCTAACAGGCAAGGCAAGGTTGTCATCTGTAAGATTAGGTGATCACATTATTGACTAATTGCTGCCTTTGAAATCTCTGGTTTTATTAGTTCCTTAAAGGTCTTCCTGAAGTAACTGTGCCTTCAGCAGTTCTGCCACACCTGCATATATTGAGGGGGCACTCCAATCCTACAACTCCTCTCCCTTCTCAGACTGTGTGTGACAGCTCAAGATCATGGTTTAGTCTACCTGAGTTATGCACTCTCAATGTCATCAATTTATGTCTAGAGAAGATTTAACTGCTGCATCACAGTTTCTCAATCTGTGTTTCTTCCACAGGGTGGATGCTGTGGGGGGGTCCAGGCAGCTCTGTGGAACAGTCTCCAATGGGCTAGTAGGATGAGAAGGCCCAGGGGTAGTTTGGGAAACGAGGAGAAACATCACCTCCCGAGACGGTAAACCTACTGAAAAGGTAATTCACGTTAGGATATTGTTCTGCAAGTCAGCTTTTCAGGCTCTGTGGATGTGCTGGAATGCATGGCAGCAAACTGGTAGGGAAGGGGAGCACAAGCCTTTGTTGTTGTCTGACTCTCCATACAGCATCCCCTGAATATCTTTCCCAAGTTTCTTAAACTATGCTAAGTTTCAATTCCCATCCTCATGTGGGAGAGAATTTGGATGCTGTATCTTACAGGGGTTTTCTCGTTTTCCTGTGGACCTGTTAGAGAATACAAATCACAAACTTGCAGTAACTTTCCAAGAAATTTATAGGAATTAAAATTCTTTATAGGAATTAAAACCATGAAAATGCGAGTTTATAAATCCTACGATAATTTAGCAGAGTAAAATGTTCTTTCACAGGGAGAGCTAATAGTTTTAAAAGTACAAAATCATGTTTTATTGGGTTCTTTCAATCTCACCTTAGCTACTGTGCTTGTGGAGATTCTCTTCCTACCCTGAAGCCTTAACTATGGATATTTTTGTTCCCAGCATTTCAGAAGTCCAAGAGAATGTGCAAACTAAAAATCTGTCATCCCTCAGAATAACTATAAATGTTTCTCCTTTATGTAAAAAGGTAGAGTTAAGTCATGAAGCATCAAAACATTTTCTGCTGTCCCAAAAGCCCAACTATGTGGTGTATTTTTGAGCCCAGTTAACTTAGCATATGCCCATGCTATACACACATTTCTTGGTTCTCAGCTAAAATTAAGTTTGCTGAACAAACAGATTTTGTTCACTCATCCTATACCAATCATTTCCCATGGTACATTTTGAAATATCTGACAGGCTGACTTGCTTCTTCCCTTTTTTAATGTGCCTTAATGTATGCAGAGTGCAAGGAAAAATAACAATGGAAAATCACACTGGTAGAAAATAAAATGGGATTTTTGACGCAATAGTTTTTGTAAGGAGCTATTCCCACCTCTCATGAGACACCAAAAAGCCATAAAATATAATTTAATGGGGAAATATTTTTTCTTTGCTCAATATAGCTGTTTTGGCTGGTTGAGCACTAGGTTAGACTTTCAAATGTGTCTGGGAGATACCTTCCTTTTGTTGCTGATGAGCTCCCTCCAGCTCCCTGACATTCATACATTAAAACAGTTCAGAGAATCAACTGCTACAATTCACAAAGTTGTCACAGAAGAAAGGTTTGATACAAGAAAGGGAGGCCTTGCCTCCTGCATTTATACACGTGGTGATAGTTTTTAGCTTATGATCTACTTTTCAACAACCTAGCTTCTCCAGACCTAATTTGGTTTTCTATTATCTAGTAGAAATGAGTTTATGTGGCTTTTTTTAGTGAGGGCCCAGTAGCCTTTACAAAAAGTGACACCAATTTGTCTTAGGTACTTTACTGTAAACAAAAGACAGGAATAGCTTGCCTATAGTTGGAATTGGTCTGAGATCCAGAGGATCCAGTGTCAATCCTTTACTGTGTTTCAGGCATCTTGGTTGCATTTTTCTACCTGCAATGTGGGTAGAGTCTCAAGGAACTTCTGCATTATTCCTTTGCTGATGCTTTAGTGACAATCCTTTCTTGGTGGGTAAAAAGGATCTTTGCCCAATAGTTAATAGGTGTCATTAAAAGAGCTTTAAACTAGATTTGAAGGGAGAAAGGGATAAAACCAGGATCACTAGAGAAAAGCCTGGGGGTAGCATGCCAATGTTTGTGGGATGGTGTGCTAGCAGGTCCATCAGTCTGCTCAATGATGTGGTGAGCACATTTGAAATGCCTTTATACTAATACACAAAGTATGAGCAGTGTAGTGGGGCTGGACCCTGGCCAGGTGCCCAGTACCCTCCAAAACTGGACAGGAGAGAGAAAATATAAAGAGCATTTCATGGGTTGAGATAAGGACTGGCAGAGATCACTCCCCAAATACCATCATGGGCAAAGCAGACTCAAACTGGGGATATTAACTGATTGCTAACAATATTCAATTAACTTATTGCTAATAATATTAATTTATTGCTTACAAAATCAGAGCAGGATAATGAGAGGTAAAATAAATCTTAAAAACACAATCTTGCATCCCTCCCTCATTCCCAGCTCCACCTCCTGCCATCCAGCAGTGCATGGAGACAAGGAATGAGGGTTATGACCAGGTTGTCTTGAGTTGTTTCTGCCACTGCTCAGGGAGAGGAATCCTTCTCCCGATCCAGGGTGGGGTCCAATCCTTCCCCTGATCCAGTGTGGGGTCCCTCCCAAGGGAGATGGTTCTCTGTGAACTTCTCCATTCTGAGTCCACCCCACAGGCAACAGTTCTCCACAAATTTCTACAATTTGAGCCACAAGAGCAGGTGCAGGATTCTCCACTGGGGATGGGTCAGTGTGGTTGTATGTACAAATCATGGGAAGAGTCTGGAGAGCGGCCCTGCAGAATGAGATATGGGGAACTGGGTCAGTGGCAAATTGAATATG
This sequence comes from Euphonia xanthogaster, assembly GCA_034509185.1. Classification (NCBI taxonomy): domain Eukaryota; kingdom Metazoa; phylum Chordata; class Aves; order Passeriformes; family Fringillidae; genus Euphonia; species Euphonia xanthogaster. Next base: position 20,091,965 of record JAYDZK010000268.1, on the reverse strand, counting down.
CCCTGGTAACCAAAAGACCCAGCTGTGTCCTGGGGTACAGCAGGCACAGCATTGTTGGTTGGCTGAGGGAGATTATTGTCCCACTCTACACTGCAGCCCCACCTTGAGTACTGGGTGCAGTTTTGGGGCCCTCAAAAGAAGCACATTGGTCTGTTAGACTCTGCCCACAGGCAACCGACATGGTGAAAGGTCCTGAGAGCGAGACTTATGAGGAGCATCTAAGGTCACTTGGTTTGCTCAGCTTGGAGAAGGCTGGGGTGACACCATTGCAGTCTAGAACTTCCTTGTGCGGGCAGCAGAGGGGAAGGTGCTGATCTCTTCTCTCTAGTGATCAGCAACAAGACAGGGAAATGGAATAAAGCTGCGCCAGGGGAACTTCAGATTAGAGGTTCCTCACCCAGTGGGTGGTTGGTCACTGGCACAGGCTTCCCCAGGGAAATGGTCATGGCCCTAAGCCCGAGAGAGTTCAAGAAGCATCTGGATGATGCTGTTAGTCACATGATTTAGTTTTAGGTAGTCCTATGTGAAGCAGGGACTTGGACCTGATAATCCTTTCAACTTCAGATATTCTATGGTTCTATGAATCCAATAGTGCCCTAGAAAATCATTTGTATTTGAGGCTTTACTCTGGAAAAAGACATTACAACCCCTCAAGACAAATAGGGAAAGAAATTGAAATTAGAGGGGATGACATTGTGATATCTTCATCTGCAACATATTAAGTGAAGTTTGAACTTCTCCACTCTTAAGACTTCCTGAGAAATAGAAAGCCTAATGGATTGATATTTCAGTCTCTGATTCCCTGCTGAAATTGTGTTTCGTGTGAACTATTCTTGAAATTCCATTTTGACTGGAGGTAGAAGAAGATAAGAGTGCTGTTTTAATATAACTTGAGATCTTGATGTTAAAAGGTAATTTATATTTTCAGTAAGTGGGTTTCATCTTCATTGGACTCTAGTGATATTGATCTGATATCAGTACTAAGTATATATCCTTGAATTCTGACCAGATTCTGCTTCTGGTATGAATGTTTCACATTGTCCTAGCAAATTGAACTCTTTCTGTGCATTTCTTGGTCAGTTTACAAGTGGCTGCTTTGCTGGTCTCTTTGATCAATATTTTCTTTTGGTACATTATAAGATTAATGGTTCTGAATTTTCAACCACTGTGCCCCTTTGAGGGTATTTAGAGTAAAGTCATAGTAGTCAATGCAGGGATTGGTTTTGTTTCCTGTTTTGTAACAGCTGAGAAACCAGTTGTCTTCCATGATTTATGGAAAAGTCCAAACCTTTCAAATTAAGTGAAGTGTATAGAGCTTCAGAATTAATTGTGTTCTTAAACATAATGAAAATCTCCATTTGAAAATGAGGCATGCCCCAGAGTTCGAAATAGAACAGAAGAAATGAGATATTCAAATGAAAACAGAAGTTCTTTTCACCTAACAAATCCCATAGCTGTGTTTAGAACAAAGCTTGTCTCTTGAATGTCTGTGTGGGCAAAACTAGCTGTACACAGCTGGAGATTAATAAGATTCAGTCACAAAGCATGAGAATGCAAAACTGGCAGTACCCCTTGCTAGCAGGCAAGAAAGCACCAAGAGATCGTGAGGGTTTTGTCTTAGAAGAAAGAACCCTTAGGCAGAACTAAAGTCAATAACCCTTAAGAGTCAACTAGAGACAGGACAGCAGCAATTCCTTCAATATTTCAGAAAAGGGCTAAAGACTGTGACCTGACAAGGATAGACCATTGGATCTCTGAAATGATCTGAGAAATCAAATATGAAAGAGATGAGCTACCAGACAGCCTTCACCTGCATTACTGAATGCCATTTAAATGACTCTCTCCACAGCTTATAACACTGTTTATATTAGTTCTCTTATGTTTCTTTTTTTTTGTTAAACTTACTGTGTGAAATTCTTCTTTCATTAGAAAATGGTTGAAAAGCTGGTCCCCTTAGTGTGTCAGAATGCTAATGATTCCGTCTCTCAATTTACTTCCTTCTTTTCCTCATCTCTGTAGGGTTGGACTTTGTTCATCTGCCTTTTTTTCCCTCTTATTTTTCCTCTGTTATTATGTAACTTCTTTCCAATTATTCTCCTCTTAGTTTGATAAATTATGATTGCCCTTTTCAGTTCTCTAGTTCTGTTGTGATAAGTAGCAGAAAACTGGTCATCTGATACTGAAGGACAACAGTTTGTGGTATTTACTCTTTGTAAGACTGGATGTTCCGGTACCTTCCTCTGAATATCGTGGTTCCTGTACTGTTCCACAATTATGTCCTGCAATTTTTAACTTTTCCTTTAACGGAAATTTTGCTTTGACTACAGTAGAAAAAAACTGTGTGTGGAAGAGTTGATCTGAATACCACATAGAATTTTTTCCCTTATTCCCTTGACATATTTGGGATTTATAAAACATTAGTTGTTGATTTGGCAATATAAAATTGATAGATAACAAAAGTTCAGCTTCAAACTTCTTTAAACTTTTACTTGCAAAAGAGAACATACTCAAGCAGGATGAAGGGGAAGGAAAGAATTTACTCTCAAATGCATCAAGCAGATCACTTTTTATTGAGGTGACATTTGCATCTGCTATAGAAGGTGAGATCTCGGTGAGAAATTGTTGACATACTAGAAATCAGATGCATAACATCTTTTGTTTATATCCAGTGTCTGATGTAATATTTATCATGAAGATATTTAAATTTGAAAGATTGAAGAATTGAAGATTGAATAGTCTGGATTAGGCAATATGACTATAAACAAAGCAGATGAATACACCTTACATACACAAATTATCTGACTGCAGCTAGAAATTCCCAGGACATTTAAATCTACCCAAATAATCTACCTAAAGTAGGAGGGATGGAATTTATTCTTGTGGAACCTCATAAAGTGAGAGAAAGGGACAGAATTCATGTCTATATGGCCTTTGAGCAAGAGCAGATTGAGAGAAATGTGCATGAGGGATGTGAATGAAGCATACTTGTAAGGTTAGATTAGAATGGTGATTTATGGTGGGTTTATTTTTATCTTTTCAATGCTCTGTTTTCTTGCTTTACATAAAGCAAATCTCCAATTAATCTCAAATTTTGCTAGGTCTAACTGTTTTCTATGTGAGACTGTCTTATGTGCAGGATCAAGATGCATCACAACGAGACAGCAGGGCTGTCTGCAGGGCTAGAGGTAAAAGGTCAGAAGAATCTGTGTGCTGTGGAAAAGGAGCTGCAACTCGAGACACCAGTGCTGAGAGTGCTTCCTGCTGCTCTGTTAAGCATCGTTATGGGAACTGTGAATGCCAAGTATCAGCCTTTGGGAAGGAATTCCCTCTGGCAGAACAGTTCTCTGTTCCTCCTGCTTAGAAGCAGATGGCAAAGAGGAAGCCCACATCACCAGGCAGACCTGGGTATTCTGTGCCTCTGTAGGCAGAAGATTGCTTTAATCCAGCAAGTCATTGTTCATTTCAGTCACACAGATATTTGAACTGACTTAGAAAAACCTGAAAATTTTTTTAAGGGTAATCCCTGTACTTTTTATATAAAGCAATTGAGCAGCACAAATAAGGCTGATTTTATAATACATGGAATATAGCAGCTAACAGAACTAAACTGAGAATATATTTCTAATATATTACAGTGTTGCTTTATATTGGCCAAGTTGATTTTAATACATTGTCATAATATTACTTCTAATAATTGTATAACTTTGTTATGTTATGGCAGTGCCTTTGATATTTTATGAAAAGAGCTATTTGACCACAAAATAAAAGAGACGTCTATATCATTCAGATGCTGCAATGAGGGAAGCAATATATTTAATCCTCTTGATTTACAGCTATGGACTTCTATTTCTTTTAAAACTTTTTTACTGGGATGAATCCAAGAGTATTTAGCTTCAGAGTCATTCACTCCTTTAGATACATGAAATAACACTATACACAATGAGTCTCTGATGAATAGAGAAAAATATGCTACATCAGAACAAAAATGACAACACACTGGTAAATTCATTTAATAACTGAGCAGCACAGACGTGCTCAACTTCTCTGAATATTGCATTCTAAAATGTGATTCTATAGCAAAATTTCACATTTAGAAGCAGTATAAGTGAAAATTAGTAGGTAATTTATCTTGGCAACTTCTGTTTGATCATTAACTCCAGTTTTACAAAGAAATAGAGATGCAGCATTAAGAAACTTACAGGGGGTAGAACCTCTTCCCTACTGATTTTGATCTGGAAATCTGGGCCATTTTCCCCACAGAAAGCTCAACTTTGAGTGTATTTTTGCATATATTTATAGCTCTTTGAGGATCTGAGATACTACAATTGAAAATTACCTTAAAACGTCTAAACAGAGAAAAGCTGTTTTAGTTACCGGCATTACATAGAGAGAGGCAAGGGTGGTCCTGTTGCCAGTCCCATACGCTGCCTTGAAAATAAAGTAGCACTTTTTATAGCAAGGGATTAATAGCTAAACCAGAAAATATTGTTCAGTGGCGTAAGTATCCCTATTTAGTTTTGCTAGGAATACTAAAGTTTTGGCAACACGCAGTCCACTATGTTTTGAGTTATAAGCAAGAGATCTTCCTATTTCTCCTGTCCTGATCTCTTCTAAGGATATATGAAGTATTGCAACTAGCTGCTGAGTTCCACAATAATGATAAATGTTGTCAAATATCCACTAGTGACAAATATGGGAGCCACCATAACCCATTCCTTTACTGCAGCTAAAAGTTAAATTTAAAATTACCAGTATGAGGAAGAAGGGCTCTATAAGTCGAAATTGCCATTTGATACTGAATTGCTGATCATTTAAAAATGTAATTAAAAAAAAAATTAAAAAAAGGTGTCATGGTCCAAAAAGAAAATAGTGAAAAATGAGGCTTGCATGCTGAATCGGATTGATCTGTGTTAGCAATAACAAATTCAAACTGCATATAAACTTTGTGCATCCTGGATGGTTGCAGAGGGAAATCAATGACCATTCTTGCTTGCATCAAATTTCTTATTTACCTGATTAGCAGCAAAAGAGTGAAAAATGTGGGTTTAGGTATTTGTGCAAAGCAATGACATCGTTGCTGTGCCTCTGCTATGTCGGAGTCAGGTGATCAGAGAGTGATAGCTGATGAATCTCTTGAGCAGTGGATCAAAACAAAATTATGCTTTGCATCCTTTCTTAACTCATGTTTGTGAAATATGGTTTTATGGTTTCATTGCTGTTTTCTTCTGTAACACTCCCAGGCTTTTTTCCTTCTAATGGTTCTGTTCAGACAAAATGCCACCAGAAATTTTTTTCTGATGACCTTTCCACTGTCCCAGTAAAACAGGCTGATGAGATTCAAGTAACAGCTGAAGCCTAATAAGAAAATCTGCATAAACAAGATCTACAGCCATTCACAATAGATTTAATTTTTTTTATTTTTTTGTTTTCTATTTTTGCTTGATTAAAAACATGATATGAATAAGGTTTTATAAGGTGAAAAGAGAAATCAGATTTTCATGGGGTTTAATCTGATGTGTGAGAAATGTAAAGCTGATCTATTTAGGAGTGCTTTGCTTGAACTTATTGGCATGCATCCTCCTTTCCACTTTGCTAAATGTGTTCTTCAGCTTCCTTCATTTATGAATATGGAATATTAGACATTACTTGTCTTGCTAAAGTTTCATATATTCCTGAGCCAAGTGTGAACAGAGAACTTTCTATAGTAGAGACTAATGTGGAATTTGGTGAGAATTTTGGAGTTAATATTGTAAGCTATGCTGTCTATAGAATGAAATAACAAGAAGATTTTGTTCCATCAAACTTAGAACTGGCTTCCTAAAAAAAAAAGTATTCTAGGTTCTCATAGGATAACACATATTCATCCCTATATTTTAAAATTATTAATATAATCAAGGAACATGTAAAAACTAATTTAGGGATCACTCAGATGAGAAAGTTTGTTATTATAATGAAGGATATAGCTTCCACTTTTAGTCTCAGAAACAGATTTCAGCATGTTTTCCAGGCATTTGCTACTTTTGGTCTCTAAAGTAATCACAGAACAAACTAGAGAATAGGAAAATGTGAACATTTTCAGAACACAGTGGACTATGGTAAACATAGCCTGATTTGAAACCTCTTAATTCTGATGGAAAGTCACTCTCTGACTTTCAAGAGGAATGTTGGTGCTTTGTCTTTAGAATATATTGCCTGTCCATTCAGTTATATGAAGACATACATACACTTGAATTTTTGTTTATCTTGCTGCCATCCCAGCTTGGACAGAAAATTCTTGAGTGTTGATTAAATTTTATGTGTGGATTTTGATGATTTCCGCATTACTACACGTAAAGGAGATAAACTTCGGAAGTGTTGTAAACAAGTGAAATGAATATAAGATGGACTAATTTAGAATGCAGAAGAGCTGGGGTTTTGCTACAATACTTAAGTTTTATTGGGAAAAAAAATTATTAAATTATGTCAGTTCAAATGGAAGTTTTAGAGCCATTGACATATGGTGCTTAGAGCCATACCTGCCACGCTGTCATTTCAAAGACATCACACTTATTATCTCCAGTGCCTTGCAGAGGAAAAGGACAAATTCAGTCTTATTATTATACATTATATATTTCAGGTTCTTCACTTGAAAAGGCTTCATATTCCCTAGTCATGCCTATGAATTTAGTGCATGTAAGGAATTACATTGAACTGGATATATAGACAAATATGTTGATCCTTACCCTTCTCTGTATATATCTTTATTAATTTTTTTGAGCATTAAAATGAAACAAATTTTATGAGGTTCGTAAAACTTATTAATGCTAAGTTAATTTAGATTACTTATCTTTATTATTTTACTCAAATTTTAATAATTTTTAAATTATTTTTGCTGTGTTACCTCTATGAAAATTGCAATAGATGTGTGCATGCACAGTCCATTAACAGTTCTACTTTTTATTTTCTTCATTTTCTGAAACAGAAATTTGCCATACTTCACCTTCTTTTTTTCCCCACTTCAAAAGGAATGTAGTACATAGGTAGGGATTGCTATGGTAAAAAATCCTTTGTATTTCCAGTAGTATGTGGGAGAGATAGAATGATTCTACTGCATACATCAATATAAATATTATTATATTATTCTCAAGCACGTGATCATGTTTTAGTCATTCCTCCCCTTACATTCACCATCTATTCAGACCTTGCCTCATTCATTACAGAGGATGACTTGAAAGAGGAGCTGCAAAAACATTTTGGGATATTTTTTTGAATGCTTGTTTTGCAATTGAAATAAACTTTTTTGTTGTTTTTTTGGTATTTTTTAGTTAAAGCACATTAGTTGTGTTTTAGATATAATACAATTTTCCCTGCTATTGTTAGGAATTTAAAACCCTTTCACTGCATACTCATAACTCCCAGTATAAACAGCTGGAGATCTGCACATGGAGGGGAAGCAGACTATTGAGTTGAGATCAGCAGTACATCTGAGAAAGGAGGGTTTTTCCCTAGACTGGATTTTTTTCCTTTGACAAAAGGTAGTACAAAAAGAAGGGATGTCAAGGACTAAATACTCCAGATGCCCTGACTTGTGCTGCTATTTGCATATTTTACACTCCATCAGTTTCTCTCCAAAAGAAAGATGTATGCATTTATAATATGACATTTGGTTTAACTTGGTATTGTTTATATAAGCTAAAAGGAAAATTGATTAGCTTTCCATTTCTTTCCTCCTGCAGCTCTGAAGAGATGTTGGTCTCCTTTGATGTACTCTTATTCTGCATTTAATCAATGCTTCTGTATTCACTTTGTCTTGTAGTTCCATCCTTGCAGTCTTCAAGAGCCTCATAATGTTTAGTTATTTTAAAGACCTCATGGAAAACACTGTAAACAATTCTTCTTGGAAACAATTCTACCATCATCTTATTGATTTTGTCTGCATTAAAATGATTTTTTTAAAAAAATTATATTGCTGACTCACCCTGTCCTTCTCTACTCCAGATATGAACAGTGGTTTCCACACACCCTCTGTCATTCTGTCTTCCATACTGGTGTTCTAGTTCATAATTAGTCCTTGTCCTTGTGTCCTCTAGCTCTATTTCCACTCCGTCCTGATAGAGTAGTCCATTTTACTTAAGCTTATTCTGTTCCTGCTGTTTGCCCCTATGACTGTTAATGGGGTTGCACGATGAAATAGGAAGAACTATTTTAAACTTATTCTGCCTTTACAGGAAGGCTTGTTATTAACCTGAGAGTTGCAACCCTCTTTTCCAGAAATCTCTGCAGTGAGTGGAATTTTGTACCGGCACAAGCAAATGTGTGTTCAGGGGATGGAAATCTGGCTGGGGACACAGGAGGCAGGATCTTCCAGAGAAAGACAGAGTTGCCAAGAGAAATGGCTGTGGAACAATGGTCTATTCCCTTGCCATCTCTGCTCAGATCTTTTACCTTATTGATTACATTTAGCTAACTTTCTGAAATTTAAAGACCCTCTCAGCTCATCTGTTTTGGCCTGATCTCCAGTAATCAGTATTAACAAACCCCCCAGGGCTGGGGAGTAAAAAACAGCTGCACTTATTGACTTCTTCATTTTAGAGGAGCTGAACTGTTTCCAGCAATTAAAGGTAATTTGAGTTTTCTGGGAAGTGTAAAAATTTGACTAAGTAATAATAGTGTCTCTTATTTCACAGCCCTGCAGGGACTGAGCTGTTGCTCACTGATAGCTCCCTTTTTAACCTTTGTGTGACCTTCAAGGGATTTATGACTCACAGTCAGAGAAAACCGTACTAATCTGGTGCCCTACTTGGTCTCAGATGTCACCTTTCTGTGAATGAAATGTGTCATCTGCTCTTCTCTTATGCCTCTGCTCCTTTGGATCAAAATCAGGAGAAATACAACATGGAGTATTGGTATTACTAGGAGATTTATGGCAGGAATGTGAAGCCATGCATGCACAGAACTTGTTAAGCAGTTCAAGTTAGCTAGGCACAAGTAGGTAGGAGCCAAGCCTGTGAGATCCAATCAGACAGAACCTCAGGACAAGGAATGACAAGTGATGACATAAAGATGGTGCCTTCTTACCTAGTTTTTGCTCTTAGCTATCTTTACAGTCTGTTTTAGTGACAGAGATATATGTTTCATAAAATTGTGCCAAACCTGTGTTGCTACAGGAGGAGCTGGCTTCTGTTCCACTGTAAGGATTATGACTCGTCAAGAATTTTATATCTGGGGAGGAGGATGTAAGGTGCTGAAAACTCTTTGGCTTAATTTCCAATCTAGAGTTTGAGATCATATCACTTGCAAAGAATGGGTATTCTTCCTAGCCAGTGGACAAAAAAGACTGCAGTTTCTCCCTGTATTTATTTTTTAATTTTTTTTTAAATTTTATTTTATTTTTTGTTGGTTGGTTGGTTTGATTTGCTTCACTTTATTTTCACTTATATTACTCACTGAGGGATATATATTTAAAAGCTTGTTTAATTTTTTTCTCATCATCTTTTGGAGCTGATCCCAGTCTGGCTTGATCTCAAATGTTCTTGCTGTTATTGCTTATCAAAGTAAATTATTAGTAAATTTAAAGTTTTTTCAGGTGCTGCAGGACATTCCTCAATATCGGAGTGTGGGCTTAGTATGATGAAATAACTTTCTGATTGTTTTAAAATCATTTACTGATTTTTTTTTCAAGTTTATAGCAGGGTAAAATTTGATACTTACATGATATGACTATAATTTGAAATTAGTTCAGTCATGCAGTATTTGCCTTCTCCTTTCTAAAGAATACAAGTGATTCTTATTTTCCTATGTTTTATTTCCTGGTTTCTTTTCTTTCGTGTTCATTCATATGATATATTCACATAACAAATGAATTTGACAATTTTGGCTACTACAATCCATATGATGTGGAAAGTGTTCCAATATAGCATAGAAGGAACAGGAGAGAAGCCCAAGAAAATCAGACAGAATGTTTAAACCTTAGACCAAAGTCAGGTCCTTTGGGACATTGTACCTCTCTGACACATCCCTCATCTTTTGACTACAGTTCATGTGCTTTTCTGTTAAATATCTGTTTTTTATGAGCCCCAGAGCATTCCCAGAAGTTTTATTGTGCCACTTCAAGTAATAACTGATACTGTGACAGTCTAAGTACTTTTATGTTCTGTTCCAAGTTGTGAGGCTTTTGGGGTGACCAGTGCTTTCCAACATTTGGATCTCTAGCATAGTGCTGCAATTGTAACCTTTATATCTGAAGGCTTAGATATTTGGCATATTAGAGGTGTAAGAGGAAAAACTAGCTGCATTTTGAAACCAAGATTATAGAAAATTATTTTCAAATAATCTTTGCAAATGCATTTAATTCTCTCTGGTTATAGTGCCTATTACCATCTAAGCTTAGAAAATACCTGGGCATGTACATAATTGAGAAGTTAATCAGTAGTTCTGCTTTCTTCATGACCATCAGATGCAAAATCTGTCTATTGGGGAGCTAGAGCCTCTAAGATGAATGATGAAAAAAGTAAGAGGTAATATTTAAAAATACTGTGATTTGCCTTTTTTATCTTTTGGATGAAACAAGAAAACCTAATGTGGAAACTTTGCTTTGATATTATTGTCTTTGTGGTAGCTTGTTTTAATGAATATCTTTAAATAGTGTGGTGTTTTGAAGAGGAACTATGACCAGACTTGTGTGGACAATAAGCAACAAGTGATCAATGGTGAATATCTAGAATTGAAAAGAATGAGAAAAGATGGCAAGCAGAAGAAAGCAAGATAGGCATCTATATAGTTTGTTAAAGAGCTCTGTGGTAACCAAGTTTTAGAGATTTGTACTTTTAAAATTTTAGCTGCTTTCTTAAGTGATATATGTAGTGTGGGAGATGCAGTTACATTGCTGCAAAAAAAGCTGCAGCAGAAATATATGCTCTAGATAAGTATTTAAAATGACAGTGGTGCGTGCATAGAAGAAACCTGACAAGCTGTGAAAATTGGAACTATATCACTGTATCACTTCTTTCATGATATTCTGGGAACTATGTTAAAAGGAAACAGGAATAATCCTAATGAAACATGATCTGTTCTCTATTCCAAACTACTATAAACTGAGTCTGACTGCTTACTGCACTAGTGACATTTTTTAATTCAGTGTAAGGGATTCCATCACTTGTCTGGGCAGCTGGTGAAATCGCCCATTGATTGCAACCTATGCCATCTTTTTATCTGCCTGTTTTGCATTTCAGTTATCATCTACTCCTCATTTTACCTCTTGTGATCAGGTGGATATCTAGCGAATTTCTACTATGAAAATGACAGTTCACTTTAGGCTACTGTCTCAGTTGATAATTAAATCACACTTCAGAGGAAAAACTTATTATTTATTTTCCATGTTTTTCAGGCTCAGTATGCTCATTGCTCCTCACTGAGTTTTGATCCTTTATTGCACTTACTTTTAAATCTGTAATGGTCAAAACCCTCTTTCATGGATAGAACATATATGTTTTCTAACGGTCTTGGTCATAAAAGAAAATTGAAGTCTCAGCCCATAATCCTCAAGGGAATTGAGGGTCCCAATTTGTTCATTTACCACTGTTTTCTATATACACTCTTGGGTACGTCACTTAAGCTGCCTAAATTTAATTGTGTTTAAAATGAATACCAGAAACTTAATTCACTGGATTATTGTGATCTAATTAATGAATCCTTTAAAAACCCTTTGAAGTTCCCATTTATAAGGTGCTTTATAAATATGCAGTAGTCATAGCAATAAGTTTCTTTTATTTCCTATGTTTCAGCCCAATATCATGTGGATTTGGTAATGCTACTTTGTTTTACTATCTCCACACATAGAGCTTCCTTTTTTGGGTCATACCTAAATTGTCTCACTTCTCAGATGCACCTCTAAGTAATGATTGTTTCTTGTGCATAGATGTATCAAAGAGAATTTTAAAGATTTATTATTCATACTCCATATGAATCACTGGAACTCTCCATTCTAAAATAAGCCTCTTGAAAAATGTAGATTATTTTCCTTTCAACCTTGTCTGCAGTTTAGAAGCATGCAGTGAAAATGTGCTGTTTACAGGTGAGGGATAGATTCTGCACTGAGTCTTAAAGAGTCCTGAACATGTGGACTATTATTAATACTGTTTGGTACCGTAAATATTACCCCACAGCTCTGCAGTTGGGGTCTCACCAGAGCAGAGCAGAGGGGCAGAATCTCCTCCCTTGCCCTGCTGACCACACTGCTTTGGATGCAGCCCAGGATATATTTGGCTTTCTTGGATGCAAGCACATGTTGCTGGGTCTTGCTCGGCTTTCCATCCACCAGTAGCCTCAGCCCTTCTCAGCAGGGCTTCTCTCAGTCCTTTCACCCCCCAGCATGTATTGACACCGGGGCTTGCCCTGACCCAGGTGCAGGAGCTTCCACTTGGCCTTGTTAAACTTCACGAGATACATATGGGAGCACTTCTGCAGCAAATTGTCCATTTCAATTTCCTTTCTATATTAAAATCTACTTCAGTTTTGTATGTGACAAGAATCTAATGTCATGATGTAAGTACATCTCATGCAAAAGTAAAAATGTGGCTGTATTAAGGACTATTAAGATCAGGATCCAAGAATGGCATCCACATCCTGTGTTAGAGCAAGACACTGCATTTTATTTATATCTTATTTAGATTTCTAGATCACCTTATTTTCAAATTATTCCTTCAGCAAGTTGATGAGAATCAAGAACTAGGACAATTTAACAACTGAAGTGGCTTTCAGAAAATTGCCAAGTTATTGGCATCACTGACAATTTGCCTGGCACTGTTATAACTAATGCAAGACGACTAACTTCATTAAGGCTGAAATATTAGCTGTAGGAGGGGCAGAAAACTGAGGAGATAGTTTTTTGCCCAAGTATTGCTTAATCACTCCTATTTATTGGTCGAGAAACGATTAAATAATATTTATCTATGCAAATATAGTTGACACCAATTTATGTGAGTTTATAAAACTAAAAGAACATAATAGGCAGAACCTTTGTAATATGCCTGAGAACTATATTAGCATTACTTGAGTTTAGAGAATAAAATTGGGAAAAGATTAATAGACTGTCAGATAATGCACTTGTAATACTGTAGTAAGAATTATTCTTCATGTCTTTCACCGTCTTTTACAAATATTGGAAACACAGCATCTGCAAACATTAATTATATCCTTACTGCTCTATTGAAAGTTAACATTTTTAACCCTGATGAAAAATCATGTAGCAGGTTTGGTTTTTTTAATAAAATTTCAAACTGTCTCTTAATCTTGGAAAAATACTCAGAGCAAGCAGAACATAGTATTTTTTTTTCCTGTATTTATATTTAATTTGCAATAATACCACAGTGATTTTAAACATTTACTTATGTAACTATATAAAACACTGAGATAAGTTTATAACATGATCAAAATAACTATGAATTCATGAAATCTAAAATTTAGGAAGCATTTTATAACAGATGAGAATGAATTTGAAAGTCTAGATTTTTATCCTTTGTCTATATAGACTCAACTAACAAATTGCTACTTGCAGGAGTTTTATAGTAGGAATACAGTAGGAATTGTTTTTGACATGGGGCTCATACAATAGTTTCACACACTGTTGTTGCCTTTGTTGTTGGACAGATATAGGTGGTATTAAAGTTCTGAATATTTTTCTCAGTTTCCTGTAATTTAGAAAGCAATCCAGAGATTGATTTTATTGTATCAAGGCTCTGATTTCTGAAAGTGCTTTTATAACAACATCTCTAAAAGGTGCTGATGTCTGGGCTTAGGCAAAAGCACCTGTTTTCAAAATTCTGACTCTGGTAAATTCTGTGAAGGCCCATAGGGATTGAGAGACATAAGAAATACTGTACCTTGAACCTTGATCTTTTGCATTAATTTCTTCTAATAGCTGTACATTAAATACAAAATGATATTTAAAATGGAAAAATACTGTTGAAGAGATGATGGATATTAAAAAACAAAGAACATGAAGAAGCACCATGCAATTGGTAGTTTAATTTCTAAGCCTTTCTGCTCTGTTTTTATTATTCTCTGTGTTTAAATATTAATAGAGTCAGTGCTACTTAACCAAAGTCATTCGTATCATTTCACTAGCCTACATGGAATCAAGGCAGAATGAACTTCAGCTCTCTAACTGAGCAGGAGATAACAATGCAGCATGACACAGAAATGATTGAATTTGCCAGCAGTGTTTGTGCAATGCTTGCTAATTTACAAGGGCATTTTCAAGTGATTCAGTGGCTGGGATTCCTTGGGGGTAGTCTCTTGGGCACTGAAACTGAATCAACATTTAAACGGTTTTACTTTTGGAGCAGCTTAGAAAAATCAAAAGTTGTTTTGTTTTCTTTTTTTAATAATTAATCCAGTGGCTGCAAATCATGCAAGAATCATTTGCTTTTTGAAAAGAAAGAAAACTGTTCTTGTTTGGCTGAGCATTTTGCACTCTATTTGTTAAAACTGTGGAGGAATGTAAAATGCAGGTTGCTGGAATAAGATGAGTCCAAGTACTCACTGATCTGGATGAATCAACTCCCCGTTTAGTAAATAATGAATCTACTGTAGAGGAAATAAATCGAGCTGTAATCAAGCTGAATTCAGAGATCTGAATTCTCTCTGTTTTGCCACTGATGTGCCTGTGCCAAGGCATCCCACCTTTCCCTGCTTGAGGTCCACTTTGGCCAGTAACAAGAGAGGCAATTACCCCTTTCAAAAGAATATCCAAGTAAATAATTTTGAAATCACAATGTGTTATTTCCATCCCTTAAGTGCTCCGTCCAACCTCCAGGAACTCCTATTGTTATTTTCCTTTGTAACATCCCTTGGATGTTTTAAAATATGACTATTAATGTTCTGCTGAAGTGCCCACAGTTCAGTGGCAGAGCATAAGGAGAATTGCCTTGCTCCTGTAAATGTACTTTTTCTGTGTACTTGCAGCTGCTAGACATTTGCCTCATTGGTGCAATAAATACCTGTGCTCACTTGAATGCTGTA
Source organism: Euphonia xanthogaster (assembly GCA_034509185.1). Taxonomy (NCBI): domain Eukaryota; kingdom Metazoa; phylum Chordata; class Aves; order Passeriformes; family Fringillidae; genus Euphonia; species Euphonia xanthogaster. Next base: position 20,076,965 of record JAYDZK010000268.1, on the reverse strand, counting down.
ACATCTAATAAAGACAGAATTTCAGGGCTAGATATCTCTTTTCATAACAAGAAGGAAGGTGACATTTTGGCAAAAACATAGAGTGTGAGCAAGAAACAAATCTGCTCTTGCCTTCTTAATTTCCTGTATATTATTGGAAGTCTAGAAAAAGTCAAATCAAAAGTCATTTTAATTAGGCAATGACTTTGGCATGTTTTTGGCTTCAATGAAACTGCTCAGACTTCATTTTTGCTAGTTGCCACCCGTTGGTTTATATTAACTCTTTCTAAAAAAACTTTCTCACTCTATATAAGATAATATTATGAATAGCATATTTATGGAGTACTTGATGATTAAATATTTTTTTCTCTTACCAAGTCTCTGGAAGGAAAGTTATAAAATTCAGTTCTAGAAGCCTCTAGGGAGACAGAAACCCCAAAATGGCAATCCTTTGTAATCAAAATGAGAAAAAATTATTTTTCTCTTTGGCATTTTTCTAATAAACTCTTGAGATTTTAAACATTGCAAAAGAGGTTCCTGGAGCAAGCAATGTTGCTGATTGCCTACAGTAGCACACTAGAGAATTCAGAAAAACAGAGATGTTTCCTCTGTCTCATATGCAGCAAAACATTTGAAAGTTAAACCATTGTCCTTGCTAAAGAAGTAGTTCAGGTTCTAGGGTGTGAAGACTGTTGCTTGACCCTTAATGTTGGTGTTACTGCCTATTTTACATGCGCTTCCAATTCCTTGAATTTTTCTTCACTGCCCTAATTGTGAAGACAAATTCTTATAGTGTCCTTTGGCTGAATCTGCATCAGGCCTCTCAGCTTCTGCCAGTCTAAAGATGTTAAAACGTTACAGGTTTACCCAATGAAGTTCCTTCCCCAAATCTGAGTCCTTGCCACCATCTAGCAGTGAAATTTCTAGTTGTACTAAACTTTTGAAACAGCAGGCAACTTCTGTCTCTGAACAAATGCTTCCTTTTGCTAGGCTATTTAGTAAAGCTGCAAGATTTTCATTTGTTGTAAGCTTTTTTTGCAAATACTTATTAAGACATGGGTTTGGGGTTTGGGTGATTGGTTTGGGGTTTTTTGGTTACTAAACCAGTTGGTTTTATCTCCTTATACAAATAACTCAAAAGTGAAGCTAAAGAGCTAAAGAACTGAAAAGGACTGCTGGGAATTGAGTAGCATTGATGATTAATGACCTCCTGTCTCTGAAAGCTGCAAGTCAGATATGAAATTTCTTCGATAACAAAACTGGAATTTCATATTTTAGTTCATATACATATTCAAACTTATATTACTATGTGTGCATGCTTTCTTCCTCACACGCACATGACCTTTCCATCACATTTATTGTTGGTTATTAAAGTGGTTTCAATTAAAATTTCTGTTGCTGTAACAGCATTTGGAGCTTATGAAATGACATTGGATTTGACAGGAGACTCAGATACAGTGGCTACCTATACCCACAATAGTTAAGATTCAAATCAGAGTATGTCTGTCAAGTTTGGGGAGCTAGTAGTAAACATATTGAACTAATCTCAGAAGGAAGATGGTTTAAAACCAGCTGATGCTTCCCAGGAACAATTACAATGCTTGTGAATATAATTACGGGTAGAGCTCCTGAAGTCTGGCTTGGCTGCAAAATCTGTTTAAAAACATAGGCTTTTAATTTTTCTTTTTTTCTTCTATCCTTACCTCCTGTTCTCTTGACACTGAAGTGAATTTCATTAGATCTTTACTCTGGAATCTGCTTTATTTATTTCAGGCTTATAAAACCATACTATCTCTTTCTGGGTTTGGCTTCAGAGGCACAGTGTGAGAACCATTATATTTGGACTTATGGAAACACTTCTATATGAATTATAACTGGAGATTTCTACTCTACCTAGGCAAATGGCTGCAAATGTCCTCTTTGTCAGAAGAAATTTCTCTCTGTTGGAGGTTATTGCTATGTATCTTTCACAGTAGTGAGAAGTTTGAAAGTAGCCATAAATTGGGGATATTTGGCAGCAGTGTATGATCATAATTAGCAGCTAATTTCTTCCATTTTGAAGATGCCACTCTATAAAATAATGAGGAAACTGTGCTGGCTCCAGGGCAATGTATACTGCAGCAGTGTACAACTGGTCACTAACCAGGAGTGACACCAGGCAGAGCCATGCTTTAGAGTTTTTATCCACATCATTAAACAACTGGAGTTTTGCCCACAAGTTCGAACAGAAGACTGATGCTGGAGAGCTTGGGTCATAAATGTGCTCTTGATTTTTTTTTTTTTTAATAGGATTAGACAAATACTTTTTCCTCTGTCCTCAATTTTAAGGTCAATTTTGGGGTAAGGTTCTCTCAGCATTACCACCACGATTTGCATTTCCAGATGTTGCTGCAATAAATGCCATACCTACGATGAAAAATATAGTACTCCTTTTCATAAACATTGAGTGCAAAGTATACATTAGCCTTGATTGGATAGATCAGCCTTCAGTCAGTAAGACCTACCTATTATTCAGATAGATCTAAGAATATATTTAATGTGTCTCCAACCCATGTTATCAATCTAGACTGCTAAATCTTTCTTCAAAGGATACAGTTGCTGTTTTTTTCTTATAGTAGGAAAAAGTGTGGAGTTTTCTTTTTAGATGAGTCATTGCCATCAGCAGATTTATAGAGATTAGTCAGCTATTATTTTTATTGCAGAATGGGATAGGCCTTAATGAAAAAGAAAGCACTACTGGCTTTAGAGTTAAGGGAGAACACAAGGATGTTTGTGTAAATCTCATTGCAGCTCCTTACTTTTAAACACTAGAAACAAGGGTGTTTATTGAACACCAGAGATACAGCAGATCTATATGTCTGGCCTTCACTGTGGAACCATGAAGAAGCCTGTTCACTTAGGTCATTCAGCCCAGATTTTACACTAGCCTCAAATATGCTGAGTCAAGACTGTAGGAGCTGAGCAAGCTTGGCAAGAGCAGCCATGTGAAGCAGAGCTTATTGCTAAGACTCGGGCACTTCCAAACCACAGTTTTACATATCCAGGGCAATGTAAGATACCGAGCCAATTCTCTCAGCTAGGCTCCCTGGAAAATCTTTGCTTTAATGTAATTAAGCAGCAGAGTGAGCTTCATTCGCCTTGACTGTGCAAGTCTCACACACCTTGCTGACAGTTTCACTGTGTTGCTGCATTATGCCTCTACTTTGATTAGACCCAGATACATTTAATTAGCAGGTTGTTTGATCAATTAGATAATGAACCTGAAAGTCACCTTCTTGCTTAGATGTGCTTTGAAAAACAATTTTAGTCTTAGTGACAGATCCTCAAGAAAGAATAGAGGAGAAACCAATGTAATTAAAATGTGAGTGCACAAAAATGCCTATATGATTCTGAAGCATAAAACTAAAATTACTTTGAACTCTAAAACCTAGAAGACATTGAGTTCAATGGTAAACACCAAGGCTTTCCATTGAATTATCATTTGATTATGTCTATGATGAATCCGAGAAAGATATTTGAAAGCGTCCTTGCTCCCACATCGTTGATTTCTCTAGCACCACAGTTGGGCTAATACTGAGTCAAAATTTAATGAAGTTTAGTGCTTATGCAGCACTCTCATAAAATGCTCCTGAATTTGTAATGAATAGATAAAAAAACAAAAAAATGATAAAAAAACCCCACCCAACTGAGACCAAAAATCCCATGACCATTTACTAGAAAATATTTACTAGCAAAATTCTGGCACAGTGGGATGGAAAGAGATGGAAGTTTGCCTTCAGACAATCAGAAATTGCCTTGACTGTGTTGGATATGTGGAATTTGGAATAAGGATGTATCAAGGTTCATCTTGGCTTGAGAGATTATGAGCAGGCCACATTACGCTATGCAACAAAAATAAATTATGGCGGGAAAAAAGTGAATTATTTCCAGGGACTGGCTTCTCTCCATATCTTTAGATTTTGCTCTGCTTCTGTATTTGTGCTTTGCAATTTCAACTTCTTCATTTGGAAGATGTTCTACCATACTGAATCCTGGGGTATAAGTAAAGAATTAATATTTAATGCAAAAGAAGTTGCAGTGGCAATTAACATGTCAATTACTTAATAGCTACAGTGACTATATCAAGGATCCAAAAACTGATCAAATTCTACTGCTGGCACCAAAATTTTGGCCGAATACATAATCAAGGTACAAAGCATGATTTTTTTTTTCCAAAGTTATTTAGGAGGTAAAAATAATCTAGAATGTGTGGGAATGAGAAACAAGAATTCGTGTGTGTGCATACAAATGTGTGCACATGTTGGAATATATGTGTCTATAGAATTCTTGCATCAAATATTCCTGTTTATTGTGCTTTCTTGTCACGAGTGTTAACTTTGAAGCCCACTTAATAGGGAAAGGAATTCACTGTTTTCTATTATTTTAATTTTACTGTGTAGCATTGGCAGTGTGTAAGCTGTTCAAAACCAGGAAAATGAAGCATTTCTGTCTGCATTCCTGGTAAATAGTGAGGAATCCTGTCATTACTTAGGTATTTTGTTTGTACTGTGGTAGAGCATGGTGTATTGTCTAGTAGAGTTCCACTGGAAATACTTGATAGAATTTTTCTTTCAGACTTCTAGCCCATCTGT
>JAYDZK010000268.1:20049602-20072255 GCA_034509185.1 Euphonia xanthogaster | reverse complement strand
CCATCTGTAGAATTGTTTATTATTTTGCTCTGTTATTGGAAAACACCTTCACTGACTCAACAAATTTATAGACTGCTTAAAGTTAGAGAGATCTTGAAGTCTGTGATTCTTATTTTTTTTCATATTGGATTTAAGGAAATCAGCTAGCTGGTACCAACAGCATTAAAACATCCCACTTCAAATGCAGATATCAATCCAATAAGGACAGGATTAATTATCTTCTCTTGGCTCCAACTGCCATCAATGATAAGTATTTAAGAGATTTTTTTTCTTGAACATCATTCACACTTTGTGTGATGTGTTCTCCATTTTCTTTTTTGGACTTTAGTCATACTCTTGTTTTCATATTTAAGTCCCAAATTCTTGCAGAAAAGCAAAATTGTAAACCTCCCCATGTCTAACAAAGTCATTTTTGTGTTTATTCTTTCAATTTCCTTCTTATATCAATGTCCCAGCACCTTTTTCATTATTGTAGGAGGACTCTCACTTAGGACAATTAGTCCTTTGAAACATCTGATCAACATACTTCTTATAATGCACGTTATTGTTAATATTTCTGGTCTCCATCTACCTAACGGGAACACAAGAATGGTCTTTCCAAGTGAGACCAGAGGTCCATGTATTTCAGTATATTTTTCCTGTAGTGGCACACAGTAGTTATATAGGAAAGATTATACATTATACTACTACTACTACTACTACTAATGTATTTGTTTGCTCTCTAGTGTTTTCAACTTAAAACTTTGTTGGGATGTTATTTTTGTGATACTCTTGATAGTTTGTCATTCTGCTACCTTGTCTCCTTGCATCAGTTTTTGATGCAAGGTCATCTGGCTAATTGCTTTTAATATGATCAGTGCCTCAATATAAGGGTGGTAATACTGGCCTAGGTATTCTTTTTCTTTGAGGAATTATATGAACATGCCAAAGACCTACAGCTTGTCAACTGTTTTTACTTCCTCCCTAGCTAGGTATTCGTCAGTCTCCAACTCTTTCCAGTTCAGATTAACTTCTGAGCCTGGAGTAGATTTGTATTTGTGTATTTGTTTTCCACCAGGACCCCCAGGTCCTTCTCCACAGAGCTGCTTTCCAAGAACTCAGGGGGTTGCTCCTCCCCAGGAGCAGGACCTGCGCCTGCCTTTGCTGAATTTCAGAAGGTCCCTCTCTAACCGTCTCTCCAGCCTGTCGAGGTCCTTCTGAAGGGTGGCACAGTCCTCTGGAATATGGGCCTCTGCTGCTGGTCATGACCTCAGGGATCTGCCACTCAGCCAGTTCTCAACCCACCTCATTGTCCATTAATCCAGCTCACAACTCCTGAGCTTACCTATGACTATATTACAGGAGACAGTGTCAAAACCTTATAGAAGTAATACATTTAAAGAGGGAATGGCAACACTTTTGCTTTCTATTTTTCCCCTAATAATTCCTGATGTTAATATGCTTTTTGACTGCTATAAAATTGTTTTTGCAGAGTTAACCACCATCACACCACAATCCCCCTCTGTGCAGCTGTTTTCCTGCATTACAGAATGCATTTATCTGAATTGTTTTTACCATCCTCTGACCATCCTATTCTTCCTACATGTGCCTACCTCTTTCTGCAGTAAAACTGTATAGATGATGAAAGTCTTTTCCTCAAAAATAAATAATAAGAGAAAAAAATTGAATTTCAGAATAAACTCCACAAATTTCATGTGTGCAAGGAAGTCTTAGATTCTGCTTCAAGCAAACTAAAGTGAGAAAAATAACTAAACCATTAAGGTTCCTGAGCTGCTCTGGAAACCTGTGTTCTTTTTTACCTAAGCTTAGGTTCAAAGATGGGCAACAAGAATGAGATTTAGGTTAAGCCAGTACTTCAAAGGAAGAAGCTCCAGGACCACCAGGTCCCTCACTCCACAGCAGGCAGAGAGATGGTCTTAGCTAATATCTCTAAATAGGACTGACACACTTTCTGGACTTCCCACTCCACTGGAAGCTCTGAAAAATTTGTTTTATTGCCAAGAATTTAGTGGGAAAAAAAAGTCTTGTAAAACTCCTGACCATTCTTATTATTCAGCCCACTAAGCATAAAATCAAATCTAGGAGGTGCCCATTAACTCTCAGGGAAGTCTGACTTTATTTTATTAAAAACAGAAAAAAACAGTGGATATTTACACATGGATTGTAGCAATTTCTGCAGCAAATTCCAATATATACCTGTGGCCAGTAGTCATCTTAAAGAGCAGAAAGTATCATATCTGACTGTAGGATGGTAAAATAATTTGACATTTTAAAATAATACCTCATTATAAATTGTAAGAGTTGTCAATAGCAGCACAATGACTCACCAAAGCAGGTAACTCATTATCATGACCTAAATAGAAAAGAAGTAGGAATGGCTCTGTTAAAAAGACAAGATTAAGGCATCCTGAGGAAGGACAAACAGCAGCAGCTGAGTTCGAGGAGGTCTTTATAGAAACATTCATATTTTTCAATGTTAGGCTTATTTATTACTTTTCATGCAATAATAAAGCCTAACCACAGGACATACATGAATTTTGAACTGTTACTAATAATAGCATAAATTACTAAATTTTTATAGCTAATGCATGTGTGCTTTGCACTCTGCAGTGCAGACAATGAATAAACACCAATAAGGTTTTGTTTCTGCAGTTCATGTGCCAACACAATGCTGTTATTTGTGATCACAGCTTTGCAGGAAAATGATAAAATATAAAGAAAAAAAGGTGAAAAAGAAACAAATAATCCCTTGTGTTTAAATTAAATTTTCTGTTGACAGTACATTCCTGTAATAGTTGTTTCTTTAATGGAAAATATAAATAACTGAAGAACACATATTTAAATATGTGTCAAATGGCTTTGATAATCTCATTCTTGAGACTGACATTGCTCTTCAAGATCTTTCTAATAAACAAATATTAATTTTTGTATGTAGGAAAGAAATACATTTTAGGCAGATCTTAAGCCTTAGAGAGATCTATGAAAACAAGTAATTTAGAAAATGCTTTGTCTTTGAGCTGAAAAGACAGGGAACTAGGAGATATAAAAAATAGTTTTTTCAATAATTTCTGTACCTTGCTGCCTTTTTGAATGCTTAATTCTTGTTTGTAGCCACTATCAATAAAACAACTTTAAAATATATTTTGAGCATGTTATGTTCAGGCATTTGAGCTGCTTACGAAGAGTCAGATTTAGAACAATTAATAACATGATATTTGGGACCTGGGCATTGATTTTAATGAAATCAAGGTAGCTGGGGTAAGCTTAAATTTGTAGAAATGCTAGGTAAGTTGGAAAACTTAGAGACAGACTTTGACAGCTGTGGTCTTAAGAATTTTATGACAGTTTTCTGCATTTCTTGTGTAACATATTTTGCTGAATGTTTCTAATTCTTTTTAAAGGGTGTTGCTAATGCAAATGAGGTTGCAATGCGTTCACTCATGTTTTATCCTTATGCATATACATACTTAGTTTTAAATATGGCATTTCCATAGATTTATTTTTGAACTGTGGTCACGGGAGTTGTAATTGCTTCTTTATGTGAAAAGCTTTTCGTCAACAACTTTGGAACATGCCTTGTCCTCTAATTACTCTTTCTGCAAAAATTGTCCATGCTCAGAGTTTCTCTGACTGCCTTTTTCCTCATTACTCTCTGCCCACTTTTAGAATATGAATAGCTATCAGTAACTGATTTTTCTTTCATATCTTGCCAAGGGAGGTCTCTACTGTGCACAGCAATGTGTTGGTGATTTAAAAGAATCCTTTTCTGCAGGAAGCAATAACACTAGAAATGATTTAAACAAAACCTAAAATGTCACCTTAGACTAATGAAATTCCTTCATCAAGCAACACAGAGTTGACACTTCTGAGAGACCCTTTAAAACTCAGATTAAGAAGAGAGTGTTAAATGAAATGACAGAAAACAAAACCAGCTCTGTTTCCCCTGGAAATAGTTGAGAACAGTATGCTGATTATTCTCAGACAAGCTGATTTCACAGGCAGTGACCCTAACTCAGCATAAAGAACAGCTAACAACATGGCTTTAGATGGCTGGCAATGTTATCTGGTTTTCGTCATTTAAAAAAGGAAATAGCTGTCTGTCTTGGAGCTGGCCCATCTATAGCTTCACTCAAATGTCCCCTCATATGCAGGGAGGCAGTTGAGGAACTGCCTTACTGGCTCAACCTAGAGATTATTTTCTTCCATTTTTCCCATCCCTGAGAGTGGGCAGTACAAGTGTTCCAGTGGAAAAATCTAGAATTCCTTGGCAGTTATAAAATAACCTGTGTGCAACAGAAGTTTCTTTTAAATTCATCTCAACAAATATGTCAATGTGTGCTGTGAATTGTGGGGCTTTGTCACTCTTTTATTCAGTTCAGTAAAGTTGTGTATTTAAACATCTTGAGATATTCACAATACCAGCAAGCACCCATTGACCCCCACATTTAAATCTAGACAAGCCTCCACCCTAGTGATACCTCTTGGTGAATAGCAGAAACCAGATGCTTTTTTGGGGAGGACATCAGTGTTTATAGAGGTTCCTTGGTTTCAGTGGAGCGCAGATGTGAGAGCACAGCACTGGGGAACTGGTTCTGTGAGCTGCAGCTTTCCTGAATAAGGACTTTTACATGTCCTACAGGGACACTCTGGTATCACTTCACAACACTACATTTGGCTGCACAAAACTGCAAAAAAAAGACATTCATAACATTTAGGCTGAATCCTGAGTTTGGAATCTTCAGCTTCTTTTAGGATCAATTAGAAATGGGAAGTTAACTCAGATAGTCTCTGCACACACCACCATTTCCCTCTCAGCTGCTCAGCTGCATGTGAGAGCTTAGATGTAATTTTGCCTTGGGCACAGAGCCAGTCCCTGCAACACTGAAAGAAGTGATAGTTCAGGGCTGCTCTTTTACGTCTTTTCATCACTGCTGAGTGTTGTTTTACTTTCCTCATTTCAGAAAGAAACCCATCATCCAGTGTGTGGGCTGTCAGCAGCTCCCTCGCGCTCTCATTTTCCGCTGCAGTACAGCCCGATGGGGACTGCTGGCCATCCACGATGTTTCCAGAGCCCGCCTGCTCTGCTCCCAGCTTTCCAGCCTCCCTTGCCTGCAGTGTGTGCCCATAAATTCCCCTTGCAGAGACGGCAGTGCACGCAGTGTGATGGGCACGGCAGCAGCCGCAGTTTTCTAGAGAGATGTCTGCCTCCTGCAGGGAGAGATTTTACTATATTGGATCCGGTCACACAACCATGACATCCAGCTTCTTGCTTTAAGCAATGACCAGGACCTGATGTTTCAAATGAAGCTGAAAGCACCTAACAATGTAACTGGAGAACTGTGTGTGGCAGAAGGGAAGTGTTTATTTGACTGTCTCTGGGTGCCTATGCAATAGAAACCTCAGCTATTTCCATAGTAAATCATAAAGCCATTACTCCCTTCTGTGTCTGGAGCTGGACTTAGGATTACTTTAGCAATAATGACAAGCTGTCTTTAATTGATCTGGGGAAAAAAAAACATAGTGAGAGCCAGAGATGACATCTGCAGCACAGACTTGGAGAAAAAGGTATTTTCTATTTACTTGAATTTACAGGCAAGTTGGAATTTTCCTGGCCAAACTAACAAAGCCATTGACTGACATGCTGCTAAAACTAGCACACTGTGCTGTTAACATTGGTTCATTATATTTTATTGCTGATTGCAGGGCTGCTGGTATGGAACACTGTGTTCAGATAAAGCTACTGTGAAGCACCAATGTGAAATAGGGGGACCCTGATAACTGTGCAAATTAAGATACCTTTAATGGGTTATAAAAGCACAGCCTATTCTCAGCTGTTTTGAGAAACTGATAGTGATTTCCCTGTTCTAGTGATCAAGTAATTTTTAAAACCTGTGATCTTTGCTGATTTTTATTGGCTGTGATAATTTTGATTGAATTGTTTATGCTGGCAGTGATAATAAGACCAAAATGTTCTGTTTAATGCAATTTGATTTTCAAGGTTTCAGAAAGACTAAAACCATGGGTGACAAATTTTTAGATGAAATCTTTGATCATGCAGAGTTTTAGTAGGTCATCTTAGTGCATGCTGAATCCCAGCTGCAGTGAGCTGCACATTTCTGTTATGCTGCTGGATGTGTTTTCAAATGAAACATTTAATCCAGCACCTATAGTATTTTTTAATTATATAAGGGTACCAACTACACCATAAGAACAGGTTTTTTTAGAAAGAAACAGGTCTTCAACAAAGGAAGATTTCCCATGTAAATCCATCTTAGAAAAGTTGGGGTGAATTTTAGAAAGACTACACAGATCTGTTCCTCTGTTGATAGACTTTTTTCCCTATGCTGTTAAATTCAAAGAATAAAGTAGAACTAAAAATTTAATGTAATTAAAACACTGAGATATCAATTTATTTTTTTTTAAGTGGGGCTTTTAGTCACATAAGAACATAGATTTTCCGATTCAACAAGACACATTAGAAGGAGATTTTGAGTAATTCTTGGGACTGGAATGCAATTCTCTCATGTTTGTGCCTGGCCCAACACAGACACCACTAATTAAGGGAATGCTCTTTTGCTTCATTGTGCAGAGATTAGCTTCATTTCAGTGAAGGCAAAATCTTGGGTCCTGATTTAAAATTAGGTATTGCAGACATTCCACAGAGGAAATCTCGTTGAAATGTCTCCTTGGGTACATGCAGTTCCCTGCATTTGTGCTTAGTAGTAGAGCATAATTAAATTTCAAATTAATGGATCACATGACTATCCTCAAACAAGGCTAGGCTAGGGTGAGTCAGTGGGCAAGTGAGTGAATTTCCTCTTTTGAGACCTTAATTCCAGTCCCTATGTCTTTTTAAGTATGTGTATCTATGAAATGTATATGTTTCACCTCTCAGCTGACAGCAGAATAGGCAGTCAGCTGGCTAGCATCTTTGGAAGGATGAAACAGCACTTGAAAATGTCATGATCTGTCTGGAAGCCCAAGCCACAAACAACTATCTGAGGAACTGGTCTCAGCAGCTTTAAGGCATGATTATTCTATGAAATAGAAAATGGTAACAAAGATACTAATTTTCCCATTTCATTACCTCTCCCCAGAAGCAATTCAGTTTCATTTGCATGGCACAATATTCAGGTTGTTGAATCCTAGTCTCTCAGGACTGTATCAAAGGACTGGTAATGATTTCAGATCCTCTGCATAAACATCCACTGCATACTATAATTCTGCACTTTCTCCTTTCCATATTTTTTTTTATTTCTATCTGGAGTACACACACTAATAAAAGGGGTGGATGACCCTAAATTAGAGGACATCACAACATGGCTGCCTTTCTAGCTTAGAAATAGATGATCTGTGTATTACTCAACTGCACCCAATAGAAGAAGGCTTTTAAAACTCCAGGAAAATTACTATGAACAGTGCAAAAACAACTTGCAAAAAGCAGTCCTGGCTCAGAGCCTCAAAATTAGGTAGATACCTTACTCCTACTTGAGGAATTAAAGATTTGATTATCATGAAACATTCTGGCTTCAGTCCTTTAAATCTCTGTGTATTTGTGCTGATCTCTAAATGACTCACAAGAAATGACTCTCACACGAGTGAGACAGAACCTGATGTAGCATTTAACAGGCATGAAAAGAATAGATATCTTCTACAAATTGAACAGGACTGCATTTATTTTCTTCTTAAAACGTGGAGTGTAATGAACCTCTTGTGAGAAGAAAGTATTTTTCTAATTGTTTTACTGGGGCCAGTACTTCCTCCTCAAAACCTAACTAAAATTATTTCTTTTAGATAGTGGTTGGGGGTTATCTTGTAGGATGGATAAAACTCTCTTGCAAAGTCTATAGAAATTTAATTCTTTAGATTTTTATCCCCAGGCTCTGCAAAAAGAATTTCCAGGCTTTTGAATAGTTTATTATCATCAAAACCACTGTGTACATTACATGGTATTGCATAACAGGCTATTTTTCTGTACGTTCTGCTGGTAGTAGTTTTGGATGAGTGGAAGAGATGAAGTAAAAAATTAAAAAAAAAATAAAAGAAAGCAGCTTGTTAATAAGATACATTTTCTATTTTTTTTCCACAAGTCCTATGTTTTTTGCATTATTTATCTATTTACCACTTAAGTTATAACAGATGGTCAGAGGACTAATTGACCATAAATCAATTATTCTATTTCATTTATAATTACAAAAGAGTATTTTTCATGTTTAGTTTGCTGGTGTGCAACCTTTTGAGTTGGTTTTTCACACCACATGAGTCAGTGGCACTAATGAGCCAGATATGGTGGTAGTAATTAGCTGAAATGAGCTTCTTGATTTTCCCCCTCCTGTGATTTCTTTTTATTAATTTTTTTTATCTGACCCATTATTGAGAAAGACTCTATAACTCTATGATCTTGAGTCAGGAAGCTACTCTGCTGTGTTTCAAGATCAAATCAGCTTTAGCTCAGACTGAGTAATGACCCCAACAGCACATTTTAGCAGCAGGGTATAAATTTATAATCCTCAGTATTGCAGAACAAAAGTTCTGCTACAAGTACTACAGGAATTGCCCCATTAGCAGTGGCACAGGACATAGTTTTCTTCAACTAAGAGTTGCAAATAATGCCAAATGTCACATACACCACCCAGCTTTACTGTGAATGAACAAGGGACGGGGTAAAAAATCTCTACACTGCTTACAAAAGCCAGGTTTGAATTCTGTTTTTCTATAACAGGTTTAGGATTATCTTGTGAAGACTCATCTTTCAGATATGTCAGGTATCTGATACTACATGTAGGCAAGGAAGCGTAGGGGGGAAAAGTTCCTGAAAGACTGACTTTTTTGGACAAATGCTAGTTTCATTTCCAGCAAACCTGGAAAGAGTTCTAGAGTTCTACCCTATGAAGTGAGTATGAATATTTTTTTTCCTATACCAACATTTTGAGTGATACTTTAAAATATATCAATATTACACTTTCAAATGCATTTTGGATGATAAGCTACAGGTGTTAAACTACTGAACAATTTCTGAAGTTCGTTCTCTTGGCAAAGCCTTTTTGCATTTTCCAGATTTTGCAGCCAGCTGCTTTAAGCAAAAGAAAGATAGTAGCTCATACTTGTGAGAAAGAAATCAGCATAAAAGATTATGGGTACTTTTTTTCTAATACAGTCCTGATAGTTTTACACATTTTTTCCTAAGTTAACTCGAGTGCTGTGAGGCCTCACTAAGATCAAACATTCAAAATAGTGAAAGGCTGTTACCTCCTCCAATTGTGAATTCATGTTTAAGATAAATCTCTAACTTTAAACAGAAAGGTGGTATTTCTGCATATTGCATAAGAGAATGTGATACTGTTGAGGGGTATGACATTTGCCTGAAGAGACAAGTGGGAAACAGTAGTGTCCTAGAAACATTCCAACTTTTCTTCTGAAGTCCTCTTAATTGCTTCATTGGTCAGTGGCACATGAGTTATCCTTGAGTGGGGTGACTGGGAAAATAGGGGAGATGAAGTGATTAGTTTCTACAGTTCAAAACAGCTGATAATTTAGTCCCAGTTGATGAAAGTACATCTAAGGTGGATTTAATAATTTGTGAAAACAACATTGTTTACACTCACAAAGAAAGCTTGAACTTGGGACTTTTGATTCTGAATTTGTTTGTTAATTTTGGCATGGCTTTGGCAAGTCATAATTCATCAGAAGAGGAGTGAAAATGGAATTTAAATTTAACTACTTATAATATAAACCTTTTAATGTCTTCATTCCAGAGGAAGGACTCCCATGCATATAAAACACTGAATTCCTCATAGCCGTCATCCACATCTACTAGGAACCTCCCCTTGTTTATTCCTTGTGACAGAAATCCAATTGTCATTGCAAAGGACAGAGACAGAAATTGTTGTAGAGGATCTTTGTGACCCTGGTGTTGATTAAGTGGAAACACTTTTGAGAAATACTGCATTAAATATAATTTCTATAAGAATATAATGAACTAATTACCAGACAAATATTAAATACTAATCTTCATTCTTGCCTATTAACAGTGAACAAAGAGAGATGGTATCCTTTGTTGTTATTGCTGCTTTTCTTAAATGTGTGTACTTTGGCCTGCAGTTACCTGAGCCAGCACTTGGACAAAAATGTTGGATCAGGAGTTTGAGAAACAATTTTAATGGATGCAGTGAGACAGAGCCGGTGGCAGTGAAGCTGCACTGATTTATACAAGCTGTGGATCTGGCCTATGAATTTCATTTTTGACAGTAACCACTATTACAGCACAGTCAGGACTTTCTACAGGCATTCTTCATGACATAGAGCACTGACTCAGCATCCATAACTAATTTGGTGTTGAATGAAGCGATCGCTATGCACTGAATTGATATTGAGACTTCCCATTGAGAGAACATTCCAAAAATAGCAAAATTCAGTATGTGTTCAGAAAAATAGGACCTTTTACTCAGAAGCATAAAAAGTCAGGTCATTTTAGTTGTAGTATGAAGTATGGATCTTTGAATTTCACTCATGCTTTTGATGATTGTGCCACTGTATAATGGGCAGAGTGTCATGGCCAAGGATTGTTGGATTGGAAATGGAATTGGTCATTAATCCTTGCAGTCTACAAGGAAAGTGAAGCAAAGCCTAGCTCAAAATCCTGGAATCAACAGTCTGAAAATCAGAATTTCACGAGGACAGCAGTAGTTCTGTATACCAGCTTCCAGCTATACTGTCTGCTGTTTTTGTATTGTATGTTCGTATTGTTCAGCAGTGACTGATAAAATTCCTCCCACTTCCTAGTATGTTCTTACTTTGCCTTTTGGGAGATGAAGAATAACATTGAAGAGCAATTGAATATGGTCTAGTAAGTGCATTTCTCACTCTTAAGTATGGCTTGTTAAATTTCATTTTGAGAAATGAAGCTGTATTTAGTATAAATGTGAGGGATCCTGGTGAGAAGAAAAGCACCCCAAACCATTAAAAGGAAAAAAAATCTTTTCTTTCTGCTGCTATATAATTTTAAACTTAGAAATTTGTGCTACACTTAAGGAAAAAAAGAAATTGCTGACAACTTGGACACCAAACTGCAGGTAAATTAAATTTTAAAATAAGGATTTAGTATTCTTTAAGAAGGAGAAATTAATTTTGTCAGTTCTTAGAAGATCTTAATTAAATTGAAAGGTGCCTTACTATGCTACTTTTATACATTAAGGAGTAAGTACTAAAATGTTTTGCTGACTTCAGTATACTGAAGTCTTGCTGGGTTGCTTTGTAGAGCTGCAGAAAATGTTCCCTCTTTAAATATGTAAATATGTAAAGTATTATGAGAAGATTTTAATATAGCTTTGCTCCCTTCTTGTGGTTACCTATAGAGTGTACTCTAAATCCTGGTATCTGCCACTGAACACTAATTTGTTACCTGTTTTAATAAGAAATGTTGCTCAGGGCAGTCTGGACAGCAGATACTGAATGTTAATAGATCCCACCAAATGATTGTTACTCTCTGAGGAAGAGGTAAGACAATTGATGGCTGTTTCCCAAGTTATCTCTCACAGCCTGTCTCACTCAGGACAAATATCAGGGAAAAGACACTGTCTGGAGCATGCTTCTGCAAATACTGATATAAAGATTATCAGTGTGCTTAGCTTACTGTTAGCTAAAGCATGCAGGGTACCAGTCTCTTCCCATTGGGTACCTAGCTTTGAGTCTCTCCTAAAAAGGATCCAGCACATCTGCTGAAAGAAATGGAAAGTTACAAGAAACTATTTAGTCAAATTTGTAAAAGCAGATTGTTCTCCCAATCTAATTCTACAGCAGTGTTCTAGTGCTGTTCTGACAGAAATAACTGTTCTTTAACATGACAGAGGTGAATGAGAAATCCACCCCACTTGGAGTAAAACCCTTTTCCAAATATGTATTTTCCAAAACACTAGAGAATCTTACCCTAATTAATTTATGTCAAATTTGAGCATAGCTATATAGCCCACTTTTCTAAACTTTCTAAAGTTTTCCTTTGATTTCAGTTAAAGACAGCAGCCTTCAGTACTCCTTGATATAATCTGGTAAATTATAAAAAACCTTCTTTGAGTGCCTCCAGAAATACTTAGGTTACAGTGGGAAATAAAGTAACTGTGATAGATAGAGAGAGATGGATGGATGGATGGATGGATGGATGGATGGATGGATGGATGGATGGATGGATGGTGTTTTTCAGTGAAGGATTTAAAACACAGGGAAACACCTAAATAAAAGTTAGTATATCACTCTAAGCTAAAACTTCTTAAATTTCATGTACACCAGACAACATTGTAAAAGAAGAGATAATAACCTCTCTTTCCTTGATGTGGATTATGTCTGCTGTTTTTATTTCATAATTTTGATTGCAACCCTATAATTTATTGCAATACGGAAGAAAAAAGATAAAAAGAAAGGAAATACCTCAATTATTCAGAAAAAGGAAAGTTTATTTCTTGACAACTAAAACAAGGTCCATTCTTAAGATATGATTACTATTCTTTCAGCATTCAGCAATCAGAATTCTTTATTTCATTGTTAAAACAATTAGTTTTGTCTTTACCATTCTAAGCCTACTTTATAAAAACTCTATTTTCATAGCAGTTGGCTGTCTGAACCTCTTGATATTCATAAACCCATGAAATTACAGAATGGTTTGGGTGGGATGGGACCTTAAAGATCATCCAGTTCAGCCCCCTCTGCTGTTGGCAGGTTACTAGACCAGGTTACTCAAAGCCCCATCCAGCCTGGCCTTGAACAGCTCCAGGAATGGGGCATCCACAATTTCTCTGGGCAACCTGTTCTAGTGTCTCACAGTAAAGAATTTCTTCCACCTACGTCTGCCTTTTTTCATTTTAAAGCCACTTTCTCATGTTCTATTACTGCATGCCCTTGTAAAAAGACCCTCTCCATCTTTTTTGTATGCCTTATTTAGGTATTGGAAGGTTGCTCCAAGGTTTCCCAAGAAAGCTTATTTTTCAAGAAGGGGTAAGTTTAGTTTAGAGGGTACCAAGGATCACAACATTCAACTGAAATAAAATCATCTGGTTTCATTGACTTGAATGAAACAACTCCAGTTTATCCCATCTGGGAAATTGGTCTCAGTTCAGACAATTTCCTAGAATTACAGAAAAAAACATTGCCTTCACTCAACTGAAAAAGAAAAAAGTTATAAAGAGCAGCCACAGGAAAGTGTTATGTATATCACTTTCTTTTCCCTATATATATTTTTTTTTCCATCATTCCCTCCCAGCTAGTCATAGCTTAGATTTAGATCCATGGCTGCAGTGTTAGAGGAAATTCTTAAATCTGTGCTTGTTCCTTATCTCTGATACACAGCAGCTGTCCTGTCTTCCATGAAATCCTACTGCAATTTAGATCCCAGTTCAGAAATCAGGTCTAGTAAAGGAAATCTCTGTGCTTCTATGTGAAGAATGTGAGACAGAACTCACTGAAGTCTTTGCTGGTTCTAGTTGCTGTGATTACATTTTGACACTTCCTGAGCTTTCTTAAGCACTGAACATATGAACAGCAGTATGAATAAAGAAATTAAGGTGCTTTTCTGAAGATGCTTGAACCCATGTTTTAAAACCATTCTTGCATATCAAAGGCAGACAATGACAGACAATTACTTGGTAATAGCTGCCATTAGGCATTCTTGCAGAAGCATAAGAAAAATCTAGAAATAGGCAAAAAAAAAAGCCTTTGCCTATAGGCAGATAGCAAAATTCACTCTACAGTTAATTGTGTAATCTTCCAACCTAAAAAGTCCACTATGTGATGCAGCTCTGCATGTCATCACAGTGTTGGGGATTTACATGCTGTGTATCACTGATATTTAATTCCAATTAGCACTTAGATTTATCATTGCTTTTAGTAGCTCACAAGTACATGGAACTGGTGTGAAATACTCTGGTGGGAGAGTGTCTGATGATGCCAAAAGTCTTCAGAAGCTTCACAGGAGGACTGTATTATCCATGTGCATTAAAAGTACTTACATGGGTGCCTGCTAATGACACCTTGGAAATATTTCATGTCCTTGTCCTCAGGCATCTTTCTGGAGTAGGAAGAAGAATACACAAGAATTGAGAAAATAATTTTGAGCCAAAGAGAACTAGATACATTAACACTTTTGTCCTTCAACTGTATTTCTGATGTGTTCAGGCTAGAGCAACAATTAGAATTCAAAAATTTAGAAAGTACTTTCTTGACAGAAAATAAACAAGTGGCTTTTTAAAAATAGTGTTAAGGAATCTTTAGGTGTATTAGGTATAGCTATGCATGTAGAAATGCATGAGTTTGAATGAAAACTTTACTGGCTATTCTTGTGTTTTAGTATTATCTTTAACTATTGACCAGATCATGTGTTGCCTATAGTAACTCTGTATCTTTCAATTAACAGAATGAAAAAAATAACCCAAATTCAGTACTTGTGTCTTTATCAGTAATGTTCTCCTTTGCTGGAAGCTATTTGTTACCATGAGTTATGACAGCTGCTTTAAATCAGCTGCATTAATATACTGACATTTTAAATTATTGTATTACTGTTTTTTTAATAGCTGACTTTTACATATAGGAACTCTTTTTTAGCTGTCTCGGTTACTATTTTTTCCTTTTATGTTCTCTGGCAGTTTTAATTAAATGAAAATTATATTTTAATATCTCTAAAAGAATGCCATCAAAGCCCTAGTGCTTACATCAGCAATAATCTGCAGTTTGCACTATAAAGCAAATTCCTATTGATATATGGCGTGGAGTCCTGACTCCACTAAACCAAACGCAAAACTCCCTTTGGTTTCTGTAGGAGTAAATTTTTACCCAGGATTGTCTCTCATGGAACTAGTTAAAAATGCAAGTGTGTGGTGAGCTCATGCACATAGAATACTGTATCAGCATTTAAAAGTCTGAACAGCTGAACAAGCAGGCAGCACTGCTGATACTGGGCATTAGAGCCTTTTGGTAACTTGAAGCAGATACACAACACTGTAGTAAAAATTATTATCTGCTAAAGTATTATAAACTAGCTTTCCTGGATCTATTATGACTTTCACATTAGTGTAATAATATTTTGAATTTGGTCAGTGATTTTGACAAGCAGGCTATAAGAAGCCTGTGTAGAGAAGATTCCATTAAATAAAGGTGTATTCATCAATTTTAACACCATGTCTATGTGAAAAGTAATCTATTATTTTTCTCTATAAGACTTCCTGCAGTACAAAGCTCTATCTTTATAATTTATGATTTTTGGAGTTATAGGTTGTCTGGACAAAAATGGAATAACTCATATATGTTGCCACATTTTCTCACAAATATCTTTAAAGCCTTGGATTTTCACCAAGCTTCATTCAAAGATCTCTTTGTTAATCATCACTTGCTAGACAGATCTATATTACCAATTCTTGAATCAGATGACATTCTGAAAAGATATGCACTATGTCTTGGATACCTCAAGAAAACATATTGGGCTGGATGATTCAGGATTTTGCTAGCGTCGTATTTCAGCACATTTAGAAACACAATGCTCCAATATTAGTTACTCCAGAATTAATTTAACATTTGAATAAAATTAAACCTGGTTAAAATTAAAATATATAATTATTTTATTCTGCCATGTTAAAGTGGTTGACACATTTATAAAACTGGACCTAGTTCTGTCTCATTCTTTTTGCTTCCAGTGCCTGACTGAGCTAAGCTTGCTAAAGGATGTTTATTCCCTGTTAATGTAAAATCCAAATGTCATCTTATATGTGCATGTGTGACCCCATGATTATGCTTTATACAAATATATTTGGGTGTTAATGAACTAATTATTGGAATCTAGAAATTAAAACTTTAGTGATTAGTCACTTTGGAGTGAAACTGTTTTTGAAACATTATCCTTCAACAGTACTGTAAACAACATGAGTCTTTTACCAGGTCAGAAACATGTGTTTGTTAGAGAAAAATTGACACTTGAGAGAATATAGCTAATGAAAATGAAATTTGTAGAGTTTATATCAGTCTGACCTCATGGCAGGGAAGGTCATGGAGCAGACTGCCATGAGTGCCATTGCACAGCATGTTTAGGATAATCAGGGGATCAGATCCAGCCAGGATGGGTTTAGGAAAAGCAGGTCTTGCTTCACTAACCTGATCTCCTTCTGGGACAAGGTGACCCACCTAGTGGATCCGGGAAGGGCTGTGGATGTTGTCCTCCTGGAATTTAGTAAACCCTTTGGCACTGTCTTCTGCAGCATTTTCCTAGAGAAACTAGCTTTCCACGGTGTGGACAGGTGAACCATTCATTGGGTAAAAATCTCTCTGGGTGGCTGGGCACGGAGCGTGGTGCTAAATGGATTTAAATACATTTGGTCTTCCCTTTCCTTCTTCAGCTACTGAAGCTAGTTCTCTGAAGGTGAACTGTTCTTTTTCAAGGGCTTTACATATTCTTAGTTGGATAGCTCTGAATTATAATGAATGCCACATTTTGTTGGTTATACAATCCTATGGAAGGAATTTTCTTTCAGCTTTTATCACTGTAGTAATTTTATCATTATCTGTTGGAAGGATTGTACTGTGTCTCAAGTGATCTGGACTGATGTATGTGCTTTGTTGTTTGGGTAGAAGAGTCCAATGAGTTTCAAGTAGGAGTAGAATTATAAATTGCAGTTTCAAAGTCTGAAAGTATTTATTCAGATTTGCCATTTATAATGTCAGCAACTTGCAGCAGATACTTGATAATACATCTATTGCATCTGACCAGTGTGGAGTGTGAAACTCGTGTTTGCAAAGTGACTTATATACACATCCTAAATTTTGGTAACTAATTTAATCCATTATTGCCTCAGTTTCTTCAGCTGTAAAAAAAGAGAAATATTACCTTTCTCCCAGAGGCCTTGTGAGGGTGTGTTTATGTTTGACATCTAATACGGCAATCCAGGGAATGACGGTTGATGCCAAAAACTCCCATTGGTGTGCAAAGGGCCCTGGGGTCACTACATTCAAGCAATTCCCAATAACACAACTCTCAGGTCAAAGTTTGTTGTTCAGATCCAGGAAAATACTTGTAAGTAGTTGTTATAGTCCCCCTGAGTCACCACATAGCTTCACTCTTAATTTTATTTCACTAGCTGCCTCTTAAATTGAATTGAAACATTCTCCCACTTGTGGTATTTAAAGGTGTACAAATGCTGTGCGCAAGAGAACCTGTGACCTGTTCATTGCCCAGCAGTGACAGAGCTGGTAATAATGTGCTTGCTATTCTGGCTGTACTGCACTTTGGTAACACCTAGGGTTTAATTGAAATACACCCTGACATTGGTTTTGTTCATGAAGCATAGAATGGACATAATTACTATGAATCTACTGAGGGATATTATGGCAAAATGTCGTATTACTAATTTTGGCTCCTCACTCTCTTTGGGGGGAAAAAAAAATCACAGATTTCAGTAAAAAACAATGTGCTGCAGTTTCATAGAAGTCCTAAAACAAGTAATTTTCCAAAAAATTAACTTCTTATATTTCTCTGTACCTATTTTTTCTTTCAAAACACTATCACAGTAGGATAATTGCATTGCCCCTAACAGTTTCATATTCCTTCATAATTAAATAAACAGCTTGTAAATTGCAGACCACAAAGTGCCTGTGTTCTACTCTTACCTTAAGGGGTTTCCATAGTTACAAGGACAAGAAGTTTAACCATCATTTGCCAGACTCAAGGCTATTTGCAGCCTTAACTTTTTAGCTCATGTCTCTTTTTTTCTTTGTTGCTTTGTTTATTAACAGAATGAGGGAGTAATTTGGACTCAGTTAGCCACTACAAACGCAATGATGCAAAATGGACTCTGGTGCTTCAGTGTGTTGTTAGCTGGGTATGTTTTTCCCAGAAGGAATTTTGAAATAATACATATTAACAATACAGCCTATCGTTATCAAGGTTATGAAATACCTATAAAGCACTTCTTCAACTCAACATCAAATAATTTAGCAGTTAAAAAAGGAAAACAGGGAAACAGTCTTCTTGACACATCATCATGGCATAGAAGTATTTAGGCAGATACCTATTTTAAATCATACTGCAAAAAAATATTGATGCAGGTTTTCCATGGCTGCTTTAATATAATTTCCTTTTATCCCTCAGTCTCCTCTGTTTTACATAATACAAAGTTCATTTGGAAAAACTGCAGTTATTACTGTATAAACTCAATCTTTTCATGACACTGAAATGGGCAATTCTCTGATTTGCTAATATCAAAGTAAGCTTCAAATTTTTTAAAGTTTCTTTGGCTCTTATCAGGGTATCTCTGTTGCCAAACTGTAGAGAAGTATAGACAACTGCTACTGCATTACATGTTCATCAAACTAAAATATTTTTTTTCTTCTTGTGTATGTTATCTGCTGAGGTCCAGAGCTCAGCAAGGCTCAGAGGATGATGTGTATGGGTGACAAGATTATTCAGCCTTAGCACATTCAGTAGACAAGTGCAAATATTGTAATTTAGGAAATAATGTTTTGGACTTTAAAAACTAGATTCAAATTTTCTTAGGTTAGAATGAAACTTTCTTAAGTGCAAGTATATACTCTAATTGTTTTGTTTTTTTTGCTTGTTTGTTTGTTTGTTTCACTTCATTTTACTGGCTACATTCGTATATGCATTCTTAGGTTGTTCTGACCTGACATTTCCCACCTCTCTTTTTATCATTTGTGAGTAGCGAGAAAATTCTGAAAGTAATCAGGGCTAATACCTTGGATTCCATGAGCCTTACACATTTTCCCCTTTCCATTTTTGAAAAGACGCAAACTTTAATATTACATAAAGTAACAGATTTTTACCTACCAGTTTGAAATGTTGTAGTACATTTTTTAAAAGGTTGTTAATTTACAATTTAATGTTTCCATGTATAAAAATCGACAATATTATACCGGACCAAAGCTAGTTTGTTTAAAATAAAGTATCACTGTACTATATCTAAATAGATGTTCAATCACTCCTAAAACAAAAAAAAATACTATGGTATTTCAAAAAAATGACCCTAATATGACATGACTAAAACCTGCTCTGTTTTGGACCAGTGTTTCTGAACAGCATATAGTTTTTATTAAGGGTTGTTTTTGTGCTAATTTTGTTGTGGTTCTCAGATGCTTTCCTAACATGGATCTGTGATTTTAGTTTGATAATGAATGAAAAAAGAATTAAGAAAGCATAGTTATAGAAATTGTGCAGTTTAATTATTGCTCACTGAGATATTTCTGCCATAAGAGATGAAAGTCTTGAAGGTCTTGTTTGCCTACCTCTTATATCATGGTTGGCACATGAGGTGCCATGACAGACTTCTGTAATTAAGAGAATTTTATTATCAGGCTATTGTAAAATTTCTATTGTTCAGTTGCCTGTTTTCCCCTACATAAATATCTGTCCAAAAGGAGATATGAGATGAAACAAACAACAAAATGACAGAGAAAATGTATTTAATCAACTGAATTAGCGAAGCAAAATGGAACTTCAGTAACCCAGGGGGATCAGTGATGAGGTAGAAAACCTTTTTACCTTTATGTAATTGGTTTGAATCAAGCCCAAATCAATACAGAACAAAAGTTCCTAATGTCTATATGAGGTCTCAAGAAAATGAATCCAAATTAACTTTGAAAAGGGACTAGCTAAACTACATTACATTCTTTTATGGACACTCTTAATTGAAGTTACAATGGCCTTGATTCAATTTAGCTTAAATTAAATTCTAAATAAGAATGTCCACACTAAGATTTAATGCAATAGAATTAACCCACTTAAAAGTGACTTCCAATTAAAATTCTAGAATGTTTCTGGGTACTCTAGAACCAAGCTGTATTGTGGTGGCTTTTATGGAGGAATTTTACCTCATTGTGAATAGTTCATAGATTGCTCCTATTCATACAACTGTGAACAGTCTGAACAGAGAAGATAGGGTTGTTCTGTCCTCATCACCCTTGGAGTGACTCCCTGGAGTGGTATCCAGTGAGAGGACAACAAAGAATATAATTCCTCTTAAGATATCTAAGTTTGTCCTAAGGAATATTCATTACATATTATCTGATTTTACTGTGAAATTAGTTTTACAGAGGGTACAAACTGCAAATGATGCTTAAGAGTAAAATTATATTTATAAATAAGAAGAAATAAAAAACTGATTGAGATTCAAACACTGTAAAATATCTTAATTTCTAGCTAAAATGCTAATATTTTTGCTTGGACCAATGTGCACTCAAATTCTCATTTTTAAAAGGTTTATTTCATGTTCTTTTCTTTTACCTGATGTTAAAGAGAAAATTTCAAACCTTAGGAAGAAATGAGAGAGGAAACATGAAATCATGCTGGAAAATGAGGTGGGTGAAATAAAGCTGTTTTCTGTGTAACAAAATGAAAGAGAAGAAGAAAAAGGCAGACTGGGTCAAGCTCACCCTTGACTGAACTCCCCTGAAATCAGTGGTGATTCAGGAGGATTGAATGTGTCCAATCACATTTAGGTCTTTCAGATCAGTGTCTTGGTGATTCAGTTGTGTCTTAAAAGGCTTGCAGGAGAGAACTAGGAAGTATCTATGGTACAGCAATATCCACTCTGCCTCCTACACTTGAATGTAGGAGGCTTCAAAGGGCCACAGAACTATGTCCCAGACCAAAACAGTGAAACATACAAATGGGAGAATAATTTGCATTGTGAGTGTTTTGATTTGTCTGGTCTCATGAGTAATTAGTTTGCACTGCAGGGCTGTCTATCTAGCCTGCTTTGGCCTCCATTTTATTTAACTAAAAATAAAATAAAAACCAAATAGATAAAAACTGTCGGGTTTTGAAACTCACCGGATTTTAGACATTATTGCAGTGGCTCCCTTATCTGTTGTTGGGACTTTTAAAGTCCTATAGCAGTGAAAAGGGAAAACTGATTTTTAACGGTGTAGATAAAGTTACCCAGTTCTATAGTCATAGACGTGGGATCTCATTGTAGACCAATCTATTCTAAAAAAGTCAAACACCTCTGACTGGAGCCAACCCATGAAGAAATAAAAAATAAGATTAGGGAAAGGAAACAATTTAAAAATGGTAAACCTACTGTAAACCATTTCACTGATTTTGCATGATGATGCGTTGTAGTTGTCTGTTAAGAGCATAGCACGCGTTCCTTTGTTAGTGACAGCAGCATCCCATGGAAAAAGAGAAGGGTGTCATTGTACTGTGTAGGGGCAGGGAACAGCATGCAAAATGCTTGCACTGCTCTTGAACTGAGAGCTCAAGTCCTTGAGGGTTCAGCCAGGTGGAAAGGTATTTCCAGAGAGAAAAGGGGGGAGGTGAGGTGGGCAGGAGATTATGGTGAGTGAATCCCTGGCAATGTGGTTCCATTGGCCCAACCCTGCACAGCCATATGGGGACACACATGTGAGGCTGCTGGAGCGTTTGCAGAGCAGATGTTGGTAGAGCATTTCTGACCCCGGTGGAACTCCCTGCCCACAGCTCAGTCTCTATTCTGGGATGAGGGCTAAGCCTCGTGTGTTTCAGTACTTTGTGTAGCTAAAGCATATTGTGTGCGTGTCTACACTGAAATTCCCTTGGCTGCTTCTGCTGCCATTGCTGCCAAAAGGGGATCAGTCTCAGGCCCTTGGAGCATTCAGAGTTCCTGAAAAGAGAGTCAAAAGAGTTACTTCTGCATAAGGTCATCCTGGGATTTGAACCTATTTTTACTGCCGTACTCCAAGGTCTGTTCCATACAGAAACTATTTTCAATTCTCTGGTGCTGATGCTACCGGAAGAGACTTCCCAGCATAATTAGGTGCTTGACGCACCTAGCTCCTCTTCACATGTTTGGAAATCTGCTGTTTAATTTGCAACTGTAGAGTGGCTTGTTCTCTGAAAAAATGCAGATATCATTGCAAAGGGTTTTTCTCTCAGAAAACCTCTTGAAAAGGGTGTGAGGTACAGCATACATAACTCTGCTATATAGAGTGAAGCAAAGATGCATTTTCTGAATACATCCACATATTTGTCAACTTGAAAAAAATTGAAAAAAGTGATTTGAATGCTTCTCATCCTGGAATTTTCTGGGACACGGCTGAGGGAGAGCTTTTGTGATTTAACAGTTCTTCAGCTGAGAAAACTGTGATCAGTTTGTGACGATATAATTTTACTGTGATAGTTTAAACACCTGATAGTTAATAAATTTTGTTTATATTTTCAATGCAGCACATATAACATCACATCTCAATTTTTTCATGACAGTGGTACAGCATGAAACAAAGTGTGCTAGATCATACTGTATCTTAAACTATATATTGGGATAAAGCCATGGCCTTTGCATTGCACAGCTCTGCTGCTGAGACAGTTTTTCATAGACCCACAGACAAGACAGAAAGCAAAGCATGAGTTGCCAACAGCAACTAAACTGCCAGCTAAGGGTCACTGGAGCTTGGAGTCACTGGAGCTTGGGGAAATATCTTTGCCACCTGCCATACCTCATTAGGCAGATCTTTGCAAATGTCATGGAAGTTCTCTTTTGTTATCAAAGATCCCCATTACAGGAAAATCCTTTAGCAATCAGAGGGAGCACAGTCACTTTCTCCTGGTAGTATAGCAAAAGGAGAGCAAAGCACATCAGACCCAAGACCTAATTACAAAAAAAAAAAAAAAAAAAAAAAAAAAAAAAAAAAAAA
>JAYDZK010000268.1:19985080-20037425 GCA_034509185.1 Euphonia xanthogaster | reverse complement strand
GAGAGATTCCTTAGTTTTTTTGATTCTCTGCTATTATAGCAAGATATGATTAATATCTTAGTTTGGAGAAGTTTTTGCAGGGATTATATTTTCATCAAATTTAAAACTATAAACTGCAATTTTATTTTATTTTAGTAAAACATTTTAAATTCTATTGACTTGAAAAAATACTTCTGTTCCTTTCACAGCAGCTCAGTTAAATGCAACTAAATTAAAAAAAAAAAAAAAATTAAACAAGAGAAAGTTTCTTGGAATGCTCTGCATGCAGATGGGGCTGTATATGTGTATTATTTAAAAATTGATTATACAGGTGAGTTTAAAGGAATAAAGCAAGAAATTTGTAAAAAAAAGAAAATAAGGGAGAGTAAATGAGCCAAGAGAGAATCTAGTAAAGCAGAACTGGAGTTAGTGGACCACAGAATTAATCCAACCCCTATAACTAATTTAATTCCATAAGATGCAATTCAATTTGATTTAATTTGCTCATTTAATTCCTCAAAAGGACAGTTAGTTGTCTAAAAAAGGAGGTGGAAAGATGAATTCTGGTTCTGTCAGTACCCACATGACATCAAGCAGGTTTTCCCTTTCCTTGCCCTCCTGGGCTTGCCATTGCTGTTGAGCTGTTCAATTACCATTTTCTGCAACTGCCTTCCCGAGGCACCCACCCATCCAGGCTGCGTTGGGAGTGAATTCCAATGGTCAGTGAGACGAGCACAGGTCAGTGTTGTGCTCCTGAGCAGGGCCCCTGCAGTACCTGCTCTTTAAGTTCACTAATTCCTAAACAATTCATTCCTATCTGATAATGCAAAGTCGTTTCATAAATAATGCATAAGTTTTGAATATTGTATATAAGATTAAGGTTGTTAATCAGATGCCATGTATTAATTAACTATCTTCCACACTGAAAGAGCCTTTTTTTATTTTTTTCCCTGTTGGAATACATTTCTTTGTGATGAAGAAAGATCAAAATCAAGAATTTGATCAAATTATAAAGATTTGAAAGAAAGACTTAGCAATGCTGTATAATATTTCAACTATAAAGATTATGAATTGTAAAAAACTACATTTAAGAAGAAAAAAAAGGCGGTAAATAGCAATGCTCTAAGATTCACAGAAAGCAAATACCTAAACGAAATTATTGTTACCTTAACAGACTGAATAAAACAGGAGAACTGACAACTTTCATGGCTTTTGCTAAAACTTCCTGGACAGAGATTGTTCTGTTCTCCTGTTTTTATTTTCTAAATAAATTCTATTTCTTATGTCAGGAATGTTTCTATCAGGATGGACATGAGTAATTATTGTTGGAAATATTGTCTCCTCCTGTTTCTATCTGGAGAAACACTGGCTCTGGATGTTTATTTTTTCAACTCTCTGCTGATTTCTGACAGTCCTGTGGGGAAGCAATCAATTCTGTACTGCAAAAGAAGCTTTTGTTCATCTAACACAATAATAAAATAATAAAGGGCTGAACCAGGCAATGAAGAATAAAATAAAATGCAGTGGTAATGGGAAGGGAAGTGTCCCGAGAAAATAAACATTACAGGAGAAAAAAAATGTATTGAAAATATGAAGAAAGTTGAGGGAGAGTGTGAAACTATTCTTTCCTTCTCATTTTGTGCACTGTGTTCCTTGGTATATCTGGATCATAGTTAAACCCATTGATGCATTAATTTTAAATACAGCACACTGGAAACTCTTTTAGGGATTATTTTAAAAGGAATGAAAGCCTTGAGTCCCTAGACTTGAGTGGGTCAAAATAGTCACAGGGAACTATTTAAGTTGTTATGATTTTCTACTAGGACACTTAAAGATTACTGTAGCTAGAGATTTAAGTTGGAATTCTGAAAAAAAAAAAAAAAAAAACCAAAAAAAAACCAACCAAAAACCTGTTCATACTTTACAAGTAGAAATTAATTTCCCAAAAGAAAAAGTAGAAATTTGCATTCTGGGAGAAGCCAGTTGGCAACTTCTGCAAGTATGTATAATTTTAGCATTAACTTCTGCTGATTTTAAAATTGGATTTATAAAAATCAACCTGAAACAAGCACTGGAATGCATAGAATGGACAAAGATGGCAGTAGTGAAATAATTCATTTAGTAGAACTTCCCATTTTTTTCCTTTGAAGTTATTTTAAGTAATACAGTATTTTTCATTAGGAACTAAGAAGGAGTTTACATTTTTTCCCCTTTATCTCCTTGAATGGGGATAACATTTTAGGCTGTCTGATAAAACCGGTATTAGAATATTGGGAAAAAAAAAGGAAAGATGCCTTGTGAAACACATGGTAATTTCGTAGCATGCTTTTGTTTTGTTTTAAGTTGCTTTTTTTTTGCCTTCACAAAATTATAGAAGGAAATTATAAAATAGAAAAATTGTCTCTATGATGAAATTTCAGATAATAATATCCTTATTATTTTCATACAAGATGTATATGTCCCTACTGTTTTCTTAATTTCATTCTAATTTGCTGTCACAAAAGGATAGGAAGCCCAAATAAGTCTTCCTTATAATTTTTTCATGATTCTTTAGGCTATGAATATGCTGTTTTCTTTCAATAATCAAATTAATATTCAGTGGGTTTTATTATGTTTCAGATTAGAAGCCTTTTCCTTTGTCTCTATTTACAGTTTCAATTTTTTTTCTGTACCTTTAGTTTTCACTCAGCATATTTTTTAATTGAAAAACTTAGTCTTTTTAATTATGTATTTTCTCCATGGTTCAGGGTTGTAGGATGCTCTGTTTCATCCCAACCTTCCTGGTAGAATCTGGTCTCATTCAGTACCCTCATAGCATTTTTTGGTTTTACAACTCTCTGTCTCTAACAGACTCCACAGTCATCAGGAATTTTTCCTCCACAGAAGTTCAAAGTAAATGGAAGTGCAGAATAGTATGACTGCCCAGAACTTGTTTTGAGGCTTAGCAGCAAAACATGGTAAATTCAAACTTTTCAGGTTTCTTTGGCAGTTGTGGTTTGGCTGCAGGATGTCAGCAGAACAGCCTACCCAAAGTGAGGTAATTAATCTCTTGTGCATATCTTAACACAGGAAGATGTTACCTCTGAAGAGGAGAAGAATTATACCCTGTTTCCTCTAAAATGTGTTTTACAACCCAGGTGAAAAAAAGAAACAACAAAAAGCTGCTCAGTTTTTTGTTTGTTTTGAAGTGTTTTTTTTTTTTAATTTAAAAATTCAGAAATCTATTGGAAGTTTAGATTACTGTGACAATATTTCATGCATGATTGATGGAGGTGCCACAAGACTGTCATTTAGCTGATATCACTGAAGAATTGGATCAGCCTACTTCTAAATGGATTTTCCTTGTGCTGATCACAGGTAATTATAGGTCTTTTTAAAAATGCCTTTTAAATACTGGTAGCACAGCTATGGAAGCACATTACTTGGAATGATGCCAAAATTTTACAGTTGTGTAAATTCATCACATCTAATCCACTGGTAGTGGTCTGTTGCTTTAGTTTAATTTTAAAGTTGTGATCTGAGATGTGTTGCTATATTGGTTCAGTAGGGGAAATAATTTTGTTCTTTTAAAATGTTAATTAAGTCCTAGGGGAATTGATGGGCTGAGAACCAAGTCTTTCACATTGCTTTGCTGTGACAGCGTTGCAGCTTTGATTTTAAGGGTATATGAGAAGCACATGAGAAGCGTTCATGTCTTCCAAGCAGTCTTCTGGGACAGATGCAGCTCTCTGTCTGGGCACTTACTCTGAGATATAAACTCTATCAGACACATACCAGACACACTGCAAATAGGCCACAGGATATTCACCATAGGCTAATAAGTATTGATACCTCTTGCTTATGAGTTTGGCCTTGGGTTAAATTTCGGTACCTTCATTTAAGCTTCTATCAAGTGCTCTATCAGTGCAGCTGCAAAGTGTTTGATGGCCGCCAGCCTGTCTTTGCAGGGTAAGTTATGCAGAATTAAAAGTGTCATCACTATATGTCTGTTGTTCAGATACAAACTGCTCTCTCTCCATCCCCTATGGAAACTTCCAATACTCTTGTTTCTCTGCAATCCTAGTTGGCACGATCAGTTCTTTTTATTCCATTTCATTTCTCAGGGCATTTCCAAGGAATGGCATAAGTAAAGGCAAAAAGAAAGAAGTTGGTTTTACTTTCAGAACACATGTGCATCCAGATAATCAGAGAATCACAGAATGGCTTGGGTTAGAAGGGAACTTATAGATCATTTAGGCCTGTAGATCATATAGTTCCATAGGCAGGGGCAATGTTTGGGTAAAGTGTTCATGAAAAATAGTACTACAAGAAACAGATCAGTCAAGACACAGTGATTAGAAACAAATATAAATCCATTCTCTCCTCTGTTGTGGACACACACACAGACATATAAACATACACACACGAACCCACTCTTTTTATGCTTTTCATCAAGTATGCTCTGGAAAGCAGCACAGATGCAGAGGAGATGCAGTGTACTTCTCTTTGTGTGGTTAGGCTGCCCACTGGCATATGTGGCAGAGGGGGAAAATGAGACAAAGAGGTTTTCACCAAAGGTAAAAGTTCTGGTGTGGACAGAGTCCCTCTATCCCTGAGGTAAGGGCTGACCCCATGTATACAGCACAGTGAGTCTGGAGGATCTGCTCTGTTGCAGGACACCATGGTTCCTAATGTATAAACAGTGGGAAAGAGTACTCAAGTTTATGTATCTGAAAGTGGGGAAAAGTGAATATCTCTTTCTGTAGTGATTCTAGTTTTGCCACTGGTCTTTCCAGTCAACATGTAAAATTCTTCCTTTCACTTTTTTAGCAATTTCCCCATTTGCGAAATGCATTGGGAAACACAGACATGAAAAGCAGTGTGAATGTTGAGTCATTACTGCTGCTGCTCTCTTTGCTAGGGTTGGACTAGTTTTCTTTTCTTTTGTGTTTCTCAAGCATTAAATGCTCCTCTCTGAGAATTTCAAGTGGAAGGGTCAATGAGTCACTGTCTCCAAGTAAAACTAATACAGGATTTTATGGTATTTAAAGGATATGGCATCTGTGCCTGTTGTGCACCTGTGACATCACTGCCAAAAACATTGACAGTACAGTCATATGGAGTGAGATGTGAGGTAATAGTGGAACACCCTTGTTTCTCTTGCAGCTTTCTCAAACATTAGCTTTGAGAGAAAGGGCAAAGTAATCAGGGATTCCATCCTCTAGGAAGAAAGTGAAGGGATGCAGGAAAGGTACAGGCACACATGCATGAAGCAATCAGGAGACTCAGAGATAGGGGGATGTATTTCATTTGGGAAAAGTTGTTGGAAATATCTTCTCTATTCCTCAGAAAAAGGTTTCTCTTGAATAAGTAAGCTTTTGCAGATTGTTGTGGGTATTTTTTGCCCTTTAAGAGCACGTTTAGGCTTATCTGTTTCAATCTTATCTTAAATATGGACTGTGAAGTCTTCCCTCTTCAAGAAAATTGATTCAACTAAAGGGCAGAAAGCCTTTATGGAAAGGAAACAACACATTAAACTAGAACTTAACTCTGTCTTGTAAACTGAGTGGAAATTCATGCCGATAGGGGTAAGGAGGAATTGCTGTCATTTACTGCTTCACTAAATCTTTCCATGGGAGCCTTTCAGGCAGTTTACAAATATTTGTTCACAATTTCCCTCCTCCTCAGCTGTTAGAGGGAAGCTGCGATAAAGCCTGGGTTGTTTCCTCCCGATGAGACGTGAGTGTGCTGAACACCTGGGGCATGGGGGTTTCTCTGCCGGGGGTTTTCCCCAGAACATCTTGGGAGGGGAAGCTTTGGTAGCTCGTGGATGGGAGGAGAAACAAGCCTGCTGAGACCCTGCAGGGATGTTGAGCTGAGCTGCGCTCTTCTCTGATGGAAAATCAGGTTTGCCAGGAACCCACAGGTGTCTCAGAGTTTGCAGCTAGCAGTGAGTTAAGGGCACAGTGAGCAAGGGGAAGGAAATGGATTTGTAAATAATTCTAGTAACAGTTCTGTTTCCTTTTACCTGTTTAGACAACAAATTATTTTAGTATATATGAAGACATTTTAAAGTCTCATTTTTTGTATTTTGAATAATTTTGCAATATCTTTGGGCTCAGTGTGAACTCAGAGCAAAGCTAAAATTAAACTGTTTTTTTTTTTTTTCGAAAGTAGAATGGCTAAGTGTAAAAGAGCAGTATAAATGCTGAAGAGAATGAGTGATTATGAAAGCTATTTGTATTTAAAATATTTTAAAAGTCTTAGTTTAATAACAAATTATTATCAGCAGTAGAGTCACTGAGTAAATCTTGCATGAACAGCACAGCTTAAACATATAAAATGTATTTCTTTACCTGATGATTAACCTTGTCTCATTGCTACTACCAGCAAATTGGTCTAATACCAAGAAGATATAATGAGGCAAACTTATGCATGACAACAGTAAAATTATTTATTTTCTCAGACCAGCATATGATAAAAATCTGACATGGATATGAGGGAGAAATTTGACTTATTGTCTTCAATATTGTTCATTTCCAGGAGCAGGGGAAAGGGAAGTTGTATTCTGTAGCTCTTTATTTCACTAACAAAAAAACCCCAAAAAAACTAACCCAGAGAAAAATCTAAGGGATAGTGATCTTCTCCAAATTTCCACAAGTTGTCCTGGCTCTAAAATCATTTTCCCAAGACAAAGTATAAAAGTTTCTGGACAATCTCATTGAAGAAAAGTGATTTTTAAATAGATGAAAAGTCACCAACAAAATATTTGCATCAGTGTTTCAGTTCTTAATTTAGGAGAAATGGGTTGTGTGATTAAAAAATTCTCTTTTTTTGCCATTAATGATTGTGTAGAAGAATAACATATAAGCAAATATGGTTTTGTTGGTGTCATCGTCTATGTGAGTTAAGATAGAAATGTCAATGACAAATGTGGGTATGAATAGAACTTTTGCAGGGTTTCTTTTCTGAGATAAATGAAAAATATCATGTGATTTTACAAAATATCTGAGAGGACTTATTTTCATTATACTTATAATTTTCTGGGTATTTTGCCGACTTAAGAGCATTCAGATGTTTGTTTGTTTTTTTTTTTAATTAAAAAAAAATTTTAATGAAATATTGTACATTAAGGAAACTGAGCAGTTGTCAGTTGTCCGTGGTTACTGAACTTTGAGAAAAGGGGACTTTTTTCAACAATGAAATATGAGGAGAAAGCCTTATCTTGGACGAAGCCAGAGAGAATAGTTTGTAGAAGGGTTTGAGGGCAAGTTGAGCAGCTGGTCTGATGCAGAGGAGAGAGCTGTCAGGGCTGCGGGCTGTAGGCTACTGGGATAGGTGATCTCACTGAGCACCAGTCTGATGTAATCACTGTGCATGCTGCTTTGCTGCTTGACAGTGAATTTGTGCTTTAATAGAGCCACAGTTTGAGACTCATTATATGTAACAATACCAAAGCTGTTCAGTGAATGTCAGAGGTCCTGCTTTTCTTCCTTTTTGCTGGTGGTTGCCCAGTCCTGTGATGCTGGGTCACATTGGTTTTGCCTTCAAATGAAGATTTTCATATCCTGAGGTGTAAATGGTGCTGGGGGGATACTGAGAGGGCAGATCCTGTGGCTAAGGGAATGACACAAAGAGCAGGTCCTGAAATGGAGTGGGATGCATGTCTTAGAAAACTAGAAAATATATCTCTCAACAGAGAAAAAGCCTGCAGAAAATCATATTTGATGGTCAAAAGGAAACTAGTAAAGAAGAAGGATGAGATCTGCCCCTTCCTCCTTTATCTAATTGTCTTGTGTCCTAAAACACTTAGTAGAATTGTACTACGTGATATGGTATTGATACCTCATTTAAAAGAGTCCAAATCAAAATGTTAACATCTGTTAACTCCTACAGCTGGCTTAAACCCTTCAAGAAGACAAAAAAACTCTTAACCAAAGAACCTCAAATACTTGGTAGATGAAGTTGCGCATTCTGACTTAGTAAATGGTACGTGTGGCATCAATCCATTTCATTTGAATTCAGTGCCTCAGGACTGGCTTTGAAGGCTGTATAAATAAATGATATGCTATCAGAATGTCCTCCTCTTACTCTAACTATCATCTGTCTTCCAGTCTTCTCCAACAACTTCCTTGTCTGTGGGATTTATTAACTGCTTCCCATAGCTTTCACAGTATCATAATAAATTAACAAAATATCCACAGATCGAAGTCTTAGATTAAAAACAAAACAAAACAAATAAGAAAACCTACCCAAATTCACCCCAAACCTCTGTGTGTGTATATGAAAACCAGACAGAAAACTCTGTGAGTGTGTGTGAGAAGCAGAACACTGGAGTTTAAGGAATTTCTGATGTTGTTATATCCAGAGAGCAGACAAGATGTTTGCAAAAACAATAAATGCTCTATACCTTCCCCCCATGCCCCCAGGCAATATTTATTTTGTGAAAGGATTTTTCCTTAAAAAGCACAATGTACTCAGGGTTATGTAGCCAGGCCTTTTGAAATCAGAATCTGGCTGCTCAGGCAACCATGACCACATTTTAAATTGCTTGATTATTTGTCTATGGGGGATGACCGTTTTATTGCCTGAAATAACACAATTATGTTGTATCCCTCAATGCAATGACTGTCAAAAACAGTAGATAAAGAAATAGACTGAGCTAGTTTTGAGTATATTTTCGACAGTAATTATTTGAGGATACAAACAGGAATTGTGAGGCAATACCCAAGAGACTGGAAATCTCACTTCTGAATAAACTGTATTTAAAGTCTGTTTGAGCTTCTAAGATTATTAACCCTCTTTTGTGCTGTAAGCCACGTAGACTAGAAGTGATTAAATTGCACCAGTTTGTCAATGAATCAATTCCACTGCAATGTGGAAGAAAGAGCGTAACTCACCCATCAGAGAATGTTTATAACCAAAAAGAATTGAATTGTGCTACTCCTGAATTGTGTTGCAAAGAGCCACTTTCACTTCTCATTGAAATTCTGTAAATTAAGTCTGTACCCTTATTTGAATACATAAGAGTGTTGCACCTTCTCTTTTATAATGGCTGAAAAATAATTTCCAGCAATAAAACCAGGGTGACTTTCAAGTCCAGGTAGCAAGATGCATACCTTGTGTATTGGAACTGGCTCTCCTTCATCTTTCTGAGTTTTCAATTTACTTTTCCTCCCTGTGCTGCAAGTAGTTTGCAATTGAAATTTGAAGGTAAGTAGTGCCAGACCAGGTCTGTGATGAGGGCTGTTCTGAAATTCCACAGGTGCTGTGTTGAGTACAGGAAGGTTACCAGTGGTCAATTTGGCATGGGACTGTTACCTACAAAGAGTTTAGAAAAATTATTCTTTAGGTTGCAGTTTGTTCTCCAATAGTTTGATCTGTTAGTTATAAAATTGGCAAATAAGGAATTACATAAGAGAGAGTGGTTCCACAGAGCATACACCTTTGGTCTGTAACAAAGATTCTAGTTCCTTAAGTTATTGGTGTTTGTGGGTGCATTTTTTTTTTCCAATGCATTCTAACTCCCACTCTCAAATCCCAGTTTTGCTATATATATGTACCAGAATATATATACAAGAATATGTACGTATATGAGAATAGATATATAAATATATGCATGTATTCTTGTATATTTATATATGCCTTTGTGCATCTTCAGTTTCCTGCAGCTAAAATAGCTTGAAGTGTTTTTGATTAGAGCTGCCCAAATTAGAAAGTTGACTGCAGAGCACAGCTTCCATATGCATGTGAGAACAAATACAAATATGATATATTACATAGAAAAACAGCAAAATATTGGGAAGGAACAATGAAATAAAACAGGAAACAGCAGACAAATTGAAAAAGCCCTGCTAGGACCGCTGCACTCAGGTAGTTAATATGGACAGATTGCTAACCTAACCTTGGAGAGGAACTAGGGTAAAAACAAACTCAAGCAAAAATTTTAAAGGTATGCAATTTGTTGACTAAGTATGAAGTTGCAATATGGGAAAGGGTAGATAGAATTCTGCAGAAGGTGATGAAATCCAACTGCATGAAATCATGTCAGGTGTCCCACTTCTTCCAGGAAGCAAGTAACTAAAACTTGGAGATGCATAAAAGGCACTTGGAAGCCAACGATCTCCAGAGGAGTGAGGTATCTTTTACATAACTGATTCAAACTGGAAGAGTGGGTCTGAAAACCTAAATTTTTGGTTTAACATAATAATAACTTAGGAAGTTTGGCTTCATAATGAAGACAAATGATGAGTTAATACTGGACTTTACAGACTTTTTTCAAAGTGGTTTTTTTCAGTTGTCAGTTTGTGAACAAATTTATTGGTATTAGAGTTTTTTAATGAAGAGTACTGCTATGAAGAGCACTCACACAGATTTCATTTCTTGTAATATATGTTTATTTGGTTTGAGGTTGATGATTGAGCCTCTTTGGGAGGAGGCTGAATGTGAGTATGTACATGGGTATGAGGAACTCCATTCATAAATGTCTTATCAACATTCTTTTCTCTCATGTACAGCATGTAAACTGAAAAACATTTTTCTTTAATAAGCCTATAAAGCTTTTGGGGCAAATCCGTAGTCCTTTGTCACAAAGTGAGTTTAAACCTTTAAGTGTAAATGAAAAAAAATTAAAAAAAAAAGCTTGGGCTTATTTATTTGTTCTTTTTGAAAGCATACTCTTGGGAGAAAGCAAGTACTTTCAAATATCATTAGAGAAGCAATGAAATAGATGTAATATTTATATATCTTAATGGCCTGATGAGAGCTGAATCATGCTGAAGGATGTGCCAACCCTTTCATACATCGTAAAGGAAAACATTAAGCCCCATGCAAAATTCATCTCATGTTGACTCTTTCAAAGCTTATCAAGAATTTTTAGTGGTATGTTTGTTTATTTGTTTTTAATTTGCTTTGGTTTAATTTCTTTGCTGCCAATGGAGAGCAGTTCTTCTTACCATTTTTCAGGGGAGCCAATACCAGAAAAATGTAAACAAAGGCATATGAAATTGTGTCTCAGGATATTTGCTTTCAAAGGAAAATTCTGCTACTATTTAAAGTCACTTTCACTGAGACACAAATAAGTATTCATCTTTGAACAATCCACTGAACAGTTTTCAAGCTTTTTCTATCAAGAGTTCTTAAATCAAGTCCTATTAATTTTTTTTCAGCACAATTCTACTGGTGAATGGCTTCAGTTTAAAGGAATATATTATTCAGGCTTAACCATTAACGTGAAATGCAAAATATTTTCTCTCACATAAATTCATTTTCATTAAATGTACTTGATGCAGTATTTTGTAAACTTGTCTCCTAGCTATGACAGGTACTTTCAGTGCTTTACTGGAAATTGCTGGAAGTTTTTTGTTGACTATAGTAGGATTTGACCATTTTATAGGTTTTCCAGTTCTTTTTCCTGGAAAAATGCTTCCCTCTTTTGATTTAGTGAATTTAATGAACTTATTTTTCAAGGTTAATTCTGCTCTCTAAGAACTATGTAATCATTTAAAAGCAGTTCCTTTCTTTGGAAGTACCCTGGTTTGAGGTGTACAATCATTCACATTCATGGGTTTTCTGAAAACAAGAATGTGACATATTGTTTAGGTCAGGTTTTCTTTGTTTGAAAGAAAATTTTAGATAGAAACTCAAGTTATGATGAAGTTACCATGTTGACACAGTGGTGAAGTTACAGTTTTGACAAGCTGACATATCCTCTTTACAGATTTCTGTGTTTTCTGCACTAGAGTTAGAAACACCTGTGCTGATGTGAGTCCCAAGCAGGAGAGCAGTTTGTTACATACATGAAGAATCCTTTTCATATTTGCAATGCTCTTCGCATTGTCGTTGGAGCCACGCCTTCCTCTGGGGATCACTGGAGCTGTGTTTGGTCCTTGGCGGTTCGCCTGTGCTGAGACAGGCAATACTAAAAGATGACCAAGTCTGCTCACAATGAAGCAATGGGTGCTACAAGTTGGCAGAAGGAATTTCTAAATGTTGTGCTGTTGCTCTCTGATA
Organism: Euphonia xanthogaster; assembly: GCA_034509185.1. Taxonomy (NCBI): domain Eukaryota; kingdom Metazoa; phylum Chordata; class Aves; order Passeriformes; family Fringillidae; genus Euphonia; species Euphonia xanthogaster. Next base: position 20,025,455 of record JAYDZK010000268.1, on the reverse strand, counting down.
TTTTATGGTGATACAGGCTTCTCATCTGAGAATCTGTGCAGATTCTCAGAAAATCAGGTGTGAGTATGTCTACTGACCTCGCAGGAGTTGCACTTCAGGATCTAATCCAAATATCTTCTGTGTGATTCCAGATAAATTACTAGCCACTCTTCCCACTTTACATTTTTGTTTTAAATTTTTCTCTGTTCTTCTATTTCTATTAAATAATAAAGCAGATCATGGAGCATCATAAAAAGCTGGATAGGCATTTGTATCTATTGTGACTACCTGCAATTATACACCTCCAGGGTAAGAGAACTTTGCATCACAATCCCCTTGACAATTGCAAACATCTAGACAGTGTGTAGTTTACATTAGTCCCAGATGAATATTTATTACTCAGGGTCATATCTGAAACGCAGAGAAGCAACTTAAATGATATTCAAGGCTGGGAGGAAATATAGTGTATGTGGGCGAGTTGTATTTTGTTGGTTGGTTGTTTTCTTAGGTAAACAGAGAATTCCATTTCTGCTGTTAATTCAAAGGCACCGAGGACTTAAAGATGCTGGAGTTGATAAAATTATACATTCTATGGCATATTTAAAATGCAATATGTTGAAAAGTAAGTTTTAATGCTAAATTATGTGTGATCAGATTTCTGGGGGTTGAAAATATTTGCTGTTGTCAGTTGTGCAGGAAGATTATTCTAGCTCCTTATAGCAATTTCAACATCTAGAAGCAAGCATGTCATCCTGAGCGCAGGACCTCCAGAGCACTTGCTTATTGTTTGGCATCATTAAAATTTACATGATACAAACAATGCAGAGGACTCAGGTGGAGCATCATTATTTTTGTTTTCCCAGTTTCTGATCATTGTGTTATTGTTTTGAGTGCTAGTTTGTGGCTTGGAAGAATTCTGTCACTACTGCTCTTCTAAGGGAACAGAGAAAAGAGGTCTAATGGAGTCAAAGGGAATTTCTCATAAAGAGGTGTGATGGTAAAGTGATGGGATGTAGCAAAAGCCGGGTGACTGAGTGAGCAGTGTTATTTTATCACCTCTTAGAACATCTGTGATTTGCAGGAAGCTGTCTAATTTGCACTGTCATGTGATTTTCTAATGTTTCTCTATGAAAGAGCAAGGGGGCAAACTCGGAGTATTAGTCAATTAGAAAATGTATCTTTTAAAGGAAAGGCCTGAAGTAGATAATTGAAGACTGGGGCGGACACCAGAGTCTCCAGGCTTTCAAATGCTGTCAATTAGAAAGTTCAATGGCAAGTGCTGTAGAAGGAAAGTCAGAAATTAGTTTTGAAGGGAGCACTTCTGTGGTAAGGAAAAATATAATGAACATGATACAAATCTACCTTGACCAACTGAGTAACTGAATTGCTGTAAAATATCCCTTTTGGCAGTTATAGAGAGATTAACAAACTCCGACATTGCCATTATAACTCTTTGTGGCTGTACCATGAAGGCAAAAATATGCTGTAACCAGGTTTGTTGTGGGAGGTTGATGTACACATGTGCATCTTTTTTTTGTCTCCTCAAAGGTGCTTCTGAATCCTGCTGGAAGTGAAAAACTACATACACATGCATAATGTCAATATTTCCCGCTATAATCTGAGATATGCTTACATGAAAGTATGTAGAAGCCATACACATAAACATATGTACTTATTTGTGTTCTGTTACTTCATCTGAAGTCTTAAAGCATGTTTGACATATCAGTTATGGAATAGCACGCTGTTCATAATGGCCTCTCGAAATTCTGAGAAGGTACATCATGTTCAGATAGGAGATAATGCAATTTTTCAGCAGATGGTTACGGTTGATATCCCTGTGGAAAAGGCACCATGGCTCTGCTCTGACAAAAAGACTGCCTTGGTGGCCAGCAATGGCACACACACACAACCACGAGATGTAATTTTATCAGCAGGGTCTGATGGCAAATTCTGATTTCTGTATTTGTTAGCTAACAAATTAGTGAAGTTCATGCCCAAACCCAAAAGCCTGCTTTGGGCTGGCTTATGAAATCCTTCTGGTTACCTAGCAACAAGCAGGAAGTGGGGGAGGAGGAGGGCTCTGAGGCAATACACGGCAGCAATAGTGTCAGCTCAGCAAAGCAGACTTTATATAGGTCGCTGCATTTATATAGGTATCTCTGCTAAATTAATATAGTTACTGAAATGCAATAACTGTGAGGGTGATATGGCCTGACAGTAGCATCTCCTTGCATGAACCTGCCAGAGTGGCAGCTTTCAAGCCCAGTATATTCTCAGATCTTTGGAAGAAGAATACAATATCAGTAGAAGAGGAGGATGGCAAAGCAGAACAGAACAGGGCATTAGACTGGAGATGAATTGTCTCCTATCAAATATGCAAGGTTCTATTTTTCTCATGCCCTGTAAAAGTACTGTCTTGTACAGAGAAAAAAAAAAAAAGTTAGTTTTTCAGTTTCTGTCTGCACTAAAAATATCAAATATACCTCCCAAGGATTTCAGTATGCACTTATCCATGGACATACTTTTAACTTCTGTGCCTGAAAGGGAAAAAAACCTAAAACCCCTACTAAACCTAAAACCCAAACTACTCATTCAGTTGTTGTTTATTAAATAAATTCTGGTGTTAGTATGTCCAATACCATTATATTCCAATATTTTGACTTTGAGCATATTGGTGGGAAAGTGGAAAGAGAAATAGTTATAGTAGAGTTTGAGGAAACAATCTATTAAATGTTCCTGTTTATAAATCCATTCAGTAAACATAAGATAATAAGGTTTCATTTTAATATCTGCTTTTTCTATGTCCCTTGTAAAAGCCACAGGACAGGGGTCCTTCCTTATTATTGTTGTAGAGATCCATAGCAGAGAAGAATCCTATTCTTGATTAAGTAAAAATTTGTAAGAATTCAGTGTTAGGAAGAACATAATTTTTTTTTTTTAATTTAAAAATATACACTTGATATTGTCAACAAAAAAATATACAATGCTTGAAGTTCTAATACTGAAAAATTTACTAATTCACTGACGTTGGTCAGAGATTTTCTTAAGATAAAATGCAAAAAAGGAACTGAAGCAGTGTAGACATTATCCATAATGAAGAAAAAGCCAATTTCTCTATCAAATTTGGAGTGCTTTCAAGTGGGTGCAGGCTGTTTCCTTGGGTGTTTTTTTTTTTTCTAGGTTTTTGGGGTTTTTCTATAAACAAGGAAACAAACCTAGATTTCATTCTGAAAACCTGTGATGCTGCTGATACCATCTTTGAATCTTTGCTTTCTGTAGGACTTGTCGTTTTCCTCTTTTCCCTTGTATTAAACTGTATGAGAGAAATTCCTCTTCTTCACTGCAGTAATGGATCCCACTGCTTAAACATTTACAACTTCATCACTATAAAATGTTTGACGGTTATTAGAAACTATTTAATGAGATGTCATAAACTACAGATACAAGTGATCCCCTCTAATCCTCCTCAGAACCACCCTCCTCAGCCCGCTGCTGTAAAACATTAAAAGCCTTCTTTGCTATGTGTTAATTGGTATTAATGGGGTTAATCTTTGCAAAGTAGAGATTATCTTGCTATAGTCAGACATTCTAGGGAGAACTTAATTAACTGAAGGCAAAAAATGTGGAAATATAGACAGGCTTGCATACTGATGCAGTTGCATAGTCACACATGCAGATGTTGGACTGCATTGTTCATTTTCAGAAACAGGTCTCAAAACCAGAGCTGTACAGTCATCATAGAATCAGAAAATGGTTTGGGTTGGAAGGGACATTAAAGGTCACCTAGTTCCAGCCCCCCTGCATGGGCAGAGACATTTTCCACCACACCAGCTTGCTCAAAGCCCCATCCAGCCTGGCCTTGGACACTTCTAAACTAAATCCAGCATCTAATCTTTCAGTTTAAAGACATTCCTCCTTGTCCTATCACTATATGTCCTCTCCATTGACTGTCCCCACACCTCAGCAAGAGGGATATATTGAGTAAAACACTGATTTTTTTATTATTATTATTTATTTCATTTTGTTATCTTCATAATTTCTAAAAATTTATGAGGTGAGATTTGCTGTCTTACAAAAGGAAAAGACAAAAATAAGATGCATTATTTATGTAATTATTCAGTCTGCTAGATAAATATGATAATAGAAGGCCCAGAAAAGTTTATCTTATAACAAGTGAAAATAAAACTTTATTGAACACAAGTAAATACAGAATGGGATTTGTTTTCAAATATATATATATATTTGCTGGAGAGAGATAGCATGGTCACAAAAGGAGAGGCAGTGATTATAGAATATTTCCTAGACTTGTGCTTTTTTGGGTCTTTTCTTGTACAATCTTCATAGTTTCAGTAGTCATTATATGTTGGTTAAGATTATCTGTCATCTTTGCATCACTAACGTCTGCATTCTCTTTTTTAAGATATTCAGCTTCTGGTGACTGGAGTTTTAAAGGGCATTTCTGTAGAAGTTAACTTTCAGACAGTAGTCAAGCTGGTTGGATCTTCTTCCTTGAAGATTGCAAAAATTTTCAAGTATATCTTATCATTTTCTAAAACAATTTAATCTTAGTAGCTGTTTGGGAAGATAACTGAAGCTATCTCCATATTTTAGAAGGAATAGTGCTGTTTAACTATTCTTGATCACGTTCCTGTTTGTTCATTAAGTTATTTAGAGTCAGTGTAAAGTTTTTACTCCATCTCTTGACCTAGGACTTCAAGCCTTAAAGTGGTTTTGTCAGTTGTCAGTGGCTTCTCATTGTTTGGTACTGATCTGCTATTTTTTGTGAGCTTTCCCAAATATTATTAAGCTCCCTTGTTTCTTGACATTTAGAAGATATAAAATCTCCTTTTTAGCTTTGAATTTGACCAGATATGTAGTTTAAAAAATTATTTCAATAGCCTGGATAAGCAGTTCCCAGTGACTGATGAGTTCAGATTTCACATTCAAACATCCTTTTTCATGATGCATAACAGTACTTCAAATCAAATAGAAAGAAATAACACTTAAAAAAATTTTCCATCCATTATGTGCGATAATGATCCGGACATTCAAATTTGATTACTACAATAATGGAAAATTCTACTGATGCACTCTTTTACTAGTGCCAACATGTGGAACTGCTACATTTTTCCTTCTTTTCCTTTGGAAATTTTGGCTATAGAAGGTTAAACATTCCTAAGTTAACCATATAGACAGTTAAATATTCCTCTGGATATGGGAGTTTAATATGAGCTGTTATCTATATTTTTTAAGATTTTCAGAAAAATTGTAATTTTATATATATATATATATATATATATGAATGTTTGTAGCACTCATGCAGAAGGGTGTTGGAGAATTGACTTACAAAACTGGTCCTGTTCCTCCAGCCATTGTCTTGACCCATATGCAACTCTTGTTGGGATGTCCTTTCTGTTGGAGCAAAATGCAGTCATTTTAATGCCAGATGCTCAAAAATTCTTTGAAAACACAGCCTATTAATTTAAAAGAAGAAAATGCTAGATGGTTATATTTTATATATGATAGAATTATGTACAAGAGCACATAGAGAAATAAAAATAATTGGTATGGTTTTTGATACTGAGAAAGAGAAAGTCCAGGGAAAGTAAGTACAGAAGGAATATATACAATGTCTGTACATAGCTGGTTCCATGGAGGCAGAAACTGGCAACTTCCTCTATAACAAGTATAGGCAGCAACTCTCATTTTGAAAACATTGGGTAAGAAGATGTTGTAATAGACAATTCCATTTTGTATAAAGAACAAGATAATTTCAGTGTGAATAGAGCTTCATTTCCATCTCTAAATTACAATATTGTGGATACTACAGGAGATAATCTGAAATGAGTGCTTTCATTCTTTAGGAGTTTATAAAATACCAGAATTTGTAGAGTTAAATTGGAAATGAATAGTTTTTCCTATGAAGTACAAAATGCTGAAGACAATTTTTGTTTTTTCATGAAATAATTAACAGGTTTTCCCCTGAATTTAATGTTATTGCTCTAGTAAGTTCACCTTATATTTTTCAGTTTGCATATTTAGAGATTCAAATGTCATAGCACCTTTGAATTAATGATGAAAAATGCTGCATTTAGTACCCCCACACCACAATCAAAAACAAAAAAAAACAAACAAACCCTCTAAGATGGTTTTTTTCCCTTGAGAAATAATTTGCCTCCTATGCTAATTTTTATCAGATGCTGGATAATTTTTAAGCACGTTTACCACAATAAAAAAATGGTTCTTTTCTTTGAATATATTTACAAAAATAATAGGCAAGTAGACTGTTGTAGAAATAGCTACACCATTCAACCTAGAAGCCTCTCTTGGCAGAGCTAATGGTAGATGTCTGGGAGAAATATCTTGATGGATAGCATAAAAATGAAATGCTAGCATAGAAATACACTTCCCCAAGCTTATATTCTAAGCTACTTGTAATCAGCAGCTTGGGCATTCCAGTACAAGAGGTTGCAACTGCATTGTGTTAATTATCCTTGATGGCCCTTACTTCCATGGACCTCTCTAGCCACTTTATAAACACATTTGGGTTTTGTAACATCCTGTGGCAATGTGTTCCATAATTTAATTACATATAGCATGGAAAAGTGCATCTGTTTATTTTATACCTGCTCCCTAGTGATTTCATTTAATGCCTCCTAGTTTTTCTCTTATGTGGAAAAAAATGAATAAACAGGCCGATTCTCTCTCTTCATGCCATCCATGATATCAGGTTTTTTTTCATATGTCCTGTTCATTTACCCTCCTTCAGACTGTGGATCTGTCTAACTAATTTTTCTCTACTTTCAATCAGTGCCAAGCTTCAGATTTTCACTGCTCTCTTGTATTTTCTAGGAACGTTTCTAAGAACTCTTCTAGATCTCCATTATTTTTAAGACGAGGCCATGAAAAAAAGGAAATAGTATTCCAGGTGTGGAACTAACGTCATTGTCATTGGAATGATAGTGCTTCCTGTTCCCTCTGTGTATGTCCTAGTAACTTTGAACATCTGTTTGCCTTTCTGATTGCTTTTGAGCTTCATGCTTTGAGTTGATGATTTCAAAGAAATACCAGTCCTGATATCAAGATTTTTCTCAAGAATTGCTGCAGATTCATTGGAGTCTACTGCTGTATATGTTTAGTTACAGTAGTCCCTTTCCCATGTGAGTTATTTGCATACTACTGCTAGTTTGTCTGTGCATATTCATAATTCAGGCTGACTGCTGATTAATGTTGGTTTCTAAAAAGCAGCTGTGTGACCCCAAGGAGATGCATGCATTAAACCCCAACAACTCATTTTGTGTAGGCAGCTGAACAGATATTAGACAAAAATTACTCCTGCTCTTTGTTCACCTGGGCTAATTTAAAACCACCGTCATAGGAGTGAAATGCTCTGCATCTTGTTAGAAGTCTCTGGAGTTTACCCAGTCAGATCCATTTGTGATTCAAAATTTATTTATCTTGAAATATGTGCTCTGCTCCTTATAGACCTGAAAATAAATAAGAGATTTATACATTTTCTCCTTGTAAGTTCTAAAGGAAGATAAATATTAAAAAAAAAAAAAAAATCACCAATCCTGATACCAAGAAACAAATCCATTAGTTATTTACAGATGCCAAAGTGTCAAATGAAACTGTACTCATTTCTTACCACAACTTCATGTACACATGCAAATTATCATTAAAATAAAGCTTAATTTGATGATCCATTGATGAAACCCTGATAGCCATTGTCTGAGTGCCCTGGGTGATAGTCAAGCTTCTGAGCACAGTACAGTAAGTCTTTGAAATTATTTTTTTCTCTGAATGAAACAGAGCAGCACTATCTGACCCGAATTTATGAGTGTTGCTTATCAATGTTAGCATTAATTTTCTGAGACTAAACAAAGCTGCAAGAAGTAGCACACAATCATGTTCCCAAAGGTGTGTTGGTATGTTTTGCCACTTTCTATTATGTGCATTTAAGCCACATTGCTTTAATTATAAAAAGTAGTATCAAAAAACTTTAAAAATATATAAATCCAAAGAATTTATAAACTCAAAGCTATGTCTCAGAATAATATACAGCCACTATTTAACAAGTAAGTACCTATTAGAATGCATTATGCATTTGCTCCTTTATCTGCTTTTAATGCACTCATGTCAGAGTTCTGAAGTCCTTCTGCACTAGACACCATTCTCCAGAGTACTGAGTTCACCCTGTAACAAAAATAACTCTGTTGCCTGCTTCTTGGTGTCAAATTATCTGTCCTTCTGATGGTAATTGTTACAGAATCGGACACATCACAGCATCTAAATAATGTCTGTGGTAGGGAAGTATTATCTTCTTTCACTTCATAAACGTCATTGTGAAGGAGTTTAAAAATGCCAAGAAACATAAACTGTGGCCTCAGACTACTGCTGTGACCACCCAAAGCTTCTGAAATCACCACTGTGGGATGTTTGTCCTCCAGCCCTGGCTGAAAGCTAGGAAGAACCAAGCACATCTCAGTAAAAAGCACAAGATGGATCAACAAATGAATGGCCAGGCATTCTTCAGTCAGTAGCTGAAACCTTGAGCAGCAGTCAGCGTTCTCACCGAAGCTGAGGTGAGTCAATGGAGGTTGGAGCTGACAATGAGATCAGATTTGGTAACCTTATACCTATGCTGTAGGTAAATGGTGAAGATTAGATCAAGCAAGGAATTCAGTACTGCAGCCTCCTCTGTAAGTGATAGCTTGGCTTTTAATTATGAACAGTTTCTGTAAAGCCCAAAGGCTTCTTTGGGTGAATTCAGAGATCCTACTGTGAAGGGAATGGACTTTTAATCTTCAGCATCTTTGATTGCTAAAAATCCTCTGTCTCTTTGTTTTCTCTCACAACTTCATTATTTCAATAGATTTGATATTATCTGCACTTATCTTAGATTAATAGGGTTTATTATACCAAACAGACTTGTAAATTGCATAAGGAAATTCATTCACAAGGAGGAGGAAAATTATTATGGGACAGGTACGTAGAGACATGAAAAAGTAAAATGTATTTTAAAATAAAGCCACAAAAGTTTCTTTTATAATTTCAGGATTATCTGTTTGTAATCAACCATTTTCAAAGTAAATATGTCATACTGAGATAAATGGGAAGTAGGACGAGTTATTTCATTCCAAACCTTTATATAATGACTCCTCCATAATTGATGGGGAAAAGTAGAATAAAATCAGCACTGCCTAATACTTTTGAGAAGTGGCACCAGAACTTTTATTTCTTGTCAATGTTTTAGTGAGATTTGTGATTAATTAGCCAGCTCACTTTTATACGTGCAGCCTTCACTGTGATGATAGAGGCAGTGGCACAGTGCAGCACAGAAGGACCCACATGGCCGTGGCAACCACTGATGATATCCTATGGAGAGCTATGTTCTGAACAAACCCTTATTCTGCTTCCTGTGCTCCAAGTAAGTGTCTGTTAACTTAATTGGACTCTAAGGTTTTACCATAATTTCCCTGTCTATCTGTGAGGGAATGAAGCCTTGGAAAACGTGCTGGAATTCCTTTTACAGCTGGCATCTTCCGGTCAGTTATCAGGGATACCAGCAGTGATAATTTGCCTATAATTGGTGTCTGCAAATTCATTCTGTATGAACACAGTGGCTCAAAGTGCTTTGGTTTTGCCAACACTATCAAAAACTCTTTGCCTTTAGCTGCTTGAGCCCACTAATAAAAAGTGTCCTTGTACTCAAACTTCATGTGGCAGGAGTCTGCCTAGTATTTTGCACTGTATTTTCTGGCATTTGTCAGCGATTGTTCTTAATAGGTGTTAAAATTAGGAAGCTGTAACAATCTGCCATTTCACTACTCAGCTATGTTCCAGTATGGCTGGTGCACACTCCAATTTTATAAATCTTTTCTCCCCCAAAAGGATGTCCTCAAATGTATGTACCAAGTTTTATGGGTAGTAATACATAGGTGCTAAAATAGGTCCCAAGTGCTCCATAGGTTATTGTGGAAAGACCATGTCTACCTGCAATTCAGCTTTAGAGACAGACAAAATGACATTTGGAAGGTGAAAAGAACTGTAAATCACTGACTTAGACTGCATATGTTCTTAGTTCAAGCCAAAATAAAATAAAATATTATGGCAAGTTCCTCAATTGTCAATACAGATGTGTGTGTTTACAAAAAGTATATATTGCACCTAAATGCTAAAAGTATCTACACACATATATATATGAATCTGTTTGTGACAGTCTTTCCTGAGATAAGAACCATTCTCTGAAAAAAAAACCCTTCCATGTTCCTCTATTATATAAGCTTTAAGTAAATTAGGTACAGTGCAATTAAACACCACAATCTGTTTGTGTAGGTACACATAAACAAAATGCTGGCATAATGATAATTAACCTTGCTTTCACCCCAGATTTAAATTAAGTAAATGCTTTGTAAGGGAAAGCCTGTCTCTTGGCTTGCCTGCTTTGTGGCTCCCTAGGAAGGTCTGTTTTCTTTAGCAACTGTTAGGCAAAAAGATCTGGATCCTGATCTGTTTGAGTCACTGGCACATTTAATCAATTCAGAGAAGGTCATACAAGTGTTTCTGCAGTACACACAGTAGATTCTTTAACTAACAGTTATTGAAGTCACTCACGCTTGATCATCAAAGTTTCACTGGGGCTTGTGCTGTGGGGAAGAAAAGGCACTTTGAGGTCACAGAATGATAGAATCATTGATTTTGGAAAAGACCTCTAAGATCATCAAGTCCAACGATTAACCCACCACTGCCATGGGCACTACTAAACCATGTCTATGAGTGCCACACCTTTGTGTCTTTTAAGCGCCTTTCCAGGAATTCCACCAGTTCCCTGGGCAGCCTCTTCCACTGCCTTGACACTCTTCAGTAAATAAAATTTTTCATAATACCCAATCTAGCCTTTCCCTGGCATAACTTGAGGCTATTGCCTCCAGGAAATGTTTCAAAAGCTTTACTAAAGTCTAGGTAGACAACATCCACAGCCTTTCCCTCATCCACTAAATGGGTCATCCTCTCATAAAAAGATCAGGCTGCTCAAGCAGGACCTGTCATTCACAAACCTGCACTGGCTGGGCCTGATCCTCTGGCTGTCCTGCATATGCCATGTGATGGCACTCAGGATGATGTGCTCCATGGCCTTCCCTCCATGGCACCAAAGTCAGACTGACAGGCTTGTAGTTCCCTGACTCCTCCTTCCAACATTTCCTGTATGTGGGCATCACATTTGCTGACGTCCAGTCAGTTGGGATCTCTCTGGTGAGCCAGGACTCCTGGTAAATGATTGAAAGTGGCTTGCCAAGCTCTAACTCTAGCTCCCTCCATATCTTTGGGTGAATTTCATCTGGCTCCGTAGAGCTGTGTGTGTCTAAGTGGACTAGAAGGTTTCTGACCATTTTCTCCTGGATTATGGGGGTTTCATTATGGGGGTTCACTGTTTCTACCTTCTGTCCCTGTTGTCAACTCAGGGGGAAGCGAACCTGAAGAAATTGGTATTCCCATTAAAAACTGAGGCAAAGAAGGCATTAAGTACCTCAACTTTTTCTTCATCCTTTGTCAATAGGTTTTTCCCTTCATCCAATAAAGGATGGAAATTCTCTCTAGACCTCCTTTTGCTGATTATGTGTTTGTAAAAAAAAAAAATTATTTTCCTTTACAGCAATAGCCAGATTAAATTCTAGCTGAGGTTTGGCCCACCACAACATCACAACATCCTTTTACTCTTCCTGAGTTGCCTGTCCCTTCATCAACAGCTGTAAACTTTTTTTTTCCCTAAGTTCCAGCCAAAGTTCTTTGTTAAGACAGGTTGGTCTTCTTGCCCACTGGCTCATCTGTTGGAAGATGTGGATAGTCTGCTTCTGTACCTTTAAAATATCCTCCTTGAAGCATGTGCAGCCTTCCTGGACTCCTTTACCCTTCAAGATTGCCTCCCAAAGGACTCTCTCAGTCAGTCTCATAAACAGAACAAGGTCTGCTGTCTGGAAAAAGTCTATCATTTGATAATCACTGTGTCTAAGATGGCCTCCAGCTGTCACATCACCCAGCAGTCCTTCCCTGCTCACAAACAACAGGTCCAGTGGGACAGCTTCCTGATCTGGTTCACTCAACAGCTGTCAGGAAGTTGTCTGCCCACACTCCAGGAATCTCCCAGACTGCTTTCTTGTACTCTGCCATTATGTACTTTCAGTAGACATTTGGTAAGTTGAAGTCCCTCATGAGAACAAGGACTAGTGATCGGTGAGATTTTTTCCCAGTTGCCTATAGAATAGACAGTTTCATCTGTCTTTTCATCCTAGTTGGGCCGTCTATAACAGACTCCCAGTGGGATATCTGCCTTGCTGGCCTTTCCCCTGATTCTTATCCATAAATGCTCAACCCTATTTATAGCCACCCATTGGAGCACTCCAGTTGTGCAAGTCATCCTGCCATGTTTTCATCCCAAAGTTAACCCCATTTGTAATGCCACTGTGGATTCTGAGTCCTTAGCACCAAGTGTTTTGCTCTACCCCAGAGAGCCCTAATGAGATCACACGGAGTAGAGCATTAACACAGTTTTAAATAGATTTAAATGGAGTGACAAACATGTTCTACACATAAAAAATATTTGAGACAATGCAAATCACCATGATCGCTCAAGCTTCCTTTAAGTTTAAGAGGAACAGAAGTGCTGAAATCCTATGGAAAACAGCAATATCATAAAATATTTGTTCAAAAATCATAAAACAAGTGCACTCAAAATTTTGCCTGAGGCTGGACACTGCATGCTGTGCCAAGTTTGTTGAGCAAATTTTGTCTCAGTGATTATAAACCCCTTAATTTAAGTATAATATTGTTCTGCTAAAAGAATCTCTTTAACAACTTCATATATTACGTAAGTTTAAACACATGCTAACAGTTTCAGACCTATTACTTTTTAATCAAGTCAGATTAGATTGTTCCACAATGTGTGTTCCAACATGGGGGAATGCCATTAGTAAATACTAAAATCTGTCAAGAGGAAGTTGTTTTCAAAAGTCAAATATAGTTCCAGACTGTAACAGGCAAAATAGTTTCAGAATGAGCAGAGAAATGCTGATAGCACTGTACAAATCACTAGTAAGAATGCATGCAGAGCAAGCGCCCACGGCTGCTAAATTCAAAGAGCAGGTAAAGACAAGTGTAAATAAAATTATCAAGGGAAGAGAGAAACTGTTTTACGGACTAGAATAATGTGATGTTCAACCAAATAAAGCCAAGACCGAGAGGGGAGAGGATTGTTCACTATGAATGTCTCACAAGATAAACATCAGAGATGAAGAAAACTGCTTATGCTGAAGGACAATTTAAGCACTAGAATAAATGGAGATAAACTGACTAGGAGTGAATTTAGCCCATAAGGAGGCTGGAATGAGCCTTTCTCTTGTTATATAACTATATTATATCAACTTAAATTATTTGTGAATGAGAACCCACAAGGAAGTCACCACTCAAAGGAGGAGCTGAAGTGAAATGACCACTCAGAGACAATCAATTTTCCATCCTTATACTTTAGAGGATAAGGACAGCATTGGTCTTCACAGAATTTTGAAGAGTTTTCCCCTATAAATATACTTTTTTTAAAATAAACATTTGTACTAGATTGCTTGCATCTCATAGAGCAGTAAAAGATTTATTCAGGATTCACAAAGACTCTGGAATCTATGTGTAACCTGGAAGACAAAATCATTTAACTTATATGTGTCATGTATTTTGATAATAAATTGCAGATGACATTAAACTTTTTGGGGACTTAAACATGTCCATCTCATTATAAAGAAATTTAATTCAACCATGCTATCCATCTGGAACTCTCGGCAAAGGTAATGAAAAATGTAATCATAAAAAGAGGGTGATGAATATCTTTGTAGCATCTCAGCTTTGTATGTAAATGCCACCCAAACATTGAATGGTGAATGACAGCAACAAATGAAAAATAATTTACTCTTAATAACACCTTCATAAATTTGATGCTGGCTTCCCTAAAGTTGATCTTGGTGTTGAATTCTCTGAAGTTGATCCTACTTTATACCAGTATATTCAGGAGCAAAATGTGTTTCGGAGTCACTTATGTAAATTCAGTCCATCTTAGATCAATGAAAAAATTATGTAAAGTTCTCTGAATTAATTGGCATTAAGTAATCAGGATACTAATATAGATTTATTCAGTTCTAGATGGGAGTTCAACTCAATGGATTTTTTTGCTATTGATTTTTAAAAGAACTAGTTTTCATAAATTTTTTATTGTCATTGGTGGTCAAATGTTTTTGTTTTTTGGGGTTTTTTTTGCATATGCATTTTGTTGTTCGTTTTTGTGGGGTTTGCTGCTGTATTTGGGTTTTTTTTGTTGCTGTTTTTTTGTTTTTTCTGTTTTTTTCTTTCTGGAAAGTCTGAATTATGAGATTAAACTTCTGAAATATGAGATATCAAATAACTATGGTTGAAGCGATTGTTTCTCACATTTATCATAGATAATTAAAACACATTCCAGATTTCTATCTCCTTTCATTTCTACTACTCTATTAAGATCACTTTTGAAAAATTCTTTATTTTGGTTAAAGTGGGACAGGATGTATGTTGAAGTGACCAGTCAGCTAAAAATTAGAAAAATATCAGTTAGCCAAAGATTTAGGCATGATTTGCCCTGAAACAGTAAGAGAGTCTTGTATGGATTGAATTATTTCTCATTAGAAAGTTATAGGATAATAGTAATTTAAAAAAAATCAAATAATTGTCTTTTGGATTTAGTGAGTATTAAAATTTAGTCTTACAAAAGGATATATTTCTTAAAAGTTGAGCAATTTCCAATAGTTTCTTTTTGATTGTCAAGGACTTTATGCCTGCCAAATAAAAAGTAGGCTCTGAACCTGTGTTTTCATACTCAGTGATAAACTACAAAAACAAATCCAGCTTTATAGTTCATTGATTTTATACTCCTTCTGCCCTCCTGAAGGATATTTTTTCCCATGCACATAAAGTGGGGTAGAATAAAAAAGAATTATTATTTTCACCAAATTACAGACACTGTTCCTTGCAAGTACTAATTTTTGCCTTGAGGGAAAGGTATCTGTTTTGAAGGTATCATGGACAAGGCAGAATTAAGGAAATACATTTCTGTATTTCATCTATAACTGCTAGAGTATGCTCATATTTTCTATTTGTACTAATCTTTGCAGTTCCCAGTTTAGTGCTTTTTCAGGCCAAGCGCTAAACTCATTGAATTTCTTGACAGGCGAGATGAACAATTTCCACTGCTGAATGAGAGGAAATAAAGTTCTTGAAGCACATGAAGGAAATAATCGCAATCATGCAGCCACAGTACTTTAAGGCATCTGTTGTTTCAGAGTAAGAAAGTACCTACTCACTATGTTCTACTAATCTTTATTTACTTTGCTTATAAGTAGAGTCTTGGAAGTAAAAAAAAAAAAAATAATAAAAATCTTTAATTTTGCCACAATGGGGGACAAATTTTTTTTTCCTGATTATTTTCCTAGAGCAACAATCTTTTGATGAGTGCACAGTAGATGGTTTCAAACATGATTTTCTGTTCATTGCTTTTTTTTTTCCTCAGAAATATAGCAATAAAGAATATCAAGTCATTAGTGAACTATTTGAGGTCTTTAACACCTCAATATCGGTCAAGAATTTAAAACTGTTCTGCTTAAAAACTCACAGAATGTGCAAGGAAGCTGAGAAAAATATCTACAATTTTGTTTGATTTTTGCACTCGTGCTTCCATATCTAGTAATCATATTTTTTACATTTTACATAAGTTGTGGTTTATGAATTTATTTTATTATTACTTGATGTTAAGCAACATTTTTAATGTAATGAATTTAAATTAGAAATCTTTGTGCTTTACCGAGTAGCACTGATGTGGCAGCCATTATTCAGGGCAGACAATTTTCTAAAGTAAATAGTGTTCTCAAGTTTCCACCTTCAGAAGTCAGAGAAGAGCTAAAGAGACATTTCAGAACTCCAAAATCCAAGTGTTTTCAAACTGGATGGACATTCAGGGATCATCCTATCAATGACCATTACTCATTATACATAGTTAAGCTGACAGTTTAATAACAAGGTGTACTGCCCATCAGAAGGTAGCATAGGTGAGCAGTGCTGTAATGATGCATCTTAAATCACAACCCTGAACAGAATACAAGTAGACTGCATCCCATTGTAAATAAATTAATTAAGAAGAGTCAAGCCTGAATCCATTTATTTTTCTTTAGCAATCTGGCAATTTTTTTTGTTAGCTTTTTTCCCTTCTGAAAGCTATTTTAAGTACCTATTATTTTGAATATACCTAATTACAATTTCCATGTTTGAAGCAAGCATATGTATCTCACACAGTATAGAAAAATAGAACTACAGAAAATTTAAAAAACCCCATACTTTATGCAATATTCCTAGTCATTCTATTCCTATTTTGCTTGTATAAATTCTCTTGAATTCTCTTCAACTACTATATAAACAGAAAGTAAAAAAAAAAAAAAAAAAAGAAACCAAGGATCTTTTCCCTGTGCCAAAGCAGATCCAAGTTCTATTTGTGAGAGTGTATGCATGTGTAATTTCAAAAAAATACAATGTCCAATAACTAATGTTTCAGAGAAAGCTGTAAGACTTCCACATCCATTTTTGTCTTTGTTTTTAGCATTTTGCATGCATCCTGAATCAGAGGTTATTCTGAATTTCATTTTCTTTCTAAATTTCAAAACTTGTTTCTTAAAGTTCAGAATATCATTGATTTTTAAAAAAACATTCAGCCCATTTTATACTCTTGACAAAATGTAAGGTTCCCACTGTCAATGAGTAACGCAGTTTAATCCTGTGATATTGAAATAAGAAAAAAACCCACCTGTTTTTTTAATAGTGTTTTAACTCAGATTTCCCATTTTCTGCAGAGATAAGATCATGTGACCATTTTCTAAACGTTACTATGGTTAAGGTAAGTGGTAGAAAAAGCAACTTTCCAGTGTGCTTAGGTAAATACTCATACTGCACAAAATTATTCTGTTTAATTCTATAGTAATGTAAAAGCATGTACAATCTTAGACCACTTAAGCATTCTTTCATTGTGCTAGTTTTGCCAATGAATACTGACTTCAGTAAGTGTCAAAGGGATCCTTCAGATTACTGGATTTAGTAGAAATGCATTGCAGAAATGAGTTGCTTGTTAGTTCCTGTATTTGGAAGAATTACTTGCACTGTATAGAATATCTGAACTTTTTTAACACCTCCTAATTCTCAAATGGATATTGTGATCAATTTTGTGACATGACTCTATGGATTTGGATCACCAGAGAGCAATAGTCCTCTGCCTTTGCCTTCCCCGGGAACTGTTACATGTGATCCCCTTTCCTGGGAATGGCTAAAAACCTGCCTGCCGGTGGGAAGTGGTGAATGAATTCCTTGTTTGGCTCTGCCTGCCTTTACCTATTAAACTGTTTTTATCTAAATCCATGAGTTTTCTCACTTTTGCTCCTGCAATTCTTTCCTTCATTGCACTGGAGGGGGTGGTGGGAACTGGCAAGGGCCTGCATGGGGCTCAGTTGCCAGCAGGGGCTAAGCCATGGCGGCATGACCCTGATGAATCCGTGTTTCTGTAGTGCTCTTCCTCCTGGACTATTGGCTTATTGGTCTGAACAGCAGACAAATTCCAGCCAGTTCTCAAATAGCTATCACACTATTTAATAAGAAATATTGACTTCAATAAAAAGTTCAGAGCTTCTCACTCTCTTGAGGGTTCCTTTTTCCTCAGATATAGGCCCACATATTCATCATCTCTCATTTGCTGAGTCTCAGACGGACATTGAAATTATGATTATCCCATTCATCCTTGGAACACCTTCAGGAAGAGGGACAGTGACAGTGTGTCTCCCCTGCCTTCCACTGCCCCGCTTAAGCCACAGCCAGCAGTGGGGGTGGTGACTGCTGCATCCAGCTTACTCTGGACTTTGGGGGATGGATGGCAGCATGGTAGCCGAGGGCTGTCTGCATCAGTGACCCAGATGTCTTGCCAGTATGCAAATACAAATGAATCATCTGATTTATCATTATAAATCAATCATTTATAAACAGCAGACAGCCCAGGGCCCCTTGAGCTCTCCTGCGCAGCAGCAGGCTGCACACCAGGGTCTCCCTTGAGAGGGGACACCTCCCGAGGTCACTCCTTGAGGCTGAGATTCCTTGCTGCAACTCATGGTCAGTAAGTGATTGGTGGCATGCTTAACTTTGACATCATCTCTAGTGTCTGGGGACCCCAGTGATGGGAAGTTAAAAGGCTGAAGGAGTGCTTCTAGACAACAAATGACAGCAGGCCTTTGAGATCAAGGCAGTGGTGGAAAAGGCAGCTGTTTGTGTACTGCGCTGTATATAAAACTAGGAACTATGCTCCTATGATTGTCTTTGACTTGAAAAGCATGGTGCATGGCTAAGGTAGAATAAACACTGTTACAAATAAATTAATGATAATGATAAATAATAAAACTACTAAATGTCACAAAATTATGTAAAGCCTGGCACCAAGTTTGCTGCAAGCACTAGTGACTTATTAGAACTGCAGTTCAGCAGCTGCTGATTATGTCATTTATGAACTAGAACAGACTAAGAACAGTAAATTTGAGAATTTACAGTGGGTTGGTGATAGATCAGAGTGTTTTAAGGTGTTCCTCCAGGGATGCTTTGTTCACCACAATTTGTCAGGTGTTGAAACTCACAGAAATGGCCTTTGAAAGAATAAACTTGACTAGCTGTTGATTTTAAGCCATACTGTTGAATATTTTATAAATGTTCTTTGCTAGGACTTTTTGGCAGTGATGCATATAAGTAAAGCTTTGATATAATGTATATGCTATAAATTCCGTTTCTTCTAATAAGTTTTATCTCTGGGCTTGAATGCTTCAAGCAGAGAACCACTCTTACTTTAGATTTTGGGGCTAGACTGACATTTACATGAAATCCAGGTTTGCGTTTACATTTTGTGTTATGCGTCCTCATATCTTTCACGTCATCAAGTGCAAACCAGAAGTAAATGTAAGTTTCTGAAAAGCACTCTATGAAAATGGTGGTATTTGAATCATGCAAAGGCCTCAGGAAATTTAATCCCACCTTTGATGAGTGAAAAGCAATGGGACAAATTTAAAATATCTGTTCCTTGTTCTAATTTGCAATTTAAAAACCATTGCCTGAGGTAAATTAAACTTTAAATGGCCCTGTAAATGAAGCTGTGGAAATCTTCATGACTTAGGTTCTTCTTTGGCCTCTTCCAGCTGGGTATAATACATTCCAAACGTAACTTGCTTTCTCATATCTCCAAGTCTGTTTTCTTTCTACACCCTCTAGCAGTTTTCATTTTGTACTACCCTTGAGTCCTTGAATTGTTCCAACAGTGGAACAATTCTCTTATGGGCTGGTACCAATATACCATGACTACTACAGCTGCTTGTTTTGACACAGCCTGCTATTTATTTCTGATTTTTGATCATAAGTCACTCATCTTTTCCAGTTTGTATGGGCAATTTTGGTGATAAAAATCTAAAAAAATGAGGAAAGTGTAATTTAAGTACCTTTGTTAAGATACATAGTAGAAACCAAAAGTTACATGAATGAAAGTAGGAATTGAAAATGTCTTTCGCATGCAACCCAGGGCTGGAAGATTTAGAGTGATAAAACAATTACTTTGGTAATTCTTTGAAATCTTTCAGTTGAGCAGAGTAGCACATCACGTTATGAAACTATTTAGCCAGAAAAAAATTGCATTTGGGGAAAATATTTTCCAAAAACAATGGAAGAATTTTGGGACAATATATGATTTTTCACTTGACTCTACAGTCTACAGAAAAGATGACAGACTGATATTTTAATGTTAGCTGCTGTAAGAATTTTCCCCTTGAAAATATTTTAGATGAGAAATACTCACAGAGAACTCTATGCCTCTGTGACATCCAGCTAAATATTAAGTTGTCCCAGATTTTGCTCACTTTCTCCATTCTACTTTTCTTTTTTTTTTTTTTTTTTCTTTCCCATCAAAGATGGTGTTACATCTCCTGAGTCATCCTTTCCTGTGTTCTGAAAGTCTGGTCACAAGCCTGGGGCAGCTTTCACCACCTTATCAGACAAAGTAGAGCAATGGGAAGGTGTCAGAGCCATTTATAAGTGCTCACTGTCTTGGAAAGGGAAAGGAGGCACTGTGGGCTAAAACAGGGCTGACAGGAGTGAGACTGTGTGGTGCTGAGGATGTCAATATAACCAAAAGACGCGAAGTTGATGATACCTAAGTACCACAGATAGTAAAATTATTTTCTTTCTCATAAAAATAATGACATTTTGCACGATTTTATTGCCCTGACTGCATAGCTCCCTTGAGTATTTCAGAGAATTATGAAGACTGCAGTTTACATTTTTTTTATCATGTAAGATGAACAAAGCTTCTAGTAAATTATAACTATTCAAGCAATAGAAGGCCTAAATATATATATATATATTTCATGACATTTAAGACAACACAGTGTGCTCACATAAAAACAAATTATTATAAAATTGGTAGGCACCATTCAAATCTCTACATAGTCCTGCACAAGAATGTGGTACAGCAACAGCTTCACATTTTGAATATGGCAATATGGCACAGTTATTACATATCTAGGAAGGAAGATGCAAGGGCTTTTTTGATCTTCACTCATGTACTTGGCTTCAGTCTGTGTTCATATTAGACCATATATGAAGTGACCTACTTAGTTTAAACCTGTAGTAAGCTAAAAGGTCATTAAATCCTTTTTTTTTTCTCTTTTATAGTAAATTTTGGAATTTTGAAAGTATCTGGTAATCACTAGGAAGTTTACATGGTTAATACGCTGTACTTCCCCCTCTTTGACTTGCAGGGTTAGATTTCTATTGGGATCTTTAAAATTCAGTAGCTTTCAGATTTTTTCTAGATTCAGATTAAACCAATCCTTAGCTCCTCTATTTATGAAGTTTCCAGCTGCAGCTCATGATAGCTTTGGGGTTCCCATACTAATAATAATTTGATGCATTGGCATACGTATATCTTCTTTTAATCCAGGCTTACAAGTAAATTATTGAAACAATTCATAATTAATTGAGTTTCTAATTTGCCTTTTGGTGAAGCACCCCTGGATGCACAGCATTAAAGGTTCTATTGAAGTGTGGCCTGATTAACTGATTAATAGATTTTGCTTTTTACAGGAGCTTCTTACATGTGAGCATAATTATATTCTATCACTTTCAGGGAAAAATTGAGTTATTGAGGCAGAGAAATGCTTTGGTCTTGTTATTTAATTAATTTCATGTTCTGTGAAAAGACCAGATTGACTACTGAAGAATCAAAGTTCTCTTTTTTCATAGCACTATTGAGCACTGAACTGACCCCCACACCTGGTACCCATATCTCCATTGTGCTTACCAGTGTGCTCCAACTTCAAGCAGAATCAATGTAGAAGGATCAGTTTATTGCAGAATGCTGATTTGTCTTGAATGTAATGATTTAAATTGTTCCTATTTTCTAATTCTTTTCTCTGTCTCAAAAAATCCTTTCCTGTGGTATTTGGATAGGATTTGCCTCTCCTTTCCAGTATCTCTGGAAACTTGAAGGATCAACTCTTTTCTTAGAATAACAATGTGTTTGGAGTGCAGGAGGGTACCATTCAATCCTTGCAATGGATTTAACATAGAAAAGATCATGATGGCTCTACCTTCTTTGTAGGAAAGGAAAAGAAAATCTTTCCTAACAGGCACTTGCTAAGAAGGTAAACCCATTTTTAGAAAATATTTGAAAGTGCATTCACTTGTATATCTGGTGCATGGTTCCTTGGAATCTTCCAAAATCTATAAGAAATGATTTGAGGATTTATAGTGATATTTTGTATATTGCTAGTGATAACTATTTGTAGGAGTGACAGATGTGTGTCCATATTCCTACAATCTTTAAACCATAAAGAGAATGTTATTTGTAAAGCACCTGCAAGAAAAAAATTAAGACTAGTTTAATCTACTTCAGATGAACAAGAAAAGGTATTTCAAACTGGCACGAAAATTAGAGGTGCTTTACAGAAAGAAGTATATCACCTCCTATACAGTATCATTTGAAATTAAGAAGAGACAA
The DNA here is from genome assembly GCA_034509185.1 of Euphonia xanthogaster. Taxonomy (NCBI): domain Eukaryota; kingdom Metazoa; phylum Chordata; class Aves; order Passeriformes; family Fringillidae; genus Euphonia; species Euphonia xanthogaster. The sequence continues at coordinate 20,003,344 of JAYDZK010000268.1, read as the reverse complement.
ATGATAAAACAATGTTGTTCATTACCATAAGTAATGAAGGCTGACTGGGTTTGACAGGAAAAGCTTCATTGCCCGTAGAGCAGCAAGCTGATATATAGCAAGCAACTAGTGCCACAAAGCCTGTGAGGAGAATACAATTTATATTAATGAAAATTGCTTATGTGTACTTGTTCCTTTTTTCCTGACGCGAGCTGCAGTGTTGTGTACGTCGCTTTATCTCTGGCCTTTGAAAGTATTTAAGAGTAGATAGACATTTCTACATTTTGTAGCATACCTTAGCTGTTTGGTTTTTTTTTGTTTGTTTTTTTTTTTTTTTATTCAACTCCTCTTTATACACTGCATTTTGTTGTTGACTTGAAACACTTTCTGAAATTTTATTTCTGTACCATTGAGACATGTTGCTGAAGCATGTGACTCCTTCACATTCTTTCTTTCTTTCTTTCTTTGCTAGGACTTTTTGGCAGAGATGCATGTAAGTAAAGCTGGTACTGGTATTAAGGTTTCACAGTTTCACTGATGATGGCGATCAACATATCATCCTATCCTAGTGTACAATTTTTCAGTTCTTCAGTGGTTATTTTTATGCAGGTTAGATCCTGAAGGCTGTGTTTGTTTATGCTGATTGCCATTCAAAGTGGATGAAGAGTCAAGTGTCACTATAGCAACATTTCCTTGCTCTGTGCTCCTTTCCCGAGACTTACCTGAAACATTGTAGGCAGTTCTGTTTCATTACAACAAACAGGGCATTTCCTAAGCCAGGGGGTATTCACAGCCTAAAACATTCACCTTGGAAAATAACCTTTCTTCTCTACTGATTGAAGTTCTCGCTGACTAACTGCTATAGTGAATAAATCTCCACTACACGGTGCAAAATAATTCTTACCAAAAAAAACAAGCCTGAGTCCTCCGTTTCCTTGAGTGAAAGTTTTGGAGTTAAAAGCAGCAAAGTTTTAGCCCTAAATTTAGTTTACTTTTAAATAATATCTTTCAACCATGCTACTAAAGTCCTGGAAATGCCTTTGTAGCAGAAAATTGTGAGAGGGGATCCTTTGGTTGTTACTGTGATTCACTGCTGCCCTAAGCCCTTCATGTATTCCCAATGTCAGGACTCATGCTCCTTCACCTCTTCTGTGTATCACAAACAGCAGTAATTCTTATCTGTAGCTCTCTACTATTTCAATGAATCATTTTGATCTGAGCCTGAGCAGGTTTCTAAAGTAACTCTCCTGTACTCCTGAGGCAGCTTTGTCAGAACACCTCAGCCCCAATCTTTGACATTGCCGGGATCTGGATCTCTCTTGCATAGAAGTGCACAGACATTGAAAAAACTCTGTGGTGCTTTTGAAATATGCAAAAGTGTGAAAGAAAATATGAGCATTCCAAGGAATTTTAATGAACTTTATTCCTGTCTTTACATTCTTTTTTTGTTGCTGTTGATTGTGAGCTCTACGTCAAATCAACTCTCTGGTATATCTGCCTCCTCTTGTAGGGTTCTGGATGGAGACCTGACATTTTTTTTGAGTCATCATAGTCAAACTGGCATGCCAACCTCATCATTTTTAGCAATTTTGAAATATGAAGTGAGATTGTAAGTAATGTTACAAAAGGAAAAGCCCAAGTACTTTGTATCTAAAATGGTCTCTTACACTCTCTTTTTCCATCCCCAAGAAGATTAAATTAGTTCAGTACAGCTCTGGTTATAATGATCTGGTTTCTGATGCTAGTGTGATTAAAGTGGGTGCATGAAAGTAAGCAATGATAAATTAAAAGCACAGTAGAAATCTTAGTGGGTGTGAACAGATGAGTAATCTTAATTGGAAATAAAATATGCCCATTATTCTGTGCTATAAATGGACTATTATATTATAATTTGAAGAGATAACTCCTTGATGTGTGATGCAGTGCCACATCAGAGAGAAGTTCTGCACAAGTGTCTGTAGTAGAGCCTTTTCTTAGTTCATTAAGGACAAACACCATTTTCCAAGGCGGCTCAGTAGCATTTATTTGCATGTGCAAAACTAGATGCAAGTGATGACCTTTCTGATAAACATTCTAAATTTCCACAATACTTTTAGAAAGTGCCTTGTAAATACTTTTTATAAAAGTGGTTTCATAGTATATTCACATTCATTCTTCTTCCCTGCACTTTCCAGACTAAATAACACAGTCAGCAGTGTTTTGAAATCCATACAAAATGACAGAAATCTGAAAGTAAAAAGTGATTACCTAAGGCCCAAAGCATCTAAGAAAAATCTGTCTTTCAGTTTAATAGTTCCACGTGACCAACATGTATGATGGGATTCTCCATAGAGAGTACATTAAATATACTTCTCATGATTGGTGTTTATGAGAACTTGTTTTTTATTCCAAAGTAATATTCACTGTTATCTTGCTTCATTAGTAGAGTCTCATGAAATTTCCATTGCTCCTCAGTAGGAAGAGAAAAATGGTATGTGTGGGTTGGGATGGCTTTTGATAACAAAACCTTATTTAATCCTATTAAGTCAAAACTTTTCAATCCCTGTTAAATTTCAAGAGCCTGTTACATACTATTCCAGTTGTGAACAAACTCAAAGAAACGTTTGAGGCTGTCCCCTCTGTGATTGCTGTGTCAAGAGCTACACAGATCCTACATTCAAAAGAGAAATTACAAAATATCTCCTTTCCTGGGACCTAAGTATTTCAGAGCATTTGGTTCTCTAGAAGGAAGACTAAGGTGTAATTGTCACTTCTACCACATAAAACTTTGTGACCTTAAATGAAGTGGTAGTCTTTAAGAGTGTAAAACCCAAAAAATTCTGTCACTACAATTATGAACAAGAATGAGAAAATTAGTCCCAATTCTTGTCTCTGGAAACTCAAGCTCAAAATTTATACAAATGAGAGACTTTTGCTTCTGAAACAAAGATTTGACCCACAGAGCAAAGGATCAGTGAAAGAAATGATCATATAACTTCTACTTTAATTAGGCTGCAACACTGCAATGAACCAACCTAGATAATTAACTGAACAAAGAATAACCACATCAGCTCTGGGTGCTGACAGCTGGTGCTCTGTGTTTGCCAACATGCCCTGTTGTGTTAATTTTGTTACGCTGAAGTATCCTGCATATATTGTATTTGAATTAAAAGGTTTTATTTTGCTGTAAGGAGCGCTGTTCTTCATACAGCTCAGCAATCTGAGGACTGAAGGTTACAGGGACAGAGAACTCACTAAGTTGGAAACTATGATCTAATATCTTTTTTTTCTACTTTACACCTCTGACCCTCATTTTAAAAACTATTCACATGCGGGTGACTGCCAAATTCTTGCTGTCTGCTTTATACAACATTTACACTGATTCTAAACTGCACAGGATCTGAAGCAGCCACCTTATGAGCTCATATATCACATTTATAAGCATCTCTAGAGACAAGCAATGCAGAGATACAGATAATGCAAAAAGTTATTCCATTGACTGCAAAGTTTGAGGGCTTGTAGTCTTGAATTACAAGTGGAAAACAAGGTATGTTCTGGCTTTGCACATGTTATGCTTATGCCAGCCCAATTTCATTGAAACATTATATATTTGCTTCTTTCCTGAATTATAACAAAATTAATCTACAAGTTAATCCCAAGAAAGTAAGCAAAATTGGTAAGTGTCCTGCTTTAGAGTCACTAACACTGGAATCAGCTTTTCTAGTTGGTCTAAGGAAGACTGAGTGTGTTAGTCCTTACATTCGATGTTGTAAATTTTATGTATCATTTCCATTTTATTCTAGCACTAGGGGTAACAAGTCTTAGAGTGATCTTTATTCTATTTGTTTTTCAGTTAAGTAAATTACATCATTGCGTCCAGTTTGGGTCTTTTATAAATCTAAAATGAATACATTTCTGCCACTCTCCAAGATTTTACTAATATTAATGTAAACCTCAAAGTATGTTATTCCTTTTTTTCCCTGTTAAATTTATAGAATATTTTTTAATAGAAGAATTATGCTGGCTACAAGGTGAGTGAATTTGAATAAGTGAATTCCTACACCATCAAATTCAAAGCACACCCAGTATTTAGTAGAGTTTCAATGCATTTGCAATACTTTGGAGTAGACTCCCAGTAAAAAAATACTAAGGCCTACTCTCTCTTAGGAATTTTTTGGAATCAGAAGGCAGCACAGTGCATGAAGAATTTTAGTGCCTCTGTATAAACTAACACTAAACTCCAACTTTAAGCAAGATGTTATAACCATATGATCCTATTCAACCACTTCTTTTCCTTGTGCCCCAGAACTCAGGCATTTGCAAGAAAACTCTGCTCTGCTTCTTGTGTGCAGTTAGGAAATACTTATACCTACATGCACGATAATCGTTCCAGTTGTAGTTGGAGATGATGTTCTCTTTCCTTTCTTATTATACCAGTAATTGTAACAATTGTTAAACAAAAAAGTAAAACTTCAGTTAACCTGATGAAGCTAAAATCTGTCTCCTAGAAGACAATCTTAGTCACTAGGCTCCAGATTTGAGGATGCTTCTTGAACCTAGCCTAGAAAATGTTTGCTGGCTTTGAGTCGAGTGGCACAGCTTTTCTTGTCGACATTCTCAAACTGTATTCTTGTCCCCAAACTGATGTTTCTGCTATGCAAAGTGACAACTGGGAACAGCTCTTAGCACATTCTGTGAGTTGGGTTTGATCTATGCCAGCAAGGTCAAACATTCCTTGGGAATAATCATGGAAGAGCATTTCCTAACAGATAAGTAGATGTGACCATTCTAAATTCAGGTGTGAGCTGAACTTGTGAGCCTGGAGCCTTTCTTTGTGTGCTCAAATGCGTAACTTGAAGGACGATGGACCTTTGAAATGGAGGACTGCCAGAGGCTGCTGATATACACAAGGTTAAGGACATGCATATGAATTATTTTCACTGATAAGGACCAAGCAGTTTAAGAAATGCCCTGGCAATACCATTTCCCCACAAGTTTAGAAATAATAATTTAATAGCAGACTCCTTAAATCTTTTGTAATATTTACTGGTAGATGTGTGCATCACTTTGGTGCTGTTCTATTAACAATAAATTCACAAGGATAATTATATGCTCTGGCAGGGATATAACACTCAACATTCAACTTTTTATTAATTCCCAGAGATGCTTTTTAACATATGGTTGAAAAACTTTTCATTCTTTATTTGGATTTTTTAGTTTGTTTTCTCTTTTCACTTATGCTGTCTTTGTTGGACAGCTTCAGTCCAGCTACTTGGCATGAGGCTGTAAGACTTCCTCACTGGATTTATCAAAGGCAGCCACACAAATGAATAAAGTTCAGACTGACATTCTCTGAGGTTATACAGTTTAAACAAATTCACATTGGCCCTTTTTTGACAATAACTCTCCTTACACACCTTGCGTTGCCCTCTTTTTTTATGTTCCCCTCAGACTAATTACCACCCTTTAACCTGCAGTGACTTGAACATCAAATCTCTGTTCTGCAGCTATCAGTTGTGCAAGTTGAAGTAAATGGCTTAAAGAATTTGGGACTGTGATAGAATTGGAAGAGGATTAATAGGGTTTTCTTCCTATGTTTTATTGGCTGACACTGCCACCCTGTGAATTCATGTCCTTCCTCCTAAATAGATATACACATGTCCATTTGGAAATGACATTGTCTGTGTTTCTGCCTCTTGACACTGAAAATAATGAGCTGAAACTTTAGTGAGTCTTTTAATTTACATACACTGCTTTATTTCATTTTGTGTTCCTTAGCATGACTTAGGAAAAAAAATTAAATGTAAGAAATATAAACTATTTAGCATCAGATTTTGCATATGGCAACCAAACTAGTGATTCAGTAATTATAGACTTCCAAGAAAGCTGACTAATATATCTCAAAATAGATTTGATTTGATCAGCTATTGGAAATTACATCCTTTTCACAGAGCTAAGTTTAGAAGCTTGTTCTCGTATCAATATAATGCATTTGATCCAGCAAACATTTTTCCATCTTGGTATTAGCAGTTCCTCAATCTTAAAAAAGTATTTCTTACATATAAATACTTTAATTTTTGAAGTAAGCTATTTGACTCCATGAAGGTACTTTGTATATCTCACGCCAACAGCTCATAGCTGCCTGTTATGTAACCAAAGCTGTAAGACATCCTTGGCATGTTGCAGTTTTTTTCATAAACACTGGAATAGGATCCATTATCATATCTGTCAAACCATAGTGTAAGTGAAAAATGTGAGCTCTGCCTCCTAGCTTACTGTAACAAGAGAGTCCTGGAAAGGCATCTTTGTGGCTCTCAGCACAGCATGAATGCATTTCTGGTGCACTTAAATTATTTTTTAACTCTCCAGTTTTTTATGTGACAGTACTGCAGGAAAGACCAAGTTCATATTGGGTTGGATGTTTCCTCATATTGGGTTCTTGTGGAAATCAGTGTCAGAGATAATCAGTACCTTTACATGCTAAGGGAGGGTAATTACTCTAAAATATCAAAACAGCTGTGGGTGTCTTGTGAGGTTTTTCACTGTGTTGTAAAGCTTGCAGATCAAATGTCTTCAATTTGTAGGCAGAAAACTATCTAGGGAAGAAGGGATCTGCACTCTTTTAGGTTATTTATTATAATTTGGTTTCTTTTTTATAAGCATTAAATCTACAAATCTAATTTGTGGTCTGCTACTCATAGCAGGTGTTTTGTGTTTCACACTCATTGATTTTAAAGATTCAGTGGCCAAATTCCATTTCCATGATGTCTGCCCAAATCTTATTCTCCTGGAAGTGGGGGAAGTCAAAAATGTCCTCTTATAGACTACAGTAATATTGATGAGGAGTGTTAGGGAAGATATGCTTCAACTGCTGTTACTTATTCTTTTTGCATATTGGGAAAAAAAAAGCTTTAACCTGTAAACAAACACTCCAATCTCTAAACAAACTTTTCTCAACAGTTATATTCACATGAGAATAGGGGCAAAATAATATTTCTCTAGCAGAATGAATGTTTGAGAAATCTAAGGTACAAATTCTAAAACCTTTAATTGTAATCTTGGAAAAATCAGGCAATGAAGTACAGAATGAATAGTTGGAAACTTTCTAAAATGTCTTTTTCTTAAGGAAGTTAAAATTCCCACAGAAATGTTTCACTCTTGAGCTCCTGAAATGTAGTAAAAGCTTTTGTGAATTTTCCCATTTATTAACCTCTTAAAACCATATTGCAATCTATTAAAACAAGGATTGTGAACAGGGTGTAAGTGAAAGTTCACACTGAAATACACAGAGGGCATTGCAGAGCCACTTACCTGGTGTCAGTTAAGATAAAGCACACAAACTGGTAAAAAAGAGAAATTTCCTTTTTCTGCAGCACATTTCCAAAAGCAAAACTTGTCTTAGTCATTTTGGCTTCATTTAACCTGTAACACACTGTGATAGGTGTTAGTAAGATACAGAGTATGGCAATTCAGCTTTCTTTATTTCAAATACAACCTAAAATGAGTAAAATAAGTTAGCTAAAAAAAAAAAAAATCCAGGCATCTTTGGAATAACAGGGCCAGTGCTTTTAAAAGCTGAGATGTAAGAGAATTATAGTACTGAAGAAGCCTGTTTTGCCTACGTTATTGTTTTCTAAGTTATTAGAAAATAACAGTATCACTATAATTAGTATCCAAGTGCAGAGTAGGTTATATTGCCTACACAATTCCAGACATACAGATGATGGAGTGTATGAAGAGGTTAATTACTAAAGTGCACAGAGATATTTTCATGATTGAGGAGTGCTTTATGAATAAAGTATTTTTTTGGCTTTAGTGAGGATCTAAGATGCTTCAGGGATTTTACTGAGCCTGCCTTCTTAAAAGAGGGGTGTCTCTACAATACACAGATGAAGAAGACAACACCGACCTCTCCAAGCAACTTCTATCCCCACAGTTAGAATAATTCTGCAATATGAACAAATGGATTTCAGATCTCTCTTTTTGTACTGAGAAAAATTTGATTATAACATTCGACTTCTCAGAAAACCATGCCAACAATTGGGTGATGATGGGTTCTTTTCAGTGCTTAGCTGTTTAAGATAAACTACTTTGAGTTAATATACAACCATGGGTGACATGTTTTCACACATAATTCAGAGCACTTAAAATCTACAGCCACCTTGAAGGGTATGTTGCTTCAAAAACACAGGGAAAGGATTAATACATGTTTTGATAATAAAATGATGTATAATATACAGATAAATCATATAAACATAGAATATTCTGTGTTGGAAGGACCCAGAGGGATCATGAAAGTCCATCATGCAACTCCTGGCCCAGCACAGGACACCTCAAGAATCCCACCCTGTGCCTGAGAGCGTTGTCCAAACACTTCCTGAGCTCTGTCAGGTTTGGTGCTGTGGCCACCTCCCTGGGGAGCCTGTTCCAGTGCCCAGCCACCTCTGGGTGAAAAACCTTTTTCTAGTATCCAACCTAAACCTGCTCTAACACAACTTCAGGCCATTCCCTTGGGTCCTGGCACTGGTCACTTCACTAGTGAGGAAGCTGTAGGCTGCTGTGAGGTCTCGTCTCAGTGTCTTCTTCTCCAGGCTGAAGAAGTAAAGCGGGACAATCCCCGCCCTTGCCTGGCTGGTGAAGCTGTGCCTGATGTCCCCTGGGACACAGCTGACACTCCTGGCTGCCAGGGCACTGCTGACTCGTATTCAGCTTCCCATTGACCATACCCTGATTTTCCTCATCTCTGATGACTGATCAACTATGAAAATAATGAAGGTCATTTTGTTTTCACTTCCCTAATCAAAGTCAAAACAATTAAATTTGTTTCAGTTCTTGTGAATCCCAAGTAAATATATAGCATCTACTTCTAGTTTCAGTTTTGTTTTCTCTGTGTTTTTGACAGGATAGATCTGGGCATCTCCCAAACCCTAATATTTCCTAAAAAGCTGCTCAGTTTGCTATTTTGTGGGGATGAATATGTTTTTTTTTTAATTTTATGCCCAATTTTTTGCTCCTAATTGTTGTGTTGCAACAAAGATCCTACTGCTCCTCTGGACATTCAATGGCTACATTTTACATTGTGTTTAGATTCTAATGGTGATTGTAGTCTTTTGAGTGCAGTTTTTATACTGAGTGTCAGTTAGAATACCTCCACTCAAATCTGAATCATTACATAATTACATGGATATACATTCTCAAAAAATAATCTTATGTGAAAACTTAACTGTCATGGATATGTACTGAACCTTATTGAGGGGCCAGTGTGATGAAATCAAAAAGGTCTGATTGGATGTGGATATTAGATTTGGGGTTTTTTCAGGTATTTAGATAGACTGGGATCAAACTGTCTCTAATCTCCAGATGATATTAGTAATTGTAAAAATGCATGAAGAATCTTTTAAGTTTTGAAAAAGTAGTAAAACCCTGTTGGATCAGTTATTGTGTTCTAACTTATTTGACTGCAATAAGAAATACATAAATATATCCAAGGACAAAACCCTACCTTTGAGGTTTGAAAGCTTTATGATGCTGTACTTTTTTTGGACACAAAAGTTGTTAAATAGTTTTAGAGACCTAAATGGACCTGTAATGAATCTCAGTAATGAAGAAGCTATTCAGAACGAATGGAGATAATTAACAGATTGAAGTTCTGCAATCAACAAGTAATTGGATTGTTGGTGGATAATTTGTTTCCAGAGACATTTTTACTATCTGGTCATATGCTATATTTTGTTCTTCATATTCAAAAGAAATTGTCTTCAAATCTTGGATTATTACTAGAAGAGAAAGGTACCATTTAAAATTATTCTTTTTAGCAGTTGTCCACAAGTCTCGTTTTAATTTTAAATAGCAGTTTCTGTTTTGTTATGATGGTTGTACTGTTGGGATCCCATAGGAGTTGATATAATGATTGTCTCTATTTTTGGACACTGCACACACTATCAGTAGTGATGGTCTTAAATAAGGGACTGTGGTGATCTCATCAGAAAGGCCAATAGGGAAACTATATAGAACTTCATGGGATCAAACAAAACTGAAGGGAAAATGATAGATTTGAAACCTGAAATGACTCATTGAACCTGAATTTGCACACATTGCTGGGCTCTGGTATAACGATAACCCTGGATCATGGGCAGTCTGACTCAAACCTGTCCTGTATTTCCTTCCTTTATACATGCTAGAACTGGGGCTTCCTTTCAGTCCTGTAATCTTGTCCTATAAAATTTCTTTTGATCCTCTCTTCTGAAGTGTTGAAATTGTTGCTCTTTCCCTTCCCTTTATGTTCAACCCCCCATACAGATAGCATTACTATTTCATAGTAGGTTTACCTTCTGTCAAATACAGTTTTTGTTCTTCTGCATTCCATCATTTGCACATATATTTTTTGCTTCTTGTCTTTTTTTCCTGTCTGGGTGATTTTCAAATAGTCCAAGAACTATTCATAATGATTTTTAAAAATACATGTAGTCAGTGCCTCTGACCAACTTAATTTGATGGAGTTTTTTTCAAGATTAATGTGAGTGTCAATTGTATTCTTTTCTCCTTAGGAATTATTTTAATGGCTCTGTCACTTGGTAATCCATAGTCCTTGAAAGCAAACCAAAGTACATTGCTTTTCTGCGCACTAACTCAACAATCCAGTCAGCTAGAACAAGCAAAATGGAACACACAACCTAATAACATTTACATTTATTGGATGTGAGCTGCAGTCTAGCTGTGCCTAGAAGGATTGGGAATTTGGTGGCTTTTCATCTGTGGTTTTGTTTAAGGGAAAGAGGTGGTGTGAAGACAGTGTGGTTCTGTATTGATGATGGGTACTTAGAATAAGCTTCTCTGACTTCTTCTCCAGGGTGCTTAAAATTCCCTTGTCTTGGCAGAAGTACATTTCTATTAGAAATGGGATAGTAGGAATTTCCTTTTAGTCTGATGAAGACAGACAATTCTCTATTTTTATATTATGAAGAACTGTATAATCTCTGTCAACATGTCACATAACCTGATTGCCACTTACTGATTGGAAGAGCTTGTTCTAGTTCACCTTTTATCATCTCGAAATATGAGCATTTGACAGAATGATATGAAAAGTAAATATTTTTCACCGTTATATGAAATTTCTTTTTAGCCACAGAAATCCAATTAAGTTTACACAATCATGTCCTCCAACATTAAAAAAATGTAGTCAGAGATAATACCAGTTAAACATTGGGTGTGTTTAATCAAAGTTTGAAAGGATCTTGTAGGATCAAGGCCTGACTTGTTAAAGTTTGCTGCATCTGCTTGTCACTTAGAAGAGCAGTGAATTACATTCTCTGTTTTATAATTCATTTGCTCTGGGTTATTGCAGATCCAAGTTTCTTTCTGCAGGCATCAGGAGATGTACGTATCTTCTCTGATAACGATGGCTAGAAGCATGCCATGATCCTGAGGACCATTTTCTATACTGATCTATATTATTGCATTGTCAGGCTCCAATGAACATGTTGTCTATACCAGATAGACATATGTTCAGTAAATATACATATATGCAGTAAATTTTCTTTCTTTACTGTTTTGAAGGCTGTTTTACTTTTCTTTCCACAAACTGTTTCTTTAATTTGGTAAAGAATTTTTAAGAGGCAGCATTTTTTTATTAAGAGCAGATATTGATTGAAAAAATCTGGTAAAAAGAAAATAAAAGTGACTTTATAATCTAGATCCCACTTTTCCCAGCATGTCATGATGTTAAGTCATCATTCTCAAGTATCCCTGCAGCTACAGAGGACAGAGTTATTATTACCAAAGACATTTGATAGTTTAAATGGTGATATTGCATCAGGAGTAATCTCCATGCCTTTAGCATGAACAAATCTGGTGTAATATTACTTAGGTAAAAGAGGTGTGGAACAACTAGGCAATCAGCAGAGTTTCCATCATCATCCTATGGAAAATTGTTAACTATAAATTTAATAGTGGTGGCAAATTTGTGTCTGATTTAATTGTTATAGAAGTACACCAATAATTATTACACCAAATATAAATGAATAGATAAAAAGAAAAGAACATACTGAGTGATTATTTGAGGCTTTATGATTAAGTTCTTAAGACAGCTTGGCAAGGTACATAAAAATGATCATTTTTCCCCCTTATTGCCAGAATGAACAGTTTAGCAAATGCTCAGGATGATATAATTGCTTGATTGAAGTCTCTTTTGCTTTAGTTGAAGACTGCCACTGTGATTGCACAGACTTTACAGGATAGAGTACAACTGGTAAAGAAGTGTGGTTTTGGTTGGATCAATTCAGAAAGGTAAAAATAGGCTGCAAATAGGCTGATTTGGGCAGTGAAAATGAATGTGTGGGCCATGGTGTGAAAAGGTTAAACTTCAAGCTTCGGAACAAATATGAAAGCAAGGAAAGGTACTTTTGAAGAAAATGAACTGAAGAAAATATGGTTTTAAGAGTCTATTTACATCGCATTAGGACAATTTCTGATGTTTTTTGAGCTTTTAGTATTGCACTGTGTGGGCATCCTAGAAAAAAACAGCCAACAGGAACCAAACGCAGTTAATATAACTGGCAATCATGAAATGACACATGAGTTCAGAGACAAAGGGGAATCTGGCTTAGTGTACTGGGCAAGCCCAGTAAGAAGTTCATTATCACATGGAAGACTGCAAAACATTGCTTAAACTGCATTAAAAAGGAGTGGCACAGCATTACTGCCCAGGGCCTTCTTTTTGCCAGCTGTGGTTTCATACTGAAAGTGCTTTGTGGAGATAGAAGACATTGAAACACAATGCAAAAATGAAAGATGAAAGATCTAGTTCAAAATTTTGACACAGGGATTAATTCATTATTCAAATAATTCGTTGGTAGAATTCTTGGGGTGACTGTAACCCAAAGCCTGATAAATTACTTATCTATGAGCACTTATATGAGAAATCTGACATTAATGAAGATGGGCTCTGTCAGTGGATGAAAAGAATCAGGAGACATTTTATGCAAGAAGTCTCTTTCTGTGTGAGGCTGAAAGATGATGACTGCCTCCCTAAGGACATATTTGTTATCTAAAAAAAAGAAAAAAGAAAATGGAACACCTTCATTATCATAGGGGATTTAAATCTGAGAGGCTTGATAGAATATTTACCAATATTTAAATATTCCTAGAATTTCTAAAAATTATAGATTACATATTCATCAGTCAAATGAGGTGGTCCAAGGTGTAAGAAAAACTCTTCATTAGGAATGATTTCATTATGGAAAATAACTGTGATCTAAATATTATAGAGAAAGAATACCAGAAGGAAAAATGCAAAAGGTTTCTGGGAGTCACATTAAAACCATTTTATTATATAAAAGAAAGAAGTTCAAAACACTCATATTTTTTAAGCTATATATTGGTTAAGAGTAGAAGTGGAAGGAAATGGATAACTAACCAAGAAAAAAGGAAAATTACAGCATTTAATGTAATACAACTACTTCATAGAAAATGGATAAAAGGAAGGAAAAAAATCCCCCCTCAATGGCAGATCTTTGATAAACTTTTTAAGAGCAAAGAATTTTCACAATTGTAATAGTATAGTATAATATTACTTTTAATTTAGAAAGAAAAATAACACAAAATCGATGTAGCACACTTTAAAGAGCAAAGTAGTAGGTCTGAAAAATACACCACAAACTGAGTTGCTGTATTTTCAGAGAGAGATCAAAGTAATTTCTCATTGTCAATTTGCTATTTAATATCTATGTCTTGGAAGGGTGACATCAAATCATAGGTGACAAAGTTTGAAAGTGATACAGTAGTTTTTGAACTAGTAATAGGAAAGACATGTCCCTGGCACAAAACCATCTGGATTCTTTATTAGTTGGCATAACTAAATAGAATATTTTATTGTTATCAAATAGAAAGGAGTTTGTAAAGAACAGGAATGTGAGCAGTGTTTTATAGGCAGGGGACCTGAAACTGAGACTCACATGCCTTCCTTCCATACTATGCTTGGGAGGACTAATGCCTATTTTATATTTGTGTATTTTGCTGCCATAATTACTATTGGTATATTTTATTCAATTCTTGTGCTCTAGCTGGGAATAATAATGAAAATTGAAGAAGGTTCAGATAAAATCTGCTGTGTTCTCTTAGGGTCTGATGTCCTGAATTTTACTAATTCCAGTTTAGGATTTGATATTGACTCTCTTCTGATTTTACTTGGTCTGTTTTCTCAGTCATTATAGTCCTGAGCTGGAGATCAGAGATGACTACAGACAGTCATGGGAACATGGATCGTGTGTTTAAAATCTGGTAGTGGCAATAGGTTGGCATTTGAATAAATCATTGGCTTTGATTGATAATTTAACTTTTGTTCATTGCGGTTTGCTCTCTGTCTCTGAGCATGACACTTGTCTAAGTAAAACATGTGTGTTTAAGTGTCTACATTTCTCAGTGCTTTACTGTGCTTATCAGAAAATATTAATTTTTTTAATATCTAGTGAGAAAAAAGTGAGAACCTGATAAATGCTCTCCTATGTGGGACTGAAGGTCTATCTAGCCCACTGTTCTTTCTTCCCCCAACAGTGTCAACAGCAGGTTTTACTTTTGTCAGGAACTGTGCTGATAGGAGGAGACAAGAAATGTTAAAAGAGAGAAAAGCCCTTCCCATATGCTTTCCCCATGTCCTCCCCCTCTTCCCTCACACTTTACTCACCTCTCTCAGCTCTCCTCCTACTCTGTCTTCACCACAAAATTTTGCAACACAAAATTTGTAGCCTTTAGGAAAATTAAATTTTGCTCTTGGTGCTGCTAGCGTTTTAAAACTTTGTTTTATTGTGAATATGTAAGAAATTGACTGATGCTTAAAATACTAAACTGTATATTAAAATAATAAATACTTTGATAAATAGAAATAAATCTCCAAGGTGAGCCTGATAGAGATGTAAACGTTTTGATGTAAATTCCAAAAGTGAGCTGTTAGTTTTGATGGCATGTTCTGCTGCAATGGCACATATAAAAAGGAGAGAAGCTTTTTCCAAATGAAACATTCTTACCTAAAGGGTAGAAGTGGGGAGTAAACCCAAAGACAACAGATGTCCGCCTAGGACATCTGCAATTGCGTAATTGAAGAGGTTCTTTCTTCTCCAATATTTAACATAAAACAAATTTCTCCAGTTTATGTGACATAATCAAAAACTTCTTTGCAATAAAACAGAAGACCAGAACTGCTTAGATAAGACTTGAATTGAACAGGATAACATCACATCAAGGTGCAATCTACTGCTGAATTAAAATTGGGCAGTAATGACTAATGCTGCACAAATATAACAGAGAAGTATTTGGAAACCCTCATTTTCAGTTAAGGAATGAATTTACTTTTCAAACCTCTCCTTAATTTCATGGTCATTTCTGTAAGCCAAGTTTATCATTCTAGAAATATGCATATCAGTTTATATTTGTATTTGAATGTTGTGCAGATTTATTTTTCATAAAACTTGCCAGATCATATTACAATTACTCATGGTCAGAGAAAACACAGCTTGAAACATTATGGCCACCATTAATTGGTTCAATGCTTCCAAAAAACACCTTTCAGGCACTTGTTAAGATGTTAAACTCTACAGACCTCTGATATTCTGTCATTACCTGCTCTATCTGTGATGAAAATGGAGCATCAGTAAGCAGTGCATGTGAGCAGTTACAGAAAATTTTGAATTCTAGAAAGAGGTAAAAAGCTCTTTTCTATTCATCTAAAATAAAGTGATAAAAAGAATTGTCTAATAATTAATGGCTTTTTAACATACCAAGAAATGGAACCTCTGGAGAGTGAAGCATAAACACTGTAAGTTTAGATTGGAAGTGAGGTCTGTATTTTCTAACTGTTCCAGTAAAAGGATGTAAACTTGCATTGTTCACCCAAGGCTTGGCATTTCATGCCTCGTGCAGGAATTATTGGGTGAGCCTCATTGACACTGCAATAGGCATTGTGGCAGGAGATCTAAGCCTTCTGATTGTAGAAGCAATAACAGCCACCCAATCCACCAAAACCTCTCAAGTCCTTTAGGCTGCTCAGATGTGTAAAGCCAGGGCTTCAGTGTTCTGCTTCTTTCTTCCTCAGGCTCAGCTGTTCTATAATTTCAAGACAGTGCTCTCAGTCTTTGCTCAAGAGCAGCGAGCGCGCTTGCCCAGCTGGCACAGTGTTTGTTCCTTTTTGTGTTTGAATGATAGCACAAGCCACACGTGACACAGGAGGGGTGACCCAAAAGAACATGATGTTGTTTTTAACTGGGGGAGTCATGCTCACACGGTAGGGGAAAAAAACATGAAACACATGGAAGTTGCAGTAAGCACTTATCAAATAGGTAGTAAAAAGGAAAATTTCCTTTGTTTGTCAATGCTTGCTTGCTCTTCTAGGCTGCCTCATTACTGACATTCAGGAGAATATGTCTTCAAAGGTACTTAAGACAAGAATAAAATTTCTGACATCTTAGGAACGGAAAGAACAGTGAATAATGAGGAAATATTTGTGTTACTCCTCAAATCAAAGCAAAACTTGAAAGCATTAATAAAAAAGACACCCTGAGTAGCTAAACCTGTATTAATACCAGAGGGATGACAGGATGATTTAAAACGTAGCTACAATTCATTTTGAAGTGTTCCAAGGTGTAATCTCTAACTGGAGATGATCCTTCCTGAACTTTTATATCATTTTTATTTGTCTTTTTTAGGGTCATAAGTACATGATTATCTCTTGCAAACTGAAATGAATATATGCAAATTAAATACTTCTTATACTGAAGGCAGACCTAAAAGGCTTGCTTTCAGAGAGCACAATTTTCATGAAAACACATAATATTTTTGACTGTTATGAAGCAACTGAGAGAGTGATGTTAGTAGATCAGTTTATGATACTGAATCTGATAATTTTTCAGTTGAAGTTTATGTTCACAAGACCTGAACAGCTCTTCTTCAGACCTCTTGAAAATTTCATGGATGATCTCACACAGACTCTAACCATCTAACTGGGTCAATAGGAGGTTTTTGTGTATTCACTGTGGCTAAAAATGCAAGATGGAGGTCACAAGTCCTGATAAACAGACCCAATCCACACACATATATCGAGCAGCATTAGTATGGATTTACTTTCTTCTTGTGATCTCAGAAAACAGCTAAAAAATTCTAATCTGTTTCCTTGAAACAAAGAATAATTTTGGGAACGGGAGTAGGACAATATTTCTTTTTTTATATAGATTTGTCAGCCATGGCGAAGAGCTCCAGCCTATCGGGTTCCAAGTTGCAGACGGTAACTTCATTGCAAGGAAACCACAAAGAGGGTAATGTACCTGTTCTGCAAAAATGGTGTTGGAATGACTTGTTAACTAAATGTCCTAGGAGACAAAAGTTTGCTGCACATTAGTATTCACCTTCCCCACAGTCAAAAGCAGTCATCCAGCTACAATTCCCAGGCTTTCGAGCCTGTCTCCTCCCTTCTCCCCTCCCTTTTTATCATGTATCAATAGGCTTCATGTTTCATATCTGAGCATTCATGAATTATTAAAAGTGTAATGATGAGTAAATATTTACACTTCAAAATTTAAATGTGAGCCGTTTGCTGTTCACAAATATGATTGCTTTAGCAAAAAAAACTGGTCCATTTTTCTGCCTCTTCATAGGAATTTTCTCTTATGAATCTTTGTAAATCTTACACACAAATGTAAAAATAGATGAAGCTATCCTCTAGATAATCTTAAATTAGTAATTGTGAATAGAGATGATAAGAAGTAGGAGAAAAAAATGGAAATAATTTCATCCTACTTGGTTTTCTTGGTGTTTGAGAGGTAGTAACTCTGATTCAGCTTAATTCTTTTTTCAGACATTCTTGAAATGGGCTTTATGCTGTAGATTATCTATGCACAGTACACCATGTCAAAATGTCATTTAATTTCCAGAGTGTTTAATTTCCAATTTTGTAAGGGTTTTCATAGTTTTAATGTCTATCTGTATAAAATATATATAAACCTGGAGCTCAGATTTTAGGGAGAATTAAACACTTAACTTCTATATATTCCCTTGAAAATTGATCTCTCACACTTTCACCCCTACCCCCCATCCTTTTAAAATTTGTATTACCAGCTATATAAACCTTCAATTTTTAATCTTTTCTTAAAGTCTGAATTTTGGTCTTAATGATATCTTTTGGGATTGGCTGCTGCAAGCAGACTAGGCATTATACACACCCTTTTTATATGTTTTTCTCTCTTTTCTAAAAACATTCAAAACAATTAAAGATCTTTAAAGCTGACTACTTTAATATTATCTTACAGACTATTTATTCTTCAA
>JAYDZK010000268.1:19967663-19984980 GCA_034509185.1 Euphonia xanthogaster | reverse complement strand
TTATTCTTCAAAAACATGGAAGCGGTTTATATTTTTTAATTTATGTATCTTATTTTTTAATGTATATATATTTTTTCAGGAATTTGTGTTTCAGAAACTGTGCACATGTTAAAAAATAACATAATGCATCTTCCTGTCAGGGCTATTTTTTACTTCATCGGTAGGAATAATATTTTATATTCCTGTTACCAGATATTTTTTTTATGCAAAATCAATACTCTTGAGTGACTCAGATGTAACAAAAAATTTGTCAGTAGCACGAACAATTAAAATTTCTTGCTTCATTAATAATTCTTTTCAATATTTTTAGACTATTAGCATCTGAAACCTCAAGACATTTGTCAAGTCATGTTGACTCAATCCTTTGTAGAGAGCATCTCCAGGTTTATCTTAGCCAACAATAATCCGTTTTGGAATATTTTGCAGAGAAAGTCTCATTTTAGCCAACAATAATCCTCTTGGGCCTGAAGCCCAGAGTGTAGCAGTCTATATTACTCGTGCTTCAGCCCCCATAAGCATCTCAGGAAGTCAAGCAATCAGGAGTTTCTTCAGAGAGGAAAAACATTAAATTTTGAAACAACTGAATTGTCAGGACAGTTCCTCTTTTCCACATTTATGATATGTGTCTGTTTCTTTCAGGTGTTGATGGATATGTGAAATGACAAACACAAGTATTTGATTTTATAAACATATGAAAAGTTTTGAGAAATAAAAAGATAATAACAGAGACAAGGAATATCACTCCCCAAATTAAAACATGTGATAGGAGGTTAACAGATACAAACTACAATTTTACATACTTCTTATTATAATTAGGCAAAACTTCCAGTGAGATCAAAACATTGTAAAATCAAATCACTCGCACACATGGCTCATTCCATTTTACTTATTTTGTTTTCCAGAAAAAAATGTCTCTCTGACTCAAGTTTTAGTGAAGTGTTTTGATTCTGTATTTGTACAAGACAATGCATTCCTGAATGAATTTAGGAGATTGATTCATTAGATTTCAGAAAGTATAGGTTAATTGTTTGTCTCAGGCACCAAAACAGTGTAAGATCACACAGAGGTAACATTCTTCCATACATTATTTGTTACTATTTCTGGGTTTTATGCAGTAGGTGAAAGCATGTGGCCAGATTCTAGCCTTGTCTCATTTTTGCGCACACAAAATTATTTATTTGGTAAAATGGGTGTTCATAATAAGGAAGAATTGTGTAAAAGTCTTTCAAAGATTTCTTTCTAGCTTCTGGCTCAACTGAGTTTCTGAAATTAAAATGTGGACTTCTTTCTATGTGTACTCCTCCTTCAGGTCCATGGTAGCTGCATGTGACACACTTTAGAAAACAGATGTACTTTAAAGACAAATATCTGATTTAGGACTTAGAATGGACCTTTAAATGTTCTGCAGAAGATGATTAGTATAGGACTGTGGTCCTCTTAACATGTGGAAAATTATTCTGTAAAAAAAATTGTTTTGTCATAGAAACACCTTGTTCTGTATTTATTTACCTGGAAAGCTGCTGAGTAGCACAAGCAATCCTATTGAGATTTGTGCTTACCAGAAATAAATGGAAAAGACCTGGGATGGTCCATTTGGTTTGTAAATGAGAAAAAGAAAGTTGCTTAATTCTAATAAAAGTTCAGCTGTGAAAAAAACAATTTGCAAAGAGCACAGGGATTATGTTATACTTAGATACTGATGCAGGGAGCAGACCGAAGGTCTTCCAAGTATGCTGCTTCATTGGCTACAGAGCTATTTCCCCATTCTCCATAGTTCAACGATTATTGAAATATTTTCTAGAATGTAGAAGAGTTTCAATGGAAGTGACACTTCTCAGTAAGTGTAAAAGCTTATATCTGCTAATGTTCTGACCTAGCTGAGCATTTAGGAAGCAGCAGTATTGCTGTCTTTTTATAGGTTAAATATAGCTCAGGTGTCTAACTCCACTAAAGACATGGCCATGAGTAATAACTGGCAGAAAGTGTCTCCATGGTTGAGAAAGTGAGGCAAAGAACTGTTACTTTTCTTGGTATTTTGTGCTGGGGAACTGTGACTTCCTGGCTTGTAGAAATTCTTTATTTTTTCTTTTGGTGGGAGGGAGGGTTTTTGGTTTGGTTTGTTTTGATTTTTTTTTTTTTTTTTTTTTTTTTAAATTTAAACATGCATTATATGGGCATCCTGGGCATGCACCTTGGAAGTGTGAATACCCTGACAGGGAGGCAGGCGAGAAATAGGAAGTGAAAGTTGTTGATATTCTAGTTTAATGTGACAGGAGATAATGTCCTTCTGAACCTGAAATGTCTACCACAAATGCATAATGCACACATAAGCACATCACAAATTGCCCAAGTTGAAGAAAATGTAAACACTATAAGAAATGGTGAGACAGACTTTCATCTGAACTTAATGCAATTAAAGTTGTGCCCACAGTATTGTGCACATGGTTAATGAATCAATTATAAACAGTAAGAGCTTATTCTTCTCTCAAGGCACAGATGTAATTTCTGCTGACTCAAAATGACTTTTTCAAATTGTAAGTCATTTACATATCTAAAGTAAAGAAGCATATAGATATATACAACAAAGATAATGTTAAAATTAAGCAGAGATCAGGTAAAAAATTAACTAGGACTCTTACAGGGAGTCCATTCCATTCCATTCCATTCCATTCCATTCCATTCCATTCCATTCCATTCCATTCCATTCCATTCCATTCCATTCCTTTTGCTATTTAATTCATAAAAGTGCTAAGATTTTCCATCATACTGTTCATCAATGGCACTTAAGAGCAATGGAAATTCATCAGTGGTGGGAAAGATACCTAGTGTTGACTATGTGTGTCATTGTATAGATGAGCCTTCTTTTTCCATTAATGTTTGGGTAGTGTCTTCATTAAGGACTCGCAATAGACGAGAGCAAGTGGATGATACTGAAAAGGGGTCGGAGTATTGCACTAAAGACAGGAGATAAATAAATAATCAAAGTGAATATTCAATAAGAATCGAGCATTTTCTTTAGTCTTCTTTGATAATATACTTTATTACTTATTGTTGATGTAGCAATTTACACTTGTACAAAAAGGATGATAAATTTAAGATATAAGTTATTTCCATGGTAAGCTGTTTTCTGGCACTTCTATATGTCTAGAAGTATCTTCAGATTAAGTAGGTGGACACTCAGATCATCTGTTATCTGGAACCTAGACGTGTGGCATATGTTCTTCTCTAGAAATGCTATTTAAAGACTGTGGGCTGTTTCCTACATCTTCTAAATCACTGGTTTATTATGGTTGCTGACTGTGCAGATAACATCATTTTTAATAAAGAGAAGATTTTTTGTGCCACAGGTACCTGTGAATATAAGATCTTATGTACTAGACGACCTTTCTTCAAAATCTATGAGAATTAGAACTGCCCTCCACAAATATGCATGAATAAGTCTTAATAAGAAGGCATATTGTTGAGGCAGACAGCAATTCAACATTAAATAAACCTACATATACTGTGTTTTACAATGTACAATCAACTCTAGTGATCAGTTTCCCTGCCAGAGTTATCTGCTGCACTCTCAGGTTCTCTTCATGCTGAACACGCTGCTTGATCCATCTTACTGCACATAACACATAACTTACTGGGTCTAGGTTTGTACTTAGTGCTCCTTTTTCAAAATCAGCCATGAAGGAGATGCAATACTTTTTTTCAATATTGCAATCTCTTCAGAAGATCAGATAATATCTGTCTGATTCATTATATATGAAAGTGTGCATTCAGGACAGTTGAAGAAATAACAGGCAAAATATTCTCTCATTGTGCTGTGTATGGTTTGGTAGTTCATTAACTGCTGTCTTACTGTCTGTCTGAACATATGCTTAAATACCCTTCTGACTATATGTACTTTGCTGAATGAAGGCTTAAAATGCATGTCTGCTACAGTTGTGATAATCTGCCTCATTATGTATTTTGTGTGGATTAGGCTGTATGTGTTTAAACAGTGCACACTAAATTTTCTTGGAAAATGGTCCTTGCATGAGCATGGATAGAACTGGGTCAAGACAGAATTTTTCTGGAGAAAAATTATGATGGAAGTTAATAATAATAACATGGATGGGTGCTTTAATAGACAAAAAGGGGTTTATCTTATTCCTCTTAAAAAAAGAATGAGGATTTTGACATAGCTTATTCATGAATCACTGCAGTCAAAGTTAATGTTCTTTTTATGAAGATATTGTAGGTGTTCAGATCTTTCAAGGAAGATGGTAACAAGTAAGGTTTAATGGAAGGGAGAAGTCAGAGAATTACTTTATCTGTGTTCAAATAGACATCCATGAGGAAAACTCAGGACTAAAGTCTTGAGATTTTTTCTGCACAGGAAGAAAAGAGGACTGGGACTCTTGGGAATAATCTATATAGAAACAGAGATAAATTTGTGTCAATAAGTGACACAAATCTAGATTGGATGAAAAACAGGCCATGTAGTCAGTTGCCCTTTGCCAACAGCTAAACTCCCACCCTTTAGGTCAGACCTCTGTCCCAGGAGATGGGAAGGAAAAAGAAAATTAAGGAAGACAAAAGGAATTGGGTTGAGACAATTACACTGATGAAAAAAGCAAAAACTGCTTGTGCAAGTGAAGCAAAATAAGGAATTGATTCAGTACTTGCCATCAGCAGACAGATTTCCATCTGCTCTCTGGGAATAAGGGCCTCAGCACATATAATGCCTGGTTGGGAAGACAAATGAATGTCCCTTCCTTTCTCTCTCTTTGCCCCAGTTATTACTGCTGAGCACAGCATCAAATGGTGTGGAATATCCCTTTGGTCAGTAGGGATCAGGTGTCCCGACTGTCCCCTCACAACTTCTTGCCCACCCCCTCCTCACTTTGGTGAGGCAGAGGTGGTGGAGAGCGAAGCAGGAGGCAGCACTGAGATGTGTTATCAAGCACGTGTGCCATCAACCCTGTTTGAGTCATTAAAGCAGGGCACAGAACCACACAGGCTACTCTGAAGAAAGTGGATTTCATAACTTCATCCCAGCATGATGCTCTCCTCAGCACAGGTGGGAGGGAGATGATGAATGTTTACGCCTTGCAGCAGAACTAGAGAGAAGGTAAGAGTACACAGCAGCCAGGGCAGAATATCCAGCAGCTGTCAAGAGAAGGGAACAGGCAGAAATAGGAAAGGAAAAAGAATGGGAACTAAATAGAGGTCAAGACTACTGCACTGAGTATGCAGCAGCTTCAATAGGAAGTTTTATGCAGGCAGTTTTAGCAATTAAAGAAGCTAGTAAATAAAGGACAAAAATGACACAGGTGGAAATTGTAAAAGATGTATTCAACCATTTCAGTGCTAATAGGAATAACTACACTGGGTTTTTTTATTGTTTCTAAACATAAGGAAAACAAGGAGAGACATGGAGATGGAGACACACACACACAGGCAAAGGTTAAAACATGCTGTCAGTTTAACTATATTGTATACAATTGGTTCCTGCTAGCCTGAGAGGAGGGTATAGACCCTCAATGTCCAGTTCAGAGGCTTATATTGGAATAAACTTAAAAACCACTTTTTTTCTTGCAATGAAAACAGTCCTCAAATTCTTAATGTTTAATTTTCCAGTTCTGAAAAACTTCTTCAATGTTTTCTACATGATTCTTTTTTATCTCATATACATTGTTACTGACTTTAGATAAAATCAGTTTATCTAACTTACTTAATTTCTAAAAGGGCCAAAGTTTGATAAGTCATGTTAATTACATTCTCTTTCAAAATTATTTCCATTAGCTGCTGTCTACTTATTGTAGGAAATATAAACCAATTTAGGAAGAGAGTTTTTTTCAGTCTATAACACTCAAATAGCCACCACAAGTGCATTATGAATATAAATACTGTATTGGCTTCATGGGATTCTGGATAAAAACTTTAATTTCTCCACAGTGATATGCAATTTCTGTTAAAGTTTATAAGCATACTATATGTTAGAGTATTTTTAAATGAAATATGACTGTTTGTTAAGAGATCACTTCTAGTAAGAATATAAGATACTAGGGTTCAAGTCTTTACATACTATGCCAATAATTTTTTTGAAATATAAAATTCCTATTCATTTTTAAAGGATATGTCTACCAATGAGTTTATATTTTTTGTGCCAAATTTAAAGAAGAAACTCTCATTTATCTTGAACCCTTACATCTAAGATGCAAGTATAAATACATACAACAAAAGCTGGAAACACCTAAATATTACAGGATTGAGTACAAGCAGTGTAAGTTTTTTATTTCTTCTGAAGTTCTCTGTGTATTCATAATGTTTGCATTACAGCCTACACTAATTGGATTTTCCTCCTTTTCAATCATCTTTAAAAAGCCATATGAAATTCTCATTTCAGGATACTATAATTTACTAACTTTATAATCTAGTGGGGTAAATGACAAAGGGCATGTGATTCCTGTGATTTGTGGTAGTTTAGACTGTTCAGGAGAAAACGAGGTCTCTGTAATCATTAAATTAAAAGTTATTTTAGCTGCTAGTAAAATCATTTTACATGCCCTTATGAGGTACAGCAGAATTGGGATCTTTCCTAATGAGGAGATGCAAATGGGTGGGTATATGCAACATATAGAAATTGTAGCTTTCCAACTGATAGATGACTCTCAATAGAAGCTGTTTGAAATACTCATTAATTATCCTTAAAGTTAGCTAAGGAGGAATGAGGATTAGACTGTGGGGATAATATGAAGATAATATAATAAAAAATGCTGCTTAATAGGTCTTCTGAATAAATGAGGAAATCTAAAATATCAGTATTTCCCAAGACAGAGGAATGATTATTATCGGTAGAAAACATAAATACCAAATCAAAGTCAAAAATCTTCATTATTGAGGACTAAAATAGTGGGGATGTATGCTATAAATGATCTCAATTGGCAGAGCCAGCTTGAACAGTCTCACTATCAAGTGATATACTTGCATGCATAATTACAAATGTGGAACTAAAATACATTTAACACATTGCACAGACTGAGCCAATTTTTCTAATTGGTCAGAATACAAAATCATGCCATGCTGATAAGAAACAATTCTATCTGGAAACTGGACTATATCTATATGTAGATGAAATAGTCACAGGACGTATCTCAGTCTCTCTCTTAGCTCCCTGCCTGATAGTATTCTACTTCATATAGTCTGAGATTTTTAGGGATTGTAATATACATATGTCTATGTGTTTATGAATATGGGCATATCAAGATATAGGAAGTCTTTTTGGCACATACATAGAAAATTACTGAATTTTTTTCTGAAAAAAATATTATTATGGAGTATTTATGTCTGATGGGTCTACTTTAGTGAAGGAGAATTTATTTTTAAGGAGAATGAATGCTGCACTTTCACTACATTGCTTTGAAAATCCTTTTCAATTTCTTTCAGACACGAAGAATAAAATTCCTAACAAGATTTTTAATGATGGTTCACATAGAGAGAGAGATTTCAGTTTATTTAGATCCTGGTGAAAATTTCAAAAAGGACATATCCAAGATTTTTGCCTTAATCTGGTGTATTGTGTGCTTTAAATCTTACAGCACACGGCGCATCATGCAGTGCAGAGAATTCCATAAGCAGCACCAAGTGGCACAACAAGGGATAAGCCATTAAAACCCAGAGAACTTCCAATGTACAGAATTATTGATGTTGTAGTGTATATTTGCTTCATGTTTCTACTCTTCTACATGTGCTGTAGCTCAAGGGAGTCTAAAACTCCATCAGATAACACTGCAACATTTTAAAATACTAATTAGGACTTCTGTGTAGGTCTAAAAGAGGAAACATAGTCATAAGCTGTCTTGCATTTTCTGCCACTGGCCTGATTAGTCTAATGTCCCTATAGGAACGTGTATTAACTAAAGCAGGAGGAGAGCATCTTGCATAGTTTCGTGGTTAGAGCATCTTGGAACAAAGTAATATGTGAGCCGGATGCTGTTTGGCCTAAGGAAAGAATGAAACCCATTCTTCTGATCGTTGGATGAGAATACCACACATAACATAATGTAATTTCCAGCACACTCCATCAGCAGCATAATGAGCAATGTCCTGACAGCTACTGTGCATCCTGTGAATGTGTGTTAGTGTTGTATAGAGCAGCAGGCTTGCACACTCCCAAGGTGTCCTGATTTTCACAGATGTTCAATAGCTCTGAAACCTAAGCCTCTACTTTTGTATTTAGCAATGATTGAGAATTTCAACTTTGAGCAACTATTTATTTTCAGATTATAACTGGGGACTGACATGTATACAATTTTATAGAAATCCACATGCATTGCAAATTTAAATATATGTTTGATCTTTACTAGGCTTCCAGAATGTAGCTTGTCAACAAGTTCATCCTCCCATACATCTTGTGTGGTAAGTTTGTTAGCTGGTAGATATAATTTTTATCCTCTCTTATATGTAGGAAAACTGACAGGAGAAAATTAAGTCATTGTTGTCTTTATTTTTGGGGATGCCCTGACAACAGAAAGCATACTAGGTTTATGTAAGAATATTGGATGCACAGCTTATGAAAGAATAAGCCTACCTGAAAATTGTCAAGAGCTACCCACTTTCAATCATTCCTTCTTTGTTAAGTATGTAAAAATGACAGATAAAAAAATCCTTCCTACGCAGTATTAAGGGGCAATATGGTACTAAAAAAAATAAGACAAAATTTATTCAGTTTTGTCATTTTTGCTTTAACCAGTATAGTTCCTGAAGGACAGAATAATTATACCCGTAAGACTCACAGAGAATAGAAGTGCTGGAAATATGCTGTAGTGGAATCAAATCAATAACTCTGAGACTACTTTGAGCTCATTTTAAATATTACTTTCTGCTCTCCCTAGATTTGAGCTATTGATTTAAAAATTTCTGTCAAGCCTGCTTTTCTGCATAATTATGTCCTATACTTGTTTCTGTTGTTTGCTTGTTTGTTTTTTGTAATGAAACTAGAAAATATGATTCTTGGATGAATGCATAATTGATTATGAAACAGCTTAAGTTTGATGCTCAGCTTTCCCACTTTTTCCAGGTAATTCTTGTTTTCATAAACATAAGTGTAATTTGGAAAGCTATATGAGGTATCATGAATTAACTCTAGTCTTTTCAAATAGGAGCAGGTGAGGTACAGATATCTTTGGGTAAATGAAGGACTTAATATAAACTAAGTATTTGCAGTAGATTATCAACTGAATGTTTTCTTAAATATTTTCTTTCTATTTTATCTAAAGAATTGCATTGAAATGTAAGTAGCAATGGGTGATCAACTGCATTAGCTTTAGGCTCATTCTCTGAGGTGCTGAGTAGCCTTCATTTTCATGGAAGGGAGCTGAGACAGCTTAACATTTCACAGATACTTGCACTGAGTGGTTAGATAAATACCTTTCTTAAGAAACAGATGTATTTGCAGAATTTTATCTCAACCAGAGATTTGTTCAACCATAGAGATATAGTTTAGAATCTGGAAAAATTTAGTTAAATCTGCTGAAAGCATTAAAATGTACATGGAAGTTTGCATTCCCCTCCCCGTTTCACCCCCCCTGCCCTTGCCCCTGCGTTCCCTTCGAGTATGGAACAGAACAGTTTTCTTCTATGGTTGAACATTGCTATTAAGTGCCTAAAGTGCATTGATTGATAGGAAATTATGTGCTTTGCATTTATTCAGAATAAACTCCAGTCTGCCAAATGTTACTTCTGAAAAAATTAAGAGAAACATAAACATTACATAAATACTCATATGAACACATTTAGATGGTATATACTTCCATTATTAATTGCTATTCGACTAAAACATGGATAGTGCAGGACCTATGAATTCAAAGAATAGTTTTGTGAGGGGGTTGTATTTTTCTAGGGTTGTGTGAGGAAGTTCAAAACCCAGTATTGTCCTTTGCTGTGGCTTCCATTGTTACAATATTTCACTGTTGCAGTCCAGAAACCTAGTGAAAGTTATGATAAAAAACATGAGCTTTTCAAGGTGCTTCTCTCTCTGTGAATACAACATTAGTTTCTGGGTCTTGAAGTCCTACACAGTCACAGCATGGATTCTCTGAATGGGGAAGCAAACTGTGGAATCATCTAGGTTGGAGAACATCCTTAAGATCATCAAGTCCAATGTAAACATACTAATATCAAGTCCAACAAGTATAAACCACGTTCTTAAGCACCATGTTTACATGCCTTTTAAAAGTTCCTACAGGAATGGCAACTCAACCACTTCCCTCAGAAACCCATTCCAGTGCTTAACAATCATTTTGGTAAAGAATTTTTTTCCTAATATGCAATCTAAACTTTCCCTGGCTCAGCTTGAGGCTATTTCCTTTTGTACTATCACTTTTTGGTAGAGAAAAGAGACCCACCTCTCTACAACCTCCAAAACATCTACAACCTTTTCTTCGTCTGCTAGGCAGATCATCTTGTCCTAGAAGAAGACCATGTTGGTCAAGCAGGACCTGCCTTTCCTAAACCTGTGCTGGATGGGCCAGATCTCCTGGCTGTCCTGCACATGCCACGTGATGGCACTCAGGATGATCTGCTCCATGACATTTCTCAGCACTAAAGTCAGACTGACAGACCTATACGTCCCCAGATCCTACTTCTGGCCCTTGTTGTAGGTGAACATGTATAATGATAATGATCTTCCATGATTTACAGGCTCTTTTTAAGCCTTTGAATCGCAAAATATTCTGCATACTTCACTGACTTACAAACTGTGTACCTCTTCTTTCTGTCTTTGAGAAAGACAGAGCTTTTGTTTTCCTCTGCAATAGATCTTCTGTTTTAATTCTTGAAAAGTCATAATCTACTGATTTTTCATGCTTTAGATGTATGTAACAATATGTGCATATATATATCTAAATGTATAAATAAATAAATATATTACCAGTATCAATGGTTATGTATTTAATATTTGTGAAGAACTACAGTCACTTGAAACCTAATCCATGGAAACAGATATAAGAGGTTTTAAAATGCTTTTAAAAAGTGGCAGACATATTTAAAGTCATATGAAATAGGCACAAAAGGCTGTAGATGTGAAAAAGGTGGTGCATCACATAATTGTGGAATTTATGTTAGTATTGCGAACAGGCAGTCAGTAGACATATGTTTATATCATAAACGATGGTAAAGTGTGTTGTTAAATTTAGACAACTGAAATCTAAACAAGAATGTTTTAGCACTATGTAAATTTAATTGGATGGAACTGGACCAAGGGGTCATAGATGTTTATGCAATCCTGTTACTGTTCAATGCAGAGAACAAGGTCAAAGTTCAAGCAAAACAAGGAGGAAAATAAAATTCTTGATCTTATGGTATGCTAATAAACCCTAGATAGAAGCTCTGAACTGCAAAACAGACTAAATTTAGGCTCTCTGCTTTTTTTTTTCTAGAAATGACTGCTGCATGGTCTGTTAAGGCCCTTTTTATTCTTTGGTTGTTCTTCCCTCAGGAAAAGAATTGATTTACAGAGAAAAGGAAACAGACCAGGAGGCAGAGTGGAAAGGACAAGAAGAGGACTATCCCATGTGTGTCAAATTGCATTCATCATAGGTCGTGATTGAACACCAGCTACCCTCTCTCTGGTCCAAACAGGCTGATAACCTCCCATTTATATGAGATGCATTACTCATTTAATTCATTTACTGTGTGAATAAATTGAAGACTGAATTCACTGAGTACGTCTTTGCAGAGCAATAGCATAACCACCGAGAATATGGCATTGCTCTGTGAGCTGTAAGTTTTGCTTTATTGTCAAGTTAAACTTCAAGAAACACAGTATTCAACAATGTCAGTCTTGGAGCTTTGAAAGAGTTAAATCTGCGCTCAGTGGTTAAAAATATTGTACTCAAATTTAGAATTTTATCTTTCAAGATACATATATATAAAGGAACAAAACAGTGAAAGAAAGTTTATAATGATATTCATTAAAAAACAACATAACTGCCAATTCCTTCAAAATTGAGATAATAATGCTTTTAGTCAGGGAAAAAAACCATTAATAAACCAGGGAGTACTTTACAAATGATAATGTAAATCAGTTCATTCTGATATGGCCTCAGTGGCTTACCAGAAGCACCTGAAAATCCTCATTGATGGTGAGCAGTTTTTGCTGGGGACTTGTCTATATTGCAGTGCTGATCTGTTCTCAGCTGTCAGTGAGACTTCAGAGTGCAGCCTTGGAACTTCTGGTGGAATTGGAAAAAGCTGTGAGTTTCTTTTTGCCTAGGGGCGGAATTTGGGGAAATATGCAAGGTTTAAAAGTGTTCTTATGATATCTGAGGGTATTGCAATCAGATCTTGCCACTGACACAATCCTGGAGAACCACTATTAGTCAAAGAACTGGGAAGAGATTAAAGAAGTTTTATAAGTTGTCATTCGCCTAAAGACTGAAAATGCACTTAAAAATATTCTGGTGTAGATTGCAGGAATAGGATTCTTCAAAGATATCAGCTATTAAAAATGAAAAAATTTAGAAATATAGATGTGATGGCCAATACAAAACAAGAAAAAATTATTCCTATTTCATCAGACATTATCCATTTAGATCTCTTGATTTTCATTTTTCTAGCATCTTGGTACTAGTTGGTAATCCAACAATTCTGTGAATTTCCAATATCGCATAAATGTATCCTTTAGTGAAGAAAACTGTTAATGGTTTGTTTGGAGGAGAGGTTGTGTAGTTTTGGGGTTTTTTTTGTTTTGTTTTTAAAATTGCTTCTTATTTTAAAAGGAAATGTGTTTTGTCTGCAAGCATTCCTCCCTCAAGTCATAGAAATAGCAAAATGTTTTCAATAGCAGCTTGTTACCAGTTATGAAAAAGAAATAACCTCATTGTCTGTTCATATGTTGTAGTCAGAAATGAAACTGCATTAAAAAGATGAGTTGTTAAACATTTGAAAATTGACAGTGAATCACTATATGAAGCTGTTAATGATATTTCTGACTTTAGCTATGACACTCTTTGTACTGTAAGGAGGAAGGAAAAGGAATGTTTTCACCCACCTAAATGTCCAGTTCACATGTAATAAAACATAACAAAGCACAGTACATATAATTATGACTTGACTCGCATGGCTATTTAGCTAACATTCTCTAACACTTTTCATCTGTCTAAAAGTTATTTCATGATATCCAAAAAATGTCTTTTCATATACCTTTATATGTATAACTAAACCATATAATATAGCTAAGCCAATCTGGCTGTACATGAGTTACACTTTATCATATCCTTGAACTACTTTCTTAAAAACTGGACATGGCAAATTCTTTCTTATTAAGTTAATGTTTAAGATAAAAATACTAAAAAAAGTAAACCAGTCCTTTTCAATGTTAAATTGAATGATGGACTTCTTTTTAGGGAATAAAGAAAAAAAAAAAAAAGGAAAAGTGGTTTTTTAGGAACATTTTGTTTTATTCAGATATTAAATTCTGATGAAGATTGGATAATGTGAGTTATTTAAATAAAGAACTGTTTAATATAATATGTAAATCCTTGGAAGTGCTCAGGGCCAGATTGGATGGAGCTCTGAGCAACCTGGTCTAGTGAAAGATGTCCCTGCTCATGGCAAGAGAGTTGGAACTGAATGATCTTTAAAGTCCCTTCCAACTCAAACCACTCTACAATTCTGTAATTCTTTGGAAGTTCTTTGCTGTTTTATGGTCTAATGTTTTATAAACCAATACAGGTTTTCTCAGTTTTTCAGAGTTCATTAAATATATTGCATTACTTTCTACATTAAAACCATAGAAATATTACAAATATGTATATTGTTTGTATGTAATCAGATATGGATAAATCAGAGAAAATGAGTACATTTGGTTTTTAACTTACCTTAATTTCATATTAATTTTAATAAAGTTATAAACATTTAAAATATTTTTCATAAAATGCTTGAATTGACTTGATATAAACAGTCATATAAAACTAAATTGAATTCTGTTTGGATGTTTGAGGATACTTGTCAGAAAAATCATTATATGGTTTCCAGAGGTGGGTGTTTCTCTACAACAAATCTTAAAGTAAAACCATATCTTGTTTTTCATTAGGTCATTCCCTCTCTGCATCAAACTGAGGGAGCCTTAATTCTTATGACATAGCACAGAGACAGAACTGAATCTGGAGTAAATTAGCAGTTGTTTGCCTTTCTTGGGGCATCTTTGCAAATTATCATCTTCTCTTTGTGTTTGTTAATATTTTTATTCTTAAAATTCTTTTTATTATTAAAATTCTTTTTATTCTTAAAATTAAGACTATGAATTAATAGCTTGTGCCCTTCTGCCCTTAATAGCTTGTGTCAATATAGATGTTGACAAGACCAGCAGGTCCCATTCATATTTCACATTTCCTGTACAGACACACTATTGTTATCTGATGGGGTGGGGAAGACTTAATGTCACTGTAATGTAAGGAGGCATGGAAGGTATTGCATTTGATTTCACTCTTTACAACTTCAAACTGGATCTTCCCTGGCTTAACCTAAAGCGTAGCCCAGACAGAATCGTCCTGAGGGCCTTTTCTGATGGCATCTTGAAATACAATGGTGGTTTTACTGACTGCTCTCTGCTGCATCTCTGGTCTGTCATCTGTGCTGCTATGCCCTAATGAAATGCCAGTGAGGCTGCAGCGGAGCACAACCACCCCTTTGCTGCTAGAGCACCAGGATTGTTTTGGTGTTTTTTCCCTTGCATGTAGGGTCATAGTTGAAAAGTGTGCACTTTTACTTTGTGACTTTTTAAGGTTATTGGAGTATTCATAGAAACTTTACAATCATCTTCAGGCCCCAGAATATTCTCAGTGCTGTAGCCATATTAATGATTTACAAACACACATGAAGATTGTTTGTAGCTATCTGCATCTAAGGTGCCAATAAGCCTTCACACAGAGGGAGGCCGTGTCTCTCTTGTGCATGTACAGCTGCTGTAACAAATATATCTCTGATCCTGAGAGGTATTTTTGCCCATTACAGTACTGTATGTAATAAACAGCTAAGGGTTGCATTTGCCAGCATTAAGTGATGATCACAGAATGCAGTTCTGTCCTACTCTCTTCTGTCTCTGTTAGTACAGCATCTAGAAAAAACAATGAGTATAAGAGTCAATTTATAAAACCTGTTTTGTTTTTTTTTTTTTCTGCAATGATATACAGGAAAGATAATGAAAAATCATAAACTTTTTTACCTCATCCACATATGCTAATAATTTTAAAGCTGTTGGTTTTGGGGTTTTTTTTTACATGCAGGGTATAATCTGTGAACTTGAGGATTCCTTAACAATTTGTACTACTTCTACCTTAATGTGTTTCTGAACAACCAAGCAGTATTTTGCACAGGTAAAAATGCAGATACAAGTTCCAAGCAACAAAAAATCAGACCTTAAATATGCATTTTGAGCCTTCATTTTCTTTGTGCCCCTTAAACATGAGTCACTCTTGGCAGGAACAGCGAAGCCTTCACGTGCACACAATTGGTATTCTGTTTTGACTGGCTATGCTTCAGTAAATGATTTATATATTAACAAAGAGTCAATGACAGACTGATTTTGGATCTGGAGCCCTGGACTGAATCCATTGCAGACTCTGGCATTGATGATTCCTGATTGTTAGTGTTCACAGTGGCAGCATTGGCAGAGTATTAAACAAAAACTTATTTCTGCCTTCTGAATTGCTGTCTTCAACAGCTCATGATTTCTTTTTCAGTTTATCCCTAAATGTAGCAGATAATAAGACACAAACTGGGGACAAGTATAAGTCAAATTATCTGAAAAATCATCCTTCTCATTATTATTTATACCTTTTCCACAGAGGTGGTAGAATATGCAGGAAGTGTAGGTGTTTGTAACTACTGCAAATATCTGAGGGGTTTTGTCTGCAGTGAGAACAGCTGTGAAATTTTGCTAAATAATCTGGCTTTGCTGATTGGCATAGGTTATTTTTTAGAGTCATATCAGCAATGTGTTACTTAAAACCAGATTCATATTTTGAAAACAGAAGGTTTTACTTACTTTTTTTTTTTTTTAATTGTTATTTCTTCATCGGAAAAAAAAAGTTTTCTTTGCTGCTGCTAGCTTTTTCACTTCATCCTGTCAGTATTTCCAAATTCACATATTGTTTTATCACTAGCTCAGAAGACTTAAAACTGAAGCAAGCTTGGAATTATTCTAGTAAATGTAGGTGAAAAGAAAGGAAAAGTGATGACATTGCCTGCAACAGAAGTATTTTGTAGTAAATCATTTTTATAGCTTTTTAATCCAGTCAGCTCAATATTATAGCTGAGCCATCACTGAAATGACAAAAGCTCAATCATAAATTTGCAAAAACAGTTCAACGTTTAAGGGTGAAAACTAGTGCAGTGTACCAAGGAAAACAGATTGTTGTGTTCTGAGGCTGAAGAAAGTAACAAAACTCTCAGAATAAAGAGCAAGAATTCTTAAGGTCTTAAATTTTTCTTTAACAAGGATCGCATAAAGAACTAATGAAGTCCTTCAATTGTCAATCTTAGGAAAAAAATTAAAATTTCAGCTGCAGAAAGCAGAACTCTACTGGTGGAATAATCAGTCAATTTACATAAGGCTATTCACTCAGAACCTTGAAGTCTGGACTTTGTTGGCATTTGACTGCACCATCCACAAGAAAAATCAAGGAAATGCAGGAAGTAATGCCAATTATTTAGTCCATGGGTTTGTTGAATAAATAGCCTGAGATAAAGCAAAAAAGTCTTCTGACTTTATGTTCTACTCTAACCCCAGATCCTTTAAAATAAAGTAAAAGAGTTGAGTTACTTGTGTTGCTGTTTATTATATTGTAGGAACAAAGAGCAACCCCTACATTGAGCATCTCCTCTTAATGTTAAGAGGAAAACAAGCAGAAGAGGGAACAATAATAAAAAAAAAGCTTACAATCTTTGTGTCAAAGGGGTTTGAGAAGCAGAGGAAAAAGACCATTTAAGTGTGTTTCAGAAGCAGAAGTAGCATTCTTGGGTTTTTTTCTTTTACCTTGACTGCTTTATTTATATTTCTTTGCTTTCTAACTTGTAGTGAAATGAGGGTCTGAAAACAAATGAAGCTTTTTAAAGACTTAGTAATTTTCTAAGGATTTTTCTTATGCTTTAAAGGTCACCAGTGAAAGAATTTTGATGGTGCAAGAGTCCAAATTGTCCCCAAAGTTGTCTCTTTCAAAAGGTAACAGATTTAACCCTAATGTTCACATGGATAAACTTTATAGCTTTCGTTGGCTATCATGGGTTTCTCCTTGGTGTTTTTTTTTTGTTTTGTTTTTTTTTTTTTTTTTTTTTTTTT
>JAYDZK010000268.1:19936444-19967563 GCA_034509185.1 Euphonia xanthogaster | reverse complement strand
TCTTGTCAGATATTCAGGGGGATTGAGGTATTTAAAATTTCACATTGCTTTGAAAGTTTTAGGTGATTTTGCACTTTCAACAGAAAGGTGATTGTGGTTTTTTTTTTTTTTTGTTTTTTGGTTTTGTTTTTTTTTGGTGGGGGGGTTGGGGGTTATGGGGGAGTGGTGGTTCTTGTTGGTTTGGTTTGGTTTTTTCCTGAGACATGATTTTATCCAAATAAAGACATTACTGCTTTCCACCTTACACCAGGCTTTATTTCACTTGAGGGCAAATTTAAACTTGAATGCTTAGGAATTCTTCAGGATGGCATGCATCAATGTATGGTAGAATGAGACTCTAAAACTGCCCCATAAGGCCTCCTCCCAACTATTTATGAATTTAATAGAAAGTCTTTGGGAATTTTTATTGACCAATAGAGTTTCATGACATGAAAAGAAGAACAGTTCCTAAAATCAGATACAGATAAAAATTGGTGTTTACTTTCCTTCTATTCTCAAAGGTTGCCAGTTCAGTGCAGGTATCTTATACCGTTAATTGAAATTAAATTAAGTAATGAATGCATTATTGATGCATTGAGATAACTCAAAACCCAATGTTCTTTTGTTTATTTTTCTTTTTAAATAATGTATCATTTTTGTTTTCTTTCTTTAATTTTAAAAACTAGCAGGAGAGGAGCAGAAATGGGTATCACTGATGTTTTAATGTTATGGAAAAAGAGGCAGATTCTGTGGTTTATGTTTCAGGCTCAGAGGTTATTTTGTCCAGATAATACAAAGCTAGAGCCATTATGTTAGTCAAAGCAAAATGCACAGCATCCCTTAAAAATGTCTTAAAAAGGTCTAGTCCTTAGCTGAGTTATGAATAGTTTAATAATTTCCTTATACAAACTCTCATTCACACAATTTTTTAACAAGAACATTTCAAGTGTTTGCAACCAGAAATCTTGCTTGTGCAAAGTATCTGTGTAGATATGGGACAACTTGCAAGGACTTCCATTACTTAAAGCTGTGCAAACCTGAAGAAAATAGCTTAACTTACATGCTTGCATTGCTTACCTTACCCTCTTACCTTATTTGCATGTAGCTGGTGTCAGAATCGGGCCCATTTTTTTCTTGCTGAAGGATCATGAAGAGGATCAACTTTTTGGAAAGCAAAAGCCATCTTTCAAATCAAACAGTAAAAAATACAGTTTTAACATTTGGTAATGCAGCTCATGGCAAGTCTGATGGCTTTTGTGGTGACTGGGTGGTGCGCCATGCAGCTCTGCTAGGTTTCACATTCCTCTGCTTGGATTGGATTTGTTTGGCAGAGAGTATTCCTGTGATTTGAGTACAAAAGGGAGAGAAATATGATTATTGTGTGCTTTTTAAGCATAAATTCATCCCCACAAGGTGTTAATTTTGTAATTTCCAGATATGAAAGAAGAGGGAAAATGCCTCCTGGTAGCTACAAGTATTTGCAGTTTGGGTTGAAAAAGGCACAATCATTCCCTAGTTTTCTGCAGTTTTGAAAAAAAACCCAACTTTTTACATGAGTACCTCTGAAAAACACCCAAAGGATTCAGTAATTCATCTCTTAATTAGAAGAAACTTCCCAAGAAACCTATTTCTCTTAAATATAGGAACTTCCAGCTTGAATTG
Source organism: Euphonia xanthogaster (assembly GCA_034509185.1). Taxonomy (NCBI): domain Eukaryota; kingdom Metazoa; phylum Chordata; class Aves; order Passeriformes; family Fringillidae; genus Euphonia; species Euphonia xanthogaster. Next base: position 19,965,922 of record JAYDZK010000268.1, on the reverse strand, counting down.
AAGTATGAAGTCTATTTAAAAGTCCTTGGAGCTCTCTTCTTAACTTGACTACTTGGTATTGGGTTTTTTTAAATGACTGAAAAAATTCTCCTCAAAGAGAAAGATTACAAGCACCATATTTATAAGCTAAATCTTCAATTATTCTTTTTATTGAGGCTAGATTCTACTGTCTTGAAAAGGAATAGTATTTTTCTATGCATAAGGCCTGGTTCAATCCTAGCCATTAACCCACAGGATAATGTGAGTAGAGGAAAAAAGGATTAACTGTAGATATTGGAACCTGATCATTCTTAAGCCTTAGTTTTTCTTCAAACTTCAGGTACTTAAAGAACAGCAAAATCAAGAGAGGGATGTATCCAGTTCTAGAAAGGAACATAGTACATCATGGAAGTGCTTAGACAAAATGTACAAGACCACATGAGGCTATCACACATTTTCTTATTTTCTTCAAGTATGAAGGGACTTTATTTGTGCTCCATAATTTTTTAATTAACATACTGGATCTTAGGGGTCCTTGGAGCCCTGAACCCCCTTGAGTTCCAGAGAACTCAGGTAGGTTTGATTCAGTAAGGCACTGTACTCCAATTCAGCAAAAATATTAGAGCTGAACATTTTAGAATATTTTCAGGATAGAATTTAACATCTACTTAATTGACTGTCTTAGTGGAATCTCAGAAGATTTTTATGTTGTTCCTTCTTACCAAATATATCATGAGTTAACAGAAATGCATCATTTTACCTCAGTTGTCTCTGAAACAAAAGCAATATTTTTTATTCAGATTTTAAATAATTTAGTTTTACCCATTTTTAAATAGATATACAAAGGTTGGGCTGGTATACCTGCATTTTTCAAATTCCTATTTCTGCCCAATCCAAATCAATGGTTCATTGCTAGCACAAAACTAAAGACAGGGAGAAACAACCTAGAAATTCCTGTTGCATGGAGACCTTGTCAAGAGAGCTACTGCATAGTTCTCTGGATAAATATGTGCTGAAACACTGAGGTCAGCAACAATCATTGCCTCTTATACTGCAGAAACAAGTTAAGGAATCACATAAGGTGATCAGCAGAGGTCAGATTTTTAGACTTTTTTTTTCTCTTTTGGTCAGGAAATTACCTTCTTGCAAATTTGACCATACTGTTTGAACAAAATAAGGCAAATATAATCCTATTGGTGCATGGGGATAACAATACATTTATTTTGTTCATTCCTGTGGGCATATATAATCACTTTTCTCTTCCTTCACTAGTCAAAGTGTCAGGTGTTTGATCAGGAGGAGGTTTCTATTTTTCACAAAAAATAAATTAATGTTAAAGGGTGGCTTCATATGGTTTCGGTCATGTCAAAAAATAAAGCAGCCTGTTAATCTAATATTGTCTGATAGAAGAGAGAAAAGCTTTTAAGGTTTTTTTTATTTTCTTTATTTATTTCTTAAATAACATATTTATTTGGAAGAATTTTTAAAATCTCAAGGGAAGAAGGCTGTAGTTTTAGCTGGAATATTTCTTCGCCTGAGTGAGCAGAAACAAGTGTCTGCCTTTGATAACTGTGCAGACATTAGACTCTGAATATTAAAGAGGGTTGGCAGCTACAGTATAAACTGGGGCACTTGCCATTTCTGGACAAAATGTGTCATTCTTACTGGAAAGTCAGCTAGTCAATGCACCAGCATTTTGTCTGCTGTGGTTCTTTTTTGGCAAACTTGAAAATGAAGAAAAAGTGAGCTGAACTGGGAATTCGTTAATCTAGTTATTTTCAGGAGATGAGTTTCCAATTTAACTTTAAATGTTGTGTTGTTATTTAGTGGAACACCAGAGCTCAGGGGGATTTGCTCTACGTATAAAAAAATGCTGGATAAAAACACAGATAGTAGATAAAAAAAGAAGACTGTTCTGACCATTACAAAGCTTACAAATATTTGGACAGGCAGAAAGGTAAATCAGTCTGCAGTATCTCCCTGACAATCTAGACTACTACATGACAGAGTGTTCCCGAAAAAGCTGCATGTCTGACATTGCTGAGATTGCTGCTTGCTCTCAGTTCAGGTACTGCACATTTTAATCCTTGGAGGAGCTGGGGTTATTTAAAAGCAATGTCTCTCTGCTGGGGGTTAGAGTTGGCATGGAGATGGCAAATACTTGTAGCGAGGACCAAAACTTGAACCTTTTCTCACTGGTATCAAATATGAAAGATCAATTGCTTTTGGTACTTGGAGAGCTGGGCTGCTGCTCTGGAAATGCTGGTAGCTCTTATCACCAGTTCACATCCATGAACAAAAGGGGCCTGTGCTTGATTTCTCGTGCTGATGGTGTTTTGCACACCTGCAGAGCAGCAGTATCAGACCAACCCTTATACTCTTCAAGTGCAACATCTCTGTCACCTGATAATGTGAGGGAGCTCTTCACAGTTTTTGTATCCTGCTTTCTGCCTCTACTGCTTTAGTTTGACGCCTGTGATATGAGGAAACCTTTATTCAGCTCAAGTACCGAGCACAACAAACTTCTGTGGAGTAAGAAATGACTGGTCTGTATGAAATTTCTAGACATGTTCTAGTTAAGTGAGAACTAATATTTCAAAAATGTGAAATCCACATTTGCCATTAATGGTTTTTTGAGACATCTGCTTATTTCATATTGGGAACAATGTATTTAATAATACCTGGTTGATCTTTTCAAATTGCATTGCAGGTGTTCACCAGAGTTATTTGTAGAAGTACAATTAAAATGTAATTTTTATATTTATAGTTATTCTGACCATGTTTTCTTTCTCTCACACTGATCCTGATAGGCCAAAATTCTACCATGTGAACAAACCTTCTTCAAGACTCCTGAAATTATTCTAAGTTCCTCATCTTTACTGTCACCTTCCTGCTTGTTTTCAACTTTTCCTGTCTCCTTGTTTTGCTATGAGATTGTAGTTATCATATGCAGAGCAATTTGCACTTCTGTAGCTAAGCTCTCAAAGTGCTGATCAAACATTAATAAAGCTTCACAGTGGAGCTGCTTAATATTTTGATCACCTTTTTCATGGTACACACATATTCATCACAACCAGGAATGTGTTTTGATAAATTTTCCATTTAGAAAACATTCTGACAGAGTTCTGAAGCAGGCAAAGCCTGCATATTTCAACAAGAGTTTCACATATCTTGCAAATAGTTTTTCATTTGAATCATAATTAATAATTGAAAAAAAGTGAAGCCAAATGAAGTATCTTAAAAGCATAAAAATAATTTTAAAAATAGAATGATAAGATGTGAATTGATAAAATGTTTAGTTTTGAAATATTTTCAAAATTTCAGTTCAGTGTCCTATTTGAGATCAAAGAAAGAAATGCAAAAGGGAATTGAAGGGTGTGAATATATTGCTGAACTGTGTTGCATTAGATACCAAATTTTGTCCTGAAAAAAAAGCAGAGAGAATAGAGAATTTGCATAATCTAATGTATACCTAATGTATATTTAGTAAAATCTCAGGTCACTTGCAGATATCATTCTTTTTCTGACTATTCACAGGAACACTTTCTGGAGTAAGCAATACCAGGCAATCCCAACAGAAGCACGCACTTTTCTGTTTTCTTCTTGCTGTTCTAAACTATAGCTGACATTGTCTCACACCAATTAATGCCTTTAATGATTTTTAGGCTAAGAATGCTGGAATCCCTAATTTTCATTGGCAAAATTAAGTTTTGTGTACATTTAACATTAATGATTTGACTTACTGGCCCTGTAGGTATTACCTTTGTGTTTTAACCATATATATATTTCATGTATATTAACACAGTTAAGTGCTATTGCACAGTGCATTGCACCATTTGAGAAGCAGGAGATATGAGCAGGTGAACAAAGGCTTATTTAACCCCTACGGGCATTGGCATCACACTGCATATGAGACACATGACACGCAGGCCTCGTATAAATGAAAAAATTCAGGCAGCAGACAAAAGAAATCACTTAGAGCTTGTTTTTTGTGAGAGTCTTAGTTTGAAACTGATCTGATTTGTTTATAGACAGATGCCATCAATGCTAAATACTGAGGAAGGAGACAATGCACAATAATTATTTCCAAAGCTATTTTCTAAGACCTGGATAGGAAGCTTCATTCAGTAGGGTCCTGGGGGGCTGTGGAAAGATGCTCAGCTGTCTGCTGGAAGATGCACAAAATTCATGCCTCATAGAAGCACTCAGTATCTTCCAGGATGAAGCCCATCAAGATCAGCAAGCACACTGATCCAAGATTTTAATTTAATTTCTGCTCTCCAGAATCAGGAAGTTCATCAGTAAGATCCGCTGTCATTTGGCACAATAGGATTACAGGGTCAGCAATTAGATGCTGTCATGAAGACAATATGCTTAGCACTGGCATTTCTTATTCCTTTCCCATTTAGAAATTATCTTCAGCATTTAGTTGATTTTTCACAGCAACTAAATGCATAGGCTTTAAATAATTCTTTCTTGGCTGCATCAGTGGTAAACTTCATTCAGCTGATAACCCTGAGTGGGGCCAAATTACAATGAGAAAATAAAGGAAATGTACTCTTGTATTAATTAGTCTCTTATTCAATTTAGTAGCCTCTTATGTGAATCCAAGCCTCTTTGTTGGATTTTTTGTTTATCTGATTTCTTATTATATCCAAATGCAACAGGAGGCATATTAATAGGACTTGCCTTGCAGTCATTTCTCTTAATCCCACAGATCTTTTCTAAATTAGCCAGTGTTAACTTGCTGCTATTCTTCCTTTGTGGAAGTGGACTCTAGACTCTGTGTTGGGCTAATCAAACCAAACGAACATTCAATCAAGCCCTGCTCAGTGATGGCAGGCTGTTATTAAAAGCAGGCAAATGTCTCCTCTCTTGCTGAAGTGGTGGGCAAACAATACACAAAATAAAGTTCTTGTACTCCTGTGGTCAAGAAATTTATCTAGAAATGGGGAAGATTTTGCTCTTAATAACTACTCAGCAAAGTTTTGCATAAAAAATTTTTACGGATGAGAAACACAGAATCAAGTCTAGGAATGATGACTAGAATTCAGGACTCCATTTTCTTCCCTCTCTTTTTCTCTCAGCCTATGTGGTATGCTTAAAATATCAAGAATTGTTTTCATATATCTTTGGAAGATTTTAGATTCAGAAGGCAATTGTCTGGGGAGGAATGTCAGATGGGTTTTTTTTCCAAAGTGGCCATTGCTCAGTTTTTACTCAGCTAGTTCTAAATGTGTCTCTTTTCAGTATCCAATTGCCTTTTGATTTTGTTTTGAGAGGTCTTGCATAATGCAGGGAGAAGTACATGCCTAACATAGATTTCTGTGCTCCACTTCAGAGAAACTGGAGAGTAATGTGGGAGGGAGTGAGAAGTTCTCAAAAAGCTACCAGGATCTACCTTTACCTTTTAAAGTTTTTTATGTCTTGCCTAAGGAAAAATAAAAAAACCCCCTGTGTCTTGCTGAGAACTGAATTTTTTTCACGTGTTTTTTTTCCTCAAGCACATGTCTATTCTTTCTAAGGGCTGACCTAGTGTAGCTTAATTTATAAAATCTGATCAGAATGCAATTCTTTTTTAAATTCTGGCTAATTTACTTTTCATGTTATTGTAAAAGTTTCAAGCAATAGTTAAGATGTGGTTCTGCAATTTCAGATTTTGCACAGAAGGCCTAGCTCTACCTTGCTATTAGCCCAGTTGGTCATGGTGCTAATGACAACAATGTTATGGCTTCAATCCCTATGCAGGCCATTTACTTAAGAGTTGGACTCAATGATCCTCATGGGTCCCTAACTCAAAATATTCTGTGGATCTATGTCTGGGATGTGTGGGCTTCTCTGGGCTATCCTAGCAGCATCAGAATTCTGGCAGGGCTAACCCGTGCCCATTATATCTGTAAAACATTAGAAACACCTTTGACTTCCTATCTTCTGAATACATTCCATTTCAGAATGAACTTACACCCCTGCCATTTTCTGAGTCTGTAAACCTGGCACCAGTAATGCAGCACTCAACCTGCTGCACAGGAATTGAAAGGTGAAAACAATGATCAGCCAAAGTCTATTTGTTTATTGATTGATTTTTTTGTTTATTTTTCCTTTGCTGAACATGCAAATAGTTCTGTACCATGCAAAGTTATTATTGCTGCAGAAGAGATATCCCAGCATCTGGTTATTGGTTTATAGAAAGGAGAGCTATACTTTTGAGAGCGGAGTTTTCTTATAAAGCATTGCAACTACTGGGTTTACGAGCATTTAAAGATTCTCCAGTGTTCAATGTTTTATATTTACAGTTCTCTAGATTCAGGAGAATTTCAGACCAGTGATAAACAGCAAAATGCTTGATTAAAAATAAACCTCTTAAAATCAAAACAGTTTCTGGCTTTTCTTCCTCTGCAGTTTCCAAGGAATTCTTACAGCAGTATGATAGAAAGTATGATTTGATTTTATGACTTTTTTAAAGTCATAGTTAAAAGTTAAAATAACTCCACTTTTACGCTGGAAGTAGTTTTATACTAGGAAAAGAAGAAATGGTTGGGAGATTTTATGGTCTGCAGATGAAATGGAAACCTTGCCCCCAAGTTCTGTTTGCAAGGAAGCAGAGAAATTGCAATCTTTAATGGCTGCAGTCTTTTGAACGTTTAAAGTTTAAAAAGAGAAAGAATTATAGAAAGACCTTCTGTATCCCATAGCTGTGCAGTTCCAACAGATATATTTTATTTTTTTTATTCAACTAAAGATAGCCCTCTATTACTAGCTGTGCTCCCCATTAGATTTCCTGGGATGTACTCAAACTTTTAAAATACTCCATTTATGTTACTTTTACATCAATCTCCATGGAAGTAAAACATTGAACTAGCTTGTCACTTACCAGTTTTTGAGAAGAGAGCAATATCAATGTTATGAATCTGGCTATTGCCTGTGCTGCAAGCTGGAATCTGCTAAACAAGAAAACACATCTACTGGCCTGTGCTTTAGCAATAAGCTGTCACAGCTGTGGCAGCAAACTTTGGCTGTAAGAATGAATTCCAGTCAACAAGACTCTTGACACAGTTTCAGTCTGGATCTGAAAAGATATTAGTACATAACTTACAATGTAACCTGACAATAAGCTGTCTCTTTATTTTCTGTTTTCACTGGCAGGTCCTGAAAAGTCCAGTTCTACCTTGTTGATTTGGGCACTCATGTGCGTTTTACCTGATGTCATTTTGCCTATATGGAAAACAGTTTCATTAAGAAGCCAAAGCTACAGGCTTATATATAGGAAAAAATGCACAAAAGTTGGAGAGTTTCAAGTCAGACACAAAGAAAGCTTCCTGAACCAAGTGTATCAATCTCTAATAAAGTTTAAATTGCTAAAACCCCCAAAGATATTAACAGACTAATACTTCATGAAAGTACTCAGAACTTCATGAAATTAAGTGACCCTCTGAAAAAAATTGACTATGTCATTCTGCTTTTTTAATATTTGTGTGATGAAAACTAGTATTTTTAATGGCCTAGGAGAAAGACCCAGCCAGTTACCAAAATGATAAAGAATTTTCGAAAATACTGCACTGTCAGGAAGATTTTTAATATATCAGCTTCATATAGGTAATTAGGAGGAAGAGGGCTTGTAGAAATGTTTTTCATAATTTTGAAACCATTAATCTGAAGGATTTCTAATTTAAATCCAGATTATGACTGAAAGTCTGCAATTGCCATAAGGGTTTATGGAACTTACTGTCTTGAACTAAAAGTGGTAATTACATTTTTAAGCTGATGGAACATTTTGGATTGAAAATTGAAAAATTTGGCAGGGTATTCACTTCATAAATTAATAATTGTTCCTGTTTATGAAGACATTCCCTTGTCAATTTTACAAAAAAACGTTACAAAAGATGAGAAAAGTAGAACAGTCGCATAGCCTGGAGGGAGGTTAATCACCTCAAGTTTTGATGTCTTCCTGATGACTGGGTGAATTCTTTTTTAGATTATACTGAGTATATTAGGTTGGCGTTGACTCCAGTGAGAGACTGGACAACAGTTTTGTAGAGATGGATTTATGCTGTAAATATTGAGATGGGGTGAAAGCATCCCATAGAATTCAACACAGGAAGAAAAAGTACTCCATTATACAGGTTGAACTTCCTGGAAATTTGGAAGCAATGGAAAATGTCGAAACAAGATTTTTGTCTTGTCATTAAGCCAATAATGTTCTACTCTTGTACAAAGATGATGTGTTTCTTAGAAGGAAAAACTTTATATATTTTGCAAGATATAAAGAAAAGGAAAAAAAAAACAACAGAATTGTAGGTGAGAGAGCAAGAAAAATTATTTTCTGGAATGTGTAACTACTGGAAATTACTCAAGAGGCACTTTGTGGGTAGAATTAGACCTCACTGAATGGGACATATGAGCAGGACATGAGGCATGAGCCAGTATGATAAATACCTGAGGTGAAATAAGAAGGAGAAAATAGAAATAGAATATATACAAAGATAACTGAATATGTACTGGGCAAATAATTTTTTACTATATTACCCAAAATGTATTTTGAAGTAAAATAACATTTTAAAATTATGTTATTGTTTTAGAAAGTAAAGGATGTCAGCTAAAGTTGACATATCAGATAATGTATTCTTTTTGAGAAAAAGATAATAATGAAGAATTTAAGCCTAAGGAACTGTAAACTTTAAAATAACTAGAGTAACTAGTGAAACAAAACCAAGACACCAGACAGAAACTGCATTATCAAAAAATTAAGTCACAGAACATGTCTCAGATATATGAGCTGTGGAAAACCAGCTATAGCAATGGTAGACAGTCAATCATAATTCAATTTTGTGCATTTATATATTTTTTTAGAAAGGTATAAATCTAAACACAAAAGTTTAAACCCAGGGTAACCACATTCTAATAGTCTTAAAAAAAAAACAAACCACAATTTGGTGAATAATTGGCATACACATACAAAAAAAAGTAGCAATTTCTTGACTTTGGGATTGTCACTAACTCGTCACAAGTTAGCACATTTTTTGACCTGACTTTTAAAAGAAGGCTACCAGACTATGTAACCACCAAATGATAAAAACAGAGAGACTCTAAATTCTAACAAATAGTAGAAAAGGTCAAAGAGAAAATATGCCACTGAGATTAGCCCAGCTGATTAGAGACTGATGCTAATAATGGCAAGGTTGTGGGTTTGATCCCTGTATAGGGTACTCAGGAGTTGTACTTGATTATCCTTGAGGGTCTCTTCCAACTCAGAATATTCTGTGATAATAATGTGATTGAACACAATGTGTGACCCTTTGCAGGACGTAAAGTAATGTTTGCAGGACGACTTCCAGTGAAAGAGGTTTTGTGTGAAATTATTCTTTGCTTCTCAAAGGTGACTGTTAAATGAGGACAAACTTAGGAGCGGAAACCTCCTTCTACAACAGAAAAATGGGGGTTGGGGGGGGGCGGAAATAAGCATAAATCTCTAAAATGCTTAAACTGAAGAGGAGAAGAGAGTAGGTTAAATAGCACAATCTAAAAACAAGCTAGCAATCCAATGCAAAAATTTAGTAAAACTAAATGCTGAGTACTAATTTGAATCAGAGCCTGTTCATGTATTTTATACTACAACTACATTTGCAAATATTTTCCTTTAGAAGATAAATTATGCCAAGTACTCACAACTACAAAGCTTTGCACACTGGAACATACTCCCCAGGTAAGTGCTCACAGCACCAAGCCTGCCAGGGTTCAAGGAGTGTTGAGACAATGCTCTCAGGTACATGGGGTGACTCTTGGGGTATCTGGTGCAGGGCCAGAATATGGCCTGGGTGATTCTTGTGCACCCCTTCCAACTCAAGGTATTCTGTGATTCTGTGAATGGTTCTGAGTGAGACTGATGGTATGAACACCTTGAGTTCGTGTGTCCCTAACACAAATTCTTGAAAACATTTATTAGTTATACTAACCTTGTAAATATAAGAGTACACTGAACTCACACTAATCACCACCACCTGTGAATACTGCCTGCTGTCTGCTGCTTGTCCTCTGCCCACTCTCTCCTCACTGCTTATTCCCCTTTGTCTGGAATGTATTTTGTGATTTCTCAAATGCAGTTTCTATAGTTGTTATTGAAATTCTTTCAAGGATTCGCTTTTTCTTCAATTCCAGCAAATATAGTCCCAATATCTTCTCTCCCATGGTGTTTTGACAGAAGAGAAAAAGAGGTATGTCAAAGAAGCATAAAACAATTTCAAATATTCACTTTCCTGTTGCTACCATCTTTTTATGTCTATTCTTTCTTGTAGTATTTTATATGCATAAGACTATCTTTGCATTTGTACTTAGCCACAGCTAGTACCACTGTTGTTACCCAAAAAAGAGACAACACTTTAGTCAATGACTTGGAGGCACATTTTATAGTTGCTGCAAAAGGCCTTGCTCTCCATTCAGCTACCACAGAGAGTAGCAGCATAATGGTTCCACTGTCAATTGAATTGCAGGTTTAAATGGTGTAGATGAAGGAAGAATCTAATAGGGAGAAATTACAAGAATTAGGAGACTGGTGAGCTATTGGTGAGGATCCTATCTGGCTGTTCTCTTCTTAGTTGCTTTCAGGCATCATTAGTGCTGTGTGCTGGCTTGTGCTCAAGGAGCATAGAAGGAAACACCACCCACCGACAGGGAGGATCACAGACTATTTAGCATCTCACTTTCCAAGTGAGATCTAGTTTTCATTTGCTTGTTTGGATACAACACAAGCCCTGGTTATTTTGCTGATCATTAAAATGATGTAGCTCTGATAGAAATGTCACCCCAGGACAGCTACACTGAAATTCTAGGAGGTGCTAGGGGTATTCAGCAAATTCCTGAGCTTGGCTTTGCAACAATGGGAACTATAGGGCCTGTACAGTATTTCTTCCTGTGAATTGGAAGCAGAGGTGGACAAAAAATAGAAGTGGTAATCAGAAGCATATATGTATAAATTTTTAGATCTATTCTTCCCTCTTTTTCTGTGTGACTTTCCTAAATTAGGCTGTCAATCCCAGAAATCTCAGTTCTTGAGACAGAGGACAAAACCCATAAACCTAGGGTGGCAAAAGAAAAATTACTGGCCTTCTCTCAGAGGCCATCATAGAGTGGCTGCATATCACCATACCATCTTTAAAAAAGAAAAAAGAAAAAAAAAACCTTCCTCTGCAGAATGTGTTATGAGGTTGAGCATCAATTAGTAGTATATGTATATGAAAATGTAAACATATACTACTTCCTAACTTCTTCCTGCTTGGACAAGCAGAAGATGGCTCAAAAGAACAGAGAATTCACAGTGGACATGTGAATTTTGGCTTAAAGTTTTGTAACTTGCTGGATGAAATAATGCCCTTGTATGGTTTTACTCCTTGTGCAGTCCCCTGCTGCCACCTTCCCTTTCCTAAGTCACTGAAGTTTTAAAGTAAAAGTGCCACTTTCCACTAAAGTGAAAAGCAGTTTTCTACAGGTTTGGGATTTAGTCTTTTCCAAGTCTTTTATTTAATTTGGTTTGAATGCTATTGAATTCTCAAGACTCCTTCCTTTCAAATGAAATAATGAAGTTTTATAGACTCATGTTTTGAGTGACCAGTTAGAAACACAGAAAGGAAGCATGATTTGGAAAAAATACTGATAATCAATCCTCCAGAAAAAAACCCTCTAAGACATTTTCCCAAATATTGAGGAAGGCAAGCCAAAAAATAAGGGCCTTTTGTTGTTGAGGTTATTGTTCTCTTCTCTTCTTAGTACCTTGTTCACATGCAGATTCTACATTGGTGTGCTTTATGTAATTACAGGCAAATAAATAGTGACATATATATGCAAAAAAAAAATAATTATTCAAACAATTTTTGGTAATTATTTGCTTGACAAAGCAACTAAAACTAACAAAAATTCTACTAAAATAGGAAAATATTAATTGCTTTCATTCTGTATAGTTATAAGCAACATCAAGAAAAGGAAAGGAACTTTTATATGTATGACACGCTAAACCAAACTAGGCAGAATACCAAAGTGTGTATTGTAAGGAAAAAGTGAGCTGAAAAAAATCATGCTGAAAGCATGTGAAAAAGTATGCTCAAAATAACCCCCAAATCTTTTCTAACAGAAAAAAAATTGGATGTGAAATGCATGCTTTTGCCTCCAAAAGCTGAGATTTGGTTTTCTGTACTGATCTTCTATATAAATAATCATCTCAAAAATAGTAATAGGACAAAATCCAAAAGTGCAAACAATTGAGGGAGAATAAGCTTTAGAAAGAAAATTTTGGAAATTTCTGGAAAGAAGTTATAGATACAATTTTTTGGACTGATCTCTCCTCTGCTAAGTCAAAAGCAGAAGAAAAAAATAATTGAAAGATCACTATTTATTCCTCCTTTGTTCTGAAAGTGTTCAATTTCTCTTATGAGGAAGACTTGCTGATTCATATGGCATAGGGAGCAGAAATGTCCTCAATTTCTGCAGAGTGAAAACATCAGCAATTTTTCAGCATGAAGAGACAGAAAGCTTGACTAAAAATACATAAAAGCACATTTGGAATAAGAGGAAAAACAAGCTAAAAATATTACTTGGATGAGCATAACCTATTTAGGTGCTGTACAACTACTGCTAGATTATGTGGTCCCATATTTCCAGGTCATCCATTAACCCTGATTTCTTTTCAGAATGTCTCAATCCAACTGTATTCAGCAGAGCTGTTGTTTAGATGCTCACATTTACCTCTAGCTCTTCAGTTCACTTCATCCCTTGATTGCAAGCCTCCTCTCAAATGAGTGACTCATCTATGGTGATTGAAATTACCAGTCCTGGAATAGAGGAAAACTCAGCACAAACATTTGAGTTAACTTCAGAGAAGTCATGCTGATTTTAATTTTTTTCTTTCCATCCCTTACATGGTAAGGAGAGTGTGGACATGAACCTGTGTGAGCACTGAGACTGCAATCAGTTTTCGGTACTGCATATTCATATTTTGTGAATAGTTATTTGGATTTTTCTCTTATTTCTTCTCTCCATCATCTCTAATAGCAATAGGCAGCTATTTTACAAACACAGCTGATAAAGTGTTGCAGGGGAAAGTAACGATATTCATGTTGATATTTTTCAATAAGAAATAAGCCCCATCACATCTGGTATCACTTCTAATCTTCTGCTGCATTACAGTGAGCTACACAAGCCTCCTGGCTGCACAAACCTTCAGAATACTTTTAGGATACTCAGAAAAATGAAAAACAAAATAAGGTAGCAATTCTGCAAAACCAGATTAGGAGGTCCTAGAAAGCTGAGTGAATTTCCATGAGGGAAAGGAATTCTTGAAGCTCTGAGACTGTTTTTCTGAGTTGGAGGAGAAGGAGCATCTGCTCCTGCAATTAAAAAGCACCTGGCCAGACACTCAGGTGCAGAAAAATGCATGTTCCTTGTCTGTCTCCAAGTAAAAAGGCTCCTATTTTGAACTAGTTCATGCTCAAGCAGTTGTTAAAAATCATCTGGCTCCTGCTACCCCTCTTGATGTTACTGTCCCAAAAGATGGCAGAATCCCATGCTTCCTAGGAGTTCAGGCCTGAAAGTAGGAAGATTTAGAGTAGTTTTCAGAGGCAGATCATCAAATAGGAAGTATTTGTTATCAAAAAGTGGTTGTATATTAAAGTAATTTGTGATCTTAAAAAAATATTATCTCCTTGCAAAATTACAATGGCTACCCTCTAGTCAGCTGATGCTTTAAGTGGGTGAAGTGTTACAAACAATTTGGAAAGCAGGCGTGTTGATGAATCATGAAACACAGAGACAAAACTCAATCATTTGGGGTAAATCTACCATTTCTCTCGTTAATTTATCTCTAATTAATTAATTTATAGGGATGATACAGCTTTTTTTTTGTTTGGTTGGTTTTGTTTTTGTATTTTTGAAAAGGAAAAAGAGGGAACAAATCAGATTGTCTGTATCTAAGAGAAGGAGAAGATTCTAGAATGTGAAATATAAGTGATCATTATCATTTAGAATAGTGAAGTTTTATAGTTGATTTATCCTATGCTGTTGTCTGGCTCTAAAGTGAAAGAAAACAAATGCAGGCTTAATAAGATGGAAAACTGTTTTTTTCTCCCAGGGCTTTGGTGTTTTGGGTTTGTTTTTTGGTTTTGATATTTTTGTCTATTTTTTCTTTTTCTTTTGTCCTGTTTGTTTGTTTGGTGTTTTTTGTTTGTGTTTTTTTGTTGTTTTCATTTGTTGTTGGTGGTGGTGGTGGTGGTGGGTTTTTTTTTGTGGGCATGAAAATGCAGAATTTTCTTATCTAGGAATGGCAAATCATGAAAGATGTCAAAATCATGATAGATAAATGCATTTAATCCCTTCTAGCACTCCATAGTTCCTGTCTTACTGTGATAGGACCAATCATAGAGACATGCTTTCAATCTTCACACAGTGCCAAGAAACACACAGCTTGAGATTTTTGCTGGGAGATTGCCAGGGAAAGGGTTGTTTTTCGGAGTAGATGGAACAAGCCACCTTCATGGTGGTGAGATAACCTATTCAGAAAGCAAGAGAAACTTTGAGAACTTACAAAGGCTTGAAACAAGTGATATTGTGGAGTTTGTTGGTTTGTTTGTTTTTCCAAAATATTCAGCCTGAAGCTACTGTACAAGTTCTCCAGCCTTCAAGTTGAGAGTGTAACAAATAGCCTTCTTGTAAAAGGCAGGGTCCTTGTTCCATCTCAAGGGAATGAGTTTTCCCACTACAAAGTCAGAATGCATTTGGTTTTGCATGGAATATGGTCTGGAGATAAAGGTCCTTCATGAGTTTAAACTATATCAATGCAAAGCACTTGTGCTTCTTTCTGATGAATTGTGGAAGTAACAGTATCTTAGAAAGTGTAGAGACCAGTCTCCTTCATTTATCCCTCTCAGGAAATACAAGAGGAGGGATGGCATTAAAAAAAACTAAAACCAAGGCAAAACAAAAACAATCAAGCAAACAAAAAAAAAAAAAAAACAAAAACATCAAAACCAATAAAACAAACTGCTTTAGGCATTTCCCTCTAGCAAACCAGTACTAGATACAATGATAGTGGCAATAATGATTAGCCATGGTGAATTTCAGAATGTTAAATGAAACCCTACCTCACAAAACCTGAGCTATTCTCCCAGTAGGTAAGTCCCAAGGGAATATCTATTAGACAGCCTACTGTGACATCTAAATCTCTACACGTTCAGGAGTAAAGAAGGGGGAAAAAGCTGAATTAAGATACAAAGTAATAGAACTGGTGCACACTGACCCCTTAGAGGAGTTTGTTACAAACACTGTAATGCCCAGCACGTACATCCCCAGAGGCTTTTGAGACCATGGCATCAAATAAAGTACCCTGACAGATTTCTGGGTTGCCAGGTTTTTTTGCTAAAAAAATACGCCTTAAAGTTTTATGCCTTAGTCTCCTGACACAAACAGAAAAAACAGAAGGAAGCAAATACATAAGAAGCAGGAGAGACTGTTGAGAAATTTTCATTGGAGATGTTATCTTCATGTTGAAATCCTGGCTTACAGGAGTTGGACAGTAATGTTAAGTGGCAAACCATGATGGCTGAATCCACTTCTGATTGTCAGTTGCCAACAGATTTTTGGGTGACAAGAAGAATTCAATCTGACACTTTCAGAAGCATGACTGCCAATTTTGTGAGAAGTATGTTTTGCCTCCTCATCCTCAACTTTATCCATCATCCTTCCCAGACAGGCCAGTTTACATGAAAAGCTGGGAGGATCTCATTCAGTGTCCCAGTGATATTCACCTGTAATCCTCAGCAGTTTTTTCTGGATTGCTGGGTATATATCCATAAACATCAAACAGATTGCACTTATTTTTTTTTCTCTCAGTAGTATTAGGAGTCTTGTACTAGGAGCCTAGGTTTGTAGAATATTCTCTTGCAACTATTAGATCAAATTGGTAAGGAGGTAAAGAGATTAGACTCTGTATTTTAATCCCTAAAATGAAGGGAGGTATTCCAAAGCACACATACAAAAATACAGTAACAAACAGCAATATATAAATGCCTATATTTTGGATTTTGAATGTTAATACTACACACTCCTGGCATACACTTTTCCCCAAATCAGATGTTGTCTTCAGGTCACTTATAGTCTCTGGAAATCCTGAACGTGGAAGATGGGTGGGTCAAAATACATCCAAAGATTTCCAT
This sequence comes from Euphonia xanthogaster, assembly GCA_034509185.1. Lineage (NCBI taxonomy): Eukaryota > Metazoa > Chordata > Aves > Passeriformes > Fringillidae > Euphonia > Euphonia xanthogaster. Next base: position 19,949,753 of record JAYDZK010000268.1, on the reverse strand, counting down.
TTTGGAGCCTGCTTAGCTGATACTCAGCTGCCACTGACAAAAGAAATTTTATAACATTTTGAGCCAAACCATTGACATAAGGGATTCTTACCACTGGCAAATTTCCTGATATCTCATTTTAATTGTGGCATCGGTTAAGGTTTTTCTTTTTAAAAAAATCAGAGCATCTCTGCATGTTATTGGGTAGACATTTTCAAGATTCAGCTGATATGAATATTTACTGGAAATGCCAATAACCACCATGGAGGAATAATGAAAACATAGGAACACATCTTTACTAATTTTTAACTCAAAATATTATCTAGTTACACATTCACAGATTGAAAATTATCATATGGTCAATTAAAAAGCACATTTTGCTTATCATTACTCTAAAACCAAATTAAAATTCTTTCCCTTCTTCAGACTTCTTCATATGTAAATTTCATCGATATATTTTAGATGTTTAAATGTGTAGAATGACTAGCAGAAAGAAAAAAGCAAATGGGAATGCCAAAAGCTATGATGCCTTGATATTTTAAAACAATTATGTTGGTAAAAAATAACACATAAGACCATGTGTAAGTCTATTTGTGGGCAAAAGCTGAAAACTATCGTGAGCCAAATTTTTTTGTGAGGTTTTATGGGGATAGAGGCCTTGGAGGAAGACAAGAAAGAGAGTGTTATGGATAAAGTCTGTTATCTGAAAAGATGGAAGTATACCTAGAAAATTTTGAAATATGACATCACTTTTTCTCAACTTGAACTTCAGGCAGCATATTGACATTAAATCAATTTGGTAATATGAAAGGGCTTCACTTAAGAAAGGAACAGAGAAATCTAAACTGAGATTGAAGTCTCCCTTGGCCCCATCTTACTTTATTCTCAACAGCAACAAAGTCAAACAAGACTATCAAGAACAAAATCCCAGAAGGCAGTAATTTTGTTTTCCTTTGAAAATTTTTATGTTTATGAAGACATTGTCTGGATTTTTGCCTTTAGAATATTAACTAAGCTTTGTTTAGGAGGAAGGTACAGAGTGTGCCAGGAAACAGGAATTAGTCTCTTTAGTCATGGAATTTATTCTCAGTTGTACTCATGTGTGAACTTGAAGCAACTTCTCAGCTATGGTCAACTGAGAGAGAGGTGAAGTGCTGCATTCTCAGCCTCATAGGAAATGTCTGACAAGTAGAAATAGTTTATGAATAATAGCTAATGCAGTATGCTCAGCTTTCTTATTTCATCTTTCTCCTTGTGTTATAAATCCACACTGGCATGAATATAATTTTTACTTGCTAAGCCTCCTGGGGAAAGGAAATAAATAAAAATTAGCATTTGACCAAAAGAATAGATTTGAGATCTGCATTGAGCGCTTTGTATTCACTGTGTGATGGATGTACTCCTCTTTCTTGCTGCTTAGGAGTTATTTAAAGGTCCAGCTGAAATGAGTTTCATAATGAAGGAATACATGAAAACAAATAGTGCAAAGAGCCATTGTGCTGTCCCTCTATCTGACTTACAGGAGGAAATGTAGTAAAGGAAATATGAGCAGAAGGATGCTAATGAAACATTGACAGGAGGAGTGATAAGTGAAAAAAAGATTGTCAATAGAATCTTAGGAAAACAATGACAGCAGGATAAGCAGCACTACAAGCCCTTCACACTGTTTTTTGGGGTTTTTTTCTGTTTTTTTTTTCACAGCTGAAGCTTTACATACTTGAAGGGTTTTCAGCATCTTGAAATGCTGATCATTCATGCCCTGTAAAAGCCAGTCTAAATAGGAGTTATGTTCATTGCATTAAAACCAAGGAAATATCTGTTAGAATTTTTTTTTTATTTTTTCCTAAAGTAACTGCAGGTTTATTTTTTCCAGGGCATTTTCTAACTTTGCAGCTAAGGGCCAGTTTTATATGATTTTCATCTATATTACTTGAGTTATTAGCTGAGAGATCTCAAAAAGGAGAAAGAAATTAAAGGCACAAAACATCTAGAGGGAAAAACAATCTAATTGCAAATAAGACAAATTAATTCTTCACTCATGTTTCCTATAGGAAAAATGTGAAATTCCCTAGAAAGTGTCCAGGAAAATACAAGTAGCCTAAAAAATATTTTTCAAACCAATTACTCAGTTTCCTAATCAGAAATAATGGTAAAATACAGAGTGAAGAATTAATATGTATGAAATAATTAAAGAAAATATTATTTTAATTTTTCTTCCTCTTCATTAAGAGAAGCCTGTGGATAGAAATAGTGATTAAATGTCGACTAACTACCCTGAACGTCAGTGATAAAGTTTATTCCCAATAAAATTGTATAAATTGGCAGTGCATGTTAATGGATGCATCAATTCCCACTCAAACCTACCTGTTCAAAAGGTAGTAGATGGACTAGCACTAGAGAAATATATCATTTCCATTAGTAATGGCAGGAAAAAAAGGAAGACTAACTAAACATTCAAGTAGAGAAGGCAAGGAGTTACTGTTAGGAAGGCTGGAGGCAAAGCTGGCAGGGAGTTGCATTCCAGGAATGCATCCCCATCCTGTGCCCTAATGTTGCTGAATGTCCCTGTCAAGCCACATGGCGAGGAAGGAGGCTGGCTTGTGTTCTAGTCCATGCTGAAAGGCAGAACAGAAACCAAATCAAATACAGATTCTTGAAATAAGTATGGATTTCTGAGAGCTGAAAGTGGTCATGGAACAGGGAGGGGAAGAGGAAAACCAGATATTGCCTTTCACATCTATTGATTTCATTTGCAAACAGCTGGACTGAGAAGACTCTTTAAAGATTTTGTCTTGTGCCTTTTGGGTGCTGGTAATGTGGTCAGTTCATTGCCTTTCAGCAGGCACTCAAGACAGAGGGCAAAAATCAAGATCTCATTATTCTGAGAGGGTCATTGTAATTCTTTCCAGCCCATTAGGCACAAATATATTTGTAGACCGTTCCATAATTGTAGAACATCACCGAGGATTTCACTAATTAATGTAAAAACAAAACTGTGCTTTATTAATGCCATGCAAGCTGTAAAGTTTCTCTTTAATCAAACACGGGGAAAGGCTTGTATGTTTTGATTTACATTCATGATAAAATTTTTCAGTGTAAGGTTTTACTGGCCTACGTATGATCTATGTGGATGTAAAAAAGCCCCAAAAAGAGCTAAATCAGACAATGAAGTGACTTTGTCATTCCTGTTGGAGAATTTCCTGCAAGAAAGAGGCAAATATTGACATTGTGATATCCAGGTACCAAATATGATAAAACTCTTGTCCTGATGAGTCACACACTTTCTCCTCTTGCAATTCCATGAGAATTTTCATCTCCCATTTTAACTTCAGTGTCCAAGACCATGGTTAGACATTGCCATGGCTTATTTGGTATAACCTGCCTTAGAAAATCTGTGTTATGCATAAACTATGAATCAATTTTTTCCTAACAGAGAACTTCAAAAGGCTGAACTAGGAATAATATATTATAATCACTATTGTTTAGGCATAAAAATAATCTTTTAGCTTGATACAAATGCTTGCATATTGTTTTCAAAATAAAGTACATAAAATTATAATTAGTTTATGGGTATCAATTTACAATTGCTATTACAAGTCATTAATTTAAAAAATCACATTAAAGTGCATCCTACCAGTGTAGAAGCCCTAACAAACAGAAATGTATATTAAAGGGGGAAAATTAAAGCTTTATTTTAAAAATGACAAGGTGCTTACTTGCTCTTATGGCATCAGAGTAGTGATGTTGATAAGTGAGCTACAGTCTTCGTCTCATCTGCCCAGGCCAGACACTCCTGGGATATGATGTTTTGTGGAATTCCACATGGTGGATCTATAGCTCCAAAAAAAAACCTGGCTTGTCCTTCACATGATACCATCAGATGAATGAATAATGATTTATCACTCATTGTAAGGATTTATTCCTTCAGTAAAACTGAAAAGAGATGACTCGAATAGGGATTATACATATTCCTCATCTATAACTTTGGCACTATTTCCATTGGTTTTCATTATGCTGAGTTTGACTTCTTTTTTTCTTCAATTCTTTCCCTCCTGCTGGTTTCATTTGGCTGATGTTAATATATCTTTTGTCTGAGTACTGCATACCTGCACTGAAATTTTAACTTCGGTTATTTTTCTTTTCTTCATTATTTTACAAATGTGAAAAACTGGGATTGGTAAATACTTCAGTGGAGCTGATCAGACATTGCAAGGTCCTGTGCTTTCCTCCAGCACCCTCACTGGGGGTGTGACTGCTGTGTTTCTTGGACACTTTTAATTTTTTTCTTTTAAAGTTTCCAAACTCTAAATTAATACAATAATTTCGAATATATACAATATATTCAAATCAGTTATTTGATATTGTATTAGTTTTGCATCTAAAAGAAAAACTGCAATCCAAATATTTTGCAGGAAAGTATGGAATCAAAAGTGGATATGTAGGAACTGTTAACCCTTTCGGGGTTCAAATAAAGATAGAATCCTAAACCCAAAACTTTAGGAAGGTTAAAATATATGGTTTTTTTAGTGGAAAGATTTCAACTGCCAGAAAACCTTTCAATGTGCATTTGAGGTATTCTAATTTATGGTAAGAGCTGTGAAACCACACGCTCTACAGACAGAGCACATATTTAAAGGTTTAGTCCTCACTGTGTTGCACTACACTTACAACTGTAGCACAGTTTTTGAATTATTCTTATCCTTACAGCACTTGCTGAACTGTGCACAAAATCTTGTACAGATTTATCCTGGAAATAGAGTTGTAACTAAACTACATTAGAGCTGTATCTTCAGCTGTACTTCTATAATGTTTCTCATGAGTTCTCATCTAGGTCTTGTTATTCATCTTCTGTCTTTGAATTCATGCTGTAGTTTTCAGGCCCATGGAGCAGGAACAACATTTATCACATGTTTATAATCAAGAAATGAAATCAGATCTTATGATTTGTATCCAAAAATAGAATTTAGAAATATGAACAAAAAATTTAAATAATATTAATCACAATAAATAACCAGACTAATTAAAATGTAATTCTACTCTATGACTGCACATTGAACATTTTTTAAGTTAATTCTGGCATTTCCTGAAGAATTAACAAATGTATACCATAATATCTGCATTTGAATGCTACAGACTCAAGTGAGAAAAATTGTTCCCAGAAGTTTAACCAAAGAAATATCATGCACACAAATGCTCACAATCAGTAAAGACAGGAGCAATAGACAAGGAGGTTTCAGAACATAAATTTGTGATCCTTAAATTTTTATATAGCTTCATTATTTCTGTATGATATTTGAAAATCTGCCTGTCTTATACCTGTCATATAGTGCTTGAACATCAAAAAGAATTGTCTGCAATTACATAGTACATTTTCCTCAGACATTTTAAAATGCTTTACAGGCAACTGAATCTCTAAAATGCTGTCTGAGGCTGAGAATCATTGTTTTTTCAATGATTCCACTTACTTATTTTGTAATTATACAATTTTCACAGAAAATCTGTAGCATATTAACGCTGGAACCTAATGATGTAAACTGTTTGTCCTAAACTTCTCTTCAATAAAATTTAAGTTCTATATTATTAGTATTAATAATATTGCATCTGTCTTTACTATAAATTTAATCATAATTTATGTAATAAAGAATGTGAAGCTAACTAATGCATGAATATTAAATCTGTTTTGAAAAGATAGGTGTCCTAGTCACTGCTTTGCATTAATTTTTCACAGTTCCTATAGTTGCATGTTTCTGTAGAGCTTCAATTTTACTTAATTTTCTTTTTTGTTTACTGTTACTGAATATCAAGAAGGCTTTTTAGATACAGATTCTGTCATGACATTTTCATTTAAAGACAAAGGTAGAAAGCTTAGAGTGGTATTGAGAAAAAAGCCCTTGAATTTGATTACTGTATTAGAAGATCAATATGGTTATCTAGTATTTTATGTCTAAGATGGAGAACATAGAATCACTTTCAATCATTAAGATAGTTTCAGTGAAAAAATATGAAATAACACCTGTTTGTCATAGGAGTTTTCTTCTGACTCCATTTTTTTTGTGTTTTATACCTTTAAAGTATGTTGCTTTTCTTATTGATTTTAATCCTACCTGCATGGTTTCCAGTATGCAATGCTTTTCCTAAAGATAGTTATGTGTCAGAAAGCTTTTTTAGGACTGGGACCTGCTTTGAAAACAGTGAGATCTGCCATAAAATGTGGTTCAGCCCCCTGACCCCAACCAATGCCATAAGCTTCCATGGAGAACAATCGAAGGAAATAGACAACAATAGGCCTCAATATTTCCTAAAATTGCATGTCTTATGTTAATAGTTTGTTGCCTTGTCTGAAAATAATGAGTCTATTCCCCATTCTGCTGAAGGAAACAGAAGTGTAAAAGACTCCAGGTGGCCTCAATGAGTACTGTGAGAGCAAAAAGTCCTGATACTTAGTGAGTGCAACGTGTGCCTGCTAATGACAGCTGAATTTAAATACTCCTCTCTGTTTGAATACCAGCCCTAAATCCCTTACTCAGCTTGAAATCAATTAAATTAATTAACTTCAGAACATTAATTCCTAATTTACTGCAGCCTTCCTGTGATATGAGTGAAGCCTGGATTCCTCCTCAGTAGATAATATCTTTGTGCTAACAGTCTTGGGCTTCTGCGACACCTTGACAGATTTACTCTGCTTTTAGGTGCATTGTTGTTTCATTCATTTTCACTTTCAAGCTCAAATGCTCGAAGGTCCAGATCCTGCAATGCCTACACCCTTGGCTTTTAAGGAGTTTAAAGGACTGGTAGCTTAAGTAAGATTTGAAGTCTTTGGAACACGCAGATGAAGCAGAGCGATGCTGCAGCAGGGAACGCACCTGGGCATGGCAGCTGCTGCCTGGGCTTTTCTGTCCCTCTACACAGATGGATAATAAGTGCAAAGTCTTGTCAGGGCAGCATGACCTATCCTGGCAATTAAGTCCAAGTAGCAATGGATGCAGGAACTGGTAAAAGTATGGACTCTGAGAACCTTTGTAACAAAAATGTCATGTTGCATAACCACCAATGGGCATCTTGGGACTGTTTACTATGAAATTTTACTCATTCCAGAGCTATAGGGTTTCCTTCCTAGTATTGGCCACCAAGTTTTTTTTCTTTGATTGACTCCTGAAGCAGGTACTGACAGTGGAATAAATATCATATTAAAGAAAATGAGTAATTGAGAGAACCAATGAATCCATTTCTTTGTCTCTAATTTTTGGATCATCCTAGAACATAATTTATGCACACGTGAAAAATAAAGGAACGCAAATTTGGGCATCACTGTAATAAGATTTCAGATCATTCTAAAAAGTCTACAGATTGGTTTCTCTGCTGTAGGCAGATAGATGTACACAGGACATCAGGACATATGTCAAAATGGTGTTATAGTGATTGAAGTGTTGATGTTTTTGTAGTCTTTGGAAGCAGAGTTATGTTTTATACCAATCTTATGAGGAAAGGGAGTGCTATCATTGTTTTTGATGCTTTAGTTTCAGAGAGATAAAACAACAGCTTCCAAACTAGAGATTTTTTTTAAAAATAACATCTTGCATTTGTTCTGTAACTATTGTATTAACAGCCCAAGGACTAGAGGCTGGAATTGCCTCTGTGTCTCTTCCTTTGACTGGTAGCTGTTGCAGAGGTTTAGTAAGCATTGTTTGTGCCAGTGTACTATCACTGCTTAGTGATAGCTGTTGAAGCATCATCAGAGGGTGCCAGATATACTTCTCAAAAGACACATGGATAATTTTTAATTCGGTAGGTCAGCTTGTATTTACATCAGCTGTTGTCATTTGTAAGTAGAGGATCAGGCAGGTATAAAACCACTGACTCCTGTTTTTAATGGTGGGAGGTTTCAACCGATTCAGGCTCCTGGCTTTAGCCAATATGTTCTTTGATATGAAAATTGCATTGATTGGCTCTAAGCTTCTTCAAGCAGTCCCATTCTGGAACTTTACTGATTCCCACCTGGCCTGGATTCAGCTTCTGACTCCCAGGTTGCCTACAATTTTGTGAAGTATAGCCAAAGTTTTTATCATTCCAAGGGACTTTAGGATCATCAGCATGCAGATCTTCTGTTTGTACCTTCTTTTATCTGACAACTGTCTATAGGGCCATCTTGAAGGAAATGCCATCACACCCACTATTGTGATCCTGTGACATATATTGATTCCCTGTTGCCAGTTAAGAGGGCCTTGAATTGCAGATTTGAGTGCTACAGCTCTGCAGCCCAGCAAAGTATCTCACTTTCAGGTTATAAACCAGATGAGGATTAGAGAAATTGAATAAAAATGTAAGTAAATTGCTAACAAAGTGGGCAAGACTTGTTTGCAAAAACATTTGTGAATCCAGATAAGAAATTCCAGTATTATTCATGTCCTTGTACTTGTAAAACAGTATAATTAAGACAAGAAGTATAATTTTTTGGCTAATTTCTATAAAATATTTTCATGGTTTGTGTTTTGTCTCCATTTTATATTCAAACACTGCTCTACAATGTACTTGAAGGCACATTATTTTTTTTAGAAACATGGTAATTTTTATCCAAATCCAGTGAGTGTTATTCACTTGAGCAACCATTTACATGAAAATTATTTGTTAAAGACAGCAAAAGCTATTGGCTTGAATTTCTTTTAAGGAGATGTTTGATGAAGAAAATCTTGTAGCCATAAGTCCAAATGTACAACTAGATGAGCAATATCTTCACTAAAATATTTGGTAGTTTGAATGTAGATATTTAGAATAGCCATGTGACACTTTATGCAAAACCACCTGTGTTGTTCTGGGAATTCTTCAGAATAGTCATATTTTAAAGAGTCTTTATGGGAAAGAGTTCATGTCAAATAATTGCTGTGATTTTTGTACATGTCTAGGCTAGCATGAGGTCAGGATATTGACATATTTTCTATGTATGTAAAATATAAGCTGGACTAGGGCACAGTACTAGCGAGCTATTTAGTATTTATTAGTGTCTATTTACTATTTATTAGTGCCTTCTCTATTTAGCTTTGCTGTGTGTGAAATGGAGCTCTTCAAGACAGTATCTTTGTACAGCTGAGAGAAAAAGCATTCTGAACAGGCAGTATGAGCAGGACTACTGCAAGTTTTACTCACTTTGCTATTAATTTGCTTATATTTTATTCAATGTTATTGGAAATTTCCCCCCCAGCTAACATTATAAGCCTTCATGCCACAACCAGTGGCAAGCAGCACTTTCCCTTAGGCTCATGCTATTAAAAACATGTTAATGCACAGTGACAGTGCCCTTAGATCACTACACCTACAGGACTTAGAGAGTAAAATAGGGCTAACAATATCTTAGAGCCACAGCAGAGCCAGGGATAACTTCTGTCATGAACAGACACAGCCTCTGCCACTTGGACTTAGGGAAATAGCACCTGGCGCTGTTTTACTCGTCACTGTAGATATAGTCTCACCTTTACACTGTTAATCCCATACTTATAGGCTTGTGGTTACGTGTGGATTAAAGTTTTGTTGCATTACAAATTGGAGAAATAGGAAACAGACTCTTGAAATGAGTATACAGCTGCTGTCTCAGGGACAAAGTATGCATGCTCCATCTGCTTTTTAATAGGGTTGTTAAAGAAATCACTTGTTTGCTTATCAAAACACAGAAAAATAGTCTGTTAGAGGAAAAAAATATATACAGTCAATTTTACTTCTGAGCCAAATAGGGTACTTCCAGGTAACTTGAGGTACATGTTCCATTGATTCATTATAAAAAAAAAATTGATTTTTTAAAGTTTTATTCTCTATGGATTTATTTTTACTAAATAATTTATGTCCAAATATTCTACTGAAGGTAAGTGCCATTTTCCAATCAGACATGTAGGCTGAAGAAATAATTCAGACTCTTTCTCATTTGGGGTTTCATTACACCTAGGGGGTGACCTAGTTCAACCCTAGTTAATTTTTAATATCTCATGAAAACGCTGCCCATGGTGTATGGCTGAATGCACAGTGTAGAGCTCAGTTGGCCTATGATTTGTGATTAAAATTATATTTAATGCAAACAAACAAGTAGAGATGAACTTGATCAGAAAAAACAGAATTAATAGATCAGTCTTTAGGCAGTCTGTGAAGTGAGAGAATGCTTTCAGCTGCTTATCATGCTCTCTGGGCTTAATTGAGTTTCTGACCAATTTACCTCTGCTTTTAATTGCAGCACAATGTAATATTCCAGAATCCTTGTTTATTCCCTCACTCTCAAAATAGTGCTACTGATTTCCATGATAGTGTACCTATGGCAGGGAATCATATCACAGCTGTTAGAACTGTTATGGTACAGATATCAGAAACTATTATCTTGCATAATTTTTGAGATAGCCTTCCTGTTATTCACTTGTCAGAAATTTTGCCATAACTACCTTGTCTTTCCTTTTCATAGAAATATTTTTAATGTACTGTCTTAAAGTTACCACCACTGTCAGAGGTGGACTTTGATCCTTATGTGTTCCTTCCAACTCAGTACATTCTATAATTCTATAATAACATTATGAGTTCCTACACATTCATGGTCCATAATGACGTTATGCAGGTAGTAGTTTTGTTGGAAGGGGATTAAGAGGGGCTTTGGGGAGAGGGCAGCATGGAAATCCACGTTTGGTTTGCACAGGTATTTCAATGGCCCAGTGTATGTCACTGCAATGATCTAAGTGCAGGCAATGACCTCTTACTGCACAACCCCACCATCCACCCTCCCCCACCCCACCCCAATAAACCCTAACCTCATTTCTCATAAATTAATTGTAAAGATGGATAAATTATTATCAGCACTCTTAAACTATCCCGCTTTACATGGCTTAGCAAAGTCTTCCCTATCAACAACTTCCTTTCACTGTTCTGGGAGAAAGAGGGTGAAAGAAAAGCAAACAAGCAAAAAGGCTTCACACTAGCCTGAGGCTGAAGTAAATGTATTTTAAAACTATGCCCAGACACTGTGAAAAGAGCAATGTGCTGTAAAGGGGTTGGCAGCATCCAGCTGGAGGAATTAAATCTTGCTTGTCTGGCAAACACTTAATAACTTTTTGCAGTGATGATGGAAATGATTAATCCAGATCTGCCTGTAGAATGTCTGTTACCAAGAAAGGCATACTCAGGAAATGGTTTTTTGTCTCCAAACCAGTTGGCTATGTCTTGATTGTAAAGAAATAGAACTTCAAAGTACAGTGAAATAAAAGTTCTCCAGTTTTGGCATAGAACTGATGCTTGCCAACTCTGGGATACTACACAGTGCTAGTACTCCGAATCTTTCACTGAACAGAGCACTCAGAGATCAGAGTTTACAACATTGTAACTTAAACATTATCTTAATTATATTAGAAAATGAAAGTACTTCTATGCCCCCACTATTATGTGATTTCTCTTCCTGTATGAATCCTAGGTCATTCTAACAAAAATTCTCGCTCACGTGTTATGAACCCTGAAGGTGAAAAACAGTTCCTCCACCTTGTGTGGATCAGACCTCTCATTTTAGAGCAGGTGACCTTCTTATTACTCCATCATTACTAAAGACATATTCTAAACATTGAGGGGACAAAAAAGTGTTAAAAACCCCCAAAATATCTGTACAATATTTCTGATACTTTTATTACAATGCTACTGTGCTGCAGGTACTTAACTTTAAAATAGGTACCTTTAATTTTCTTTGTAGTAGAGCTGTGGGCATTTGGGAAAGCAAGCCTGGTGGATTGGTTATCTTTTTTTAGATAAATAAATTCCTTAATTAATTTAATTAAATGAAGCTCATAAGACATAGCAGCAGCTTAATTAGAAGCAATGGAGAAAAAAATTAAAAAGAGGTCAATGTGAAAATAAATCAGAAGAAAGACGCTATAGAAAATAGAAACAAACATCCCTACAATAATCCAAATTTTAGGCTGAGTGTAGCTAGTGCCAATCAGAACATGCAAATGGTGAGATCACATTTGCGCTTTTTGTGAGCTTGAACTTTGGAGCTAGCAATGGTAACGTTGGTCAACTACAAAACTGAGAGCAATATTTGTGCTCAGCTTTGGGATACATATTTAAACAAATATAAATATGGATTTTTTTTTTTCTTGATACATTCCTTGCAAGGGAAATTATTGTAGCAAGGACTTATTATAGATTTTATTTAGTCCAGAGAGTATAACCATAAGGTCTACTTAAATTCAGATTTAGCTCCTCAGGGTAGACAAGAGAACTCAGTTTTCCATACTGATGCAAAACCCTTCAGCAAATATTTTGTGGCACTTTTTTCCAGAGGTATTACTTAGTTAGGCAGGAAAGCAGAACTTCGGACTCCAGAATTTCATTGATTGATCTGCCAGTGGGAGGCCAGCTTATTTTCTATGAGTCTTAGCACGTGAATTTAATTGTCTGTTCTTAAAAATTGCTTTGGGAACTGAAGTTCTCATGCTTGGTTGATTATTTCTGTCTCTCCAGCACAATTTGCAGCCTGTACACTTGTGTTAGCAAAACTGTGTGCAGGATTGTGTTGAAAAGCAGATTCACAAAATGATCCAGGTTTAAAAGAAGCCTCCTGAAGTGTTTGTGTATTTAATTCTGATCATGATTTGAACCCTCCAGTTTATATTAAGGCTCTTAAAACTGTTGTAAGATGAAGAGGCAATAAAGTGATACTTGGATAGGATTGAACAGTTGGGGGTGAGATTTTTAGGAATTGGTAAGCTGAATTTTCTGCCAGAAATGTTTTGAATAAATCTACAGAAGTATTTTTCATAGGTGCTGGAAGGGATTTCCCTATCTTCCATCCATACTCCATCAGGCGACAGGCTGCCAGTTGAAATATTAAATTTTGTGTATTATTACTGAGTGTATCACTTTCAGGGAAAGAAAAAAACCCAACAAAACAAACCAAGTAAATATAAACCTATAATATTTTATTTTCCCTACCTACAGATACCTTTTGAGATGATTGATGCCATTTTTTAAAATCAAAGACTTGATTTGATTAAAATTTTTATTACCTCTAAAACACAGACAGTTCTAAATTTTTTTGCTCTTAAAAATGAATAAATGAACTGATAAGTAAATTGTTACTCTTGAATGCATATTTTTGTAACAGCGTTTTTCTCCCAGACAGACTCATGGGAAAGTAGAATTGCCAAATTATTGCATTGCATCAGAATATCAACAGTCAAAATAAAATTACAAAAAAACACAGTTTCAGAAGTAATGGAAACACCTTAAACTTCTTTTCTTCTCTCCTCTCCTCTCCTCTCCTCTCCTCTCCTCTCCTCTCCTCTCCTCTCCTCTCCTCTCCTCTCCTCCCCTCTCC
>JAYDZK010000268.1:19916043-19936266 GCA_034509185.1 Euphonia xanthogaster | reverse complement strand
TCTCCTCTCCTCTCCTCTCCTCTCCTCTCCTCTCCTCTCCTCTCCTCTCCTCTTTCTTGAAAGTATGAAGGCTTAGACAAAAGAGGGATTGTCAAAGAACATTGTTGGATAAAGTTTTGTATCCCCTAGGGCAAGAGAGTGGAAAAGGAGAATAAAGAAAGGAAACACAACCTAGATGTGAAATGAAGGAACATCAGGCACATTGCTGAAGCTGGCAGAGGACAAACAATAAAAATGTCTTTGGCACCAATGTCCCAAAGGTTTTTTTGTAATTGCTCCAGAGGACCAAATTGCTGAGCCGTGATACAGTATTTGCTCAATTAAAACTAATAATAAGATGCATCTGTGGTGATATAAAAAAACCATTGAGGTCTGATGGCATCGGTGCCAAAAGAGACATATGGATACTAATGGTAGAGGTTTTCTTTTCCCAAGTTAGTGTTAACGTGGCCACCAAGAGATTCTTAAGATGTTTCCCACTAGGCAGCATGAAAGACACTCCTGATAATACTCATGGCAGAAATTAGTTCAGCAGGCAAAATAATTCAAGTAAGTAGGGTTGGAGGTTTTTTTCTGTCTCTGGTAGTTTTTTTCTTTTACTGCTAACTTCAATTTCAGGTTTTAATTAGAGCAAGTGCTCAGTCAGAATTCATCTGAAACTACTGTGCTGCAAAGCAGAAACCAAAAAAATTGTGTAGCTTTCCTCTGAACAGAAAAAAACCTTTATGTTGTCCAAAATTTGAGTGATTTGGCATACAATATCTGCATGTTTCTGGTGTATTTTTTCTGACCAGGCTTGAGATTGAGTTTGTGCCTGAATTGACAGAGCCAATTGAGTTTGTGCCATTTGCAGAGCCAATGCACTAATCCTGTCTCACTGTCCTTCTTACTTCTGTAGTGCTTGGGTCAGGGAAAGGCTGGGATGTGGGTACAGGCATAATAATTCTGGTCTCTGCAGGAGTGAAGTGGTACTGTGGTGATGCCTGCTTATTAACACTGTTTGCAGACATTTTATATTCTCCATTCTGCTCCAGAAGAAAGACAAACAGGACAGGTTAAGCTATGGGTAAGGAGAAGTGGGAAACTGTTCACACACAAATATGTTGCCCTGGCTGGCCAATTTTAATATCTAAGCAATTTGTTTTTTTCTGTTTTCCCTTGGAATCAAGAATTTTAAACTAATCATCTGTGATTTACTCTGACTAGGCTGATTGTTCTTGAACAAAAAGGAGAACAAGTCTTTCCACCAGGAGACTAGCTTAGTGACCTTCACCTCTCCTCCAAGCCACTATTTGTGCCCTAATCTAAACAAAGTAAGGCTAGGTCTATAGGATCAGAGTGCAAATATCAGACCCAAATCAGACTTGCCAGGAAGAGCTCTGTTTCAGATGCTGTGTTTTACACAGAAATATATGGCTATGTGTTCTCACAGTCCACCTTTGTCATGTTTATCTGCCATTTCACCTGGTAGAACCACAGATGTTGAACACCAGCTTTCTAATGTAAAAGAAATCAAAAGGAGGTTCTGGCAATGTTTAAGGATCCAAATGCATGGAACATTTTTTAATCTAACCCTTAAGAGTTCTAATATATAACTAATGCAGTATTACTGTAGTTAAAAATGCAAATGAATTAAATTTAAAGATAATCTTAACAGAGAATTACACTGGTATGATGATACCAATCTAATTATGACGGTATATTTCTCCATATATGCCCTATTACTTTTTTTTTTTTTTCAAATTTACATAAGAAACAAGTTCTGGAATAGATTTAAAAGCAACACCTGCACAATATGCCTTTCCAGGAGTTCCATATCACATACACATATGCCCTTTCCCCAGATTACTTTATTTTATGTTGTAATTGCCTCTAAACAAGAAGAATGAAAGCCAAATTTCACTTCTGTATCTAGCATGGCTTCTTTGTCAGAACTGTCACTAGTAAAACCTGACAATAATTTGCTTTTTTCATCAAAGGTTTGGAGCACAATCATCTCACGTTAAAATCAATATAAATTTTATCATTGAATTGTAGTGAGGAAAACTCTCTCAAACCTCTAAATTCTAAGCTCTTTCATCTGCCTCTAATAGTGTTCATGGTATTATCTACCCAATAAATTCTTTCTTGAGAAGGGTGAATCCATATGGTCTAAAGTGTGTCTTGAGAGCTGTAGCAGTTCAAAAATCTGAGGTTTCTTGGAAGTTAATATGTGTGTGTTATGTCGCAAAAAGCTCCGTAATTCTAAATTTCTGTATATTCCTATATTTTTTCATGTTAAACCACAAAAAAAGAATACCAGAAATGGGGATGGGGGGATGGATGTGAACTGACAGATCAAACTGATCATGAATTATTCACATAAAGAAAAAATGGAGAGATAATTTTAGTCACATACTGATTGCAGTTCAGTCTAATCAGAACTCGAAGAGTTTTTGGTTTTGTTTTTGGCATTTTTTTGTTTTTTGGGTTTTGTTGTTGTTGTTGGTTGTTTGGTTGTTTGTTTTGGGTTTTTTTGAGACTTGGAAAATAAGAAAAGGTTCATAACAGATCCCACATTTCTTTAAATTTGTTTACTATCAGCAAAGTGATGCTATCAACATAATATCTTTCGACTTTAAATCTACTCAGCCACTATATAAATGGATTTGATGTGCATAGTCTGCTGCTAAGGTTTATGGTGAACATTTATTAAATTATTAAGGAGCAATAAAGCTGTTCAGGGTTGTGCTACTATATATTTTGCTGCATATTTACCATAAAGGAATGCATAAACATAGTAAGCATTTCAGCATCTAAAATTAAAAACACTTTTTTTCCCTAATGCTTGCATTGCTTTGGAAATTCTTACATGACCACATTGGGGTAGGTGGCAGAGGAGGAAGGGGGAAGAGGCATGTTCTACTATGCTAGAACTTAAATTGAATTAAATTGGATTCAAATATTTGCTTTGATATGGATTCCTACAGCATTCCAGACACTTAATGTCTTAAAATAATATGTGAATTAAATACTCTGAGCTATGCCCATAAAAAGGTTTATGCTCCTAAGCCTGAGATATTGGTCAGTTTTCAGTTTAGCTGCTAGGTAGCCCTGGCAAATGCTCGTATTCCACTAGTCCAACAGCATCCCCTTTTCCTCTTAGAAAAGTTCCTTGAGCACCTAAAAATCTGCTTCTGAATGATCCCTAGAGTAACTCAGTCTGCACCAAGCTAACCATCTAAGGATGAATTCATGCTTACACATTTCCTTGGGCAGGAAAACGATTCCTCTGCATTATGTAGGGATCACCCACTCTGTCTTCAGCTGTGACTGCTCGTGGGTGCCTAGGAAAGCCTCCAAGCATTAGAGAAGTGGGCATTACCACCTCCTTTCCTGCAGCACTCACCAGTTCTTCAGCAATCTGAGGTTCAGAGACTTCCTGAATTGAATTTTGTCTTGTATTAAATAGCTCTTGGTGTGCATGTTTTTCTTCCAGACTTTTTAAAAAAGCTTTTGAAGAGTTTCAGCTCAAAATATTACAGTTAAACTATTTCACAGATTAAAAAGCTGTTGTATTGAGGAGTATTTCCATTCATTCATTTTGAACCTTCTATGATGATCTTTTTTTCTTTTTTTTTTTTTTTTTCTTTAGGAGATGAGTCCTATTTATTTTTTCCATGCCACCTCCAATTTTACAGACCTTCATCATGTTCCCTGCTCATCCTTCTCTTCCAGATGGAAAACTATAAAGTATATATTTTTTTATCATACAAAATCCATACCATATCTTTGAACATCACTTTCAGACTTCCCTGTATCTTCTCCATTTTAGCATATTCTTTTGAAATAGAAAGGCTAGAACTGAGCAGGTATTCCAGATTCAGATGTACCATGGATTTAGCTACGGCATACCAAGGCTTCCTCTTATGATTTTTGTTCCTTTTGAAATACTTCCTGGCCTTCTATTTGCTTTCTCAATAATTATTCATAGCTATATACTTTCTGGAATTTATGATTAAAAAACCATATCACATTCATAAATAATAATATTTTTTTTAGATCCCACCTATATACAAGTAAAGTAAGAATATGGTTTTCTCTATATGCATTGCTTAATATTTAATAATATTTAATTTTGTCGGCTCTTTTGCTATGGAGTTACTCAGTATTTTGAAGTCCTAAAAGTCCTTTGCTACAGAACATCATATTTGTTTCCTTTAGTAATTTATTTGTTACTGTAACTTGGCCACCTCCCTCATTTCATCTCCTTTTCTGATTAATTTGTGATTATGTGAAACAACACAGATACCAATGCAGAGCCACATGTGAGATGTTCCTCTGCTTTAAAAACTGACTGCTCTCACCATATTTCCTATAGGTTACAGAATCTTTATCCATGTGAAAATGTTTCTTTTCATTTAGACAGCCTAATTTCTTTAAGAGGCTTTGATGAAAGACTTTGCAAAATGTTATTTGAAAATCAAACCAGGCTACACCAGCTAAATGTGTCTTGCCAATATGCTTATCAACTTGTTCAATGAATTTCACTGGATTTTTGTGAAGTGAGTCATGCTGATTCTTCACCAACATGTAACTTTTAATCCATGTGGCCCTTAACTTTTATTTTTAGAAATCATTCTATCAATTTACATGATAATGATATCAGATTTACCCATCTGCAGACAAGTTTAGGAGCCTAGGATGCCAGGGAAGGACAGACCTTAAAAGCATGGCATCGTGATGCTAAAGCCCTTTGTGAAATTAGGCTATATTTGCAGGAAATACAATTCATAAGGGATATACAGATATTTTTAAGCTGAAACAAAGTTTTGATGCTGATCTCTCAAGACAATTCATGATTCATACTTTTCATACTAGGGCCTTAACTGGTTATTAATATTCTAACTGCCTAAATTTGCTTTCTCTATCATTCCCTGTATGAAAGTTATGTATTATCTTGTCTTCTTGGCTGCTAAGCAACCGTAATAATGCCTCTCACAGCCAGCATAACAGATAGCCCTGACTGCTGTTTGCTTAGTCTACTGGTGGTAGTAGCACATGAATGTAAATAGGAGATGGTAGGAATGGCACTAACAGAACAAATGCCATTGGGACTGATGAGAAATCTAAAGTTAAACCTTAGGCTGTATAGGTAGCTGAGAGAGTTTCATGACAGGGTCTGAAATTGAAGGTAGAGAAGCAATCACTGTTGTGGGAGTGAGCTGGCAACTCATTAATTGTGAATTAATTTCTGTATTTAACAGCTTATGAGCAGTGTTAATCATATTAGTGTCTGAGTTCTTATAATCAGCAGTGGATTTATTCTCAGATCATCTGAGTTACATTAGAAGCATTATTTCCTTTGATTTACTGAGACACAAAAAGACTTGTAGATCTTGATTAATTTTGCACCTATGTAAACCTCAGTGGGTGAAGAATTAAGGTCTTAAAATCCATCCCCACCAAAAAGATAATACTTGAAACATTAAATATTAGTATTTTGCATAGATGTGGGGGGTTTTTTTGGGTGAGACTAAAAGGATTTTGTTTTTCATTTCCTTCAGATGATTAAACTTCAATCTCATGACACAGATTTTGGAGTATCTATCTACAACACTAATTACATTATTTTCTTATTAATAATTTCCTTATTTTAATGGCCAAGGCTTTCTTCAACATGATACAAAGTTGACAAAACTTCAGCATTACCTTTGCTTTTTAAAACCACAAAACTCCATCCATACTCCAAAAATTCCATCAAATTCATTCTTGTAGAAATCATTAAGACTTCAAAGCTGTAAACTACATTCTTTACAGTGCCTCTTCAAAAGGGAAACTTTTGTGTGACCACACTGAAATTGTGCCAGGTAGCCTGCCACCCACACCAGAAAATCACCAAAGAGCAAGAGCTGCTCTCAAGTGTGTAATGATTGCCCAGTTGCTGACACCAATACCAGGAGAGCCATGATAGTTCTTTCTACCTGTTTCTTACTACTGAAATGAATCCACTTGTTTATAAACAACTGAAGCCCTATTAGATGGTAAATAAAATTGTCTAATAATCCAGTACTTAGCATGTTATAATAACAGTTTTCCTCTTCTGAGTGTTTTGATAACTTTACCAGAAGAAGCTAGAATTAGAAAGAATGACCTCAAGGCCAAATGCTCTTTTCACTGAAAATAAGTTCTCAAAAAGAAAGTCAAAGAGCACTGAAATCAATTAAGAAAGTACAAGGTGCTAATGGAACAATGGTAAGATTTTTTCCTACAGAATATAAACTAAACCTGGCAAAGGAGGTCAAAAGCATGAAAGTACTTAGAGGTGGGAACATGCTATTGAAATACCCTGTGTGTTACTTGTACTTCATTTGCTACCTTAGTGTCTGATTTTAAACAACAGCTTTATCCAATTTCTGTCTCATACTTGTACCTGTCTTTTGACAAAAAGATCTTGCAATATTCCCATTTGCAGTAGGAGCACAGTATGTCTGTCTATATACTTACAGTAGTACAAGGATTTGTTTTTTAAATAGGTCATGTTAAAATTTGGTATCAGTGCTCCATACAAAAATAACAGGGTAGGAAAAATCTTCACATTTCAAAAGGTTATTTCTGACTAATACTGCCAATATTGATCTTTAAAATGTTACATTCTTCTTATATACAATAATTTTACTACAATGAGTATACCAGACATTTTTAAAATTACAATGCAGGTGCATACTTTTAAAATTTGTTACTTTGAACTACAGATGCAATATCAATTTCAGTAAAACTCCTTGGCAGATCTGTTTGTTATATTCTTCACATCATAACATCTGACATGCTGTTTTGCGTGTTTTAGAAAGTGAAAGTTTCTAGACATAGATTATTGGAGAGCAAGTTAAAGATAATCAATCATCTTTGAAAGTAATTAGGAAGTCCATACAACATGACAATCTCCCAGGTACAAACTTGATAGAAGCATATCAAATCTTTCCAACAGGTACTGCTAATATTCAACAGAATTGTTAAGGAAACCCACTAGACAGAATAAAGAGGAATGGTTGGCAATACATAAGGAGTGAAATTTGGAACATTTTTCATATGTGTTGTTTTCAGCAATGAAGGCTGGGATAGTCAAAAACTTCATTGATACTTACAGGAAATTGAATACATGTATGTGCATGATGTTTAATAAAACAGATTATTTTAATTCTTACAAAAATTATGGTCTACTCTTTACATAAATGTCATTGGAAAAACTAGAAATAATTCCAGCAAAACCAGCTAGAATAACTCAATAAATCAAAACATCACCTTATGGAGAAAGTGCTAGGGAGCAAAAATAACCCCACAGAGCTTGTTTTCTGCTGGTCTGGAGCAAAATTAGATATAGTAAAGTCAACAGAATCTGAGGTGCTAGAAGCTGGAGAGGTAAATTCTATCTGGCTCCATCTGACAGCAGTTGATAGTATGCAGTATATTCTAGATGCTGTATAGGCTTACTATGCAGATCAAGTCCTCTTATTCCAGTTACATATTAAAAATATAAGATACTAGATGCCTCAGCATTGGTCCTGAATACTGCTACAAGATTCAATTTATTTTCTATTCATGAAAAGGATGAAAGGTGGTTTTGTTTTTTTTTTTCCCTAAACTACTCAGGTTTCTGTCTAAGACTCAATGACTAATACAAAAATATACTAGATAGACCTTACTGGAAATTTGTCTTCAGAATATTTTTTCTAGGAAAATAATAGGTTCAGCAAAGTAACTAAAATCTTCATGGGAGTGTTTTCTAGAACTGAGCTGGAAATAAGATCTACTTCAGAATGGATTGGTGATTATAGCACTCAATTAAATTTAAAGCTATCCTTTGCCTCGCCCCACTTCTTCCTGACTCAGCTAATAGTCATAGCCTGGGATTTCAAATCATCCCTGGCAGATGCCCTAAACCCTCCCTTCTTCCAGTCCAGGTTATCAGCCATTCTAATGTGCTTATTCTTTTTGTAAGAGAAACAGTTTCTTAAACCTAAGGTTTACACAGGTTAAACTTCTTCCTTAACTTTTTGCAGGCTGGGGAAAGGTGCATCTGGGTTTACTCAGTCTCCAGTTCCAGTGTTCCACTGGAACACTCAGTGCTCACCTGCAACATTTTCCTCTGTTTCTCTGTTTGTCTACAGCAGTGAGGAAAAACTTCAGAACTCATTTAGGGGTATTTATTTTTAGACAGCTATTGACAGACAGAAACGCTCACATGAAATAGCAGGCTTCATACAAAATGGTGAAAAATAACAATTGGAACAACTAAATTACAAAAAAAACCCAAAATGCTCCCACACTATAGGAAAGAAATGAAAACAAGAAATGTTTTTTCTATTTTTCAAAAAGCAGAGCTGATGCAACAGATCAAGCTCTAGTGCACTTTGCTCAGTGCCAGCGCTATGAAAAATAAAAATGGATTCAAGTAGATTTTCAGCCTCCAGGTTCTCACTCCTGGGCTACCACACTCACCAATGATTAGTTCAGAAGCTTGGCAGACAGTAGCACTTTGCCTGCAACTCTGCCAATGGGAATTACTCAAGCATAGAGAATAATCTCAGATAAAGCAGCTGTGAGGAAAAGTCACAGACAGAAAGCCTTTTAGGGACATACAGCCAAATTCTTAGTTCTTGTCATTTAGCTAGCACATCACAACAAGAGTAAAGAATATATAAGTGTGTGTGTGTGTGTGTGTGTGTGTGTGTATACAGACCATAATATTTGTGTTGGGTTTTTCTATCCTTGAAAAAAATGTGCAAGTTGTATTTCTAAGCAATGATTCTAAGGCATCACAGAAGACTATTTTTAGGTTATACCCTCAGTTGTGGAAATCTGTATTTTCTATGGAGCTATGATGACAACTTTTGTTTATAATCTGACCTCTTTTTTTAAAAGGTTTTACTTAAACAGCCAAAATAATATAAAGATTACAAGAGGTGTTTCCTAACAGAGAGTAAACTGAGTTCAAGGTGATTTTGGTGCATTCACTCCATCTAGAAAATATTTCCTCTGGCATTTCCTACGAGAAAGAGATTGACAGAGTCAGAACTCAGCATGAGAGGGAAATTTTTGAATTCTCTTGCATTCTGGAGAGCATGCAGGTTAAACAGTGTCTTAAGATGTTGTGCATGTAGCACAGCCAGACTATGAAGCACAGAGATCAGAGGTGACTTCACTCCATGTGAGCTGCATGTAAAGGAAAGGAATAACTTCTGAAAATTTAGGTTGAAGTGCCCAGTTATAGTAGGCATTGCTACAACTTTAAGGAGGAAGGGAAGGTAGAGAAATTGATAGAGCTATTAACTTTTGTCTCTTCATGTGTTTTCAAAGACCATATGCTCTCATGCAGTTAAAAACAGCTTCCTAACAACGCTGGTATCAAGGTGACTTTGATTGTAGCTGCCCCAGTCCTCTGTGGTTGCTCTCTGCAGTGCTTTAAACCAATAGGGATCTGTGACATTATTTATTAGAGAAACCACTGTTCTTTGGATTCTTCAGATCTTTGGGAAGATAGTTCAAAGCTGTCAATCTCTTCAAGGGAGAAATTTAGAAAGGTAAAAAGAAAAAACAACATACCCAGGGAGTGATAGGAAGAAAGTAGATGTCAGGGCTCTTCCTTGAATCATACAAGGCATGGATAATTTAGCACACCTGTTATTTCCCACAGACTAAGACAAGTAGTTAGGTACATATCCATGTGCAAATTTGAGATGTAGGAATCCACTCACTGCTTCTTTATGGCTTCTAAAAACATCATGAAAGCTTCTTATGCTCATTGACAGTACTTCTTCCCCCAGCTCAGAGGCCATTGCAGTATCTATGCCTAGAGATTATGTCATTCAATCAATAAGGAAGCCTTTGCATGCAGTTTCTTTAACTCTGGCACCTGTAAAGTGGGGCTGGTGTGCTTACTGGAATATCTATTCCCATAATTATCTGTGCTTACTTAACCTGTATTACATGATTCCATTAAGTCTTAGCAAATATCTTCACCAAGGCATAATGAAACAGTGCATTTTCACAAAGTTCAGAAGAGCAATGTGAGATGTGGGGATAAAGTAATCAGTAAATATATCTTTTCTCCTCAGTAATATTTAGCACTTGAGGAGATGGATGGAGTGCTTTAATGTAAAAATAGAAACTCTTATTTTTCAAAGCATGACATTTTTGCTTTTGCTTGCTGTCCAAATACTTCTCACTGAAAAGTGCCAGTGACCTAAGCACTCTATCTCATAACTTTTTAATACTTTCCTTGGTATCACACAGCATCTAATGATTGAGAATAATTTTTAAAGAGAGACTTTATAAACAGTTTCATTTGATGAAAAGAAAGAGGGATAGCATTCCTTGTTTCTACCTAAAATGATTAGGATCAAAACTAATTTTCAGCATTCATAATGCTCATAATTCAATATATACAGACTATTTTTGGATTAATAAAATTTAAAAATGCTAATAAGAGATAATTGTGGCTTTGCCAGAATATTATTATGCCTAAGATGCTCCAGTTCTGTTTCTCCATAGCATGCTGAGAACCCACTGGCTTGCCTTGCTCTTTTGCATAAGCATAAAACTTAGCCTACAGCATTTTATTTCATTTTACCATTATCAACAAGAGCATAGCTATAAATATTAACTTTCCTGAAATACATTTGTTGCAGAAACATAACTGAGAAACTTCCCTCTCATCTTATGCTATGTTATTGCTTGCTTTCTACACCAGATGTTCTTCTGCCTGTGAGACTGTTCTTGTTTGGGGAGACATTTAGAACCTCACAGAGTCTGATAGAAAGGTGATCAGAGATAGGAGTGGGGTTCATGTCAAAGAGTTTCAAGATAGCCAGAGTCCAAGACCTAAATATTTTCTCTCTTTTCAGAAAAAGGATTATTTTATTCTACATATACAATGAAGCTGCTGTGGTAAGTGCAGGGATGATGAATGTTAAATTACAGATAGCAGCTTCAAGCTATCTATTAAATATCACTCAGTTTGTATAAACCTCTTCAAAGGTTTCAAAAGAACATAGCTATAGGACCCTCAATTATCTTGCTCAGGAAGGCTTTCTCTCTTTTCTGTACAAAGTGCCTGGTTAAGAATATTTAAGGCAACAGTGACAAGCTAAATATCATATAATGTGTCAGAGCTGTGTTGTCTTATCCAAGCCCATCAAGGAGTGAATCACTCCAGTGTCTCTGGCAGGCCAAGGTGTGCACTGTGCGAGCACAGGCTCAATGCAGCAGAGCAAAGGCAGAGGCGTTTTGACACCACTTCCTGTGCCAAACCAGTTGGGTGCTCACCAGCTTGTGCCCTTGAAAGCAAACAGAATTTTCCTGTAGCATTTTAGGGGTAGCAAGGTATGGCAGAGCAGAGCACAGCATAGCCCCAGCTCAGAACCTCCAAAGCAGCCAAAAGCCGGAATTGTTGAACCTGAGAAGCCAGGGACCACAATCCTCTTGAGGGCAGAAGTTTGACAGAAAGGCCGTCTTTTGGCACAAGGTTTTTAACCTAAAGCTTGGTTCAAAAAAGCCCTTCAGCCCCACCCACCCTGGCCAAAGTAACTCCCAAGGAAATGGATGAGTGCATTGCAGTCAGGTATTGACAGGTTTTTGGCAGACAAGATTTATTCCGAGCCTTCCTGACTTTCTGTCAGGACCTTGGTAATGTTGAAATGGGGTTTGTTAAATATTTGATTTTGAGGAATGTACATTCTCCAACAGATGATTTTTCAGCTGAAGAATTTCTGTCGGGTTCTGACAAACTTTCCTGTACTTGGCATATTTGACCTTTCAGCAGCTTTTCTACTAGTTCTGACACATATGGCTCAACACAGGGCCACAAAGTGCTTCATTTTTACTAGCAAAAAATTTGTCCCTTTATAGTGAGAGATGGTAACACAGCATTTAAAATCACAGTCTGCTCTAACTCACAGCATATCTCTGTTCAGTTAAAGTGTACATCATTTAATTTTCACCATTATGTACCTGGAGTGGATTGGGACATCAATGCCAGTTCATAAATTTTCTCAGATGATAAAAAACAGGCAGATTTTTTTTTTTTTTTTGCAAAATATAAATATTATCTGCAAGTACTCATCTTGTTTCTAATGTGGTTTGAAAGAACAGCAGTGAAAACTTGGCATTGAAATAAATTTAATTTTGTTTATAATTAAGCAAAAATGAGTACAGAAATTCAATAAAAGCAAGCAGTAACTGGAGGATTTAGTCAGTTACCTTTTTCTATTATACTATAATCATGTTATATAGAGAGGCTTTCATGACCTTTAGAGCCACTTGAGAATCTAACAGCATCAGGTCCCACTCTATCAGCAGCAAAGATTTTTATCAATGTAGTACTGTTACTGCCAGCAAGATTTGGTGTTTCTATATGTCATTTTGTTTTAATCTAGAATTTTAAAATGTTCTACCTTTTATTTTTATACCATACACTAAGCAGTTGCTTAGCAAAGTAACTGCAACATTCAATATATATATAGTGCATGGACTTATGCCACTAACCTCATCTTGTTTCCATGGTTTTCTCTGGTTCTCCACACATTTAGTCTGTTTTTAAATTGGGTGTTATACATATCTTTGGGAGGAGGAATTATCAGGCAGT
The DNA here is from genome assembly GCA_034509185.1 of Euphonia xanthogaster. Classification (NCBI taxonomy): domain Eukaryota; kingdom Metazoa; phylum Chordata; class Aves; order Passeriformes; family Fringillidae; genus Euphonia; species Euphonia xanthogaster. The sequence continues at coordinate 19,923,644 of JAYDZK010000268.1, read as the reverse complement.
GGTAAACAGAATCTGAGAGAGATGGGGCCTTCAGATTATATTGCTACCTGTTTGACCTGGAATAACCAGCTAAAAGACTGGGAATCTGGATGCTAGGGAGTCTATTTATGCTTCTGTCACCAAGACATTCCATGAACTGAGGCAAATAACTCTACCTCATTAAAAAATGGTGTAAGGCTTTTGCAGAGCCACCAGCAAAACCCTACTTCTTCATGCATATTTCTGGTGAATTATTTTCTTTTCTTGTAGAAACTGTTTTTTGAAAATAGTTGGTTTTCATTTGTTTGGTAAAAGCAAAATTGAATTGCCTTTTCCTGCCAAAAAGTTGACTTGAAACTGAAAAAAAACCCCCGCCTTACTTCCCAGTAAAAAGGAACTTAGAGGAAAAAAAGAATAAGGTGTTGAATAAATCATTTTCTGCTAGGGAAAAGGTGCTTTGGAGGAAATATTTATCAGTTCTGGTACTGTATGTCTGAGATATCTTACCAAAACAGGCAGCCTAAAATGAAATATGGGCAGGGAGGAGATGGGATAAATTATGCTAGAGGTGAATTGGAATTCTGTTATTGTTCAGTGCTTAGGGAAAGGAAAGATTTAATGGTCCAACTGATCTCTAAGATTCTCTCTACTCACTTCCAAATTTGTTATAATATTTACTTCTGGCTTAAAGAACCATGAAAACCACCAATGAACATTTGTAGACATGGTATAATAAAAATTCAGATAGTCAATCTACATTTGGGCAAACAGCTTTCAAATATCAGAAATGCAGAAAACATGAGCAAAAATTCTGCTAAAATAAAGAATCAATTGATCAGGAGTTGTCAAGTTTCTCACATTTTAAGTTACAACCAAAAAAATGAAAAGGCTTAAGTGAAAGAATTTTCCTACATTTCTGTCTGTGCCTGTAATCCTGGCCTACACTGTGGGGACAGATATCAGTGCATGACATCTAGTGGTAGATGAAAGAGATCCATCAATCTGTGCTATCAAGGAAAGGTTCTTAAATTACTGCAGCCACCTGTACCCAGCAAAAAAAGAAAATTACTCCTATTTTAAACCAGGTGATCATATAAGAAAAATCCATTATTTAAGCATTCCCAGACAATACATCCAGACTGCACTGGAGAATCCATTTCAAGATGTTGGTCAGCGTTCCCAGCTGAGGGAAATATTTTAGCTTTCTGAATTCCTTTCACTGCTTTTTTTTGTTTGTTTGTTTATTCCTCCCCTTCACTTTCCTTTTCCCTCCTGGCTAACAAACACAGTTCCTAAAAATATTTTGATGTGTCTTTTCAGAACTGCTTTTCTGAGAAATTGATACTTTACTAAGAAATATTTTTCCAGAGGTTTTTGTAATTTTTCTAAAAATAAGACTTCCCTAAATGAGAAAAAAACCCTAATACAACAACAAAATCCCAGCCATAACTACAACAACAAAAGCTAAAAAACCTCCAGCTCCAAAGTGAAACATCTTCCTCAATCATGCAGCAAGGCACTACAAGTTCAAAATGGGGAAGATGGAAGAATTTTTAATCTGGAAAAAATAATGCTCTTAAAGCACCAGATTCTCTTATTTCAAATGAGGTTCCAGATGAGTTGGCTTGATAACAGAATGTTAAAGGGTAACTCTCAGCCTAAAATATTAAAATCAGCAAAAGTGTTGACAATTGCAAACTGGAATTTTGTTAAATAGATCCATGAGCAATTATAACTGGATAGTGCCAGTCGTGCCACTCTAAGTCAACAAGTATACCTGTCTCCCATGTGTTTCTCTAATATAAAACACATCTAAACTCTTTCAAAGTTAAAATATTTGGAAAACAGTATGTCAACCACTGGGTGAGAATGACATGGTTTTTTTTCCCCTTTGGACATTTTCATGCTAGTCCTGATTTATTCTGCCGTATTAAACAACCATAAAATGGAAAATATTTGTGATATAATGTCCAGCCTTGGAGGTGTATTGGCTGCTTTCCACCGAGAGCAATGAAGCCCAGAGCATGGAAGGTTTAGCAGGTACAAGAACCTTGTAGTGTTGCAGCCCTGTGGATGAATGGGGAGAAGCCATGGCTGAGCTGGGCTGATGGAGGGAGGCAGTTGAGACTCAGCTGTTATTCAGACAAACGTCTACATAAATAGACATGGGCATGAATCTGAATTATCATTCTGAACTCTACCTCCTGGACCATATAGCAGTAATAACCATTAACCTTTTCTAAGGTCTGAATACAGAGATCATCCATTTAACATAATGGCAAAGACATCACAGGGACAGAATGCAGAACATAAAGAACAGAAATGAACTGTGAAAGGACAGTGCAGGGAGGAATTTCTACTCAGCCTCCTTCAGAAACAATGACCTTTGCGGAGTCCTTAGTTTTACTGAGAGTTCATACAGCTGCTGAAGAAATGTTCGGAAATATTTGTTATATAATGTGATACAATATTACAGCGTGAGTTACTTTTGGTAAGCAGTAATATCTAATTAAGCTGCAGTCTGTGTGTCTTTTACTAGAAAATCCCACTTTTTCTAGTACCTCTGCAAGACAGCACTAAAAACTCCTTATGACGATCTGTTTAGGAAGGGCAAATATGATAAAAATAGTAGAAATATGACCTTTCGTACAGAGCTACTGCTGGAATTGTTGCTATTACCCATTTGAAGGATGGAGAATTGCAGCAAGACTGGGTAAAGAACAACAAACTGGTAAATCTAGATGTAAAATAGGCCAGAAAATGCTTGTTCCTTCCTTGATGCAACCCCCATCTCTCCTTCCCTGCCATTTGCATGCTCTCTCTTTGTCTCTTGCAGTCTCCACGGTAACAGCAGCGCTGGGATTTTGCTGCTGTTACTGCATGCCTTGGATGCTTCCTTTGCACAGGGAACCACTCACCCAGTCCTGCTGGGTCTTGGATGTTACAGCATCACCCACCAGCAACTCTCCATGTATCCAAAGGGCCAACAGCTGTCAGGCACCCTGGGCTGCAGTATCACTTGACCTGTATTTTTTTTGGCTATGTGTGGTTTATGCTGACAGGTGCTGAGGACAAGGGCAGGAGCTTTCTAACACTTGTGAGTTAGGCAGAGGGATTAAATGCATGGAGGTTCATTTGTGCAGGGAGCTACCAAGTCAAGGAAAAAAGTCCGCCATATAATGAGTCCCTAGAAACAGGAGTGTCCTCTTCTTGAACCCGGGAGAAGAGGTACGCTGATGATTTAGATGTGGCTTGCAGTGTCTCCTGGCAGTAGTCATACTACTTACTGCAACAATCTACAAATCCCCAAAGATACACTAGTCAGCTCTGATGTACCATGAAAGTCAAGTGTACAGAGACACAATATTGCCCTTTTTAGGCTTTTGATGGAAGAAGGAGCTGAACATGTGCAGAGGAAATAAAAGTCTTTTGTTTCATCAGGTCTCATGGAAACTGATGAGAACTGTTTTGACTACCTGCTGATAAGCACTTTTCTAAGTTGGGAAGTGAAAGCTGGGTGATATTTATAAAAGATCGTGGTTAAAGACAATCACAGAAGTTTCATGAAGAAAGAAACCAATTGCATTCCATATATTTTTATAACACTTATGTAGACACTTGTGTGTCTACCTGATGCAGGTCAATAATTTTTGTGTCAGGAATTTCTCTCACAAAGTCAGATTTTGCTCAGTGGTGGTGGTGTATTACCCATTATGTTATATTATCTAAATGGATTTATACAATTAGCATCGGTCCAATGCAGTTTTATTACCTTTAATTAAAAAAGCTTTTTTTTCTTTTTAATGTTCTACCTTCTAATGAGGAGAGAAATCAAAATTGTTACACAATGGAAAGTTGGCCACGCATCTGGAAATGAGAAAGCTTTAATTCTGGTTAATAAGAGGGTAACTAGGAAGAAGAGCAAGAACACCAAATCTCAAACACTGGATCTAAGAACTTAAGTAATGTAAGCTGGAATTCCAAATTCTGTGTTTATGACATAATAATAACAATAATAATACAACAGCATTTTTCATTCATAACTTCTGTATAACATTTTGTCCTACAGCTGTGTATCCACAGTCATCACTGAAATAAATTTAGCTCAGGGATAAATGTTGGCAAACAAACAGATCAGGGAAAATCAGCATGCAGCCCTCAAAGAGAAACAAAGACAAATTTTGGTCAAGGACTCAGGGACAAATCCTGCTGGCAGTGAAACTGCCATAGACTATTTAATGTCCACGCAGCATAGAAAAACCAGTGTGCAGTAAATGCCGTGGCATTCCGTTTATTTGCTCCATATATGCGGTTTAAGTGTTTACCATGAAACACAATCTTTCCAACAGTGCTCTTCTTCCTTCACCATTCCAGTGCAGAGATTTAGGTTTCTGTTCATTTGCATGTCAGTTGTCCACATCATTCTTTTACATATTTCTCTCACAATAAGCTTTAGATCTTTTTAGCTTTCTTACAAAAGATGTCCAGTCAGTCAGCAAAGGTCACTAACTAGCCTATCTTCTACCACTATTCCCCTATTTCTACTGTGACACATATTACTAAAAACAAGTTAGGAGTGTCTTGTGCCTAAAGAGTTAGGTTAATATTTCATGCACATGCACAAAATAAGACTTGTCTCAAAATCTTCAGATGAGAGCTGTTCATGTAATCAGGTTTCTGTTAGTGTTAAATCTCTCTTGCATGTTTCGTCCACTTATTCTCATTACACTCTTCAGTTGCATGTTATAATTAGTGTTAAATAATCTTCCTGAGTCAAGTGATGTCCTTTGATAAGTTTATAATTCTATTAAGCTTCAATCCTATGAAAGCATTAGTGTGCTAATGCATCTTTTAATTCATCATCAGAGTTAATTCAATGTATGGATAGTGATGAGGGGTTTTTTTTCCAATTCTTTTCTTTAGCTATTTTTTTTTAAACTTAGGACTTTTTTTTTTTTTTTGTGAATTAAATCATTAGAGAAGTATAACACTCAAGCTTAAATGCCATCTAACAAAAGCAGTTGAGATTTGAATAAGTAAATTCAAACAAAAAACCGAGAATAGGAAAGACAGACTTCACTGATGTATGTGTGCACACTGGAGAGCAGTTTGACTGTGAACAGGAATGTAGTGAGCCTGGGTTGTGACATGAAATAAAGAAATAAAATCTAAAAGGAAAAAAAGAAAGGAAAAAAGAAAAAGCAGGAACCCCTGCAGCCATTGCATTTGACTTTCTAATAATGTCAGTTTCAGAGGAGAGGAGAGATGGAAATGAGAAAGGGTGCACTTGCAATGCAGTCATTCTTGCTGTCATTGCCTTTATGGCTTTTCAGCAGGCCACAAAAGGCCAATCCACTAGAATATGAATGAGACACAGTCATGGCCCCACCAAATGAGTAGGAGGCAGGAAACCTCCCTGTTTGGGTCCTAATAGCTTTTTCTGGCTCAGTAATCTCTCACTATAAAGGGAAAACAAGACAAGACAAACAAAAAATGATCCTCACTCATAATTGTTCTGAAGGGCTTCAGAGAACTGGAAGATTAATCGTCTACAGGGATTTGGTGAAGTAAACCATTCTGAGAGGGAGTTTATTCCCATCAACTCATCTTCTGTATTAAATATGCAGTATTGCATATTTAATGCAATAATGTAATTTAATGCAATTCTCGTTATATGTGGAAAGATCTCACAGATAGACATAGGGAATAAAAACATTAAAGGAACCAACAATTTAAACAATTGATGTTTTCCACTACTGTGTATCTGAAATTCCTTAAAAGAAAAGAAAGGTGCACAGGAAGGAGATATTTTAGTTGACACCACCCTCATATCAAAGCCATATCTACTCTCCCTTTCTTATCAATTAAACTAAAGACAGCTTGCACTGAATTTAGCTGTGATCCTTGAGCTAACGTGACACATTACCAAACCCATATTTATGATTCTGATACATCATTCTGTCGCTCTCGGGATTTGCAAAGAGCTCAGAAATCGTAAATCACAGCAGAAATTTCAGCTGGCAGAGGAGAGCTTCGTGTTCCTTGGCAGACCACTGTTCAGAGTACTTCAAGCAAGCTCACTCTGGAATCAATAGCGTAGCCACGTGCTGGAATCGTTTTACTTATGAAGACTTTTTTGACGGAGTTAGAGAAATCTCTTTGCAGATGTTTAAATGTGTATTGTACCATACAGATGTGCCAGCTCAGTTGAAGGTAGCTGAGGGATACATATGGGATCCATGCTGTGGGGGTCCATGGGGTACTCTGCAGGTGACCAGGGATCCTCTGCAGGCAGTGCTGACTCAGGAAACATGAAAGCAAGCTTTCCTCCAGCCCCCCTGCTCCTGTTGACAAGATAATTATATAATAATTGCAACTTCAGCTAATTCATTCTGTCATGAAAGTACCCAAATATTACTAGTCCCATTAAGTTCAAGGGAAAATGTGGACAACAAGATTAGGTAATTTGGACCAAGGCCATTTCATAATGTTAGAGCAATGTTTATAACACAAAATACTTTGCTAGATCATGTTAGGTTTTAGTCTCTGCTGCTGCCAACCTTATGAGCTAACAGGAAGCAGAAGTGACAGATTTACAAACCAGTCTGAATTAAGTGTGCATGCAAAAATCCACTGTTTGAGATACATGTAACTTAAACCCTGCCTATACTATTACACAAAAAAATCTTTGTGCCTGTGAAAGGTAGAAATATTCCTTTACATAGGACTTCAGGTAATATTACTGTCAGAAAATCAGTTAGGATTTTTTCTTACTACAGTTTCTTTTGTATCTCTAAATTATTTGAGAGAAGATAGTTGAATAAAATATTTTGGGGGATTTTTACCTTGATTAATCAAGAAGATAGTGGTGTTAGGAAAAATGAATTTCTGGCAATGCACACTACCCTTGGGTATCTGGATTATACATTTGGACAAGGAGGGTTAAGTTGCTTGAAAAAATGTTTTTCTTGGACAATGCAATCTTGATTAAGGTGATTCCTGAAGGATGAGAGTCAAAACAATTTAACTTAATTCTAGAGAAATTAAACTGGGAAGATTGATCTATATTTTAAAAAAAGCATTCTGCAGTGCTATTATGTTCACTGTCTGAAACTAAGAGGACTTATTGCTATCTAAAAGGCACAACTACAGGCTAAAAATATGACTTTTAAATTCAAAATACTGGTCTTCAGTTCAGCCTAAACCTTGCACAGTATATATTCATTGTTTTAAATATAAAAAAAAGTCTTCAGCATCTAATTCTGACTGATACAGTTTTTAGAAGGAAAAGAAGCAGCAGAGTATTTTTTCCTGATGCACTCAGTACAAGGCAGAGGTGGGAACAGAAGCTACTCATTCACTCTTTCAGCAATAATTGTCTCACCAACAGCATTGAAAACCATAATCTGATTCTCAAGTAACCTTTAATGAGGTTGTATGCATCTATCACTGTATTCTAGAAAAACATGCTTTGAACCACTAGTCAGTGGTGTCTTTACCACCATCTGTTTATACTTGATTTTTTGGTTCTGTTCTTGTTTCATCTCCTTATTTCTGATGTAAATTAGATTACTATTTCCTTCCTTCCTTCCTTCCTTCCTTTCTTCCTTCCTTCCTTCTTT